>CM057138.1:15777376-16377376 GCA_029964075.1 Patiria pectinifera | reverse complement strand
GAGCTTACACCGAGTAATATGAAAGATTACCTGAACATCGTCAACTCATCAAGGGGTTTTCACCAGACAGACCGGATATAAAACCCAATCAAGAATTTAGTTGCTGCACACACCTGACCCTGACCAACGTACGTCGACAACCTTCTAGGTGTTTGTACGTTTATGGAACAGAAACAGAAACGCAGATCTGTTTGTTCTCAAAACAAAAACCTGTTTACAAAGGGTTGCAGACATCGAAAGAGGAACAAAAACAAGACTTTGTTTGGATGGAGTAAAACATAGTTGAAAAGTTGAACAATTTATTAATAGAAAAAACTGATTGTTCAAGAACACGGGGAACGCAACTAAGGATCTCACTCAATACATTTATTAATGGGTAATTCAAATGTATAAAATTTGACAACCAGCTTTCCAGTCGTCATGATTACAGAAGCACAACTTTCTGTGGCATCTCACCATTTGCAAAGATATTGTTATATCATTGTTTACGATCAATTAAATTATTCAAGTCCATTTTCACAACATTTTAATCTCAATAAATGCAATGGCGTCACAGAGCCATACCTCTGGTTTCTCCGCAGTGATTCCTGTAATCGCACAAGCTGCTTCTCTGTGCTCCGAATGTCTTCTTGTGTCCTGACAAGCTATCGAGAAAACAAAATAGGATGCCTTCCCAAGTTAACAAAAGTATAAACTAAGAAATTGTATTTCAAAAGACCTATGATCCAATGATCCATTTCTAATTGCACATAAGACCTCTAGAACTTTCATACTCTCAAACAACACATACAACAGTCTAGTTTTACCATACTACTGAGGACCCTCATTGTTCCCTCCTTTTCTTATTTGGACTGTAACTTTTTCTCGACATGTCTCATGAACTATATACACTAAAACCTCCCAAGGACTTGGGCTCAGGTCCTGCAAGTTATTGTTCACAGATAACCCCTTGTCCCAAGTCCTCAGACGTAAAGGATAACCAGGTACAAACCATAGAGCTATATTACTCATGTACAAAGTGATGCCTGCTGGGCGCATCCATGTTTGTACACAAACCTATGGAGAACTGGAAATTTTATGCGAAGAGCTATTGCATATCTGCGTTTGTATTCCATACCAGTGCATTATCGAAGCTGATACGCCCAAAACCAAAACGCACGGTCAGCAAATGAGCATGTCATTTTCCTCTTCGCAAACAGCTGAACGCGTGCGCGTATCTGCTGCAGATGATTAACTGTCACGTTTTTTTTTAACCAAAATGGCACACTTAAGTTGTTTGCGTATGTTCTACTTGCGCGTTGCATTTACACTTTCAAAATTCAGTCCATCTTCTTTCATTACGTTCTACAAACACGCACATGAATTCAAAATGTCTGCGCCCAGGGCGGCTTCAAAGCGTCTCTGCTCGCCAAGAATGAAGAGTTAGCGCTCTAGTAATTTAATATAGCTCTATGGTACAAACCCACACACCCGAGCGATAAACCATCGTCCCATTTCACCAACCTGTATGTTGAGTGTCCTGTTTGGTTTCTCCTCCTGTGTATCTTTTATGGTGTCCTTTTCTAGAAAAGTCCTGCTGTCCATGTTGTGCTGAATCAGCTCAGTTATTTTTGCTGATATTCAGATAGAAATCCAGAAGAAATCAAATAAACATCACAAAGAGAAAAACCGACTGAGTACAATTGTTTGCATGCAATTCCTTGGACATAGCTTTTATATCAGTACTCTGTTAATTGTCTTGCATTAGATAAACCGTCGTCACAGTCTTCCATGGATATCAGTGTTGAAATCAAGTTTCTTTTCCATGAACCCTGACCCCTAGGGTGTGTGAAAAACATATTAGAATAGGAGGATTCAGGACAGCTAGGGTTAAGCTACCGGCGTAGCCGAAAAAAATTTCAGGGAGGGGGGTGACCACATTTTTTTTCGAAGCCATGCCCAAATATTGCACACCAAGCACAAGCAGGCCGTCTGCAGAGAGTACATTCTGCATATTGATCAGATGTGTGGCTACCACTGCCTTCCTTCCCCCTGGGGGTGGGGGTGTGGGGTTAACCCCCACCCCCCCCCATCACTGCCCACTGTACTATAAGCATACTCCTATAAAAGGTAATATACATGTGTACACAGGCTTTTGATAATAAGTAGATTATGAGTATTTCAGCAAACAAAGATGCTGAAATTTTCTGAAGGTGTGCTTTCAGTCTTTTACTTAAATCCTAGTCGAGTCTATTTTTTTTGCAGACTCTGTTAGGCTGTGCATCCAAACACTAATTTCAATTTGCTCAAAGAACACCAGCCAAGTACTTCAGCTTGATTCCCACTGTTCCACCCTACATTTCAGTTTATTTTGGGTCTCCAAAAAAGGACTCAAGTCACTCAACCGTAAAAGTGACTATAATTTCAGACTTACTTTTCTTGCCGCCCAGCTTCCTGTTGATGAAGTCGAAGACGTTTTCTTTCTTCCTCTGTTCACCGTTAAACAAGGATGACCCTCCTGGGATGTGCTGATGACCTTTGACCTTGCCTTTCTTCTTCTTTGGTTTACCCACAATGCCGAGCTTCTTCATCTCGCGCAGCTCCATGCATTTGTCCAATGATTTACCTGTTGACAAAAACTACACTCTATAGACTCTCATGCTAAAAACATTTTGAACAGTGAAGATTGCCAGTGCTTGACTGGTAAACAAGAACCTTTAGGACTTCTCCAAGACTGTTTCATGTTTAAGATTTTTTAATGTGAGAATACCAATCTTACTCCACTTACCCAGTGGGACAATAACAGCTTCCACCGGTTCCACTCTGCCCTCACCGTAC
Source organism: Patiria pectinifera (assembly GCA_029964075.1). Taxonomy (NCBI): domain Eukaryota; kingdom Metazoa; phylum Echinodermata; class Asteroidea; order Valvatida; family Asterinidae; genus Patiria; species Patiria pectinifera. The sequence continues at coordinate 16,374,559 of CM057138.1, read as the reverse complement.
CTGCCTAAACCCTTCCTGAAAATGTAAACAAAAAGTAATAAGATATGTATGCTTTGCTTTAGGCCTCCAGGCCGAAGTCCATCATATTCCATCAATATTTAGTCAAACCAGGCCTGCAGGACCAAGTCCCCCAAATCCACCAATATGGAGAGTTGGATTTTGATGGAGTTGGGGAGGTTAGGGTTTAAACAAAGCTGGTCCAAGACCAATTTGGTCTGATCAGGGTAGTCATCCGAGTTAAATTAGGGCCTATGCATATGTTGTTAATGCAAAGCGGAAGGTGCACCTTTGTGTCCCATTTAACCTTATTTTTAATTTTCATTTTGATTTTCAAGGGTATGTTAGTGCCTTTCCAAAAACACAACTTTCAGCATTTTTAAAGATGGCGTATATAAAGATGTTATATACATCGACTGCAGTCCTAATTTAAATGTGTCATATTTTGACACATTTAAATTAAAAAAATTCCAGGGGTTAAGATCACGCAAGGCATGATGGGAAACAACATGGCGCAGCAAGATCGTACCCATGGAAACGCGGTGGAGTCAGATAGGTCCAAAAGAGGACGGTAGGCTGGCCCCCTGGGACCAGCGAAGTCAAAGTTTTGGGCCAAAGTGAAACTTATTCAAGTCTAATTCACAAGTGACTGTCTGTCAGTCAGTGGGTCTGGTACACAAAAAATCATAGGCTGGCCCCTCCGGGACAAAAAAAAACAACTTTGGTGCTCACAGCGAGAGAGAAAAGAAACATGCCTACCCAAACTCGTAACCCATCTTGGCCATGAGTTTGGAGCCTATCCCCCTGGTGTGGGCCTCCCATTCACCCAGGGGGACCCCATCTCCTGACGGTCGCCAGGCAACACAGGGAAACTCCACCTGCTGCTCATCGGGTCTTGAGTAGCTGGTAGATGGGAGACTGACATCATCATCATCATCGTCAGCATCACTATCGTCTTCACTGGATGATGAGAGGGGTGGCGACGGCTCCGTACTTTGTTCTGATAATAATTTTGACAATGAATTTTATGGTGGGAGACTGAAAGAGTATTGAACTTATTACTGTGCATATGGGACATTCTATAAAGTTAGGATCCAAAGTGTGACGTTTTTCCCGTCCCTGTTACCTTGGTTCTTTGTAATTTGCCGTTCAAGTATCATTAAGAATGACTTCAAACAATGTTTTACTTGTTGGGTAGGTAGTTAGCTATTCATAATCACTCTCGGAGGTTGACTGCATTAAAGAGTGCATCAGAATTATACAATCATAGATGTCAGATGTAACAGGGACAGGAAAGAAAGTGGACCCCAAATTTATAGAATGATCCACAAGAAAAGGGGCATGGGTAAATTCCCTCTGGCCTCCTGAACATTCTTTAAAATTTAGCAAATTCTCAGATAATTCCAACAATTATTTGTGTGTGAGTGAATCAACTAATTAACCGACAGAATTTTCAATTCTTTAAAGATCTCCCTCAGAATTTAGGGGTGAAAATACAAAAAGTAACACACATTAACCCTAACACCCTACTAAGTTCTACTAAGAACAGTACCAGGGTCTGCCAAAATCCATCACTGACTCTGCTTCACATAATGCTTCAGGACCAAATCTGCCAATATCCACCACAAAGTCACCACTGCTTTTGGTGGATTATGATGGACTTGGTATTCATGGATTGCCTACCGAACTCCCCCAAAATGGAGGGATGGATTTGGACGGAGTTGGGAAGGTAAGATTAAATGACAAAAGTGTGACTCGACCCTTTTGACACAACACGTTTTTATCTAAATCCACATATCTAATAATTGTTTGGGGCTAATAACTTTGATTTTTTTTTACAAACAGCACAACGCTAAGTAAACAGTTTATTATAAGCATCGATAAGTCAGTGTCTTGACCCAAAAAATGCTGGGTTTTTTTGACACTTTCACTACTTTGTTTACGTGTGGTCACCGGGGCCTCTCAGTGGACTGGGGCCCCTATAACTGGCCAGGAAACAAAGTACAGAGGCTTATTAGTGGTTGATCGAGAAGAAATTGTCAAATACTACTCAGTGAATAAGTTTATGATCAATCTGGTCAGTAGTGATATTCTTTGTCCCTGCCAATGAATTCTAACATCAACTCTCTACTCACCTGATGGTAGAACACTTTCTACGTCTAGCGTTGCCGTGGTACCATACGACTCGTATTGCACTGTGACTTGGTGTTGCTCCTCGTCAATGTGTTGAATGGATGCAGGGTACCAGACCCCATCACTGTATCTTGCCAGGCATGGGGCTTCTAGCTCTAGTAAACTGCACAGTGTTTCAAAGGAAAATTTAAAAGATCCTTTGTAGAATTGTTTTGCAAACTGTTGTATCTGCAAGTGTTGTTGTGTAGCAGAGTTTTCAGATAATAAAAGAACACAATGCATGTCAAATTGAGACTGTCACACACTGAGAAATGTCAGAGACTATGGTTTTTATTTTTTATTCATAAATACTAAGACAGTTTACCATTCCCAAGTGGCCAGTCTTTACCGGATGATAAAGACATGGCTGGCTGGTCTTAAACACTTTTCTAGTGTCACAAGAAATTTGGACTCCCATGAAATCCGGTGCCTTTTTACCGTTTTATTGGTTAATACTACCAGTGAGTCAGTTTTTCATTTGTACATTACTACACTTTTTATACATTTTTCTGAGAGGGGAGTCTGGAAATACTTACCCGAAGTCCGGCTCTCTGAAGGAATGTAACTCTGATAACTTGACGATATATCCATGGGAAAACCTGGAGATTTAATAAGAGAGCAAGTTTACGGTCAATTATGTATAACAATCAGAGTTCTCATTCAATTTTGGCACACCGTTTTATTTTGCTTTTGCCAAATGATCATCAACACTTTTTCAACCAATGCACTTCACTTTTAAATGAGGTCTTAAAACTGCCTATCCGCTCCGTTCGCAAGTACCCTCTCACCGGCAAAGAGAGTACAGCTGGGGGTGACCGACCGACGCCATCTTGCCTGACTGCAATTCATTTGCCGCAAAGCGCGGCCACTGCGTGTACATAGCACAAATCCCCTGGTGTACGTGCCTCACACACAAGGATTGGTGCACGTCAACCAGGGAAATGTCCTGCCCATGGGACGTCGTTGCTATGTAAAAGGGCGCCCTCTTTCGTAAGCGCATGGAGCTCATAGTGGAATCCGGCGACCAGAATTCGAAGCTTTTACGACGGTGGTGTCACGCTCACGCCCATGCTGCATGCGTTCGTAAAGACACGGCACACATGCATTTTGGTATTTCTAGTGGTCGAAGGAGCCAGAAGCGTGTGCGCGCTACCTGAGCGCGACTCACACAAGTCTTGCGCCAACGCAGAAAATGGCTGCCTAAATAAGAGGGGAAGGCTGTCGCCAGCCTTCATACCACGAGGTCTAGTCTCCTGACTACCTGCGACCTACCTACAGTCCTCGACCGAGAATCGGCAGGATCCCTCTAGAAAATAAGGGCAAGGCTTCATGGACATGGAGGTAGGATTGCAGAACAGAACCCTGAGTGATGCCTACAGAAGGGGGAAAAAAACAAGAAAAATTATTTTTCATAAAGTGTTTATCTCTTTTTATAAATGAAAAATAGAATTAGCTGTTGCAAACTGCTTACCAACCAAAAGGACCTATGGTATGAATGCAAAAAAATAGTTGGTGGCCTGACGTTTCGACCCTAGCAGAGTCTTTCTCGAAGGCTAAGAGAAAGCCTTCGAGAAAGACTCTGCTAGGGTCGAAACTTCAGGCCACTAACTATTTTTTTTCTTTTTATAAATGATAGCCCCATATTCTGAGGCTTTGAACACAGACAATAGAGGTTTCTGACAAATTCAGGTATGAAAAAAGGAAGGGGGCACGGATGAGAAACTACTTCTTTTTTTTTACTTGGCGTCACTCAATGCAATAGAATATGAGCAATGGTTACCTCTTCCTTGACATTGTTCCTGGGCTCAACACACAGCACCACTGCATTCTGCCGTTGCCTGCCGCCCCACTCTTCCATATGATCTACACTGCACTTGGTGCCTGATATATCATCCTCCTCCCCCTCCTCCTCATCATCTTCGGCTGCCTCCACTCCGGTTGTCTCACTGATCAAGGAGGAGGTTGAGTGGGATGGGAGGACTGTACTGTCATCATCAGCAGCAGCAGCAATAGCCGCCTGTTTCAAACAAGATTTTCAAAACCATTGTTAAAAGTAACCACGAATGTTCATTTAATTATCTAGTGTATTCCTGAAGCCCCAAATTATCATAAATCAAAGACCATGTCCCAATGGGCTGTTTTGCAACTTCAGCTTCACGGCAAAGAGCCAGCGATCGGACTGCCGGCGTATGGATTACAGTTGGGCCAGCGTTAGTGATCATCAGGCTAACTAGTAAGTCAGGATTTTGTTGCGTTTATGGGCTGGAGTCCGATCACGATGGCATCATGTACACTGCATCCCCACTTGAAAAGACGAAGTGTGCAGGCAGAAATGACTCACGAAAAAAAAAGGTTCACAATGTTATTTACGCTTCTTTGTGACTGTTTGGCTGCAGTTTCTCTGGGACTGGCTGAACAAAAAATTTAGTTAAACGGAGGTACACTACAGGAATTTTGAGTACTCATGTACATAATATCCTATTCTATTGACGGGAATGCAGTATTACTTTTAAATTAACATAGTTTGGGGTTATCCGAATTTGACTTAACAAGAGTTTACTGTACTGTAATATTTTGGAAGTAATGCATGTCAACATTGAATGGAGAGATTTAGGAGAACACAGAGATGCAAATGAAATGACCCAGTATGACACAGTCCCAAGTATTTGTTGGGGTAGTCTTATCCTGCCCCAACAAATACTCAGGACTGCCCAACTATAGTTGGCACCATTGCCATTATTGGGGCGTAACAAATCCATTCTGAAGTAAACATATATTTAAGCATGTTTTGGGAACCAGTCTAGATGTAAAATCACACCGAGTTGTTTGGGAGGTTTGCTCCTGTACAAATACTATGAGAGATGTGAATCAAACTTTAGTAAAAACAAAGAGTCTCATTCAAAGTACATTGTACACAATAGTAACAATTAAATATCCCTGTTGGATTTAAAGGATAATCAGTGATCGGGATTTCTATCAGGGGAATTTCACACCTGAAACGCTGCATATTCATCATCAAACTTGTCTGCCGAGGAACTTGCAGTTGATGAGTGCCCCTGCTGCATGTATCCATCTCGTTTTGGAGAGTTAGCTTTCACAGATGAGCTTCTGGTCTCGACCGAGGATGAGCCATCCACAAAACTCAGCAGCTTGCTCTTCTTGAGGGACAGAAGACTCTCTTTACAAAAAAAAGAAAATTATTCAAAAGTTTGCAATAGACATTATTGTGTATGGATTTATAACACATACACACAGCTGTCGTAAAAGCTGTGATCAATCCATCCAAGATGTTTAAAGTATTCAACATGCTACAGCTGCACCAAGTTTTGTAAAATTGATCCAAAGTGTATAGATCTCTCTCATAGGACGCCATCTTCAAAGGAAAATTACAACTGCGTTTTCAACGCCATCAGGTTTGTGTGCGCAGTTTGCAAAATGTTCTAAACACGCAGGCATGTTGCTGCGCGTCATGACAATTTGATGCACAACATGCTGACGCACGTGGCAATCTGTAGGAAGTAGCTGCACAAGATCTTACATATTGTGTACAAACATTGACTGCTTTGAGTGGTATGGTAAAAACTATCATCCTGAGGTCCGTGGAGCGTTCGGTTTTTCCACAAGGCATGGCCGAGGGAAATGATATGCTCGATTGATCACCGAGGGAGGCTAGTTTTACTACACCACGAGTTAAAGCAGTCAATATCTGTTATAAAACACCTCACCCACAGATTTCTGCTTGATTTTTTAAGAGATAACTGATAAATTTAACCAGTTTTAATAAATCTGGTTGTTTGGTTTCTCTGCTTTTAGTACATTTTCAGAACGAGGCTGCCGTTGTATAGTCTCTGTGGCTGGACACAGCAAGATAGTAATAATTAAAAACAAATGCCATGTGACTCGCTTAAGCCAGGCAATCAAGATACAGAGTCAGTGGGTGAGGCGTTATAATACAAGTTATGCAAAAAGTTCAGCAGAAGCGCCCACCATCACGTTACCTTCAGTCAGCTGAATAACCTGCTGCAGATCGTCTCTGAGTTTAAGCAACTCTGCCTGGCCCTCAGTGCCAGCACTCAGCAGTACTGTCTCTACCTGCTGAAGCTGCAAAATGTCAATCAAAAGAAACAGACTTCATTAAAGAACCCATGCAATGTAAAAAAAAATATGCAATCCTTGAAAATGCACCTTTGTGTTCCATTTAACCTTGTTTTCAATTTTTCTTTCGACATTTTCAAGGATATTTTGGTGACTTTTTTGTTTTTACACAAATACATATTTCCATACAGGTCTCGTTCAAATGACGTCATTTCCTACAGACCATCTACGTGCATCGGCATTTTGAGCGTCACGTGAACATTGAATCGGCTCTGTGTGTATTTATTTCAAACAGCAACAAGCACACAAGTTGAAAATTTGGTTGAAGCATAATCGTGCTTGATTAATTGAAAATACAACAAGTTAGTTCTCAGCAGTTCTGGCCGTCATTGAGCGAGCCCTATTCATGAGCAAAACTGCAAAGAGTGGTGTCATTTCAGGTAGAAACCTCAAAGTTACAATTATTTCAGCCCTAAAAGTTGCCAGCATTGGAGATATTTTGCTGTCGTAAATTTTCTGTTCTTTGGTGATTCGGTTTTTTTTTTCACAGATTTTTTCATTGAGCAACATATTTTGGTTTCACAATTTGAACAGAAAAACCCTATAGACAAATCCAGCGGCAGCCATTCTCTGCGGTGGCACAAGGCTCGCGTGAGTCGCGCTCAGGCAGTACACACGTACACCAGACCCTTGAACCAATAGGAATACCAAAATGCGTGTGGGTCTCGTCTTTAAGAGTGTGTACTTGGTCAGGCTCCGTTTCGAATCACAAACGGTCGGATTGCATTATGCGGCGCTCAAAATTTTGTCCACATGGGCCGCAATGAAACAGAAATCACATCCGGTGTGGAATGTGCGCATTTCTATGGGAAGTTTTCGGATAGCATTTGCGCACATTGTTCAACTGCGGTCTTGAACAGCTGCAGCCAGATGCTTTATACATAGGTCATAGGCCATTTCCTTCACAAGATTCTGTGAAGCTCATCAGAGTATCCCAGAATCCTGTTTGCAGGGCGGGGGGTACGAGCGAAAGGAAATGTTAAATGTTTTTGATAATGCAATGATCAAATTAACCAAAAAGGGATAGTTTTCATGGAAAAATGTAGCCCCACTTGTGTGGCCTCCGTATTGCTGCACTGTACATTCGGCCACACGTCTGGTTTTCCAACCTACTGAGGAGTTTAATTTAAAACCAGCGCACCTTTTTGGGGGCATTTTTTTACATACCACTGCATACTGTTATATTCTATGATTTCTCATCTTTTGCCCTCTGGGTAGATTAGGTAATCTTTCTTCAAACTTTTAGAGAAATTTAGACATTTTTCTGGAGTCCTTTTGTGCCAGTTTGGGACTAAACTCAGTAGATTGGGAAACCAGTGTGGCCTAACGTACAGCGCAGCAATACAGTAGGCCACACAAGTGGGGCTAGGAAAAATGTTGCAACCTGACGACACTTCTTCTTTATATATCATCTCAATGAAGGTCAGTCATTGCAAAAATGATAATAAAAAATGAATCTAGGACTGAAAAACATTTCCAATCTTCAATTAGGAAATACTTGGGCAATTTTCTTGACTCTCCGTAGACTTTGTACACAACCGCTGAATTGAAGTGGCGTCAGGTTGCAACATATTTTTTCTGTTTTCATACATTTAGAGGATTACAATACACGGTTTAAATATTTTAATTACTTTTAGGAGGCCACTCATTGCAAAAATGTTGATAAGACATGAATCTGGGACTGAGAAACATTTCCAATTTTGTTAGAAAATACTTTGAAAATATACTCGACTCTCGAGCTCTCCATTTGCAGTAGACATTGATAGACTTTGTACACGGGTGCCGGTCAACTCGGTCCGTGACCGACTCGGTCCGTGACCGACTCGGTCCGTGACCGACTCGGTCCGTGACCGACTCGGTCCGTGACCGACTCGGTCCGTGACCGACTCGGTCCGTGACCGACTCGGTCCGTGACCGACTCGGTCCGTGACCGACTCGGTCCGTGACCGACTCCGTCCGTAACCGACTCCGTCCGTAACCGACTCCGTCCGTAACCCGCTCGGTCCCTATGAGAAAATGTGCGCAAAACGACTGCATTTTCTTGCAACAAGGCAAGGCGGTTTTGAGTGTGTTTTTTCTTCAGATCTCCGTACGCACTTTATAGATTCTGTTGCCTCAATTTCTAGGTAGCATGTGGACGGCTCAGGCCTTGGATAGCTTGTGGAGCTTAAATAAAAAAAAGCTTTGAAATAAAAAGTTTCACGCACGACCCAAGTGTACGTGTGCCGGGGCTACGTACATGTAGGCTGCGCTGGTCACCGGCTTTTCGGTCACCCGTACGACCCGGCCCTGCGTGTGCGCGGCGGGCCATGGGCATATATCATATGCAGCTGGCCGTGTGCGTTCGGACTTTGTGAAGAAAACGATGCATGGCCAGTGACAGTGCCGCGCCTGGTTACGGACCGAGCTGGTTACAGACCGAGTTGGTCACGTACCGAGTTAGTCACGGACCGAGTTGGTCACGGACCGAGTTGGTCACGGACCGAGTTGGTCACGGACCGAGTTGGTTACGGACCGAGATGACTCGGACCGAGTTGGTCACGGACCGAGTTGACCTGAAACGAGCTTGTACACAATCATTCACGCATTGATTTTAACCCGCTGCCCGTGGACAGATGAACATCAAACCTGTTGTTTATATGTAAGGATCGACGTTTGTAAGGTTTCTTCATCCATATCATGGACTTCCACTGTCACTAGCTGAGCACTAAACAGTCGCTATTGCACCGAAAGTGACACAAGCGTTGCAATGAACTGAGGAGTCCGCCAAAACAGCTTACAAAAAAAGTTACACACGGTGCGTGCACGCAGCCGGCGCGCGAGCATGTGGAAGTATTTTAAACATGGTGCCCTGGCAAATTGTACAGTGAATAAAATGGAAAGAAGTCAGACAGCTAGTTAATATTTTTATTTTGCAACGTGTAGTTGATGTTTGGCGGAACTTTACACAAATCTAATCTTGAACCATTACATGGAGGAATATTCCTCCATGCTTGATCCAAGATTACTAATTGTAAACCCACTTCAAAATTTAGACAAATAATTATAAGACATACATCAACTCAAACCTTTATTCACCCTCATTCACTTTCTGTCCATCGCCATGTTGAAAAAGAGCAGAAACGGCCGAGCGGATAATCCCATGCAGCTATAAAGTGGTGAAAAGGGGAGGGATTGGGGTAGCTTTCGAGGAATTTCGCTTTCGGGGAGGGGGGGAGATTTAACAGGCATGTGCTATTTTTTTCTGCATAATTGTCATAATTGTGGCCCAATGAGGGGGGGGGGGAATTCCCAACAGGCCAACAACCCCGTAGATCCGCCACTATTGAACCATTATTCCTCCATGATTGAACACTGTAAACACTGTCTTACTCTTACCACTTTTTTTCACTTTTTCACGCATGTTTGAATCTGCGACATGCTTAGGTTTATGACCGTCTGTGACATGCTTATAGGTACATGTCACAAGTGCTGTAGTCTTCAATTATAAAGTTAGCACTCTATTTAGAAGACTAAATCATCAAGCAGAAGGCGCTATACCATCACTAGAATAAAAATAATAAGAGTATATAAAACATGACTAATACGGTTAAAGTCGAATGACATGCAAAATACACACTTTTATAATTTTTGGCATCGCTTGTATCAGAGGGGGGAAAGACGAACCTTAAAAATAAATTGGACTTTTGTTTAAGTTATTATTGACCTAACAGGCTCTCAAAATGTGCAAAAAAATCTACACGTGTTTAGACTAAATGTGAAGAAAGAAAAGTGTTTAAACTCAAAGTATTGTACAGCATGCGTGTTGCAACTTGTCAACCCTGCTTAAAAATAAATTAATAATTTTGGACGCAGTACATGTTACCCTAATGAAACCACTGACTTTCAAATTCATTGCAAAAAGATCAGGCTTTTCGTTAAAAAAAAGATGCCCTTGTTTTACACAACTCAAAAGTTCGGTCAAACGCCCAGCCAAAATTGTTACACTGTATTGTGACTCATCCATGACAATGAGTGACAGAACCTACGCCAATGAGTGGCAGACTTGGACAGACACTGTTTACCTGCGGTACTTATCAAAGTTTGTTCTTCGTCAATGTAAATCAAGCGAAAGAAGCTAAGAATGATGACAAGCATCCTGTCCTATTTTGTTACTGTCTTCCGATGTACTAAACCTTCAGTGGCGGTCAAACGTTTGTCCAGCACCAAACGGCCACCATTATTACTGCACCTCCCGCTAGCGGCCCAGCTTCAAAGGTCCCGCCAATAGGTCTTCAAGCGCTGGCTTTTGAAGTTACTTGACAATGGACGTACGCGTGGCGGCCGTCCACCTTGGGACCTGCCTCAACACGCCTATACCCCGTGCAAAAACTGTGTTTAGCCATTAAACACTTTTCTAAACAATTTCTTGATATCAGTTTGTAAACATGTTAAAAATATTAAAGATGTTCAGAGTAAGGATAGATAGTGTTTGGCAATTTAACATTAATGTTTATAGAAATTGAACGCATGGTGTTTAACTTGTTTCACAAAGTGATAGCAAGGTTGTGTTTAACTTCTATTCACAGTTCTTAGAGTGTAGTCTGAGTACTATCGCCCGTTGTCCACGGAGCTCCCTCTGTCTCCAGTCCAACGTCTGATATATCTAAGCATGCACAGAAATTTGTGACGTCACTTCATTCAGAACTATGGACTAAGATTCTGATTTCCTTTGGTGGGCGGATATGCGACTCAATCCGAGTTGATCATTGTGCTGGCTCAGTTTCTACCATTACTGGGACGCTCCAAACGCACTCAATGGGCGCAGTCACTGTGGCGTAGCCAGGATTTTGTAGGGGGCCGGGGGGGAGACCAGCACAATATGGGGTGGCACCAAGGGCGGACCCCAAACCAAATTTCCCACAAAAGTCCAGGTGCTGCAAGTTCGAAAACGGAGAGGAGGGGGGTGGTGGACCTCTTTTGACGCTAGAAGGTGCTATTTTTTTTTCAATACCAATTTATTCACATTTCATAAAACGAACATATCCCTTTTGCGTGCAGACTGACTCATCGATACTGACGGTAGGGCGCGAACCAGGGTACCCGCGAGAAACATTGTCTGGCAGCCAGTAATTCGAACTTGTAACTTAATCGGTTTTTGACAATTGCATTATTGTTGTCTTGAGAAAACCAATCTCCATCTAGATCTGCAACGAAACAAAAATTCAAACAGTCTGAACTTCGGAGACTGTAATCTTCACACTCTCCATTAATTCATCACAAAACTCACGGTCATTCTCTGTCGTAAAACTTGACGACGAATTAGGTGGGGGTTTTTTTCATTCATAACCAGCTAAACTATTTTAATGTCATACCGACTGACGAAAACAAAATGTAAGGTTTGTCATACGTATTTCGTGGTGAAACATGATGCTGAATAAAACAAAACTGGCCAAAATATTTAATAAAAACATTTTTCTTCAGAAAAATGACATGCCCCTAGCTTTTGTTGTTCCAGGACCGGCCAATGCATGTAATCTGTGTGCGGAAGGCTCTTCTGCCACGGTTTAGCGGTTAAAATGCATATTTTCTCCTACAAAACCACCCAGTCTGATCACTACCTTTAATTCCCAAGCTTATTAATTGGGCTTGAAATCATAGTAGATTTTGAAAGTGCAACATGCAGAACTCCATTAAAAAAATGGTCCTGACATTTGGGTTTTGCTCTTTTTGACTCACCCTGTAGTGCGGCTGTTGCTGGGGGGTTGAGGCGACAACTTGGACACCGTGGCACACGAGTGCCACAAGAATCATTCAAATCATTCATGAACTTTTCAAGTAACGGAATTTTAAACACAAACACTGTTTAAAAGTTCTGTCCACGTAGGGTCTATGTTATGAAATAAAGACATAGTCTCTTCTTGTTTGCATGTCAAATGGTTGTGTTCGTGTGTGATACAGGTTCGTGGTCTCCCTCTCTCCACTAATTTACCAGCACAAGTTAATGCCGCAAAAAGTTATGAATCTCTATAGAGTTTTCAATCAATTCAGTATATTTTATTTTTCCACAGGCAATAAACAACATCAACAGCATGAAAGACACACAAACAAAATTTAGTCTCACATGAATATTTGTTTAGATGTGGCCGCTGATTTGTCCGGGCCTGCTTTTTCTGGGATAGACCTATACTTGTCTAGTTTGATATCACATGATGAGCTGCAATTGACACCTAATCCCCAAAACACACACGAATGTACCATCAAGTGATTAGCCCCCATCTAGCACAGAGCACCCGAGCGTGTATAGCTTGTATGCGGTTAATAGCTGATAAACATCCAGTTGTCACCTCCAACTGCCTCCAACTATAATGGACCATCCTGATTGAGTGACAACTGCTATTTAGCCAATAGGTCGCCTTGTTTTCGAGCGGTGGCTTTTGAAGCTACTGGACAATTAGGAGTACGCGTGGCGGTCGTCGTGTCGCCTTTGATACCTGCCTGAACACGCCCTACCAGATACCCATTGAGGAATGCTTCGATCATACACCTCTTGGTGGGCGGGTCTATGGGGAGATGGAATGGAGGGGTGGTAGCTGCACAGCCCGTATACCAAACTGGTCTTAGGCTTTAAAAAAACAACAATAACTTGAATTGTATTTTGTTGACTAATCTGATAATGTGACAAACTTTCCAGTTTAATCGAAAATGATACACAGTAAAACTGTACAACGATATTCCTGGTTCAAACTGTTCTCTTCTGCACTACATGTGTGGTGGTACATGTACTATTAATTATAATGTTGAAGGTTAACGAAATAACATGCAAAAGATGTGTTTATAGCTCCATGCTTGAATGTATGGCTACCCGTCAGTTGCCCGTTGGTATGGCGTCACAGGGCGCATGGTCTATGCGTTCTTCAAACTCAACGATCAAAAAAAGGTCCGAAATGATTCCATTACTTAACGCGGGATTTGTTTATGTTTCGCATCAGTAACAAAGTTTGTAGTATTGCAACAACAAAAAATCAGTTAAAATGAAAATCAATGCAAAGTTATTCTTTTAATCACAAAAAAGAGACATCTCTATATTTCCAATAGACTCCATTGTCAGACGTGTCAATTTAGTCCAATTCTATTAGAAATAGAGATTTCTCTATTTGAAATAGACATATGCCTATCTCTATTTGTATCTCTACACAGATATACAAGTATCTCTATTTCTACAATATTTCGGAAATAAATGTTACATTTGTTTGCATACGAAACTATCATTTCTCATGTACGGGGTGTTAAAAAAAAGAGGGTAAAACACATGTAAATGTGAATTGTAAACAATCTAATAATTGTTTTCAAATAAGTTAAAGATCATGTGAAACACCAATGTGTCTCCTTGATTGTGTGTCTGTGCCGTTCACAACATTTGAATCTTTGCATAACTTTGCCAGCAATATTAGCCAGATAAGTTGGCTGAGTACAGGTTTTGACCATTGACATAATAATGAATGCTCAGTCATCCGTAGCCATCCCCTGACGGATCTTTTTTCAAGATAATATTTCAGTAACTATTTCCACAAATGGTCAGAGAGTTCTGTCATGAACCAAACATAGAAAACCAACTTCCCAAAACCATTACAATGCGCCATGAAATCGGCATCTTCCAGTATGCATAATGATGGTCAGTTTTGATGAGCGCCCCCATTTTGAAGACGTCCCCCCCCCCTGCGGTTGCCCCCTCCCCTCTACTATTTTTCTAGCAGTACAAACGTTATTCACCTTTGAATGAGACATTGATCGAAAATCTGTTAAACCAGTAGGCTTTCTTTCTGACGCGTGCATCGTCCACAATACTTTATATCCACCAACACGTTTCCTTTATTCCTAACTCAATCTATCGGGTGTTGGAGGATATTGATGTAAACCCAAAAATGTGAAAGCTTCTTTTGTTCTTGTTTCCAAGTTTGTAACACTTTTCTGCACTCATACAAACCTATATCTGAAGAGTATACAGGGTGAGTAAGAAAAACGAAACCCAAATGTGGGGACAATTGTTTTAGTAAAGTTCTAAATGTAGCACGTTCAAAACCTAGAACATGAAAGCTCAATTCATAAGCTTTCTTTTAGTACAAGAATCATTCAAATCACTTATAAATGTACTTTTCAAGTTACGGACTTTTAAACACAAGCACCGTTTTAAAGTTCTGTCCACGGATCACAAAAAGGTAACGGTGTTCTTTCAGCAAAACGAAAACAAATCACATTTCGTTTTACTGATAGAACGCACACCTTTTGTGTGATCCTTGGACAGAACTTTCAAACGGTGGATGAAAAGAACATGAGTGATTTGAATGATTCTTGTACTAAAGAAAGCTTTTGAATTGGGCTTTCATATCCTAGATTTTGAGAGTGCTACATGCAGAACTTCACTAAAACAATAGTCCCGACATTTGGATTTCTTGTGTTTTTTTTACTCACCCTGTAGAGTTTGAGAACTTCTAATTAGTTTGTTTTGATCAGGTAACAAGGGAGGGGGCGGGCTTATGAAGGGGTTGAGTGAAGGCGTTTCGAAGGCACGCCTTGCTGGGGGAGGGGGAACCGGAAATCTATGATGCTTTCTCCTGAATTCTCAGGCAATTTGAGAAAACATTTAGAGACTCTTTAGCATTCCATTATTTTTCTTTGGCGCATTAAGTCAGCGGTTGAAAGGTGATTGCAACCCCTAACCAAATTTATAACGTAAAATGATCCTCAATTGTCTGATCCTAAAGCATCCTGTAAAATCGTGGCTCCTGGTGTGCTGACATTTTCAAGAAAAACTGTATTTTTCCAACGCTGGTCGGCCGACCAGCGTTGGAAAACACTGGCTTTTTCAAAAGCTGTTTTCATATTTAGTTATTCCGCATTTTCTTTGCAATAGATTACACACCTGTGAAGGGGTACAAACCTGCTAGACTGATTCTTTGACCTTACAATTCCCCCAAAGTCTTTACGTTTCTCCGTTTCATCTTAAGTGGGGTCGGGGAACCAGACTACAAGAAAATGATTGGTTTTCTTGGTTTTTCCAGCATAAACAAGCCCAAAACGTGAAACAAGTCAGTTGAACAATATTTGCTATAACATACTAATCCTCCAAATCCATTTATTTCTGAAAATTGCAGCAAAAGCAAATGTTGTACATTCCCTTTAATCCCAAGTTACGCGCGAATTCCCAGCAGTAATTCACAACTGTTTATTGACCATTCTGATTAATTAGGCTCAGTTTCGTTGACGGCTTACGTTCGAAGTGACAACTGGATGTTGATCAGCCATTGATCATGCGCACACAAGCTATGCTAACAGCTTCTATGGAATAGATCGGATGTAAACCATCACGAAAGATGCAGTATGCCAAATTAAACAAACTCAGATTACTTAACCCGTAGTTTCTAGAAGTTAACTTTGAAAATAGGCTCCGAGTCTTTCCCGAGGAGAGCTAAGCCAATTTTGACTCCTTGTTAGTAAAAGAGGTTCGAGATTGAACAAGATCTTGGCGATTTCAAGGCTATCGTTTAATTTGCCTTAAAAATTATATCCTGACTATTCGGATACCTTCAATTTCCTCAATAAGTTTTCCTACATTTTCTTAATATTTTCTTCCCAAGTTTAGCTTTTTTAACACAAGAAGAAATCATCATCAATACTGTCAGGTCAAAACAATAATTTAAAAAAGCAGGTATATGAGTCTGGAGCATGGGGGAAAAGGTTTTTTTTGGGGGGGTTGGGGGTGGGGGGCGAAGGGGGTATATATACTTGCAGCATGGAAGTAGTAATGTATTATATGCACTAAATGCACTCACATGCGGATCAAGGAGAACAGGAGTCACCCCTCCCCCATCCCCAACCCTCCCCCCAACCCACAAATACACAAGTGGTCACGGGTCCGGGGAGACCTTTGTTTCTCAAACTCCATAGCGTTTCACCTATGGGGGAAGATATATTTCTGAAGACTTCCTTATAAATATGGGGACTATTGTTCTATTTTGATTACTGCCCCATACGGAACCATGTACATGAACACCAAATAATAGTATTTAACACACCCCCCCCCCCAAAAAAAAAGGAAAATGCAGGCTTCTTGAAATTAGTTATTTTAGAATAAAATCAGACGATTTTGAAATTGATTCATGTCCGTATTCTATTCATCCCCTTTCCCTTCGCGGTTTCGTGAAACATGCATAAATATAAATGGAACGAAACGGGTGAGGCACCTTATCGTCAAAATAATGAGCTCCAATCTCACCCCCTCACTCAATGGTGGCACCCCCCCCCCCCTCCCCGTCCTCTGTCAGTCCCCTTCGCCTGGTGCCCTAATAATCAGAATGACGTCAAGGATGAGCTTTGTTTCATTGTTAACCCTCTAGCACCGGTACATCGTTGTATTATATGCCATTCATTCACTGAAAAATCAACAAACAATGGGCATGGTGGTCACGGTTCTAAACGCTAAAGTTGCTCGAAAGGGTTTGGGGAGCAAAGTTTTGGGAAGCAGAGCTGTTGAGATTTATTTGGAGTCAGGGCTTCCAAGTTGGATTATCATTGATGAGTACTAGAGGCCTGTGGCCTAAAGAGTCGCATTTCGAGGAATTTAGAGTATTTATTCTTGAGGATAATCTAAGTTGTATTTCAAGAAAGGCACGGGGCCTTAGTGAATTCATTTAAAGGAAAATAGGCTTAAACGATGCAGAATCTTTACCTTGTGAATTGATTGGACAGATTCAAACGATCCATGGATCTTATTCACGAGTCGGCCATTTTGGATTGATGGTGAGGTAAAATCTTCATTTTTGGAACTTGTGTAGAGAAATGAGAGCAGTGACGTTACAAGTCTGATGAATAGTTTAATATTTGTGATTAAATCTACTCTAATGTTTAAAGCCACATTTAAAAAAAAATAACTGAAAGTGAGGCTATAGCGAATACACAGTCTGGCACCATCCCATTCAACAGCTCACAATTTATAAAATAGGCTACATTCAGGGAACAAGACAAAAATGGCCAACTTGTGCATAAGGCCCACTTTTCTGTATTTATTGTTCTGATATTATTGGAGTTGCGGATCTGGATTAATTAATCGTTAGAGTTTTGTTCTGAATTTCTGGACTCCTGAAAACTAGGTAACTTCGTCATATCTTTTGACCCGGATCCACGTCACCTATCGAGAATTGCTAAACCGGAGAGGCGAAACTTCGGGGCTTTAGGCCTGAACTACATTTGTATTCCGCCTGGTGGCAGCTAGCGCTATCTATAGGTTTCTTTAAAAATTATACTCCCCTGTCTCTAAAACTTGTCCCATTATGAGACAGTTGGGGCAGGTGCGCGTTTACTTATCGCAGTGGTTCGTCGGTCCCTCTCCCCCCCCCCCCCCACCCCCCTTCGAATTTCGCCACAGAAAATCGTCGAGAAGGATTTTTGTTCACAATGTACCAACAAACTCAAAACATCAAAACATTGAAATAAAATTAAACGAGTGTGCAGACAAATCATTTTCCTCAATCACTGATCCAGACTTCTTAATTGGGTACGGAGCAACATCCCACACTACCCCTCGAACTCCAAGGCACCCATTCTCTAGACCGCTCCCACGTGACTACGAGCGGTACTCTTGATCCCTTTGATACTACCGACAGTGTCCTTTGCATAGGGCCAATCACCTTGCAAGTTGGCGGTGCGTCACTCGCTGCTTTCCTTTGCTCTCGCCGACAACCATTCAATCGCCAGCCAATCAGAATGGAGGGCGGCGGGTTCAATCTGCAAGATCCGACTTGTTCCAAAGCGTGCCGCGGACGCGTGCGTGCATAAGACGGGGCGGGCATGCATCATCTTTCTTCATTCGCTTCTCGAGCTTCGCCAGTGCAAACGACATTTTCGCCAAATTAACTCAGTTTTTTGATCGACTTCCACAAATTTGTTTCCGGTAAAACTCTCGCCCGTAAAACCATGTCTTCTGCTGCCGTGTATCTTGAGGGGGCAAGCCGCCCGGACGTCCAGGGCGCGACCATGCTACACCACCGGTCGATGACAGGAGCCATCGGCGAGTCCACCACAGCTCCCCGTAGCCGTCCCATTGATGGAGTTTTCGGCCTCTTCAAATCAAGTAAGCAATTTTCATTTATTTTATAAATTCGCCGTTTGTTGCTCGCTCTCTCTTTTTTATACTCAACTTTGACTAAGTTAAGTTGGTCTTCCATCTGCAAAAATGGAAAATTGTCAATCCTTCATCACCGTAGTTGTTTAAGAAGTTTCCGCATTGCTTTTTTATTAAATGATGTCCCATTTCGTTACAATTTGGAAAAAAAATTGTCGTTAACTGCTCGTTAAAAAAAAACTGTTTCCGTAACGTGCGTTTTCTGATACGAACTGTTTTTAATTGTAACATTCAAGTCTTCCTCTTTCATTTTCATAATGGTAAACGGAGAATTCCGTATGCAGGGTGAAAAAAAAATCGAAACCCAAATGGCAGGACCAATTTTTTAATGAAGTTTTGCCTGTATAATTTTCAACATCTAGGATATGAAAGCCAGTCAGCTTTTTTTTAGTACAAAAATCATTCCAATCACTTATGTACTTTTCAAGTTACGGAATTTTGAACACGATCACCGTTTTAATAGTTTTGTCCACGGATCACACAAAAGGAAATGTTCTTTCAGCAAATCGAAAACAATTCTCATTGGGATGCATGTGAATCAGTTTTGTTGAAAGAACACTTGCCTTTTTTTGTGATCCGTGAACAGAACTTTAAACAGTGTTTGTGTTCAAAATTCCGTAACTTGAAAAGTACACTTGTTGTGATTAGGATGATTCTTGTATTTTAAAAAAACTAATTGATTGGGCTTTCATATCCCAGATTTTATAAGTGCTACAGGCAACACTTCTTTCAAAAATTGGTCCTGCCATTTGCGATGCGTTTTTTTTTGTGCTCACCCTGTATTGTTTTTCCAAAAGAGTGACATTAAAACGGAGATCTGCTTAACAAAGATTCCTTTCTTGGTATTTTCTCTATATGTCTTATCATTCTAAAACTGTTCACATTTTTGCTTTCCTTCTAGTGCCCACGCCTCCGTCCATCGTGACCACCCAGAGCCAGCGAGTCCCCTTGGAGCCGTCCGCCGTTCAGACGCCGTCTGCAGCCGTACCATCCAAGCGGGCCGTTGGCGGTGGCCGTCGCCGGGCCCGCACCAACTACACACCGGAGCAGCTAAGCGGGCTTGAGACCCTCTTCGCCAAGACCCAGTACCCGGGCATCGACGAGCGCGAGGCGCTGGCGGATGCCGTCGACCTCTCCGAGGCTCGTGTTCAGGTGAGTTTTGATAAGTTTTGAATTACTTTTTGTGAGAGGACAAGGAGTCACAAGGAGTTCAATACAGGGTGATAAAAAAACCCAAATGTCAGGCTCATTTTGTTAATGAAGTTCTGTATGTAGCACTTTCAGAATCTAGGATATGAAAGCACAATTCATAAACTTTCTTTTAGTACAAGAATCATTCAAATCACGAATGTACGTTTTAAGTTACGGAATGTTGAACACAAACATCATTTTAAACTTGATTCCACGGATCACAAAAAAGGTAAGTGTTTTTTCAGCAAAACAATTTATATACATCCCTATGTGATATGTTTTCGTTTTGCTGAACGAACACTTTGTGATCAGTGGACAGAAGTTTAAAACGGTGTCTGTGTTTAAAATTCCCTAACTTAAAAAGTACATCAGTAATTTGAATGATTATTGTACTAAAATAAAGCTTATTAATTAGGCTTTCATATCCTAGATTTTGAAAGTGCTATACATGCAGAACTTCATTAAATAATTGTGGGTTTCCTTCTTTTTGACTCACCCTGTGCAATGTGATTGTTTCGTTGCTGTCTGTTGAAATCAAATCCATTTTTTTTGATAGCCGACAACTTTGCAAAAGGATTAAAAAAAAAAAAATCATTGTTGCTAATGTTGAAAATCGAATTTTTGAACATGGCCCCGAAGGCTCAAATTTATTTCATTTCTGCGATTTTCCCTTCTTTTTTACAAAATTTATTTTCCGGAATAAAGCACGGACTTTCCAATTTTGACAATTCATTCAAACAAATTTTGGCAAACTAAAGAAATTAGGCCAGTTAAATGTCTGAAAGGAAGGAAAGATCCTCCTGTGGGAATTTAATCTTCTATTCGAAGAACAAAGAGGAGCATCTTTCACAGTCTGACTTACAGTTTTTCGTTGACGAATAATTATTCATTTCTCTCCTGCTTTTTTCCTTGATCAGGTTTGGTTCCAGAACCGACGTGCTAGGCTCCGCCGAAGGCAACGTGACTCCGTGAGCGGTGCCTCCTCCCCGGAGTCTGTCTCACCGAAAGCCCCGGAAGCCTCCCCGTCAAAGCCCGCCAAGAAGAGCAAGCCGAGCGGCCCCAAGATCCCGAGCCAATCGGCTTCTCCACCCAGTGCTCCGTCCCCGCCGTCCGCGAGCCCACCTTCACCAGCCCAACACCGTTACCTGGAGGTCTGCACCCAGGCCTGCTGTGCTCCTGCAGCCCCTCAACACTCCGCGAGGCCACACATCCTCCAGCACTCCGGCGCTCAGTACATCACCGGGGCATCCAAGGGGTATTACCCGTGGGCGTCCCTGGGCTATGGTGCCTTCCAGCCGGGTGTAGCGCAGGGCTACCACCCATACACCTACCTGTACCCCGGGGCTAGTCCCTTCTATTTGGACTACACCCTGCCGCTGCCTGCTGCCTCTGCCTCCTACCCAGCTGTCTCCATCCAAGACGTCACACATGGACTTGACTCGTCCACCATCTTGGCGCCAACTTCCCATCACATGTAAACTGGGCATGAGCCCGACCTGAACTGTAAAGATTTGTACAGAAATAATATAAGAACGTTTAGTTTGAGTTTGAAATAAGTAACTTACAGCACTCTTTTATAATATTAGCTTGGGGATCTTTTCACCTGTCTTGCTTTGTATAATTTTGAAATTAAGTAAACTCTTGCCTTTTTGTTTTATTATTGTTGACGACTTTAGTTTGAGTTTGAAATAATTAACATACCCTTTATTAGCTGTGGGATCTTTTCGCGTGATTGCTCAGTATATAATTTGCAAATTAAGTAAACTCTTGCCTTTTTTGTTCTAGTAATTGAGACGTTTTTACAATGTTAAATCTCTGGGTTTTTGTTGCAAAGTTCATTTTATTCTTCTTCTTAAAAAAAATAATATCCAGAAGTGACCTGATCCACATAGGTAATCTTGTTTAAACTTTACACCTTTTCTACCTCCAAGTATAAAACTTTATCTTTTAAACACATAGCTTAATATGACGGTAAAAAAGACCAATGTTTCAGTGATCTAATTCTCTCACTTTTTATGGAAAGCTGTTTTTTTAATGTTATTAAATAGTTTGTAAGTACATGTATTAACCTCATAGCCAACTTTCTGAGATATAGCATGGTGCTGTCAAGCTATAATGATTATCGTTCCTTCCAGATCTGTATTTAAATAAAAAAAAAATATATTATTATGAAAACTACTTTAGAAAATGTGTTTACATGGTTGAAGTCCCTCTTTTTTGGCCTTGTTTGTTTCTGAGCTTCTTGGTGGGTGTCTCTGCTTATTTGTTGGAATTCTGTCAGGGAGGGTTTGAAGCAAATATATTGAGTGGGGATAATGTAGTAACTAAAACAGTTTTCAAAATAAAAACAGTCTTATTATTGGGTGAAAAAAAAAATGTTTTCAAATAATTATTCAGAGAGAACATATACTCAACTAATCCCCCAACACTGTTTTGTCTGACTCGCCAAAAAACACTGACATCTTTGCCCGAATAACGACTAAGCAGTACAGAAATTCCTTAGCAATCCTTCCATACTCTTTATTTGGCACCAAATAGCGATAATGCGTACACAAATAATTATGCAATTCACGACAAAATTAATGATACCGACAAAAATTGCACTTTTGTATACGTGCAAGAACATTTCGTTTCTAACGCAATATTTCAACAAAAATCTTCCAGCAAAATAAATTTCGAATTTTGTTGGTTATCTTTTCACCCTTTTTTTTAATGTTTAGTGTTTTCAATTTTATTTAAAGTTCAGTAAAGGAAAGGGTAAAAAAAAATAACCAACAAAATTTGAAACCAGTTTTTAAGAATTATTTTTGTTAGAAGATTGCGTTAAAGACGATATGTTCACACTTGAACGTATATTAAAGTGTATTTTTTTCCGGTACCATTTGTCATGAATTGCATAATCATTCCGTACACATTATCACTGTTTTGGGCCAAATAAAGACTATGGTTGGATTGCCAAGGAATTTATGTACATGTACTGACTGGTCGTCACTTGAGCGAGAGTTGCCCATGCAGTACTTTTCGAGTTAGACTCACAAAAGAGTATTGGGGCAGGACTTTCTTTTGGTTGCGTGAACATAATTCATAATCAAATGTCCTGTATATTCAGGTTCACCTTGAACAGATTTTGTTTTTAAATGGCTACTTTTTTTTCAGCTGTACAAGAGTTATTCACTTTGAGACGTCAATCGAAAATCAGCAACAGTTTAGATAGGGAGTAAACTCAAATTAGAGTGGGAAAAAAGTATATAGAACATGAAGTTGACTCCTGGTGGCGCGCTTTCGGGCCCCTAGAATTGGAAAATTAGCGTTTACAAGTCGGAGTTTTAAAAATTACTTTTGGTATTTGATTTCTTAAGAAATTCTCCTCGGGAGAAGGCCTTTGTTAAATCTGGTTAAATTGTCACTAGCATACTAGCATCTCAATTTATGAACTTAAACATCACATGACGTGAAAGAGAAATATCGTGCCCAAAAATTGACCTCTCACTTCCGGAACTAAAACTTGGAACGAACACTCACACAAAGATTTAAAAACAAATTGTGGCGGTGATTGGGTAACTGACGCTGACTAAAATGTCGTTTAGTACATACAATTTTGTTGGAAAATGTAAAAAAAAAAAAAAAAAGCAGAGGGGATAGGGCTAGGGACGGGATAAGGGGCTGGACCAGCTGCTGGCCAACACAATCAGCCTTCATCACTGAAATAAATTATTTGTATAGCGTGTGAACTATTAGTCTGGTTCCCCGACCTGACAATTTCCCCCGACGTCTACACGTCTAAGATTCATCAGGAATAGTCGGAATCTTTTGGTCTGGGAACCAGACTAGTGAACTATGGGCACGTTGGGGTTTCTTTCAAGCAAAATTTAATGTGGTGATGAGCGCGCGGAGCCGGTCGACGAAAGCCCGCCACCAACGTTCATAAAAATCTCGCGCCGCGAGCAAGAGATCAGTCTGGCTCCCTAGTAAATAGGTGTACATGATGTGCGTGAGTGGTACAGTTTCCATACTATGGGTATTTGCTGCCAAATTATACCCTGAAACTGAAAGAAGAAACTTCGTGTTTCTGCAAAGGAGTCTCTCTCATTTTGATTGAAATGAAGGAGACTTATTACCTGTTTATGGCGTATGTGAGTAAAGTACATACTGTAGATGAAGAATTTCGTCATTAGGATTTTTATTCGACATGGCGAATAAAGATAACTTACCCCAGCCGATAGCAGACCTGTTCTCCACGGCCGCCGTGCGCGCCGAACAAGGCTGGAAAAAACTTCCATTCCGAGTTGCTGTGACAAGTGGCCCAGTTTCCGGACGGGCAGAAACCGTCACAGACGTGACCGCAGGTTCCCAAACAAGGCAAAGCCTGAACCCTGACAAGGAATTGCCAACGTTGTTGAGTGGATCGGTGACCAGCAGGGAAGGATCAACAGCCATGACAGCGTCAGCATCGCCAGGAATGCATGTTAACTTAACGAAGCCAACGTTGTTGAGCAAAACGGAGGAAGAGTTGTTACAGGAGCAACTTTTTGCCGCACGCATGATGGGTGTTCCTGTTACAGTAGCCGGTAATATTGTGGGCACTCTTCGCTCAAGTAGTCTTGTCAGTAGTACTAGTAGCATTAGCAGTAGGCCTACCACTTCCCTGAGTACACAGCAAAATGTGATGAAACAAACGTCGTTAGAACCCGCACAGCAGGCCCAGGCACACTTGATTGCCACAGCCTTCTATAACACGGTCAAGCCATTATTGCCATCATCGGTGAATGAAACAATACAGGTAGCATCTCAAATCCAACAGCTAACGGAACAGCAGCAGCAACTACTTGCACAACTGAACAGGCATCAGCAGCAGCAGCAGCAGCAGCAAGATCTTATCTTACAGGCCCCTCAGCAGCTTCCAGGGCCAACAGCAACACTCAATATGTCCAGTATTAAAGTACAGCCACAAAAGTGGTCCAACCGAACTCATACCATCACGGCCAACAAAAATGCCAGTGCAGACCAAGGCCAGCATTTAAGACAGTCATCGAGGATCGCAACTGCTTGTCAAATTAGAGCTGGTTCCGATATCTCAAACGTACCCGAGAGGCAAACTGGTAGTTTACAAGGGCGACAAGTAATAAGTT
Source organism: Patiria pectinifera (assembly GCA_029964075.1). NCBI lineage: Eukaryota > Metazoa > Echinodermata > Asteroidea > Valvatida > Asterinidae > Patiria > Patiria pectinifera. The sequence continues at coordinate 16,349,755 of CM057138.1, read as the reverse complement.
CTACCTCCAACTTCACGGGTCTTCAAGACCCGCGACTCACTGCAGTCAGTTATCCTGTCCGCAGTTCACCTATGGCATCTACAACGGCTAGCGTTTTGGAACCACAAAAACAGGCTTTGGCACTTTTGGAAAAGGCCAGAGCACCTTTGTCAGTTGAAGTTCAGAAGACGCAGTCTCTGGAAGTACTGCTGTCGCTGAAAGCGGATGGTTACATTGACAGTCCAAACAGGGATAAAATTGCCATGAGGGCTGCCAAAGTTGAGCCAAAAACTGATGATGTGGATGATATCAGCACCATTTGGCCAAGCACATTAGAGGAAGATTGGAATGAGCCAGAACCTGTTCCTGAAACTCCAAGCCATAAAAGTCGAGAAGGCACAAGTGCATCAAAATCATCTCCTAATTCCAACAGGCTTCGATCTCCTGATTCCGACAAGCTTAGAGGCAGAAAAAAGTCCAAATCGCAGCAGTCAAGGCAGTCTTCAGGGAGCGTTCTCAAAGGAATAGGCAAACCTACAGATGGAGCCCCGAAGAGCCCATGGCATGCCAGCGTTGATGCCTTCCTCAAAAGTACCAAACGGGAACCAGATGCTGAGTTTAAGACACCAGTCGACTCCCACAGAAAACGTCAGCTGCAGACACCTGAAGTCTCCAACCCTGTTCCCGTGATCTCAACCAGTCTGTTTTCGACTGCTGCTTCAGCCGAGATCCCTTTCCTGTCGGAGACTGATACGGACGAGACCATCTCCTCCATTGACCGGAGGGTAGAGATGCTGAAGAAGCAGAAGGAACAGATTCTCCAGGATCAGATGGATGAGTTCTGTAAGGAAATCAACAAGTTTGATGATGTTGCTATTGAAGGCGGGCCATCAGCCATGCAAAAGAAGACAATGCCAAACCAGAAAGGGGTAAGGAATTTGAGTAGACGTACTTGAATCTTGGCATGTTTGTAAATTCGGGCGATTCACAATGCAGTGCGCCACCAAGAGTTTGCCATGGAGAGTCCATTTTTTAAGTTTACGATCGACAAAACATGGCCCATTTGAAAGAGTGTCAGTAGAAACCTTGAGCTTATTCGTTATAGATTGGGGCATTTACATTCTGGCACCTTACCAAAAAACACCATATTGATAAGAAAAGAAAAGGGCAAACAGATCCTCGAATTGAAACTACTGACCGGAAAAACGAACAATTTCAAATGTTCCGCGCTGCAAATTTGTTGACCATCTCCCACAATGCACTGGGAAAAATAAACTTTTCGTGGCAAACCCTTGGTGGCGCACTGCATTGTGAATCGCCCGAATTGAGTAATGCCTTTTGCTTTCCATTGACATCCCTCGAGACATTGAAGTTAGACCAAAACGTCTTGAAGAACAGAAACTACCACAATCAATATGAACCGTCATGTTACAATATCGGTACAAAGAAATTGAGCAAATCTGTTTGTGAAGGTCCATTCCATCTGGTAAATGGTCAGAAATTATTTGATGTCCAACTGAAAATTCACCCTCTGGGATGTAATTGACAAATCACAAGTATTATAGAAATGTACTTGTTGCCCTGTTTCAAACAGAATTAGAATGAATATCAAAATTTAATTTATGATTATTTCATTTTTGTCCTAACAACAGGTGAGCCTAGACAAGGACAGAGACAGAGCCAGGTCGAAAGAGCGAGACAAATCAAGACCGGATGACAGAGATAAGGAGAGGGACCGATATGGTGACAGAGACAGAGACAGGCGGATGGGGACAAGAAGTCCACCGAGGATGCGGCTGACAGATGCAAAGAGGTCTAGGTCCCAAAGTCATCATCGAGAGGTGGAGAAGAGGAAACCGGCCTACAAGTCCCCGCCATCCCCGAAGAGGTCACGAAGCGGGAGCCTGGAGAAAATGAAGAGGGATCCAGCTAAAAATAAGGAATCACCCAAGGAGATCGAAAAGAGACAAGGGAGGTACCCTTCAAGTGATCGGCAAGTCTCAATGGAGAGGAGAAGCAGCCACAGCCCAGAGAGGAAGCGCAAGAGACCGGATGTGAAGATGGGTGAAGTATTCATCGACGGCAGATGGCAGCGTTCGGCTTTGATAACACCACCACCACCAGCAAGTAAAAGACTAGAAGATTTTCGGACAGGGAACGAAGGTAACACCAGGGATGCAGAGGCAAAGAAGATTCAAACTAAGAAAGATGAAAATGAGGATGCTAAGATGGAGACAGAGAAGATTGACACGCCTTTAGAGAAAGCAGATCAAGAGAGGAAAGCCACACCTTCAAAAACTGCAGAACAGAAAGATGAAGGGAACAACTTAAGTTCAAGAGCAACAGAAAAGGACAACATGCCGTCCAGAGCAACAGATAAGAAGGATAAGCTAAAAAACGATACGTCAACTAAGATCACAGAAAAGAAAGATGAAAAAGCCACACCTGTCAAAGCTACTGAAAAGGCAAGGGAGAAAGACGTCACACCCGTTTCAATGAAAGAGAAGGGAAAGCAGAGTACCACGCCTTCCAGAACAGAAGAGGAGCAGAAAAATGCCACACCCTCAACAACTCGAAAGGAGAAGAAAGAAGATGGAACCTCAAAGATGAGAGAGAAATCCAACAGTGATGCAAAACAGAAACCTGCATGGACATCTGCCAATGCACAGAGACAGGCAGGAGTCCCCAAACTTGGCTCCAGAACCATGCAAGAAGTTGATGTCGTCGGCTTTACCGAAACGTCAGCTGTGTCCAAACCCTTGAAGATGACGGCAGTGAGCAGTGACATCGCATTTGCTGCTGCTGCACAACCATCGTCAAGCAGGGCCGCAGTGTCAGTCAAGAAATCAGCCAATTCAGCTGGTGTCGCTGCTTCGCCATCAAGCCAACTTTCAGATGCAGCTGCTTCTGTTCCCAACTCCACAACTCCAACTACAAAAATATGTAGTCTGCCACCCACAGCGGAAAGCAGCAAGCAACCAACAGATCCATCTTCGGTCAATAGTTCTTCAAATTCATCAGCATCAACTATCAAAGCAGTTGGAGGTGGGCCGACAATTGGCGAGAACAGCAGGAAGAGAAAAGGAGAGACGGAGACGGAGGAAGTGCCGCGTAAAGTTCCTGCCATGTCGGGCGACTCATCTGTGGCTCTTGAAATCAAAGACAGTAGCATCCCTCACCAGGTTTGTTCCCATATTAATTTTCATTTTTTTTCCCAACTCGATAGCATTTTACATCGGGGAGATATATGTCAATATTCAATTTTGACCTTCATTGAATTTCAAAGCATTACATGTATTTGTATAAAGGAAAAATATCATAAGTGTACTCCGGCAGGAATTGAACCCACCAAAATCTTCACTAGTGAGTAGGAGATCACAGGTTTGAGTCCCACCTGAACAAATTGTTAATATATTCATATAATGTTCTGGACAGCACTGAGTACGCAGTACTTTAAAATTGTGTTGGTGAAGAGCAACACTTAAATAAGATTTCAATTTTAAAATTTTGTTTTTAGTTTTTGTTACAATAAATGTCAGGGTTATATAAAATCTGAATTTCAGATTCAGTTTGGATTTAAAATATACATTACTAAAAATTAGGAATTCACAAAAGTTCTTGCACTTCTTGACTTTTTAACCATTAAATCACTTCAGAATTTGTAAGATTTGCTGCTGAATCAAATAATGTCCTGGTCATCCGGGCCTCAGTACCTATGAACACTGGTGATGTCTGTAGACTTTGTAAAACTTTGTGCTTGGAAACTGAACTGAAAATGGAATTTATTCCAAAAATTGAAATGAGGATAACTGTGAATATTAGATGGATTAGTGACACTACAATGGCTAATTACTTTGAAACCTTTGCTAACAGCGCTCCTTTGTGTTATATTTTCTCACCAATGTTCTTTGATTAGATGGGACTCCTGAAGGCGCTAGGTGTGGAGAAGTACGTACAGGACAAGGTGATGCTGGAATGGTTCTGCTACGTGTGCGGCTCCATCTGTCACACTTTGAAGGTTTGTCAAAATGCCAACTTTTTAAGATGTCGCTAGTGTTTTTTTTTTTAATTACGTTCTTCGTCTTGATTAAACAATATGATCTGCCAAGTACAAGTCAATCACAAATCAAATTACAAGTCTGGTCACAATTAAAGGTAAGATCATTTGTCATTTTTGCATTTTTGTATTCATTTTTGTATTTGTTTGAAGCAACAAAAGTGCCTCATATCTAAAGAGGGATACTTAACAACTAACCTGATGAAATTTTAGCGCAGTGAATGTTGTTTATTCCAAGACTTTGGCGTCGGGTTGGCGTAGCAGTACTTTCCTCGCCTTTTACCGCTGTGACCCGGGTTCGAATCCCGCCTGGGTTAACATGTGGATTGGGTTTTCAGTCCCTACCTAATTCCATGGGTTTTCCCCAGAATATCTTCTGGGCTTTTCCTCCCACCTCTAAAACTGTAATTTCTTCTCATTGTCTTCTCTCTAAGTTGGTGTGATGTTTCCTCTGGGATGCTTTACCAACTGTAATGATACGGATACAGAAAACAGTTTTCTAGGATCTCGATTTCAATTCAAAAGTTGCTTAGTCATATCGTCACCGTTTTCACGAACAGCCACGTATATATTATATTGATTTTGAAGAAAAGTGTTTTCGAGATAATCGCAAAAGAAGTTTCTCATATTTTAAAACTGCAAGAAATACTACTTTGCAACAACTTTGTGCAGCAAGGAAACAATCACATGATTCTACGAGAGCTGAATTTTTACATGAACCCAGTAATAAGACTTAATACAGCAGTTAATTGGTGAAAATTAATTAGTAAAGATATGTGGCTCTTCGTGAAAACGGAAATTCAGGTTTCCGACATATTGGCCCTTTCTGTTTAACGTGTATTTCCATAGGCGCGCATGAGTATGCGCGCGCAGCTAAAAATGTAACAAAGATATGTGGCTCTTCGTGAAAACAGAAATCTCATTTGACCTACTTTTACGTATTTCCGTGCAATGGGTTTTGTACGTGTATGTGGCTCTTTGTGAAAATGCAAAATTCATTTATCGAGATTTCTGCCCCTTGCAACATTAATGTAACTTGGAAATTAATGATGTTTTGCTTACAGAAACATGTCAACATGATTAAGTACATTGTTTTATGCAAAATATTGAAAAAAAGGAAAATCGAAAAAAAAATGTAATTTTTGACATATGTGGCTCCTCGTGAAAACGGTGACGATATGATGTAAGGCTGATTATCCTCATGTCCTACACAGGTATACATGACCCACATTGGAGGTCGCAAACACAAGTACAGGTACAGCACATTGCTGAAGGCCAACTTTGCGACCATGGAGAAAGAGCTCATCTCCAAACTGAAGCTCCTGCCCAAGCAGGGTTCAGAGGCTACCCTACGAAGCAGCATCCTTGGACAGAGTTTGGGTCTCGCCGCGAAGTAAGTGTTTGAATGTTCTTCCCCTTTTAACCCTGACCCTCTCAGATGCTGCACAGTGCTTCAGGTGAGATTTAGTCCCGGACTGAGATTTTTTGAATTGGCCGTTGTGCAAGGCCTATTGAGTACCGAAGTGTGACGTCATTTAGAACCAGATAGTGTAGTGCAAATGAATGGAGTACGCGCGCCTGTTGGTTCACGGGCTGAAGCACGTGCTAATGTCTTTCACACACATTTTGTGTGCGTGACGTATTCACTGCGGTACTCCATTGTTGTACAATTTTTGCTCCAGTGCACACCCCGGAGTATTGAAACATATGAGGTTTCGGCAAGAAATATCGTACAAATACTGTTGAAACGACTCTTGCATATCAGTACTTGTATTGTGTTGGCTGGAAAATGTTGCCTTTTGCGAAAATCAAAACATTTCGGCAAAAAAATAATCCTGGCCAAGACGTGGTTAAGAGCCCTGCCTAACTCTGCTTGACTTGTACATTGTTCATAGCATTACACATTACCAGTGGGCCTTATTCATGAGTTGGCCATTTTTGTCGAGTTCCCTGAATGTATTTCATCAATTGTTAACTGTTGAATTGGATGGCGCCACATTTTTTTTTAAAATATGGCTTTAAACAATAGGGAATGTTTAATTACAAATTTAGAATTATTTATTGAGGCAGACTGGAATTGATTATAAATTATTTGCTTTCATTTCTCTTCGCATATTCAAAAAATAAAGATTTTACCTAACTTTTAATTCAGTATGGCCGACTTGTGAATAAAGCCCATTTACTCCTAAGATATTGCTGATATGTTTTATGCGTGCACGTCTTTATTTGTTCCTTGCAGGCAAAACCTGAGCGTGTCTCCACAGGCCGGTCGTAGTGAGCGTTCCTACTGCAAGATATGCTTCAGTCATTACTCCTGCAGTCATGACGAACATGTGAGCTCAGCGGAACACAAGGTCGGTAACTTTAATTTGTGTTTTACTAACCCGGTGTTCTATCACTGGTGAATCATTCCTTTGGAGTTATGAAGCATGCCAGTTTTGTTAAAAGATGGTTGTGTGGAAGTTTACAAACACGTTTTGTAGCCCAATTGGGTGCATTCCAGGACGTTATGTCCCATTTACAGTTGACAATTTTCTTCCTGACAAATTTAAAGCCGTGGGCAAATAAAATTAACATTGAACATGCCTAGGGAACTTTTTTGTCCAAGTCAGATCAACAGTTTTATACAGGGCGAGTCAAAAACGGAAACCCAAATGGCAGGATTATGTAATGAAGTTCTGCATTTAGCACTTCCAAAATCATAGGATGTGAAAGCCCAATTAATAAGCTTTCTTTTAGCACAGGAATCATTCAAATCACTCATGTACTTTAAACACAACCATCGTTTTAAAGTTCTGTTTATAGATCACAAAAAAGGTAAGCGTTCTTTTAGCAAATCAAAAAACAATTCACGTAGGATGCGTGTGAATTGTTTCGTTTTGCTGAAAGAACACACACCTTTTTTCGTGTACAGAACTTTTAAAACGGTGGTTGTGTTTAAAATTCTGTAACTTGAAAAGTATGTGAGTGATTTGAATGAATCTTGTACTAAAAGAAAGGTTATCAATTGGGCTTTCATATCCGAAATTTTGAAAAGGCTACATGCAGAACTTTATTGAGAAAGTGGTCCGGCCAATTGGGTTTCCTTTTTTTTTTACTCGCACTGTAATCTTTAAAATTATAGCAAACCTGAGGGTTATAGAGAAACAATGGTGTAAAACTCCTTTGAATCAAAGAAGTCAATACCAGTGATATAAATTGTATTAAATCAACATGTTTTTTTGCTTTATTGTAACAAACTGTCTTTGTCTCGTAGAAGTTGGAGCTCATTCGTCCCCGCTGTGGCCCGTGTAACCTTATCTTCGCAAAGATCAAGGCATATCACAAGCATATTACCTCATTGGCACATAAAAAGGTGAGTTACTATTAACGCACTCACATTTGATGTTTATAGCATTTCCAAAAAAGATGATTCTGATGGCATGTAGAATGCCATGGTCCAGTGGTTATGGTGTTTGATTCAAGTACAGTGGTGCATGGGTTGGAACACTGCCAGGAACATTGTGTTGTGCCCTTGGGCAAGACACTTAACTACAGTTGCCTCTCTTCAGCTAGGAGTATCGCAACAATATGCGCCGCACCTAGCAGCAAAAAGGCGCTACATAATGGGTCTCATATGTTCATATACTTCATTACCTGTCTTTCGTCTTTCGTCTTTCGTTCATAATTTGCGCCAAAGACTTAAGGGTTTGCATGGTGGACACGATCAATGCAGTAACACAATGTGAATGATATATCTAAGTGAGTTGTGTGGTTCTCATTCACTGACCTCATATTTTGCCTGAAAACAGGGTAAGTAAAAAAAACAAAAACCCAAATGTCGGGACCATTGTTTTAGCGAAGTTCTACATGTAGCACTTTCAAAATCTAGCATATGAAAGCCCAATTCATTAGCTTTCTTTTAGTACAAGAATCATTCAAATCACTCATGTACTTTTTAAGTTGCGGAATTTTAAACACAACCACCATCACAAGAAAACAAATCACATAGGAATGTGTGTGAATGGGATCAGTCACGGTTGCGGGGTATTGGGGTTTATTAAACACAAGTTTTCTTGTTTTGTTCTTTGCTCACAGAACGTTGCAGCACAGGAGAAGCCTGCTGCACCTGTTTTTGGTCGTGTGACAGATCAACCTGCAATGGGCAACAGCAGCGTGAGCGCCGCAGCTGCAGGGAAGATACAGTCTCAACAGAAGCCCAATGTCATTGGTATGTACTCACTTGGTCGGAGCCATTTGGTATAATTGAAAGATTCAGATTGAGCCCTGCATTAACACATTGGTCCCCGTACTGCCCAAAAGTGCCCCAGCTATTACTCCTTAACTGCCACAGCACTCCATTGTATTGTTTTATTTCTCTCTGGTAAAGAAACCAATGATTCCTCAAAAATGCCTTGGGCACTGTAGCTCGAAAGCCTGAAGAAACATGTAGAGAGGAGACAATGAGAAGAAATTACAAATTTGGAGGTCGGAGGAAACCCCAGAAGAACATTCTGGGGAAAACCCACACACACTTGTTCCGTAGTTGTTGGGACTACACACGACTTGTCCCATGGTACTATGGGGACCGAAGACGCTGTGGGGACAGCAGAAAGTCCCCATAGCTCGGCCCTAATTTGCCTAACAATAAAAAACAGCCAGTGACGGCCTGCCCACAGAATCAGGTAGAGACTGAAAACCCTATTCATATGTCTGGGCAGGAATTGAACCCAGGTAATAGCGGTGAAAGGCAAGGAAAGTAACCATTGTACCAACCTGACTCCCCGTGCTTGTTGCCTTCAAATATTGTCAGAGAGGAATTGTGTGATACTGTGTAAATAGATTCACCAAGGAGTAAATACAGTGTTGTACAATGTAATACAAGCGCTAACAGGTTAACTTAATCACAGTTCAAGCAAAATCACATATTCCTTCTCTCCTCTTAATTTGCTTCTTTATTTGTTGTTTGTGGTCATCACGTTGAGTGACCCTTGGCCTTGTAGTGGCAATTTCCATAAATTTTTTACCGACCTGAAATTGCAAGGCTTGCGATGCTGAGGATCTGGATGCGAAACAACAGGCCAGAGCACTTCGAGAGTTATTGACTCCAACATTGTCATCAGCAACAACCCTGATGATCAAGTAGCAGGGCGCCCTCTTTAGTCAGCCAGGTGGTCATGGTTTTGTCGCACTCCTCTTCCTCGACGGCTTGGCACCCTCCACGGTTGGGATGTACGCAGCTGTACAGTCGTCCACACAAGGTCTAAGTACCCCCTTGTCCTTACCCGAGGCCTCTGCAAGACCATTTGCTCTGGCCTCTTGCTCTATACTTCATTTTCTTTAACCATCTGCAGGAACAATGCGCACTTGGGTTGTCGGCGACGACATTGTCCTCGGGGCAGGCCAGATTGCACCCAATGGGCCATCATCGGCAGGGCCCGTTACCTGGCTCGGTGAGAATGGCGCGGGTATCTCCACTCTGAATCCTTCCATCACCGCGCACCTCGAAGACAGGCCGACCCCAAACACCATCATCGTACATCTGGGCACCAATGACTTGTTTAAGATCACCGTTTTGGACATTCGGGCGGGGATTGAGGAGGGCTTTGGCAGCCTTCGACAAAGGCTTCCCAACACGAGGATAGTCTGGTCCGACATCCTTCCAAGACTCTTCTACTACGGGGAAGTGCGCCAGGGAATTGGCAAGAAAAACTTGCAGGCCTTGAACAAGTTTGCGCACAGGAAATGCCTGGAACTGCAGAACGCTTGTGTAGTTAAGCACTCGCACAACATCAATCCCAGTCAGCACTCGACCTATTTGCCGGACGGCTTTCATTTATCCCCCGCGGGTAACAACATTTTTTGTGAAAATTTGCATTCAGCGCTTGCCTTCTTTGCGGGCAACCCAGAGGCCCGCGTCTTCCCTCCCTCGCCTTAAGTTTAGACGTTTGAAAATGTACTCCACCTGCCTGTGAATCAAGATTGAGCTGTTACACTATTAGGGGGTTGCCAGTTTTTGCAATTGAAACAAATTTGTTATAAACAGGGATAGCCTTCTTGTACAAAGACCTTGAAGAGGCAGGGACAGAATAGGGGTGGGGTTTTAAGCGTAATAATAATAATAATAATAATAATAATCGGCGTTTAAAAACGCTCTTATTAGTTAACTAAATCACAGCGCTTACAGTATTATTATTACCCCTGATCATTGGGCCAATTAAACATTCCAAATACCATCTCAGCTCCCTGGGGAGTATACAGCTCGATGCTGCCTGTTAGGCGCAAGCAAGCTTATTCAATCACAATAACCATCTCTGCCCTTACAGGTACCCATTTACTCCTGGGTGGAGAGAAGCAATGAGTGACAAAGTACGTTGCTCAAGGGCACCATGACCCCGGCTGGACTCGTACCTACAACCCGCAGCTTTACCCACAGACCACGGATCCAGTGCCCTCAATCACGAGGCCACAGCACTCCACAATAACGTGTTACGCATAATAACATCTTATGCTGGCTGGTTTTGACATATTCGTGCAAGCTGTGTGATATAAAATGAGGCTCAACCTTACCTTGAAATGCTAACTTTAACCCTATAGTTACTGTAGCGCCCCAAACCGCCCTACCTATTACTCACTGTTGCACCCGAAACCGCCCGAGTTCTCTATGGTTTAAACACAATGTAATTCAATCTGTTACAAGTGCATAGTTAAATTTGACTTTTGGATGCTTTAAGAGTTGTTATCAACTTCAGTACCAGGGACCAAATGTCATAGCGCTGCTGAGCAGTGAGCAGAAAAGTTGTGCTAACTATAGCAGAAAATAGTACTAAGCACTATTTCATGGCATAGATGTGCTATAGGTTGTGCGCGCAACTTAATAAGCAAGTTTTTCTTCGGCGTTAAGCGAACCTTTTGTGTGCTTACTGCTTACGGTCGCCATGCAATAGATTAATGCTCTATTAGCAGAAAATTGTGCGCTTAGCAGTGCTATGAAATTGGGCCCAGTTGTTAGTACCTGTGGAACATCTTCTGCAGGCTAGAATTGGCGTTTTCTTGCCAAGCATTACATAATTCCTGTGATTACATGTACATATACATTTCAAGCTTTCAATTTAAGTGTTTGTTCTTAAAGTGTTGTATATTTCCAGTAAACACGAGTTGTTATTACAGTGGTGAGTTCCTAGTTGTAGGTTGTTCAAACCTCCTAAAAAATCTGTAAATGATGATGACACACTGGAGTTCACATAGTAGATAGGTTTCATTCAGAAATGATTATTTATCAAACATGGCTTGTGCTTTAGGACAAACAAGTAGGTTTCTGATGGTAATAAAGCTCGGCACTGGTTATCTGAGGCAATTGGCAACTCTGGTGTCCTGTGTCTTTTCTTTCTTACTATTTGGTTCCATAATCTGGTGCCCTTATGCCATTCCCACAGCTTTGGTGGGTGTATAGACCTTGATCACGTTTCCATCATTTCAGTCATGTTCCCTGTATCCAATAACAGTACTAAATGATGTTTTTTTGTGTGCAAAAAGGAACCAGACTATTTTTTTCTTCAAGTCTCGCTTTGGTAACGTTGATTTGAATGGGGAAAAATATCAAGATGGCCGCAATGTGATAATGGTCTATTGGGATTGGACATCTTGCACAGTTATACCGAGTTAAAGCTCCGCTCATCTCAGTTGATAGAGCAACTGTGACACCACTCTAGGGTATTCAACCTCTGATTATGAAGTCTGTGTATCAGACAATTTTGAGATTCCAATCGCCAAGAAGCCTCTGGACTATGGGGGGAGAGAGTGGTGCTGCATGGGCCATTCACCGGAGACACTAGTGCAGCTCATGATGCATACGCGCAGTGGTTCAAACATGAATGCACACAACCCATTTGTATTGAATGCGTGCAAGCCAGTCACGTCTCTGGAGTAGACATTGGGTGGACATCATCAATGGTGTGTATGCCATATCTCACCCTTTTTCGTCATTGAAAGGTTAACTCTTGCTTGGAAACCATAAGTGTTGTACAAAAAGAAGCTTCAAGACGGTTATTTTCTGTTACTTGAAAAGTCTGTGTCTAACAGCCCACATGCTTATTAGGCTTGAATTCCCTTCTCTTAAAGGGAGTCAGATTGGCAGTGGTATTTCCTTCAATACCTATCACATGTACCGCTGTGACCCAGGTTCAGTTCTCACCAGGATGACACGTTTGTTTGGGTTTCTAGTTCTTACCCAGTTCCTTGGGTTTTCCCACAGAAAGACATCTGGTTCGTCACCTGTTTTTGTCTCTGCGACAAACAGGCCGAAGGACTAGATGATGTTTGTGATGATTCATGTGGGGTTTTCCTCCTTGCTATAAGAACTGAACATTTCTTCATTGATTTCTCTTCACAGTTTTTTTCAGGCATGTAAGTCACCGTACCTTGGGTATTTTCAAGAAATCCTCAGTTTGTAACCGGACTTAATAAGGGCTTTTTGTTCTCCTTTCCAGGGTCAGAGTTCATCACTCCGATTTCCGGCTTCTTCTGCAAGCTGTGCTCCAAGTTCTACAACAACGAGAATACAGCCCGGGAAGTCCACTGTGCCACGGCCCACCACATCGCAAAAACTCAGGTAAGTATTATAACTGGATAGTTCCCATTCTAACTTACTTTGTATGGATCTTTCACTCTGTCAAAAATTGTGAAAAGGAATGGGCCGTTTCAGGTAAGTTCACTAAAGGTAGGATCTTTGCCAAGTGGATTTCTGAGTAGTTGTCCTGGATTTGTGAGTTCTAGACCCTAGTAAATGTTGTACAAATTCCCTCCGGGATCATTTATATCGCATCCTTGTAGGTTTACAATGTCATTTGCTTCTCCCAGGATTGGGCCCTGTTTACATAACGGATCATTTTACATTTGTGACTGATCTGTTCTTCACATTTATTTTGCAATAGTGGGTTTCCTTTCACTATAATAGCACAAACTTCCACCCCTGAATGCACTCAGCAGTGTGGGCTAGTGGTTGATAGTGAATACATCACATCAACAAAGAGTTCGAGACATTCTTGTACGTTCTTGTGAAATGCTCCGGAGAAATTTGACATTAAGATGAAGTGAAAAATAAACAATTCCCAAAGTTTCAGTGAAATTTGAGTTATTTGTTTCAAATTGTCTTTTGCTGTTTCTGTGTATTGTGCGTTTTATATACCAGCAATAAAAAACACAAATTGAAAAAGGTAGAAAATAATTTTTCTTTTGATCTTAATTCATTCTTGTTTTTTGTCCAGCAAACCACAACAATAGACTAGTGCTTAGCACACAAAGGTATCATTCTGTCAATAAAATACTGTCCAAAAAATATGCAGATTGCCGAGGTATTATGTGTTGTCATTTCACGTTATTAACCTCACAAACTATCGTATTGTATTCTCACAGCAATACTATGCCAGCAGAAACCAGTCATCGGGAACCAGCTTTAAAGCTAGTCAGGGCACTTCAATGTCTGCATCCGCACAGGCTGCACTTGCCGAAGACATCCCACCTGAGAGCAGTGCAGGTTTGGAGGGCATGCCTGGAGATGCAGGCGTCGGTGCTTCGGTGCACAACAAGTCTGCTGGAAGTCGCTCCAGTAGTGCCTTTCAGCCAAGTTTTGCCCAGAGCATGTTCTCAGTCGGGCAGGTGATTGCAGCTGGGGCGTCATTGAGGTCCGATCGTCCAGACAAACCAGAGTTGCCTCGGCCAATCTCCAAACCAGGTGAAGTTGCATCAGAGACATGGACGGAAGCAGAGTCTCAGATGGAGATAGTCACAGCAGCAGCTGAGAGAGTGGCAGGAAAGACTGTGACCATTGCAGGTCCCAGATTCACAGAGGCTGTATACATGGAATCTGAAGAGGAGGCCAACAAGCCTGATGTGTTGTTGACAACGAGGAAAAACAGGCCAAAGGAAACATTGTCTAAAGCTACTGAAGGGATACCGAGAAAGTCAGGGGATTCTAAGCACAAGGGAGGAGCTACTCTCAAGGATAATAAGGTGGAGGCAGATAAACCAGCGGAAACAACCACTTGCCAGAAAGCTGATTCAAAGCTAGCTGAGACGAATCAAGAAAAACCAGAGGGAAGAACCAAACCCAAGGAAGTAGGTAAGCCAGGAGGTAACATGTCAAAGGAAATAGTGCCCATGGAAACTGAACGACAGACCAAAGAGCAAGGACACACAGAGCGCAAGAAAGGAACTACAATCGAGAGAGCAGTTATCGAGGGAGTTGAGGAAGAGACAGGGAAGCCTCAAGAAATCATCCTGACAGACGAAACCATGGCAGAGGAAGTAGAGAAAAAAGCAGAAAAACCAGGAGGAACTCTGCCCCACGGAGAATCCACCTCCAAGGAAGTTACTTCTCTGGGAACTAAGTCCGCTACAATGGAACCTTCTCCAATGGTTTCTGCTGTCCAGAAATCCTCAATCGAGTACCCTGTGCCCATTGAAGCTACCTCCCTTGAAATCAACCTCCAGCAAAAAGAGTCGAGTGAAACTGGTGCTTTAGGTAGAGATGCCACATCCAAAGGGGCCACAGCAACCACGTCCAGTTTGAACACAACAGAATCCAAGACCCAGCCAGAGGTAACCTTGCCCACTGGGGTTACACCTTTCAAAACAAAAGTCAAGGAATCTGAAACCATGGAATGTCATCCTAAGATTTCCAGCCTCAAGAAAGCTTTGCCTAGAAGAGCCTCACCCAGGAGAACTAGGTCCACTAAAGCTTTAATAGACAACATGACCAAGGAATCCCCAGTGGCCTCTCCTGTGAAGACTCGATCATCTAGTGGTAGTGAAACGGAAACCAATTTGAAAGAAAACACAGCTGAGATTGAAGGCCAAGGAAAGCCAGCAGAAACAGCAATTTCAGCAGAAGCTCTTTCCGAGGAGTCATCAGGTACTAAGACAGTATCAAAAGAGATCACACACGAAGACATCATTCCTGCAGAGAAAGCCCTGCCAAAAGAAACTCTTGCCAGTAATGCCACACCCAAAAGAATCGCATCCAAGGAGACAACGTCCAAAAGGGAGATCCCACCAAAAGTGGTTGAACCAAAGAAAGCCTCAGCAAGCAACACCAAGGATGTAGAAACCACACCCAAATCAACATCCAAGGAGCTTTCTCTGAGAATCTCTACCAAAGAGTCTAAACCTGTAGAAGATGAGCCATTAAACTCTTCAGCTGAGAAACCATCACATAGAATGGCTACACGTACGGAAACTACTGCCAAAGTTACTGCACCTGAATCCACCACAAGTGAAGTTCCGCAAAAGCAAGCCAAACTCAAGGAAATTACACCCAAGGATGCTATGTCCAAGACAGTGTCTCCCAGGAAGGAGGCACCCAAGGGAGCTTATCAGAAGGATGTTGCATCAAGACTAAAAGCAGCATCTATTCCAAGTCCCAAGTCTATTTATTCAGTTGCACCAGTTTCCTCAAAGACTTTCTCAACACCAAACCCTTCACACCTTACAGATACAGGCTCCACAACAATCATCTCTAAGGTTTTGGCATCATCTCCCAAGAGAAGTTCAACTCGCTTAACAAATGCACAAAGTAAGACAGTACTGTCTGTAACTGAGACCCAACCTAAAGGGAGTGTCCAGAAAAAGGCATCTAAAGAAACCTCTTCAAAAGAGGACACATCTGTGATTTCTTCAAAATATACCTTAGTAGACAGTGTATCAGATAAATCTACACCTGAACAGACAGACGCAGCTGACAAAATATCTGCTGTGTCACAGAAGAAGGTTCAGCAAACACCCAAAACTGCAAAAGAACATGCACGAGAAGCACCCATTATGACAGAGGTCACAGACTCTGGTGGGGATGCAACTGCCAAGACTGTCGTAGCTAAAGGAAAAGTGCCATCTAAGAAAGCCAGAAGTCCAACTGTCACCTCTGTGAGAAAGTCAGACCGGGTCACCAAAACAGAAAAGAAACAACCTCTGTCAGTCTCTGCAGCATCCACTTTGCCAGCCAAGCAGGACAGCTCTAAACGAGCAACTTTAAAAGTCCAAGATTCCAATCGGGGATCTTCAATCCAAAAGAAAAGCTCAATCTTGGGTACTTCTGAGCCTACTCAATTAACCTCATCCTCCCCGGGTCCCATGGTGGTTAAATATGTTGGATCTAAATCTCCTAGTTCACTGAATGCCACTCCAGCACAACGAAGCCCTCACAAGCTAAATCTATCAGCTGATGCATCTGCTGATGAGGAGCGAGGAGAGTACATGGATGTCGACAAACTAATGGCTGGCGATGTCATCATCCTGGATGAAGACAGTGACCAAGAGATGGAAACAACATATGATGGTGAAGAAGACATCATCAGCAGTACTGTAGGAGACATCTCCAATATCTCTGCAGATGTATCCAATATCTCTGGAGATGTTTCAGGAGAGGAAGAGGAACTTGGAGACGACGACTGGATTGTGGAGGATGTCGAGGGTGATGTGGAGGGCGATGTGGAGGATGTAGTGGGTTATGTGGAGGAAGAAGAGGGTAATAGGGAGGAAGAAGGTGATATTGATGATGTGGTGGATGCGGCAGTTGATGTGGAGGATGTTGAGGGTTATTTGGAGGACATTGAGGGTTATGTGGAGGATGTTGAGGGTTTTGTGGAGGAGGAAGAAGAGGGTGATAAGGAGAATGTGGAGGATGGAGAAGGTGATGTGGAGGATGTTGAGGGTTATTTGGAAGATGCGGAGAATTATGTGGAGGATGTTGAAGGTTATGTTGAAGATGAAGAGGGTTTTGTGGAGGATATAGAGGGTTATGTGGAGGACGTAGAAGGTTATATGGAAGATGTGGAGGGTGATGTGGAGGATGTTGAGGGTTTTGTGGAAGGCGTGGAGGATGTTGAGGGTTATCTTGAAGACGTAGAGGGTTTTGTGGAGGATATAGAGGGTGACGAGGAAGCAGGCTTTGAGATGCCCCATTTTGGAGAGATGTTTTCCATCGATGAGGTCGGGGAATCGGAAGAGGAGGAGATGGAGGCAGAAGAGGTTGGAGATCAGGATGTGCATCAGGTGGAAGAATGGGAAGTTCTGTCCGAAGCAGAAGAAGATTGATGGAATACCTTTGATTCGGTCTGCATCTGCTAGAGTCCTCATAATAAATCTACCCTGTTTTTGTGTGAAGTGTGTTCTTTTGGCATCAGCTTCAAGAGAAAACTGGGACTTGGGTGGCAGCGTTAAAGGATTGAAGTCTATTCAGAGAGCGTCTTATTCATTAAAGTAAGACTTTGTATAATACATGTACATTTAAAAAAAACGAATTACATCAATGGAATTATCTATTGCTTGAATTAATTTCACAAGAAAAAAAAAGGGTTTAGAATTGTTGTAATTGAAGTTGGTACTACATGTATATTGAACATGTTGGGCAGATTATTCAGTACACACTGCTAAAGCCCTTGCTTCAAGTACTAGCCGATAGACACTAATTCAAGAAGAAAATAGGTAATCCATGTTGATTAGCTTTCAATTAAATCTGTGTACAAACTAAAAGTTTAAAACACCTCTTCATTGGATCTTATAATGTACATGTATTTGGAAATAACTGTACCAATGTTACCTCACATACCTATCATAATCCTTTGTGTTTTGTTAAAACGAATTATTTGCACACTGTGTACCCAGATTGACATACATGAACATGTTGGAGAACCTATCGACAAATACCGCGGCAGCCATTTTCTGCAGTGGCGCAAGCCTCGCGCGAGTTGCGGTCAGGCAGTACACTGCACTCCGGGCTCCGACCTAATACCAAAGTGCGCACGCGACTCGTCTTTAAGAATGCATGCAGCATGCGAGTGAGTGTGACACCACCGCAGTAAAAGCTCGGTCGCCGGATTCCAGTATAGCTGAATCCGGAGGGCAGAATTAGAAGCTGTTACTGCGGTGGTACCACACTCATGTGAAGTGCATGCACATTTCAATAACTCTATTGGTTGAAGGAGCCCAGTGCGTGCGAACTACCTGAGCACGACTCACGCAAACCTGGTGCCACCTCATAAAAATGGCTGTCCCTGGATTAGTTTGTACATGGTAAAAGCTATAACTTCAGCGTGCACATATTTGTTTGTACTTTTCCCTGGTGATACTTATTGTGTCTGATAATAAGCCTGCGGTATTTGTCATTATATATCCAAAGTACATGAGATGCGATAAATTGTTGAGAAAAAGAAAACAAATCATAAACAATAAAAAAAAAAAATGTAAAGAAAATTGTGTTGAAAAATCTAATACAATTTTTCTTTATGTAATGTTAATATAACCAAAAAGCAGTGTGTAGGCATTTCTTGCTGTGTTGAATTACCGGTATATATTCACCAAAAGTTTGGTGTCACATGTATAATAATGGTGAATGTCTTAATATTCAACCAAGTCTTGGCTCCAAGACATCCTTGGTGGTGCCATGTTTCAGTGTGCACTGGTTATTGGACTGCAGCAAGTTGCCGTAGAGGGCGCCCTCTACACACATGCCAACAGGCTGCAAAGGATGTCTTGGGAATTTCGTATTTCAGCTCGGGAAATTCCAAGCCGAATTGAGTGTGCATTCGCATGTGTGCATGACGTAAGCATGTCCGGTTTGTGTCAACCACAGGCGGTTAGCATTAAGCAAGCACCTAGTAACATCGATTGCACGTGTACGGTACGTCACCTGACTAACGCTTTTTGGAACAGCTCTTGTGTTTCCACCAATGCGCATGTGCTGCTATTTAGCACATGAAGTCACGCCTTTTTACAATGTGAAATTCCCAAGACGTTATTTGCATGTGAGTGGGAACATGAATGCTGCTGCGCGGTACAAAGGCTGTACTTTACCATCTATCGTGAATTACCCCGCTAAAAACATCTTGAACCAATACTATGTTCAACCATGTAAAGGTTATTTTGCTTTTATTGTCTATAAAATGTATACATTTGAAGCATTTTATGCTGTGTGGCGTTATTTGGACTCATTCTTCCAGTTTTAAGACATTGCAGTCTCTGTTGCAAGTTCAATTGTGAGTTTTGAAATTCTGTAGTTCATACTCTGTGGTCTCTGTATAATGTTTGATCAAACTGGAAATAAAGAAACTTACTTTAATTTCCTGCTTTGTCATTAAAGACTTCTGTTGTGAAAGTAAAAGACTGATATTGAGAGGCGATTTTTGTTCTTTGTTGAGTGTGTTTCCCTTTTTTTAAACCCAAGTGCCTTAATTTTTGCATTTTTTTCTTATTTTTAACATTTGTGCTTCAAATTCACCAAAGATGAAGGTTTACGGTAGCACCATATGACAATGTCTTTTGTGAGGTTTTGAGGTTTTTTTCCAGAACCTCACAAACTCTTCAAAGAAAATGTTTAAACCTACATTTAGGTGCCTTAATTTGTGCTTATTTTCTTATTTTTAACATTTGTGCATCAAATTCATGAAAGATAAAGGGTTACGGTAGCGCCTTGTGACAAATCTCTTTCATGAGTTTGTGAGCCTTTGAAAAGAACCCCGATTCTTTTCAGAACCTCACAAACTCTTCAAATAAAATGTTTAAACCTACATTTAGGTGCCTTAATTTTTTGCTTATTTTCTTATTTTTAACATGTGTGCATCAGATTCATCAAAGATAGAGGGTTACAGTAGCCTCTTGTGACAAATCTCTTTCATGAGTTTGTGAGCTTTTGAAAAGAACCCTGATTCTTTTCAGAATTTCACAAACTCTCGAAAGAAATTTGTCACATGGTGCTACTGTATACCTTTATCCTGTTGCTCCGTTCACCATGCAAACCTTCAAATCTTATCAAATTTATCAAAGGATTAGAATATCTCAACATAGATGATTTGTCATTATTGTTTTCTCTGTTTATGTTTCAAGTATCGTGTTTCAAGAAGTTCTAAATGGCCATGTCAGAATCCACCTTATTGTTGCAAGGCGCAAGGGGATCCAAGTTATTATTGGGGGATGTCATTCAGCTAGCTACAGGTGTTTTTTTTGGGGGGGGGGGGTTTGGGATAATCATTCTTGCAGCTGATGGGCTGAATTGCGAAGGACACAGCTAGCTACATTGTGGTCGAGCCGAATACATACAACAGCACCTTGGGCAGCCGCCACATGACCCATGTCTGACCGCGGAGAACAGCCAGATCAGATCCAAAGTGCTGATTGTGGAGGGAGGCAAACTGAAGAGCCCGGAGAAAAACCCTCCCCGCACAGGAGAGAATCAACAAACGATATCTTCTCACATATAGGACCTGACTTGGGAATTGAACCCATGTCACAGCAAGATTTGTCTTCTTGCCGTAAGTAGTACCTGGGAGTAATCAAAAGGGCAGTGTAATGAAGGGTACCTTGCACATGGACGGATCAGAAGATGGGAAACCTGAGCCATTTTGGAAAAATAACATTCGCAGGCGGGAGTACAGGGCACATCTTTAAATACTAAACAGCAACAATGTGAGTGGGATATACACGCACGAAGGTGATTACTACGGATTGGGGAGGTTGGCACTAGTACCATCCCTGAAGGAAACCACACAATGAAGTAGCTAGGGCTGATATACACCATCTGGGGATTTGATTCATTACAGCGAGCATATCTCATTACAGAGATATGCTCGCTGTAATGAGGACAGAACCAGCTTGTGGAACGGAACCTGCTGGGGTATGATTTTTCTTGATAATTTGTTATTTAGAACGACTGAAATGTCATAATAGGCCTAATTAGACCGTCAAATCGTAGCGAAACTTTGCTTGTTTGTGAGTACATCTGCGGCATAGCCAAGGGGGAAGGGGGGGGGGAGTATGCCCCTCCCCACTGGGGAGTGGCCCCCCACTGGAAATTGGGAAGTCCTTTTTTTTCCACGAGTGACCCTTTTTAACGTCGCACAAACTAATTTAATTGTGCCGCCATGAAGAGTGTAACCTACTTTACGATAAGTGTCCACTTTGAAGGGCACCCTACTAAAAAGATGGTGTGCACTTCATGTAGATTGGGTTTGACATATGATACTAACTTTGAACAAAAAGTAGAGTCTGTCACAAGCCAATATAGCCCATCGGGCAAGCATTTTTTCCAGTTTCCTCGGCATGAAATGACCGAGGATATTTCCATCCCCTCTGGATGAATGGGATGCCAGTCCATCGCAGATTACTTCCCAGCTAATGCTGGTATTCGTTTGTACTCATGGGTGGAGAGAGGCAAGTGGGGGTGAAGTAGCTTGCCCAAGGACACAACAAACGGCCAGCAGCTGGAATCAAATTCCTGACCCTCTGATCATGAGTCATAAATCCTAACCTCTAGGCCACACTCCCCCACTTTGAGGAAACCAACGTCCCAATCCGTGCTGCCTCAGATTTTACAGAAGGAACCCTTGCGTAGAACTCCACTTTCTGTCCCTGATTCCAATGATCACGAGAGATCAAAATCACAAAGGGGGCAAATAAAGGGTCGAGATCTAGATGATTTAGATCCCCAATCCATAGGGCCTACACTCCAAACAAATATAGAAACCAGTGGCCCAATCCTATTACGTACCAATGATACTCCCATTTCTGGTGGATTGCCTGTTGTTCCCGGGTTCTTAACAGGACATAGTTTAGGCACCACTTCGGAATGGGAAAGCATTATTTGTTTTTATTATATGTATTTTCTTTGTAGCCTGTTATACTGGCCCAACAGAAAGCTGGATGATGGTTTGTTGTCATTTTAAAGACCTACAGTGTCCTTTTCGTTTCTCCTTGCAGTTTTCGAAGATGCCGGCGACGCGCTCGATCTATATCTTTGGCCACTCGTTTCCCGCAGAGGTTGCGCAAGTCGCACAGCAGCGCGGCCTGTCTGTTGAGTCTCTTCTCAGAGTAAGCGACTTGTGCACCGTTAACATTGAGGGACACCCCGGGCTCACCTACACCCAGATCTTTGACAATCTCGATGTCTACTGTACTGGAATGCTTAGCGTGGAGAGAATAGATCTACTCTGCATAGACATGGGATCGAACGACCTCTGTACTACGGATTCTGCGCCAAAGGTGGTAGTTGAGTACGCCCTCAGATTTCTCCGGGAGTTGGAGGAACGTAATATCCGTCCGCAGCAGCTGGTATTCCTAACGGTGATTCAGAGGTCAAAAATGACGGGATGCGACCAAGTAACGATTCAAATGTTCAACCATCGTGTTAGAAGGTTTAACAGGTTGCTAGCACTTGCTCTGGCATCCAATCACCCTGAGGTGCATCTTTACATGCAGAGAAAGGTTAACCAGCCGAAATATCTAGATGGATTTCGCCTGACTGCAGATGGAATGGAGAAATATATTCGCCAACTCAAAGAAGCAATCCTTCTATACAAGTAATCATACTGCTCAGTGTTGCCATGAGCATATTTAGCTATTATGTGAAGCGTTCTGGTAAAATGAGACAGAATTGGGCAAAGGTTGAAGTGAGAGTTTGTAACGGGTATTAGGAAGGAGGATACAATTCTGCTTACCGTGCTGTTGGCCTACGGTTGCACTTTAAACAGACATTCCGTCGACAAGTTATGGACATTAAAGTTTCCATTTATTGACATGTCAAAAAAAGTACTGAGAAAAATGCCCTCACAGTTTTACTATACTGCACTGTGCTGCGCCGCACTGCACTGCGCCGCACTGAACTGTTTTATTGCTTGGGGAAACATCAACAAATATATGTACACAGATGACCAAAGTTAAAAGGAATTCATTCAAACGAAAGGTTTAGATACCTTCCCTCCTTCTGTCCCATAGCGTTGCAGCTGTAGGGGTGACGTTATGATGGCATTAGTCACACAATTCCTCCATTTGTTTCGGTCTTCTGCTTCTGCTGTTCTAAGAAGTTGTGCCCAGTTAAGACCAGTCCACTCCTTGATGTTGTCTGCCCACATTTTCTGCCGTCTTCCCCTTTTGCAGCTACGGTACCATCTGTCCCACCCTCCAGGATTGTGTTTGCGAGACTCTCCTTCCATCTGACCATGTATCCAAACCAGAGCAGTTTGCTCTTTTTGATGACTGTGATACAAAAACAAACAAAACAAAATACCATTCAGCTTCATTTTGACAGCTTGGTAGTAAGACGCCTAATCAGGCGCGGTTCTTTGTCTAGCCCCCCAAAAATAAATTCCGTAAAAAGAAATTGCATCAACAAAAAGAAGGATTGTGATGTCCATGCGAACGGTCTGCCCCTAAAGAAATAGTCGTGACATGGGTGCACCATGTCGCCGCACCACTTTTTGGGCAAGCTCCATACCAGAAACTGGAGACTTTTTTTTTGCTGGCCTAATATAGTGTGAATGATTTTAGGATTTTATTGGCGCTTCCCATTGAAAATATGGCATGAGCCATATTTAACTTAACCCTCCTATGCAAACATACAGTCTGTGCCAAGTTGTACTTTCATTCAAAATTATGGAAGGGTAGTATCGAAAACAAAGACCCCTAAAACGAAGACCGAAGACCCACTTGACGAAAACGAAGCCCCGTTTTCGAGTGGTTCTTTGTTTTCAAGTGGGTCTTCGGTCTTCGTTTTAGGGGTCTTCGTTTTCCATACTACCTCAATGATGTGACTGTTTTCAACAGTTAGAATTACCGGTACCAGCCTTCATAAAGCAGGATCATGTCAGGATTAATTGACTAGCATGGCTGGGACTGTCTATGCTTTCCTTTGACTGCGGGTAATTGATAAGCCAGCTGTGCCTACAACTTACCTGCATTGTCTGTTCATGGTCCACTGAGTTTGACTAGTCACAGTGCTTGCTTGGCATGTGATCTGTCTGCTGGTGACTATAGCCTGTGTTAAAAGTATAGCAGGGGAAGTGGGTTGAAATTTTGACTGTCTGCAACTGTTTAAATAGCAGGAGGGTTAAAATATGTTTAGTAGACATATCAAAGACTATAAATATCAATAAATCTCAAAGTCACTTTATTGATAAAAAAAACTTGTCACCGTTTGGTTCGTTGAACTTTTCTCCACAATTTCCTGTGCCCATTTCTGTCTCATTTTGCCAGAATGCCTAACAGAATTTCATCCAAAGAACTTTTACAGCTGTTGCTCTTGACATGTTCAAAGAGACACTACTGCATTGTTTGACAATGTTTTTTGTTTAACTTACCGGTACTTGTATATTCATTGTATAATTTTAAGAGGATATAGTTTTGCATAACAGTCGAAGCTTTAAGGACTCAATTGACATGAGCCTTACCTGGGAACATAGTTTGTGCAACTTGCAACTCCCCTTAAATGTATGAAAATTATTTGACATCCCTCTGTGGTTAGTTTTAATTGAAAAGTGCACTTTATAAACATTTAAAATTTACCATGCTTTTCCTGACAAATGAGGGCGCTGTTGCTGTGACGTCATATTCCAGGAAGACACTTTCAATTGTGAACCCTAAATTTGCTCATTGAAAACATTTGTCGAAAAACTTGCTCATTGGCATACTGTCATGTGTACTGAAATAACAACAGATCACCAAAAAAGAAAAAAAAAATATTTATGAAAGCTGAATATCCAAAATTGTGGCAAATTTTTGTGCTGAAAAAGATGTAACATTGGGGTTCAAAGTTTCTGCCTGAAATGACAATACCCTTTTGATCAATGAATATGGAAGTCAGTTAGCATAAAACACAAAAATGCCCCATGGCAAAATGAAAATTGAAAATAACGTAAAATGGGACACAAAGGTGCATTTTCAAGGATTGCATTTAAAAAAAATTATATTACATGGGCCCTCAGTGAAGCTTCATTTGAGTTCTTTTCAAAAAGAACCAAACAAGTTTCGAGTTGTGTAACACATAAATGTCTGCTTGTCAATATTTTATTTGAAGAAAAAGAAAGAAACGACTATGTCCACTTTACCAAATGAGCACCGTTCTGGAGTTTGGATACAATTTTCGGCATATTAGAAATGTGTTATTGTAATTTCTTATGCTTTGTATTCAGCCTTAAAGGTAGAGTAGACCATATAACACACTGAGTATACAGTGTTTAAAGGGAAGATACAACATTTGCAAACATCACAAAACGAAATGATCGAATTATCATGAAATACCTTACTGGATTGTTAGGGAATGACAGTCTAAAACATTCTGTAAAATCGTGGCTCCTAGTGTGCTGTCATTTTCAAGAAAAATGGGATTTTTCCAACGCTGGTCGGCCGACCAGTGTTGGAGAAAATTGGCTTTTTTTTCAAAAAGTGCTTCTAAATTTTCATAATTAGTTATGCCGCGTTTTCTTTGCAATTGATTACACACCTGTGAAGGGGTACAAGCCTGCTAGACTGATTCTCTGACCTTACAATTCCGCAAAGGTTATACATTGCTCTGTTTCATCTAAGTGGGGTCAGGGAACCAGACTACAAGAACATGATTGGTTTTCTTGGTTTTTCCAGCATCTACCTGTACAAGCCCAAATCGTGAAACAAGTCATTTTAACAATATTTGCTATAACACACTAATACTCGAAATCCATTTATTTCTGAAACTTGCAGCAAATGTTGTACATTCCCTTTAAACCTCTGCGAAGGGCAGAACCTAATATTGATTTACATCACCCCGACGCATATTCATCATATGAATAGTATAATTGCGGTACCCGTTGCTATATGAACATCAGATACAAACCAGCCAACGGATCCTGCGAGCTCGGTGGTCGAGTGGTGAGACGTCTGCAGAAAGCAGGAGGTCGTGGGTTTGAGTCCCACCCGAGTGATTTTTGCCAACTTTCACTCGGGAGTTAACACTGCAAAACCTAATATTGATGGACCATTTGTAATTTGTGCATTTATTTGTGGTTTGAACCAACAAAAGTTCTCAAAATCTTTGCTCTGTATATTTCAAGAAAACAGGACAAACATAAATACAGCATTGTGGATCTCGATTTCAATATCAAAGTTGGCGAGTCATATTTTAAATTGCGCCCTCACGTGACACAATCCCAAAATCAGCATTTGGGACATGATTCTCATGCACCCATTCACAGATTTTCACAACTGCCAACCAACTACACATAACAATGCATGGGTGTGGATTCACAGAAATTCCTAAAATGTGTTACTTGACACATCTTTGGAAATGACCTTCTTCTGTTGTTTTCTTCAAAATGACAACACGCCAGAAGGAGTACAATTTTGCACAGGGGGTTTAGTGCCATTACTATCTTTAAAACTAGTAAGCTTTTTTTTTGCAGTAATTCGGCCGGCTACTTTTTGGATAGCTGCAAATGGTCTACTCTACGTTTAATTCACTGAGCTCCGTAGGCTTAAAAATAGGTGTAGATTTTACTGCCTTTGACATGGTATGATATGATTTTTATTATACACTACTCTTGCAAGTTGGGTAGGAACGCTGTCGAATGTATTCCTAACTAGAATTAAGATTCTCATCTTTATTGAGTCACTGAGAAGTATATTACCAAGTTATTTTTATTTTCACATGTAACTGAACAGTCACTTAAACGTTGATGACTTAAGAAACTTTCATTGAGTAGTAAGATTTGGAGTTGGAATTGCTAAAGCAGGATGTGTTGTAGGAGATCCAGTGTACCTTTCATCAAGTGTATTATGATCATTTTGCAATTAAAAACCCACCCCAGCCCAATAATATTTATACCCTCCCCAAAGAACAGCGCCACCTAGTGTCAGATGTTGACCAGTCTCATCTGAAATCTGTGCCCTGGTATGAGTGTCAGCTTCCCCAAGCATTTATTGTAGAATTCATCATGTTTTCATATTATCTTAGTTGCCAATGATATGGCAATTTTTCAATCATACGTGCTCCGATTAAAATATGGCCAGTGCATAACACAAATAAATGTTGACAGTGTGATTCATTGGAGTCTAAAAGCATTCTGTAAAATTATGGCGCCTGGTGTGAAGTTGTTTTCAAGAAAAGTGGTATTTTTGTATAAATTTCCAACAGTGGTCGGCCGACCACCGTTGAAAAAACCTATTTTTCAACTACAAATTTATCATTTTTTTTCAGTCCAAATGTTGTTTGCTATTGGTTACATGTTCAAGAACGGGTGCAGGCCAGCTAGACTGGTTCCCTTACCTTACAATTTTCCGGCATCTATAAATTGATCCATTTCATCGTCAATGGAGTCAGGGAACCAGACTTATGGATTTTTTTTTGTTTTTCTTGGTTTTTCCAGCATTTTCGAACATAGAACTTCAAACATGTCGGCATAACAATATTTGATCTATTAGGCCTATACTAACCCCTCAAATACACCCATAAAAACAACAGACGGCCAACAGTTCGACAGACAAGTGAACAACTTTGTAACAGAACCACTCAAGAAAAGCCAGATCTCATTTTCCACCAATGTGTTTATTATTACAAACCATCTTTTTTTTTCTTTCTTTTGTTGTAGGGTAGGTACGGTGGTCTCCTCAAAGACAATGGTAATAATTACAGTGATTTACAGCAGTCATTGGCTGTCAAAAGCAGCCTTCAAGAATCGGTTAACACTTTTTGAAGTATTCTCAACACCAACACGGGTGCTGCTCTACAGTTAAAAGTCTGCGTTTTGTTTTGTTTCCTACGCAGCTCAATATCGCTAGGCTATGAGACTGAGAAAACTGGTACACGTGAATGCACAGTTCAACTAAATAATCACAAGAAAGTGTTGCTTGTACGGTGAATACAGCAGCCATTTTGTCTACTCTCCAGAGGCCTTAATGGATACTTTCATTCATGTTTCCCTGATATCATCACAGGCACCCGACTATTTTGGAGCCTCACAAAAATGTCCCATGTGCATAGCAGCCAATATGGCTGCCACAGTGAGGCTTCAATGGAGACTTCAATTTCTGTGCATTTTTCAGTACAGGCACCTGACTATTTTGGAGCCTCACTAAAAAAACATTTCCCACGTGTGCATAGCAACCAAGATGGCTGCCACAGCGACAGCAGAAAATTGTCACATTGGCAACAGGCTCAACCATACAAGCAACATTTTCTTAAATCTACAAAAACTACATAAAAAAGAGTGCAAGGGTTAAAGGAACTTTCGATGATTATCATTTATTTTTTTACTATTTACACAGTGATTTTTTATTAAATTTAAATGACCTATGACCTACACTTCACCTTTAACCCTTGCACTCTGAACCCTTTGTATCTCCATACGGACTGCTCTACAATGACTGTACAATGTACAAAAAAGTGTTCACATGTTAAGAGTGAGGTTTCTTTCTTTTTTTTTGTAATTTTTTTTTCTTTAAACTGAATTTATGACCTTTAAATTTCTACATACACTCTGGTTAATTACACGTGCATAGCACCCATCAATTAAAAAAAAAACAAGTTTTATACATGGTCAAGAAAAAGCGAAATCTTTTTTTCTTCAATTAATGAACACATGTAGCCTGGAATACTTTTAGATGTTTTGACGTAATTAATTTATTAACACAAGAAACCCAAAATTTCAACAGGCTTTTAGAAAAGCTGTTGTGCCTGGGGTAGATGCAAACTCAATTTTTCGTTGGCAGAAACTCTTTTCAGTTTCTGGCTAAAGGCCGATTCCAATTCAGTTTAGTTTTCTTCACAAGTGATAATGTAGTGAAGAGGAAGTTCGCATCAACATTCTTTGTCCATCCCTACTTTGGACAGAGATCAAAATAGCAATATAACACATCTCCCTCGTTAAAATGTTTCTAAAATGCTTTGTATATGTCACAAAATTCACACTTCCATTCTCTGTGTGTTTTTTCCTTGTGAATGCCCCAAGTTTGATTACAGAAATATGAAACAAACAAATTAAGAGGGCAAGAAACAAGCACAAGTCAAAAATATCCGAGCAGCCCATGGTTCAAATTTACATACTTTTTTCCTTGATTTGAAAAGCACAGTAGTTTTAAAAGCCATTTGGTTTTTGTTTGCGTTACTTTTCATCCATTTGAGTTAGTGGTACGAAGTCTACACCAAGGTGACTCATCGGTAATGTAACTTGCATCAAAGGACAGAGGTAAAAATCAATCAAGAAACAGGATTTAAAAAAGCCAAATCAAACATAAGCCAAAATTAAATAAATAAAACAGCATACATAATAACTGTAAGAACAAAAGTTACTTGGCACTTTTAGATGCCAATGAATAGTGTCCTCGATCGTGGCAAACCCTTGAAAATGAACAATGTAGCAAAATTCTCACACAAAAAGAATTGTTTAGGTAACATGGGGTACAACTCAAAAAACTTCTACAGTTAAAAAATAATAAGAAAACACAAACCAGAAGAACACACAAATCGCAAGACAGTTAAATCTACAGTGTCTATTTCATAGCTATGGCAACATGGTTTTTTTTGTACAGTTGAAAAACATAACTTAAGTTTGGATATCTCAGACCACATCACAACAATTACGATAATCAACGCACGGACAAGATAGTCCCTCGATAATCCAAAGCTTGAATTGATTCATTCCTCTGTGTTCGTAGAATCACCTCAGCAACCAATAAGTTATTATTTTTATTATCTGGAGTTTCGTGGAATCTTCAGAGATCGTAAATAATACGACAATCTGTATAATTTGCGGATTTAGCTTTGCCAGGTGTTGTTAAACATACAGGCGAAATCGGATTCACGGACCAAGAGATCGTTTAATTAAGCTCCGCCTAGGCCTGGGCGAGTAGTTGATTTTTCTATTCGAGTACTCACAAAGAAATTACTTGTGAGTAGTTGTGTACTCACGAGTAGTTGACCAAAATCCCATAAAAGCAGAAAAATGACATGTGTTAGTACGACAGGAAGTAAATACAAGCAAATAGCATGCAAGTCACATCACCTTCTTCAGCAGTGAGATATCCTTATTGTGCGACGTTATGAGTCATTTACTTGATTTTTTTTTTTTTTTTTGACAAATGGAATCCTTAGGGAGAGAGAGGTGG
Source organism: Patiria pectinifera (assembly GCA_029964075.1). Lineage (NCBI taxonomy): Eukaryota > Metazoa > Echinodermata > Asteroidea > Valvatida > Asterinidae > Patiria > Patiria pectinifera. The sequence continues at coordinate 16,319,844 of CM057138.1, read as the reverse complement.
AGGGAGTGATTCCCAGTTTGCTGGGGACGTATTAAGCTGTGAAACCTAAACCTTCAATTGCTACTCGCAATTAGAACAACGAGTAGAATTTACTCGCGAGTACTCGAGTAATCGAGTTACTCGCCAAGTGTTAGCTCTGCCCCATCTGGTATTGACCAATCACAGCTGTGATTAATGTGCAACATGCACATGGACATGACGCGTGCAGCTGGAACATAAAAGTGCTGCAAGGGAGACTAACATCTGTTCTTTCCCACGTTCACAGTGGACAGAGCCTAACAGATCATTCTATCGCAGCATATTATTTATGACAAGTGAAGCAGCAAAAACAAAAATTCCTAAAACGCTTGGATTTCTTGAATGATTCTTCCAAATGCGATCTTTTGAGCTTGGAACTCACCCTTTGAAGTCGGGAAGTTATCAACGTTACATTTGGTCCATGAGGACTCGGACATATACCAACGGTAATGTGCAGGAGAAAAACACGAAATGCACTTAAAATATAGTCATTTTGAATTGGGTATGAATGCGAAATAAGTTAGAATCTCTTCAGTCAATTTCATGTTTGATTAATTCTCCATTAACAATTAGGGCATAACAACCACACATGATTAACATACGTTTCCCTTCTCACATATTTATGCTTTCCCTTATGTACAATGGTTTTGGATTCAGGCATCAATTAAAATGAACCTCTGTGGGTGTTAGGAGAGTGAGTCTGTGACCTCTTGTCCAATCAGAGCATTCCTACTTTAGTATAAAAAAAGTATTTCAGTGGTTCAACCAATAGGAAGTGGCTTTTCATGCTTGCATAACGCATGATCCACAATGCGCACAATGTGCAGACACAAAATGCTAGAATTGCGCTCAATAATTTAGTCTTATCGCTGTGATTTGGTTTAACTTTGCTTTGTGCCTTTCCAGGTGAGGAGAAGGTTCTACACCAAAGGGCATTCAAAACTTGTACCTTTTCATTTGCAAGTATTCACTTTTGTTGTTTGGGAGACATTACAAATAAGAATTACGAAGATTTAGAAGGAACTCTGATCCGCTGTAATATGGCCATTGCTGAAACCTCGAATTCGGATGATAGGCCTCCCCAAAGTTGAGGTTTGAGAAAAGACCAACAATCTCTCATATCATTGCAGTAGGCCCTACTTTTTAATAATTGAAATGTTCAGCAAAGGGAAAACAAGGTCAAGAGCGCAGAGCATAAAAAAAAAAAATTTTGGCAATAAAATCTTGCGAAAACATGATTTTTAAAAGTTCTACTCCTACTGACCCTTATGAGATCTGACACAGCATGCCTGCATGCACTACCAACAACAAAGATCCATTTCAAGTTGTGAATTAAAAAAAAAGAAAAAAGATCCCAATGTACAGCGCTCTAAAAAGCTCAATTTTGCCAAAAATATTTAACCACGTTATGTTTAAATAAAAACATATTCAACATTTAGTGACAATAAATAGCCAGCAAGTTGCGTAGTGTCTTACAACGGTTGCTATATTTCATTTAGTCTTGAACATTTTTTTTTTACTTTTAAATAGTTGGAGAAACACCTCAAAAATATTTGATTGAATGGGTAGTTGAGTACAAGATTGGCAAAAAAAAGATGAACTTCTCGACGGGGTAAAATATCGGCGTAATTTTCATCTGTGATCTCAGAAGTGTTTAATTAAAACAAATTTTGAATTTTATGAAAAATGCCGGTCTTTCAATATACTATCTTCGATAAAGTTAAACAAGCCTTAATGAAACACTGCCAATCCTGTGCTCAATAAATCAATAAAATCATTACTGTAAAAAGCAAGCCACGATAAAAAAAAAAGTTAACTCAACCCCTCCTTCATTGTGAACGAAACTCCTCCCCTTTTCAGAGTTACCCTCTAACCTCCTAAATAAAATCCACATTTGGAAGGCAATTTAAGAAATGCTTTTTCCTTTTTTTTGTTAAAAAGTGTTTATATTTACAGACACATTAATCTCATTAATAGATTAAGAACTTAACAGCTTTTCCCAAAGGGTGGGAGAGAATATTACTTTAAAAAGAAAATCACCTACAGATTGTGAACTAAGGGTATTAAATATGACAAACGAAAACAACATCACCAAAAAAAAAAGTTATGAAAAATTGAAAGTTTCCGAAAAGTTCAACTTTAAAAATGCCTACACCTTTTTAACATGCACGCATAGTTTTCACACTTTTCCATACTTCAATATTAACAGGAGTATTATGAACAGTTAAATTAAAAAGTAATGGCACGTTTTTAATTAAAAAATAAAAATTAAGCTGAAAAATAAACAAGGTGGAATACAGAAAGTGTCGATAAGATTTTGATTATTGATACTGAATACATCACTTCACCAAAAAACCTCAAAAAAAAAAATGACAACCATGTTTTGACTGTGAAGTATATTTCAAACACACATATACGCACGCTAAATTCTAAGATGGGTGACAATGTTCTACAGTAGAATATGGCATTTGATGCTGGACTTCACATACTTGAAAGTAAACAGCAAAGTTCGGTTTTCTTGGTTCTCTGTTTTTTTTGTCAAATGAACCTCTGAAAACGACAACTTGTTTTTTAAGACTAAAACTTGTCTGCCGTTCACATTCTCAGCAAAGCAATACAAACGGGACTATTACTGAAAGCAGTGATAGTGTACTAAAGCTTGTGTTCGTAAGAGCACAAACTCTGCAAATACCAATACAACTTGGTACCAAGCATTCATGTGATACATTTGACATTGTAAAAATAAAATGAGAATTTGGCAAAAAATGTTGCAGACAACTTGTGACAAGCTTTGTTTCACTTTCATGAAAGTCCTCAAATTGTGTTTTCGGGGATTTTTTGGCCGAAACTGTACATTATTTCATGCTTAGTTCACAAATCACCATCACACCAACATGGGTACCTTTATTCAGATTTATACACGTCAAGAAATGCAGTTTATGAAAAAAAGTAGCCATGTTTTTTCTCTCTAAGATTTTAGCCTTGGAAACATACAATGCCATACACGTTGGCTGACTACATGACAGCAATAGAGGGCAGCATACAGTGTTATTGGCCTTTCCTCTGCTGACAAGATAAACACATGTGAGGACTATAAACACAGAGAAAATGGTGTTTCTTCCTCCTTTGTCCCATTTAAAAAAAAAAGAAAACTCGGCGGTACCCCCTTGACGAGAAGAGAAAAGGTCTCCAACTTTCTCCCGCTAAGCAGTCAGTGATCTACTTGTTATCTGTGGTGCGTTCAATCCCGTTTCCACAGACGAAAGCAATTGTATCTGGCACCACAATTCTTGATTTCAGTTCTTGATTCAAACCCCTTTCCAAGAAAAAGTCTCAAACAGATGGCATAAAAAAAATCATGTCAAAGTCAACACAAATGCAGGAGTTCCAAAAGCTCAGCAGGGTTCGGTGATCGGACGAGACATTAATGCTGATTCGAAAAAAGCTGGTTGCATGAAGCATAGCTGTGTACATCATTTGGCAATTCAGAAAATGCTGTGGTAGCGAGTTCAAACTCCATTCTGTCTTTTTTTTTTTGGTGAAGTGATTCAAAACCAATTTTTGCAACAGTTCAAACGCGAGGAAATAATCGGTGGCACATTTTTGTTGTTGTTATAATCAATCCCCTAAAGACTCATGGCCATGTCTCGCCTGGCGACCGTCACGACGCGCCCACCACCTCACCCCCGCTGGCGCGGCCCGACACGTGCTGGCTGGCATACTGGGTCATGCTGGGGTCATACATGGAGTGGGGCTGGGTGTGCGGGGGTAGGGAGTCCCCACCGTAGCCCCCTGTCTGAGATATGACCTGCCTCAGGCTAGCTACCTGGGTGAGAACAAACAAAAACGGAAAGGAAAACAAATCTTTTAATTCATTTTTCTCATATTCGGAAGCTAAGAACAAGCAACGACAAATGTTGAAGTGAAACAACAAACATATGTGAATACAGACTATGATTCTTTTTTTTTGGGGGGGGTGCAACTTTTTCTATTTCCAAAATGGGGATTTCATCAATTGTTAGGAACCATGTGCTCTCTCTAAAGTACAGGGCGAGTCAAAAAAAGCGAAACCCAAATGTTGGGACTATTGTTTTAGTGAAGTTCTGCATGTAGCACTTTCAAAATCTAGGATATGAAAGCCCAATTCATAAGCTTTCTTTTAGTACAAGAATCATTCAAGTCACTCATGTACTTTTGAAGTTACGGAATTTTAAACACAACCACCGTTTTAAAGCTCTGTCCACGGATCACAAAAAAAGGTGTGCGTTCTTTCTTCAAAACGAAAACAATTCACACACATCCCTATGTGATTTGTTTTCGTTTTGCTGAAAGAACACTTACCTTCCTGTGATCCATGGACAGAACTTTAAGACGGTGGTTGTGTTTAATATTCCGTACCTTGAAAAGTACATGAGTGATTTGAATGATTCCTGTACTAAAAGATCCTAGATTTTGAAAGTGCTACATGCAGAACTTCACTAAAACAATGGTACCGACATTTGGGTTTCTTTTTTTTTTTTTTACTCACCCTGTATTTGACAGAAATGCACAAGTCGTACTAAAGCGAATGCAGCCTTAATATTATTTTACCAGTATGTTTACCAACAGATTCTGCACGCCAAATTAATTGATAATTGATATTCAATGGTGCTTTGAAAATCACACTTTCAGTCCAGATTTAATGAAATACTTGTCAAACAATTATAATAAATATTAAGACAATATGAAACAGGACAAAATGAATTGAAATGAATATTGCTGATTAAAACAAAAATATATATTAGTTGGTGGGTGATATTATTATGAAACTTGTGGAATTTTAAATAAAAAGTATTCAGAAATGGGAAAGTTTTCACAAATGTCTGGGTCTGGAATAAAGATGAAAATTCCAAGATTTGTCAGGGAAATGGATATTTCTCTGATAAGGATAAAAAAAATCCTTATAAATATAAATGAATAAGGATTTTTTGCAAATTAGAAAGGGTCAAGGAATGAGGAAAAAAAATTAAGCGTGACAAAGAAGAGGTGACGACAATTTTGTCATGACATTAAAGAAAACCTGCACAGGTTGCAAAACACAAAACAACATATCAAGAATCACCTTTGAAAAGAGGCCAATAGTATCTGAAAATTCTGGACAGGTTTGGAAAGCCAAAAGTCAGGAAAATGTACTTTAACCACCCCATGGAAACAAATAATTAAGAGGGTTCCCACAGAAATCTGAAAATGAAATTCCATGACAGACTTTTCCAGGACAAAATAAGGGTTTTCCATGACCAATTCCTACGCTGTTTTGGCATCTCGGGAGCCTATTGGTCTGTAGGCAAAGGACACCACTCCCTTCTTAGCCTTCCAGTTTGCCACAAGACCACTGAGCACCTCAAAAGCATTAGAAAGTATAGAGCAAAAATGAAAGTAATTGCAAACTGGAAGACTGCCACAGCCAAATATTACGCATCACCACATAATGGGTTGTGCAGTATTTCATGAATTTTTCCGTGACTTTCTTTTCTTAGAATATCAACTTTTCAGGACTCCTTGTAAAATAACAAAATTCCAGGATTTTCCATGATTTTTTCCATGACTGTGGGAACCCTGTATTTACCAGTTCAAAGGTTTTGCAGTGTTCGGAACACGACGGATAAACAGGCAACGTTCGAGGCCGGAAATATCTGTCTGCGGCCTGCTTCGCAGCGAGCAAGCCCGGAAAAATCAGGGTGTGCTACCCGCAGATGACGGCCTGAACCCGCAAGGCATCGAGGTTTGTGAAAACAATCCTGGGTTCGGTCAATGTCAAAATAATCCCGGCGCGAACTGGTTAAATTGGCATGCATGACAACAGTAAGAGATGTGTTACATCAAAGATGTGAGAATCATGCATAGAAACTATAGCTCTATATCACACACATTTCAATGAAAAATGACGATGAAAAAAACAAACAAATGGCAATGACCACTCTGATGAAGATCGGAAAAAAAAAACTGACAGAGAAAGAAAATGACCCCTGAAGGAGCTTACAGCGTACGAGTGTGTGTCAGTAGTGTACCTGTGACTGGACGTTGGCGCCGACCTGGTTGGCCATGTTGTAGCTGTCTCCGTTCTGGAGGTTCATGAACGAGCCTTCCTGACTGACCATCTGGCTCTGGGATGACATGTACCCCCCTGAACCTGAAAGTTTGTGGGGTTGGAGGAAAGGAAAAATTACAAACCAAATACTAACGGATATTTACAAAATGCGTCACTCAACGCATCTTTGGAAATTGCCTTCTTTTATTGTTTTCTTCAAAATGACAGTATACCAGAAGGAATAATTTCACAGGGAATTTAGCGCCATTACTATCTTTAAGCCAAGTAAGGTTTTCAACAACAATTTTGTCTGTTACTTTTTGGATAGCTGCTGCAAATGATCTACTCTACCTTTAATAGCAGAATTATGGTCTTTAGCCTCTCTTGCCAGTGACCTAGACAAATACCAATTTATGGTACAGAACAAAACATATTCAGGGAATGTCCCTCAATCCTTTCTGGGATGACCATTGCCTCCCAGCCCCAACATAGCATGCTTGTGCACCCCTAAAGTGGCCCCAACCCCAGTAGAGTGTGATCCTAGATCATCCTACATCAAGAAACACCCACCATTCTTACTACTCCAGGCTCATCAACATAGTGCTTACAAATGCCCCCTCATCTCATACCAGTGTTCCTATACTATTGCCCCATTTCCCAATCTCATCCCAGCTCCCTTATCTCATCAGAACACCCAACATCCTTGCCAGGGTTGCTATCACTGCCCCCCTCGTTGCCCATGCATCACCCTAGACCCACCCTCAATCCGTACAAATGCCCCCTCATCCCATACCAGAGTTCCTACCATTGCCCCATTTCCCAATCTTATCCCAACACCCTTATCTCATCAGAACACCCAACATCCTTGCCAGGGTTGCCATCACTGCCCCCCTCGTTGCCCATGCATCACCCTAGACCCACCCTCAATCCGTACAAATGCCCCCTCATCCCATACCAGAGTTCCTACCATTGGCCCATTTCCCAATCTTATCCCAACACCCTTATCTCATCAGAACACCCAACATCCTTGCCAGGGTTGCTATCACTGCCCCCCTCGTTGCCCATGCATCACCCTAGACCCACCCTCAATCCATACAAATGCTTCCTTCATCCCATACTGGCACCCTAAACCCAGAGATCCCCTGGTCTCTATCCTTACCAGGATTACTACCCCTAAACCCATAAAACCCCCTCATCCTTACCGGGATTGCTACCGTTGCCCGTGGGCGTGCTGGGCGCCGAGGGCGGTTGGCTCTGGTTGCCGTCGTGCTGTGACGTCGCCACCGAGACCGCGGCCGCGGCGTTCTTGGCTGCATAGAGATTGGCCTCTTCCTGTGCCTTGCCGATGTTCTTCTTGTAGCGAATTCTCTTGTTGCCGAACCAATTTGAAACCTACGCAGAGAGAAAAACATGCAACTTATACACACTTTAGACTCTATATCCATTTTGACATTAACTTCTTGCCTACCCGTGTTGAAATAAACCCAGGTCCACTGTGAGAGAACCAGCTCCGATTGAACTAAGGATCGACAAGGCATACCATTCACACTAACTAAAGTTTGTCGATGGGTAAGCCATAGACTTTGAATTTTCTATATGGGTAGAGACTCTTAACCCTGGTCTGGACCGGGGCTTTATTTTTAGTATAAAATGTGATTTTGACCAAGGTCCAACACCAAGATCTTGGAAAGTATGAAAGTGCGTTATGTATTTCTGCTGATGGGAATCAGAGCATACTGACCGAAACAATGTGTTAAGACCAAGGTAATAGTTTTTGGGTTATTGTCATAACAAAATCTCTTCCAGAGAAAGTAAATTCATATGGTGTATCTGCAAACTCCTACCAAAATATACTATAAACCATGCAAAGCCTGAAATTGCATGTATGGGCTCTGTGCACAAGTACCCCCTCAACGCCAAGAAAGGGAAAGTTTGAGGAGAGTGGGAGGGACAATTGACACATAGCTGATGACGCCCGATGCTAACGTGAAGACACTATGTCTTTGTGCACACCCGTCCACTGGGCTTTTGAAAGAGGTCCAAAAGCGCCCTCTCTTGTTCACGCACAGAGCCCACTATAGTCTAATGTAGTAGTAATGTAGTAGTAATGAATATGCCCCTTTCTCACCTGTGCAACCGTTATCGCACACTTCCGTGCCAACTCCTCTTTTGCTTCTTCACTGGGGTATGGGTTGCTCAAATGGGAGTAGAAATATTCATTTAAGATCTCTGTCGCTTGCTTGCTGAAATTCCTCCTTTTCCTCCTGCAAAATAGCCCCCAAAAAAGAAGAAATCAAAAAATATTGTTTCATATGTTTTCACTACCTGGGGTTATTTGCAATGTGTTGTAAATTTCTGTCTGTTCTGATCATGGCTGCATTTTAGGTACCTTCTAGACAAGGTGAAACCGCATTTTGACCACATTGATCACGGTTTTTCCGAGCCCTAGCTCTTCTGCCTAGATTACATATCAATGCAACTGAAAAACAAATGCCCCAATTGTTATTGAAATAGGTGCAGAACATGTTGACCGCAGTCGTGTGCGCGGTGAACGCAGTCGGCTCCACTGAGGCATTACTACCGATGCGGCCACTGCGTTTACATTCCACAGAGATGAAACTGGCCTTGGCAAAAAAAATCTGAAATTGGACTTTGGATCTTTTTTTGGAAATTATAATGAAAAAAAACCCCAATTTTGTGGGGAAAATCGTTAAATAATCTTTGTGTGATCGTTAAAAAAATCTGAAATTTCATTGGAAAAGTAAAAAAAAGTCTGATTTCAGATTAAAATCTGAAAAGTTTCATCTCTGATTCCATTGATGTCTGGAGACGTCTGCATGCTGGCTACATGTACATTATTTCTCCTGCTCTAATAGAGTTAACTGCATCTTCTGTTGTTGAAGATGGAAAACGTCCACTTTTCCCAAGAACAGAGGCAGGGGGCGAAGGGGCCTACAGCTTCCCCCCTCCCCAAAAAAAGAATTTTTTTAAAAATAAATAAATGAAACTAGAGGAGTGAAGGCGACTATTTTGAAATCAATTTTTAAATAACTTCACAGATTTATGAAATATTAATAAACGAAATATTAATAAACGAATGAAAAGAAAAAAAAAAGGAAAAAGAGTGTCACTAGCAGCTGATGAGGTCATACTCCTTCCTTCAAATTCAAAATGGCTAGGCAGTCTTCTTGCCCCTGCCTCCATCCCCCTCCCCAACAAAAATATAAAAATCCCAAAAATTGGCATGAAATGTGCATAAAACTTTGGTGTTCAACAAACCTTGCGTCGAGAAACCTGGACCGGAGTATCATGACCGCCTCGCACGTGCTCTGCTTCAGCTGGACCTGGATGGCGTTGAACTTTCTGTGGATGATGTTGACCATTCGCTCGATCTCCTTGGGCGCGATGGGTCTCGTCCTACTCTGCTCTCGCAGGAGGTTCATGACATGTGTGGTGAACTCGTTACAGGCCTGCTGGAGGAAAGGGCGAAGAACAGAAGGAACTATGATGTGGAGAAGATACATGGATTTTTCCCTGACACTCGGTCATTTACTTAGAAGTTTGAATGCTTGTTTCCCATGTTACTGTCAGTACAGTTATGATGTCAACAATTACAATCCCATCAACCTTACAACTGCATGGAAGTTAACCATTAACACTTGTAGTACATTGTATTACATTGTGTTTATTCACTGAATAATAAATAAAAACCATAGAGTGCTCGGGTCGTTTTGGGCTGGGGGGGGGGGGCTACAGTGAGTAATAGGCAGGGCGATTTCGGGCCCTATATATACAGTGACTTAAAAGCGTTAAACTAGTGAAGTAATTTGCAGTTCATGATATATATGTAATAACAAATGGTACCTTATCTTAGATACACTTTGCATGTTTTTTAGGGAAACATTGGTAATTTGTTCTTTAGGGAAACATAGGGAGACATCTCAGTGTCTCCCAAATGTTTTATCTTTAATTTTTCTGAAGTGAAGTTTTATTGTCGCAAGTTGCTTAAAATGATTCCTCAGGTTGAGAAGTTGTAAGTACAATTTTTTTTGGGTTTTTTTTTTTATTTTATTTTTTTTTTACAAATGGGGTCATGGACAACTTTTTGTAAACTAAGGTATCATTTTCGGTAATTACTATAATCGTTGTGATATTCACTGGTAATTGAAGTGTATTCAACATATTCTAAAATGTTAGATTTGCTGAAAACGTAAGTATCTGTTTCCAAATGTCAGTTTTTTGGTTCTCAAAATCTGCATGCACTTTCTAAAAAATGGGTGCAACAAATCCTAATATTCTGCTTTTGCATTGGGAAGGCGTGCATACTCTCACGTTTGAGAGAAATTAATAACTGATTGCAAGCCAGCAGGGAAGAACTAATTAAGAATCTCATCTCTGGTTGAACAACGTTTCTCTTCAATCACCTGCTCGTATTTCTCAAGCTCGGTGTGGTAGATCTGTCTGATTTGCGCCAGCTTGGCCCGGTAGTCTGAGTGCTCGATGGCATTGTCTGGCTGGCCCGGCCCGCCACCCGAAGCTGCTGCAGCTGCTGCGGCTGCCGCGGAGCCACCGCCCTTCTCTGGCCCGGCCACGCCCTCCGCTATAAGCATGTTGTCTAGTCGCATCAGTTGGGGATCTGGTGGTTCCTCTTCTTGTGCCCCTCGAATACTTAAAACTGTAGAAAGATGAGAAAACAGAACAAATCCCAGACAATTAGAATCAATGTATCAAGGTTTGATCAAAGTTTGGTTATAAAACAACAAAAACATGGCTTTGCCTCCAGTTTCTGCCTCATATCTGGCGTAAGAATCATTGAGAAGCCTTTTATGTACAAACCAAATGGGTTTACTCCAGTCGTTTGTATCATATGATAGGATTTGATGTTCTTGAAGTGGAACATAAACCCACATTAAGAGTTCCCCAGAGTAGGATGCTCACAGAGCAAGTTTGAGTGAAACTATAGTTAACCATAGTTTAACTATTAAACTTCACTCGAATGAAGGATGGTTGGACTACTCTAGTGACTATTTGGAACCAGAGCCCCAGGCACAGCTGTGTCACTGGTTACTAATAGCCGTGCGCATCATAAAGTGCAGCAGGGAGCCAGGACCAACAGTGATTAGGTTTTGACCATCGTTTTGACTAGATGCGTTCGCACATTGCTATTAGTGCACAAGCACAAGTTGCCTCACGAATAAACCACTAGTCGAGTAATTGTCCTCGCCGAACTTGCTCGCAAATCAACAGAATGAAAGGATTTAAGTCTAACCATAGCTTTGCTATTTATCCATGATTTAATCAAGGCAACAACTTCAGATTTTCCAACGATAAAAAAAAAGAAATCAGTGATTTTTATCCCTCCCTCAAATAGACGCACAAGGAAGATCGTAGACCATTGGCAAACAGATCTAAGAGTAGGGGAAAACACACACGCTGTAGACATTGGCAGAAGGAGGCAAACACAATCTGTATATTCAGCAATCCTCTCATTTGCACAGTGTCGGGTTTCGCCCATGTTTGCAGCAGAAAATGAAATCCAAATATGTCTATATTTGTGGAATGTATCAAACATGTAATGTGTGTGTGGTTGTGGTACTTGGCTACAACAAGCGCAGCGTGTGCGTTTCTGGTGCGTGGCTGGCTATTTGTAGGCATGTGCGCAGTTTTACAATGTGGCTCCGAGGACGGAACGAGAAAATCACATCTTACTTGAAAATATGTGTACATGACGCCAGACTTATGAACACACTTTGCCATCATAAGGGAAATTTACAAGTCAGAAACACACAGTGCCCAAAGCATTTAAAACAAAAATTGGGTGCATGCAAGGTGAAAAGTGCATGTAATGAAAAGCTTGACTTATTTTCAAACATGTAGACAAACTGACTCACTAAACGTTTTACAACCCATTTTTCCCCCCAGAAATGTTAAATGCCAGCATATCTTGTTTTTTCAATTTATTCCTAACAATAGTTAATTGTCCCAAAACCAATAAGTGGTTCGTCTATTTCCGGGTCAACTATTGAGTACATATGCTGCCCTCTAGTGACACTGAAACATGAGCATACAAGCTATTCCACCAAGTCTTTCATTTTCAGATACAACTTAACAACATAGGACTTATAAATTCAACATGTGTCTTATCAACAATGAAATGAACAAACATTTTTAGCAAGTAATAAGGTTTATTTAATCACTCTCAATTTTCTTGATAGTGTACGGTGCAGCGATAAAATACAAAAAAAATATCAAGCCTGTTTTCCCGCCAAAAATCAGGACATGCTCTTAAAATATAATCTGTCCTATGATTCAATGTGTCTTTTGTGTGACACGTGTAAAACATTGTCTCACAATGTGTTACAAATGTCCAAAATCAGTCTGAATTTAATCTGCTTTGTGGTCCCTAGGAACTGAATACATCCTTTTGCCACTAAAAGAAATCAAACTGTAAAAGTGAACAAGATTCTGATCTGATAATGGTCAACCAAAAGAATTCAAATTATTTGTGGTCTTAACATGTAAATCTCTAAAGTTAAAAAGTTTAAGCTGTCCCCCAAAAAACACCACAAGGCATGGCCACTTTTTTTGTTAATTCCGGTACTGGTTCCCAGCAGTTGTTAAGGTCAGTCTGGGTGTGTTATGGAAACCGGTGAGCCTTAAAACCAGATTGTTTTATTTGGAGGGGGGGGGGGCAGCTGGGCTTTGCTTTTCCAGGAATGAAATCATGCAGAAAATTTGCATCCATTCAAGCAGTGGTAGAAATGGTACAAAAAAAATGTTGTGTTTTGTAATGGTGGATACGGTCTAATAAGCACTGAAGCTACTGTTTGACTTCCTATGTATAGACCATGTTACATTTGTTTACAAATTGGATGTTGTGGTCATGTGACGCCAACTTTCTGCAAACTGTTCTCTTCTGCCGCGCGCTGCGGGAGTACCACTCATTGAAATGGGATCGGTGTAAAAGTAGGGACATAAACTGTTTTATTTGGGTAAAAATATAACATGCAAAAGATGTTTTAAATGAATGTTTGGGTTGCCCTCGGTTGCCTGTCAGTAGCCCATTACTAGGACATCACAGGCCTGGACACATGATCTATAAATCTTCCACCATGGATAAAATCCATGCATTATTCTAAGTACATGTTCACAAACAATCTAACACAAACTTTATACACTGTCCCTTTAAAAGTTGAGCACATGACCTGAGCCGGGGTCACCTCCAGCAATCCATACTTGGACAATGCACAAGTCAGAGTCAGTATATTGGAGGCCCAGCGCTGCTGTCTTGGGGCCATTGACTTTGAGCAATGGCCCTAGTGTTGACCTCTCGACCCTGTCAAAACTTTGAGCGGTTTCATCTGCTCTGTACACGCAGCCATTTCAGAGAAAACTCTCTCCAAAGCACAGTAGGAGTTAGTACTACTGTTCATGCAGCGCACAAACTTGCAAACCAATGGGCCATGTGTGTAACAACAGCTGGATTATTTTGTGTCGCTGCACAACAGACTTGGGCCAAGCTGGGGCAGGAAACATGACACACAGTGGAATTCACCAGCTAATCCAGCCAAGAAATCTCAATCTACATTTCAACACGTACAATTTGTGGGTGACCGAAAATTCACATGGGTAGATTAGTCTGCTGCAACATATTCCTGAAATGTCAGCTCTAAAAGTGCATTGTTTACACTGTAAAATTCGGCTGAAACAGCAAGTTATCATTTAACACTCAGATTTACCTCCATATTTTGTCAGACAGTCAAATTTTAAAGAGTGTCGTATCCAGATGCCACTTTGGTTGTGTGCAAAGTCTATGGAGAGTCGAATGCATTTTCAGAGTATTTTTTAACAAAATTGGAAATGTTTCTCAGTTTCAGATTCATGTTTTTTCAACATTTTTGCAAAGACTGTGTTCACTGAGATAATATATGATGAAAAAAAGTGGCATCAGGAGCAACATTCTTTCCGTCAAATTTACGAGGTACCATGTGCATAATTTCCAGGCAGACTCTGCACTATGTCTGGCAATATAGGTTGAACATTATGTAGAGTATCTTTGCAGTCAAACATAACATGGTAGTGTACAAACGAAACGTCATGTGCTCTTATCAAAATCCAAAAAATAAAATCATTGACCCATTATGGCCTGAAAGCACTCAAGCACTAAAAAGTTCTGTGGATTTTTCAATCAATAAGGCAAAGTAAAAAAAAAAAGGTTTCTCGTTCCCGCCCGCTTCCTTTTTGGAGGCCGCCTGGATTTTTTAATTTGTTTTTATTTTTGAAAAATGCAGTAAAAAAACACCGAAAAAGCCCACAAATTCATCAGAAAATAAATACTTGCATCTAAAACTGTTCATTGTAGACCAATACATCTCCAAATGACACTGTAAATGTGTTCAGTTCTCTTGTCCAACTTGTCTTTCATTTTAAAAGTGTCTTTGAACAGTGGAGACACCAACGGTTGCAGGACATTTTAAAATGGCAGCCATCTTGAAAAAAATAAAAAAATAAAAAAATAAAAAGCCCCTCTTCCTCCTTTTTTTCAAAAAGCTTTTTTTATTCGGCCTACTACGTTATATACCACCTCAACACGAGATAAAAAAAATGAAGATTTGAAGCAATTAGAAAGCCTTAGAACAAAGATATTGGTAAGTATTTTGGAACTGTCTATCCTTCTGAGAGACGTGGAATTTACTTGTTGTCAATCAGGGAGAAAGGCTACACCTCCTTGTACAATGTAGGAGTCATCATGGACTGTGGGTCAGGTCTTGTCAGTGAGGGGCCAATCCCATAGCTGTCAATGCTGCCAGCCTAGCTGTCTCCCCCTCAGAGCCAGCTTGGGCTGACAACAGATCAAGCTCTGGCCAGAGTCGAGGCGAGTATCTGCCCCGATAAATGTGTATTCCTGTTTTTGTGGCGGAGGAGAGGGGTGTTAGGGGGTCTACCCCCTTAATCCCTTGAAAGCTAACTCCCCCCCCCCCCGAAACAAATCTGGATCTGCCCCTGTTTTTGTTCCCTTTTTCAAACCATCGATGGTCAAATGAGTGGGAGATCCAGCACTGGATTTAAAACCAGAGATAAGTTAACTGGAATGAAAAGGCTGTTTGTATTGGAAAGATGAAAATGATTACTTTTTGTGTACTTGTTTTGGCAAAAGAAAAGAGCATATTTGAAATTCTTGGACAATCATTTGATGAACGAATTTGAAACACAAGAAAAATCCACGAACCCTACTCAGTAAAGCTTATTAAATGTGGGGAAAAGCCGTGGAAATCCTTTTCAAACCTATGAGGATCCAACAGGATTTTCTTAATCAAGAATTCGTTTGAAATGGTTACAGAGTGAGATGCAGTTTACAAGATGAATTAAGGGTGGGTAATTTCACATGAACATGCATACTGTTAATCACTTTTTTAAATTTCGTGGTGTAAATTTTCTCTTAAAAGTCATGCTGAAGCAACAACTTTCCAAACTAAAAAAACTATTGCTCTAAAGAAAAACATGTTTGCATAATGATCTCTCAGCAGTTATGGTACCACAATGAGCGAAATTTATTTTATTACATTTCATGACGAAAAAAAATCACTCCAATAACCTGAATACCGTGCTGGGTGAATCTTCTAAGCTGTGTTCCTTTCTGACAGACAGAGGTTCCCTCCCAAGAAAGCCAGACCAGACGGTCTGATTTTTTAAGCCCAACGTGCTCGCCCCATCACTTTCAATAAGTTGACCAGTATTCAAGTTCCTAGCCCAACTTTTGACATACTCCCTCCACAATGCACACTGACATTGCACCTTAAGTACAAAGTAACAAGACATAAAGTATCACAACAGAGGACCCTTCAGGTGACAACAATTGTTTTGGTGGCTTGCACAAGTCAGTCCTGTGTCCTGGCCTTAGTGATTCTGACAGCAGCAAGTGTGTGCAGTTATTACACAATTAAGCCAGCAATTGACCTTGTTGACAGTAAACTCCACGGATGTTTTGTTGGGGGCAGGGTTGAGCAATATTTCTGCTGGTATTGTCGTTCCCAGATTCAGGGTTAATCAGTGGAGATTTTGGGCAATTAATAAGTTGCAGTGTGATTCTTTCGCCATATTTGCTGGGAATATGAGATGAAATTGGATCCGCAACACAGCTTAATTACCACTGTGATGTGAATTGGATACACATAGCTTAGGGAGGGGGAGGCAGTTCTGCTGGTACTGGTCAAGGAGGTGCTGGTACTATCATTTCCTACAAAAAAATGACCAAATATCACCAGGTGGTCAAGTTGCCTCCCACCCTTTTCTGGATATATGGAAGTGACCTGCAGTGATAAATGCATTGGGCTACCATTGTTGAAGTGGACAGAGCACTTGGTTGTATTAGACAAAAAAACTTGTGCAAATGTTTAAGTCGTCCTTTACTTAACAAAAATACTTATTCAATTATGTATTTCCAAAGAATGGAATACAACAACTGGACTACTTCTGAGAAAAAAAACAAACAGATTTCAAGTTGGCATTGTATATAGCACCATGAAGCCAAAAGCGACAATTTTTTCAACAATTTATTTTGTGTGCTGTTGATTTTCTGCATGCAATTTCTGATACAGATTTCTCCTGGTCAACTTTACTTTTAAAGAAATGGTTTACAATATAAAAAAACCTTACCAATCATTGTAAGGTTTAAAACATCACAAGGAGTAAAGGTTTAAACGGCATTCAGTAAGCTGGCTAAAAAAGCCCAGTTGTTTATCACTAGACTACTTGATTTTATAGCTTGATTTTATAGACAGCTATCCGCTTAATATATGTTAAGTACGCAAGGCGTACCACCAACATTCAAAACATTTCAATCCAACAACGTGATTTAAAAACAAACAAACAAACAGACACAGAAATGTCCAAGGCGAGCTCGGGGTTAAAAAAAAAAAAATGTAAGGCAAAATCCAATGGCCGGCGTTCAGTCATTTTGCATAGCAAAGATGTCAGCCGTGGTGTAACATCCCATGCTTTTGTGCATGGCTGCTGGTAAACAGAGATCAGCAGGGAAAGACAGATTGGGGGTGGACTTTTTCGCTCATTGGATTTGACAGGTAAAGTGTCAGGGATCAAATAAAGATGAATGAGCCCGAGCGGTTGGAAGCTGTGTGGAGATTGATTGCACAGCGAGACAAGGAAACTCCTCTTAGATTTTTTTTTTTAATGTATGGCTGGATATCGTGTAAGTTCCGAACCTGAACTCGGGTATGTACGAGGCACTACACATGGTGTCTATAGCACTGTGTCTACGAATGATGGCGGGGTCGCGGGGTACCGACTAATAATAGTGTTGCAATACGGATGAGGGAGTCATACCAGAGGTGACACGGAGTGGGGCTTGGTTGATTGGACCGGTGTGGCGACCAGCTTCATCAGTGTCATTTCACTCTAGCTGACAACTGGGTGAAAATGACCCGGCAGCCGTTCATATCCATCTTTTTGGTGGCTCAGCGACTCTGACTGGTTTTTTTTTATCACGCTTGCAAACACTGCACTTGTTGAGGTTTCAGCAAATTAGCTGAATAGAATGAAAGAATTGTAATCGATTTTTTGAATACGGACATTTTAGGTACCTCTTACTATCTCAATTTAATATAAGACAGATGCAACATAAAGTTATTCAAGTTGAAATCCAACAGTTCTTACATAGATGAGATAGTTTGCCGAGACACCACTTCATCTTGTTTGACTCTTTGATCTTGACAAATCAAAGTAACCACGGTTCAGCGACAATATTTTATTGAACGTTAAGCGATCATCCTCAACAGAGTGATAGATGAGCTCTTAATAGTTGAATACTGAACAGCCAAAGTCAATCTAAATTCAGACAGAAGGTATAGCAGTACTTTACGTTAGCAAAACACTGAAGTGAAGAGTTTTCAAAGTTGTCAGGATTTTCTCCAACGGTTTTCGTTTTACATATTAAACGGTCATCTGGGTGCACCCTAGGCCTGTCAATGGGTCTATAAGGACCCCCAGCATTGGACCAGCGAAACCACCAGGCAACCTGATGAACAGTACCCCCAAAGTATTGGCGTGGCGCCACGGGGGACGTCCGAGGAGACACTATCGGATGATGGCATCTGCCTCATCCAATCCTTGATTCCATCAACAATCTCCCAAGTGATGACACTTCCACTGCCACTCCGCGCCGGTCCTAACCATCACAACATGCACGCTAAACCCCATCGGTCAGCTCCCGTCGCCGAACCCAACGCTTAAAAAAAAAACAAGAAAAAAAAAACCTCCATGCTAGGGAACCCGCTCAAGAGTTCTTGAGAACCAGGTGGGAGAATGTTCCACGGCCGATGAAAAGCTGCGCGCCAAATACTCAGCCCCGGAGTAGTAAATTTATACGCCCTTCACTGTAGCATGTATTGGATTTCTGCGTCAAATCAATCCTAAAGTGTTTAGTTTCATAACAGTGAATAACTGCATCCGCTGATGCGGGCAGCGTTTCTTTACGCATCACCACAGGCCCAAGGATGGAACAGGGGAAGGAAAACCTTTACACAATTACACTGTTTTTACTCCCGTGTTTTCGTGTTATCGTTATTTCAAGGCGAGAGGCTATGTGGGTTAATGGCAAGTGGTCAATTTCAGACGATTGTTGCAATCTTTTGGACAGCTAGATGAAAACGATTTCCATTAGTGTTTTTTTCTTTTTTTCCCCCTTTTTCCTTTTAGTGACAGAAAACCTCCCATGATAAAATACAACATTACAGATCAATACGTCATGAAATTAAAAGTGATTTCTGAAATAAAAATAACACATCATGCCATGAAGTTTTTTGGGCTGATCTTTTTAAAGCAATGGCATCCAGAATAAATGAGAAGTTATTTAAATTTGTTTTTTTCATGAGTTCTGAGATGCATACAAATCATTTCACATTTCGGCACTTCACTTCATTTTGTGTTTACATTTCAGCTAACCTTTTTACTAAGTATGAACATTGCAAGGCCTGGTCACGAAAGATCTCCACGGAAGTTGTCTACTGACACAAGCACATGGTAAAGGCAGACGAACATACACACATATGTAAACATATCGTTGATAGGAGCTGACACTGATCATCTTAAGGATTCCAGAGACACCAGCCTCGACAAAATGTGCCACTTCATCTTCCGATGATATGAACAGGGAGAGGCAATTTGCATCCTGTCCTCCAGGACCCATTAAATATGCATGTAATAAGTTTGGACCAGGGGAGCACGCGGCTGTTGAATAATTCAACGGGCCGGGCCGTGTTGTCGTTGACGATTAATCTCAGAGGTGTTGGGGAGGCTGGGTGTTGCGAGACTAGTCTTTAGAGAATTCCCGCGCTCAAAACCCGAAAAAAAAGTCTTGTAAGAAAGGGGGAGGAAAAAAAAAATCATACTGGAATGAACACACGGACCAGCTGGTACACTGTCTTTCTTGAGTGATAGAGAAGTTGTTCTTAATCTATTGTTAAATACGTCCTGAATGTGTTGGCTTTCTGAGTTGCTCTTTTGATACTATCGCCATTCCCGAGGGGGTTCAACTGCTTTGTGTCACTGCCGTCTAGGTCCTGGAGACTGCCATGATGCTAGAGGTGCTTGTGTAACGCTTGTTGTTAACAGCAAACACCATTCAATCGTCCGGCATTGACCGAGTGCAGAGCCGCTTATCTCTATTCACAACAACACACAAGCATACTGACTGACACACACACATACAAAAAACATGCCAACTACAGCGGGCCAAGAGTCGGTTGTAATTGATGGAATATGAGCCAGGGAGAAGGGAACCCTGTAATGGCAGCTGCAGCAGGAGAGAGAGTGAGCCGGGCACGCAGACCCAAGTCAGGATTGTTGCCAGAGAGAGAGACGACTCAGTCAGCTAGGCCCTAGGACATCTTGGCAAATCCAATTTTCCTGGCAATCAGAAGGGCAACGTGATGGCCATGAGCTCCTCTGCCATGGCAAATGAATTTGAATGCCTGTGCGGTTACGCTGCACAGCTACGACCGGCAGTACATGTATTCCCTCCTAAAAACTCTCAATGGAATTTGCCATAAAACTATGCCCTCCCCCCTTCGGTTTGAAGAAATAGTCCAGCTTCTTTCAAATCAACTGCCAGTTCGATTTTTCTTCTTCTGGGTTCTTTTCTTTCCCGAATTGGTCGACTGATGTGATTACACAAGCACCAAACGGCACGGAGAGTGTGTCACGTCATTAGAATGCACGGAACCCGATTAGCAAGTGTATAATTGCATTCTGCGGCAATCGGATGGCGGGGGGATTCTCTTACGGCCACTTCTTTGTGTCCGCGCACGGAATAACTTAGAGTCCCATTTGATACAGAACGGAATCTCGGCGAACCCTGGCGGCTGACTGATCCATTCCCCCCTCCAAGTAGTTGCCAACAAAGAGCTTGCGGGACTTAAGTTACAGATTTGCCTGTTAATTTTCCGCTCCTTTCATCCGCGAAAGAGCAAGACAAATATTATCCCAGCCATCGGATCAATAAATCCATACAAGTAGCAATGCGAATAACAAACCATCAGGCTGTGTGTCTATGCGTCCATGCGGTGCACAGCCCGTCCCCTAACACAAGCAATCTATACAGCTTGAGTCACAAATCCACATTAGTTAAACTAACCGGTAAAAGTTGAAGAAAAGAAACACAAACACTTATGTTTGTTTTTACATGCTTCCTGAACGACCTAGTTCGGACTTTTTTTCTTCCCACTGCTACATTACGCAGTTTGTGACTCTCAGTTTAGAAGAGAAAAAAAAACACCAACGCTTTCTCCTTGTGGGGCTCAATTTATTTAGGGAGATGAGCGTATGGAGTGAGAGCAATTATTTGACAAATGAAATGACTTGGCGTGTTGGCCCCAGCAAGTGAAGATCCCTAGTACCTGTATTGATTGCTGCTGCACAGTAGCTTGTGGCGTAACGCCGACGCGGCAGCTGTTTCAAAACACGTCTTTGCCAGGTGACTTCCATTTCCCGTTCTTTTTCTCCCCTCCGTCCGTCTTTTTTATATTTTTTTTATTTCCCATCTCCCACTCCTCTCCCCTGTATTTCCCTCCGGTTTCTTGGCTACAGAAACCTCACCGTGCCACTGATCATCCATTAACAGTGTAATAGCTAAGCCCTAGGTAACCATTACATAGTGAAATTGCGATGGAGGCAAATAATATACACACAAAAAAGTCGGCATGCGCCATCTGGCAAGTCGTTGGTGGGGGCCAGAGCGGCGTACGCATCCCTGATCCCCGCCGGCTCTCCCTCTCTCCAAATCTCTTTCCCCTCTTTTTCTCCCCAGTCTTGTAGCTATCTCGCTGATTACAAAAATGGTAACCGGCCAGGTTTAATATCCCGAATGGAGCTTCACTTTGCTACGCGAAAGGGAGGATTTAATTTAAAAGACCACGCCAACCGGTCATTGTCGTGATCTGAAAGAAATTACAGGGATTTTGTTCCCTGAAGCGGGGCGAGGTGTTGTGTGTATGTGTGTGTGTGCTCTATCGCTGAGGCTTTTCAATTCAATGTCTCACCTTTTTTTTTTACTGATCACATTAGGTGGGTATTAACCAATTCTGGATATATATTTTTTCCTATGCAAAAGATGATTGGTTTCTATTTTACCACTTTTTCCCCCTTCGGGAGTTTGCCGAATATTGGATTACAAGGTATTAGGCTGCCGGCACTGAGGAAATCATCTCATAAAGGATACACAACTTGGTCGTTAGAAAACTCACAAAAGAAAAAAAAATCACTGTTAATCTATTTAACTGGTCAATTTCTACCAAGTAGAGTCGACCGACCCACGAACATGACCATTACTGATCATAGCATTATCAAAAAGCTATTACTTTCCATGCCAGACGCATTACAATCACGCTGATGGCTCTTTGATAGATGCTGATCATGCTCAACCACGGTACACTTATCATCAATTACAAATTGGTGGGTTACAATAACGCATGACAATTACTGGAAAATGAAAATGTTTTACATTTCTTAAAGGAAAAAAGGATAAAAATTCAGAGGCAAGTAAATCTTGTCCGATTGTTTCGAAATGTATCCCTCAAACAAACAACACACAAAACACAAACAAACTTTAGTCAAAGCAAACAACACTAATTCCAATACGATGAATAATGCTACAATTGATACAAGACATTCATTTCGCTCCTGTTTGGGTTTTGTTTTCCATCTAAAAATCCAAAAACAAACAACTTCAGGGGAGATGCATTTTCCAGGAATGACTCACACTTGGGTATTATTACCATTACTGTATACTGCAACAGTATATACACCACAGCTGGTCCCTAACACACATTCTAGTTACTGTTACAACCCACTTCAACCCCTCTTTTTTTCCTTCTTTCTTCATACCCACCCCTTGTTCCCTAGGCCCAGTAACCCAAGTCATGCACCCGGCCGTTTTCGTCACACACGGAGGGGCCCTGCCCTGCCCCCGCCGACTCAGATGTCTGACCCTCGCGAGCCAGCCGAGAGGCCCCAAAGCAGGTAATTTCAACCCAGGCATTACTGGTGGATTAGTACTCACGTCCCATGCATTATGCATCTAGACTTGCGTTTGGTATATGGTGTCGCGGCGCTAGGTATCGGTTTGGTTGAGGAGGTGATGCAGTTGTAGAGACTTACTGCACTGATTACATAAACAACCCACTTGGATTACTAGTCCGTCGATGTAATTAAGGATCCGTTCACACTGTAGGCCGGATGGTCAGGGTGATGAGCTCGGAGAAAACGCGGCATTGTCACGTGCAAGGTCACGCCGTGTGCAACTCCATTATCACCCCCTTTAAAATTTTAATTTTGATTATCGCCATATCACAAAGTGTAGATCATCAAGATACGTACGTGGCTTGTTAATAAACTTCATTCATGTTTTGTTCAAATAATTTCAACATGATTGCATGCCGCGCACCATTTATATCTCAAACAGCTCATATGGGGCAATTGCAGAAGAAAAAAAAAGATAACGAGATAACATTTTGTAAAACATCTTATACTAGGTCAAAGTTGAATGTGACACAAATGAGGGACCCTCTCATAGGCTTTAACACATGCATTGTATGAGGAGCTATACAATTCTTGGTAATTGATAGTTTTCTCAAATATCAGGTTTAATAGTCCTGCTGTTTCAATCCACTTAATTTTTTCATCTGTGCCTTTGCAACTGCATCATCATGGCAAAAAAAACCATAAGGCAACATTATCAACCAGTCTAGAATCAATGCGGTAATCAATGACAAATTCTTGAAATTTATTTGCAAATTCTGTATAAATTTAAAAAATAAACAATCCTACACTGATGATTTTTTTTTTTTTACCACTGCAGAAAAACAATGGTAACACTAACAATTGAGAAAAATTTCTGGTCATAATATGTTCAACCACAAATAATACAACCAACAAATGACCACAGCCAAAGAGTACATCCTAGGAACACCATCATTTCAAGAGAGATTCTTTTTTCACCCGTAAGAGCCTGCACGCAATTCCAATTCCGCCAGCGACTAGAGCCAACACGAAATTCCAATTTTGCGGTAATTGGAAGTAATCGCCGGGCCACTCGTGCTGCAGCTCCCCGAGATCTGTTAATCATTTCCAGGCAACTGCTGCGAGTGCCGCGCTCCTGAACCAGAGACGGAACGCAGAGAGTGGCCGATTGCAGATTTTTTTTTCTTCTACCTCTTACCCAAATTGCCCAGACCTCGGTTTTAAGAATCCCTCCTTCACCTTCCTCTTGCTCCATGCCTCTAGTTCTCTTGCCCTTTCTCCCCAAACCCAGCGTCATTTTCTTTTCCCTCCCCTAAGTCCCTCTCGGTTCTGTACTCCGATCATGCAAAAGGGTCGTTTTTTTTTTCCCGGCGTGATGGTACTTCAGCCCGTTCAAGTAGATTGTACTCACATATTATGGAGTAAGTGGTTATTATTAGGAACAAAAGCACGGGAGTCCTTTAGCGCCGACTGGATGTTTAGGATCAGTCGGCTTCATTGTAGGTTTTGATCTATTAGGGAGCTTTAAACTAGTACAACTGGAATCCACAATTGAATATGCTGCAGTATCATCAGTCAATGGGAGATCACACACATGTATTGGAATTTGATTATTTTAAGACAAACTCTCAATAAACCTTCGCAGTGTGGTCAATCTTTCAAAATCTTTCAGTGTGTCCTCGGTAGAACACGTTTCAAGAGTGAAATGTTTGTGTAGCATTTACCAAATGAACATTTCTGTTTAGGTTTTCACAATTTGTTTTCCACTACAAATTGAGCAATCTAACTCATGTCATGGGAAAAGAAGCCTACATCATATTTGTGAAATATCATTTTCTGTCCAATTCCTGTCATCCTAAACATACTGTGTTCTATATGCGGGAGGTATATCGTACCAACAATGTGCATGTCTGCACTCCAAACACATACCACATTTTGCCTATTAACCTTTTCGCTAGTTCAATGGCAGTAGCGAGTACTGCCCACCATCTGTTAATATTTGATCATTGGCTCTTCAAAGCTGAACTGACATTTACTTTTCTATTATTATAATTGTTATCAATCTGTTAGTTTTTTCCCTTATATTATTATTATTATTATTATTATTTTTTTAACATATTTGAAGGCTAACTCTTCCTCATTCCTCTATTATTTTTTTCAAATTAAATTTGAAAATAATCATACCCATTAATAAACTTGAAATAAATGCAGGGTGAAAACTAGCCATGACACAAAATGAGCTGGCGCCTTTTCATTATCAAACTAACCCAGCCTACATAACAAAAATGGGGTGGGGGGTCATTAAAGGTAATTAAGTAATTACACAATTTAAAGAAATAATTTCAATGGCTTCGTTTTCACTGAATGACTGTTAAACGTCCATTGTCGCGCTGTTGCCAAATTAAAAAAGCATTTTTGTCTTTTCAAGCCAAAAGAGCAATTTGGATCCTGTTAACTCAGTCAGTATGTATAGTCTGCCACCCGCCATTAGCTGTCACACGACGGACGGCTGTTGTTGTCCGAAAAGCAGAGCTACCCGGTAGTTTACAATTAGCTGAACTGACAATTACCACTAATCTCTGTACAAAACTTAATGGAAACCAATTAAGTCTGCTCCAACGAACTGCTAGGCATCTGTCATCGGGTGAAAACGTTCCATTCTGTTGGATGGAATGCCTCAGCTTAACAATTGTCGATAATGAAATGGTTTTTAAACTGTTTAATCGGTGTGGTGTTTGTTTGTACCAGTTGAATAGGGTTACGCTGATGAAGAGTTGACAATTATCAGCGAAGTGAGCCACGCCGCCATTTTGCCGCCTTTGATGTAATCGTGATGGATGAACGTCTGTATTCTCGTTGATTTTCCCCCCTCCCTCCCCGCAGCCAAATACTGACATCATGCACCTGTTTTGTGGGCCAATCACTTCAATTTAATTCTTTTTAATGACAGCTTTAAAACACCAAATGAATTTTTGGGTGTGTTGGAAACAAGTGAAAAAATTTCATTATAAAAAAGAAAGAAAAAAGTTCTGTTCACTGCATATGAAGAGTTCTTTCCAAAGTGCGATACATCTATTAAAAAAAACAAAGGCAGAAGGTTGTTCGATTATGAAAACTTTAATAGAACATACACAGCAGGGTTCGACTTTAGCGGTAGCGCGCTAGCCAATTGCTAGTCAAGACAGCGGCAGGCTAGTCAAACTATTCCTTAAGTAGCCCGGTTGGCAAGCCAAAAATTATTGGGCTAACAAACCTGTATCAATATGTGTCTAATTTTATAAACTGTTTAGGGTTAAATTATCAGATCTGTTTATTAAAGACACTGACAAGATTGCCTCAGGATACACGTTTTAGATGTATGTACATTGTTGTTTATGAGACACTCTATAAAAGAAAAACATGTGGGCTAGTGAAAATGCCCAGTTATGAGTCTGTTTCAATAGCCCGGCTGGCTAGTGAAAAAATAAGTTAAGGTCGAACCCTGTGTTTATAAACTCCATCTTTGCACATTATGGTAGTCTATTCTTAAATTCGAAACTGACTTTGGCCTAGCATGAGAGGGTGGTATTCCAAAAGGTAACAAAATGGCGTTCATCGCATCTGGAAACGAACTCTTCATATATTGAACAAATTCTACTCTGTGTTACAGATGTGTGATTACAACCTACAGAGTCAGACATTTTGTTCCAGCATTAATAGAAAGGGTTCCTTAAATTTCCCCGCCACTTTTTTTTCCCTCTGAAAACTGCAAGTCCACTTCAGCATGTAAAAAGAACCACTCGAAGATATTATGTGCATTGCAGTAGATCGATGCACGCAGACATCTGTCTGATTGCCCGTCATTGTTTACTTTCCTCTAAATTGCACTCTCTCCCGTTAAAGAGCCTGCTTTCATTCGCTCTGATCTCTGGGATCCGAAAAAGAAAACTCCTTCTGAAGCTACGACCATTTTCTTTCAACTGTTTCCATTCTACAGCTCCCGAAATCCCAAAATGATAGCGGAGCCATTTAAGCAAATACACAAACATCTCCGACGAGGGCTTTTCTCTGCGGAGGGTAAGAGTTTTTATACACTTCTGCGCTTACTGCTAATAGTTTAAAAGGCACCGCTCACTACGACTACTTCAAACCACTCACTGGAGACAATCTCAGCTCTAGCCTAAAATGTCCGGAACAAAAAAAACCAAAAAAAAAACCCATACAATTTTTCTTTCAATCTCAAGTACAGGAGGGAAACCTTTTGTAAAGGAAAAAAAATGCTCTATAATAGAGGAATGACTTTTTGACTTCATTCTCCACTTCTGATTTTCATTCTTTTTTGATGCTGGAAATTAAAAAAAAAGAAAAAAGAAAACTCTAAAAAAAAAAAAACATCGCTTCTTTGATGAGTGCCGATCTGTCATGCACTCACTTTCGTTAGCTGTTCAATTTTTAACCCGAGTTTCCAGTGTGGACAAAGGGGCCGCTCTCCACGCTCCGGCTCGATATCGACTGGACCCCGAACGCGAGCCGCCGAGGGCCCCTCGCCAATTCCATAAATGCAGAGCAAGGTAGTAGTCCATAAAGCGGAGGGTAAACAAATTTGTGTACCGTTGGGCCTGTGTCAACACGGCTCTTCATGAGCCCAGGCCGAATGGCTACAGTGTGCAATTTGCTGGGTCTGAGTGGGGGAGATGAGGGGGGGGGGGGGTAACAGTCTCTTAAAAGAGTGGAGGGCAACTGAGGGCAGGAACGACCACCGCTGTTTACTCTCAAGCCCTCCCTGATCCCATCCCATCAGCAAATGAGTTCACAAGAATGGCGTACTCCAACGCAAAGTAGGTAGGTTAACTTACTGGGTCGCCAAATGCATTCTTGGGAAACCAAGAAGTTACAGTAACATATTTTTTTTTATCTTAAAGAAGCAATGCACTGAAGCTTCAACAAACTTCAAAATCTACTTACAAAAATGAGATCAGAAACCAAGCAAACTTGACCTCTAACAAAGTGGGGAAAAAAAGAAGTAGAATACGACACGTAGATTTTTTTTCAATACAAATTACATGAATCTTTTCTAAATTAACAGTCAGCACTCAGCAGTGCTAACCAAATTTTTTTTTCTCTCGTTCTTCGAATCATTTATTACAAAGTGAAACTTTGAATGGTGGAATGAATAGAAGCATGCGATTTGCAAGTAACTCCATATGAATATTGATCTCTTCCATGGTGAAACGGCGGTGAGAATGTTTGGAGAAAAATCCATTCTGTTGGAACCAACATTTCCTCACAGAAGAGATAAATATATATACATGTAATGTTACACGATCACCGTCCTTAAAATCACCGCAAATTTTGTCAGATGTTAAAAATGGGTGTAACAGAATCCCGACCCATTGTGGTTGTAAATCCTACCCTTTCTCCTCCAATCAACCAATAGAATCCTGCTGTATGACTCAATTAGGCCCTTTTCTTAAGCCACTCCAGGATGTCGCTCGAGAGTGAGTTTTACCTCACGCACACCCAGACCAAATCTTCCACAGCCGGTTCGCGATAATCTCCCCTCTGAATGCCAAGGTCGCCGACGCGCCCTTACCAATTACAATTCACGCCTGCGTTGTTGTAATACCGGATAATGAAATGGACTTGCAATTATTAATTTTTTTTGGTCTGTGAAGGCCTCCATCATTGTTGATGTTTGACAGCTTGTGTTGAATTTCTGACACTATGTTCAACAACAATCACTGATAGACCAACAAATGTTCAACACAAAATTTTGACAAAGGACAAATTTAAAACCAGCAATTTTTTGCAATGTTTTCAATATTTCATCTTTCTAGTTCTAGTTTATAGCAAAATCAATCATTAATATTCTTAATCCAAAATTTGCCCTAACAGGAGACAAAAATTAACCCATCTAAAATACTGTTGATAAAAACGGTTACACCTCTATGTTCCAACACCCCTATGTTCCGACTGCACATATTCCTATTCCTAACCCTAACCCTAACCCTAACCCTAACCGGGAGTAACACAATCTAGGTTGTCGGAACATAGGGGTGTCGGAACATAGAGCAGTCACCATAAAAACACTGTGAAATCAAAAAAGTTAGGGGGTCTGACGTTCCGATACTAGCAGGATCTTTCTCAAAGGCAAGAAAGAAACAAAGTGAAATGGAAGATTTGCCGAAATACAAAATCGTTTGCAAATTTTACATCTACCAATTTTAAGCAACAAATCCTATTTTGTAGTATTTCCACCATGGGTAATATCAATGAAAAATCTTCTTGCGAATTTTTGTGAAAGAAAATGATGCCCATATAAAAACAATGTGCTATATTTAATACTGGGAACAACAAATAAAGCAGATGGTACCACAAAGCACAACCAATGACCTTTATGATCTTTGCCCAGGTCACACCTACGCTAGACTGCCAAAAACACAGTCCAACATGGCCGCCCCCACAAGACCAATTTTTTTTTCTTGCCTTGTAAAATATACAGTAAAAATATTAGAGGGGGAAGCTTAACTTGCTGGGACTGGTTGGCTTGCCCGAGGGCACAAGCACAAAAGAAATCCTACCACTTCATGGAATATAGCCAGTGGTATGGCTGGAATTTAGTCTGGTACAAGACCCTGTTTCTGTTCCCACCTCCAGGGCATAGAATATATATTCCATGTCACAATATAAATGAGTAGTTTTTAGAGGAGTTTGAGCATTGACAATTATGTTATAAAAATATTCAAGCTGTACAAAAACAATAAATATTGGGATCATTAAATTTGATTTTAATCTGTACAAACATGAATAGACAACACAAACAAGATTTCGGGGATCTGTTCCTACCCTGTACAAGTCCTGATCAACATGAAACTGCAACAGTAATAAGTTGGTCTTGTATTAAAAAAAATCTAATGTCTGATGTCCAACGGAAATTTCTCTTTCAATCAAGGCCCTACAGATATCAAATTTAACGTTTTATGAATAACAAAATGTGCCATCTTCTCCTCAACACAAAGGCCAACAGAAACTGTAAGCAACTGGCATCAATGGCCGCTTTGATTGGCGGCGGTTCTATCAAAGGAGTTGTCCCTTTAAAAGAGAGTTGCACAGGGTTGACCCTGCACATGTAAACAATCTGTTGAGATCCATTTAGATGAAATAGAACCCACGTCCCTGAAATATTCTGTGTTCTCCCTCTACACACAGGACTCTGGCTGCTGGAACCAGTTTGTCTGGGGGCTGGGGAGTTGGTGTGGATTTTTTTCTCTCTTTCTGGCCAAGGACAGTCTACTACTTTGTCTAATGGTTTGACAGAGATATGGAATGTCATCAATGCTGAGCAGGGTTTAGGACAGTGTGGGTCCGTCCCCCCCCACCCCCCCTGAAACAAAACCCCCAAGGCTGGTTAGGTCCTTGGGGTTCTTTGCTTGGTGAACATGTACAGTGCAGCATCAGGGTAACCACAACAGACTCTTGTGAGCAGCTCGGCCATCATAGACCGTTTCACCAAAACCGCCATCTTTGTGATCCCGTGGTTACCTTTAGGGGCACTGCATTGAAAACACGTCCCATCATGCCAGTGTATCCAGAGCACAATGGAACGTATTTTCAACGAAATGCCCCCAAAGATTACAACGTGATCACAAAGATGGCGGTATGTGTGAAACGGACTACGGAAAAGCTTGTATCATACCAACTTGCAACATTTTCAAACTGTGCCAGGTACTTGCTTTCTACACTGAGTAGGCCTAAAGCCAACACAACGGTCAAGACTAGAAATACAATTGAAAATCATATTCCAGAATGAAAATTTGAAACAAAGGAAAGAAACTGGTGCAATGCTGTGTCGTTTTGATCCCTGTCAAGTTGGAAACAAAAGGCTTCCTACATTGTGCAAAAATGTTACAGATGATGAAAGTCGGCGCATCAGGGAACTTGGACTGGTTTTAACACACCCCCCCCCAAAAAAACCAAAACCCAGGCTTAAAATACAAGAGCTTCTTTCAAAACACCACTCCTAAATTTATAATAAATTCACAGCAAATTTTGGTAGCAGACACTGTAGGAATGCTAAAATAACCAAAAATAACTAAATAAAAAAAAACCAGGTTTGCTCTTTTATTGCAAAGCAGTTTCACATTCCAAAGAGCCTTGGTCCCATTACCAGAGGGGAAAAAACCCAATAATTATATCAACACCATTCCGACTCAAGTTTAGGGTTAACCTCAACACAAGGAAGTGAAACTAATTATAGAACCACAATGACTGCTGCTAAGGTTTTTCTTGGCTTAAAGGGAATATACAACATTTGCAAACATCAAAAAACAAAACTACCAAATTATCAAGAAATAGCTTTATGGACTTTTAGTGAATGACAGTGTAAAGCATCCTGTAAAATCATGGCACATGGTGTGCTGTCATTTTCAAGGAAAATGGTATTTTTGTACCAATTTCCAACACTGGTCAGCCGACCAGCGTTGAAAAAAACTGGCTTTTTAAAAATACTGCCCCCAATTTTATCATATTTAGTTAGTCCGCATTTATTTGCAATTGATTACGCACACATGAATGGGTACAAGCCAGCTAGACTGGTTGCCTGACCTTACAATTCCCTGATATCTATAAATTGCTCCATTTCATCTAACGTGGGGTCAGGGAACAGGACTACAGCAACATGATTAGTTTCCTTGTTTTTTTTCAGCATCTACGAACACAAAATTTCAAACAAGTCAGTGAAACAATATTTGCTACGAAATACTAACACCCCAAATCCATCCAGTTCTGAAAATTACAGCAAACAAAAATGTTTCCTTTAAACTGCTCCTGAGCTCCATTTATTGCATGGCTGTTTTGGGAATAGTCAACAAAGAACTTGCCACTTTGGAACATGTACTACCGACCATCCCTTCTACCATATACAGTACGCACTGCATTTTAACCTGCAGCATTTTTTATAATTGATACGAATCTCCTCCGACGAGCGCCAACAACTGGTTATCTCACAATCAGCATTTTTTATGCAGGTAGGGGGCAAATTTCCACACAAACAAACAGCAAACTTTCATTATAAAATAAAGAAGAAAATGAACTCTTGCATAAAAGCGAAAGTAGAAATCCCGCACCCCGGAATTCAAACTTTGTCCAAATTTAGTCAGGGTCACTTCTGACTTGACCTTTATACCGAACCCTTGGAATAGTTAGGCAGGACGGCCCACGGATAGGTTTAACCGTCATTACGGAGATTCATTAGGGGTCGCCTCTTTTGTCTAATTGAATTAATTTGCGCTTGCTTTGGAACCGTGTAGACGTTCAAGCACGCACGGTGTTTGGTCACTTGACGACTGTCTGCTTATCAATTAAGAGCATCTAGCGCGCACTATCCTGCCGTTTTATTAATCACTGAAAGGGAAAGATGCCCTTCCAATGAAAAACACAGGGCATTAAATCACGCATGACTTCATCTCCCATTGAAGGGAACATTTTCAATTTTAAGCACATTTTTATCTCGTTTTTACATACTCTTTTAGTGAATTAGATTTCATGAAAAGTGTGCATTTCATTTGTCAGAGGGGTAAAAAGCTAAAAAAATGTAATGTATCTTTTTTTACTGTACAGTAATTTACAAAATGTAGGAAAGATGAAACCCCAAAAATAGCAACACCTGAACGTATCAATAATGTTGGACTTGTAAATGGTTTAAAAGCACTACTGACATGCACTGCATAAAAGGAATTGTCTGTGAGCAGAGCTTAATTAGATTTCAATTCCACAATTAGTTTGATAGTATTATTAAGAGCAATCAACTAATGAATAGTTATACTTCAGGGACAACACTAGCAACTCGGACAGAGAGAGAGAGAGAGGTGACCGAGAAAGTGAATTAAACCAGTGCATGTATAAACTTGCGGAAGGACAGGACTCTTTATACTCAGCGATCACTTGCTGCATGCTTCTCTCCAAAATTAATTTCATCTGGACGGATAATGGGAGAGCATGTATGAACCGGCAGGCCCCTTGCACACTAAGTTTCATTTTAATTATGCGACCGAATGTGAACTCCTCTGGGGAGACAGACAGTCTAAGATATGTTGGACACCCACGGAGCTCCACTAGGCCCCACGTGGAGCTCGTGTGCGTCTTATTAAACATCAAAACCTTGTGTAATTCTGCCGGTTCCTGACTTGTTCTATCAGGCAGATTTATCCTCCACCCCCCCCCTTACATCCTTTAGTAGCGCAAGCAGGCTTACAAGTCCCTATAGGAGAGTCATTCAGGCTCGCAACGGGGGCAGGAAGAATTAATTCCACGCTTTATAACTATCCCGAGCCAGGGCGATAAGCAGGGACATGAAACGGATTCTCCTAACTATCACGTTTGGCAGCCAGCGCTTTTGTAACGCGGGTCCCAAGACGTGCGTCTCTAGCGGCTTGTCCCCTATCCCTGCCTCGCCTGAGCTGTGTTTTGAGAAGCCACAATGTCATCAAATCTCCCGGTTGTTTCCTATACTTTTTATCGCTGTCCGGTGTCAGGTTGCGGGTTTCAATTCCTGGAGGAGTATGCGCTGCAGTCCTTCAGTAAAAAAAAAATCGTACAATGAATCCTTCACCTCGCATCGCAGTCTTTCCTTTTGTGGTTAACAAAAAAAGAAGAAGAAAAAAAAAGCATCGGAGTTCCTTATATCCCTGTGATATTCACAATGCAAATAATCACCGGGCAAATACTAAACTGCATTTAATCAAATTAAATCGCGGGGAGCGGAGTGACTAGCTTGTATCCCTGGTTGTGCTCTTCTTGCGCTGGCACGCCGAGGAACATATAGGCCTGCATGTAGGTAATGAGGAAGGTAGTGCTGAGAAGAAGAGGGGGGAGAAAAGCTCCAGAGATTGCCGCGGCCGATATGAAAATGAAATGGCCTTGCCGGGGCTAATCTCCTGGGTTTGGTTATGCCTGACTAAATGCGGATGGCCGCCGGGCACACACACTTCATCAGTAAACTGATTAAGAGCAGTGACAGTGGTGATGGCACCTCAACTTGTCAATCCCTGGGTGAGCAAACCGGTACCCGGTGTCGGGAAAAAAAAAAAATTAGAGGTGCGCATAATGTAACAACGAGCATGTATTATTATGCTAATTTGTGGATTTCTTTGAAGGTAAAAGCAAAATGTGATGATCAGAAATTCGCAGCGTATAAATAATATCGCAACAATCGTCAAAAAAGGACAAGAACCTCTAATTCCAGATGACAGATGTCAGAATTTATAATGCAAATTGTCCCCCAACCTCTCAACTTCTTCCCCCTCTGATCCACCAAATATGCCGGTCTTCTATCCCTCTCCCTCCCTCACCTCTCTCTCTCTCTCTCTCTATCTATCCCAGTATCTCTGGCACTGTGAACTATTAATGGAAATTGCATTTTGATGAAGGGCTCATTTGTAAGAGGGTGTAAAAAGAATTGGGCGGCCTGTGATGTTGTCCAAGGGGTTTTGTCACCTCGGTCCGGGCGTCAAGTCCCTGCCAACTACAGCGGTTTTGTCAGCTCGTTTGTCTTGTTTGGCGGCCTCGGCTAGCCACACGCTCACTCCGCACCATTGTCGACACCTTTCTGATCAGATGCTTCTGTTCTGTCTCTGTACGGTACATCTCTCTCTCTCTACTGTGGCCAAGTCTATGTACATGACTGCATGTACAATGTACATGAATACTGCATAAGTACAATAAAGGTTTGCAGTTAAACAGAGCATAAGCAGGACTCCGACCATTAAAAAATTGACTGAAACTTCTCTCATATATACTTTGTCAGAATTTCAGTGCCTATTGTCATTGATCAGAACCTTTAAAAAAGTTGTGCAGAAATACATTAGAACCTTGCAAACACACGAGTGAGGTTAGTATAATTAAAAGCTGAAATTTCATGAAGAAATCAAATTCAGATGGAACTAAACCCAAACTTTAAAGAACCCATGTACTATGTAGGTCTACATAAACACACACAAAAACCAAAAATCAAATAACATTCTCCCCACTTGTGTGCATTTCAGCGACCTTCAACTGTATAAGTTTAACACTAACAGAGCATCACCGATTCCCTCTACGGTATTCTAGTCATACAGAGGGTTAAGGCCTACATAATGATGAAAAAAAAAAAAATCCACAATGACTGCAAAGAAAATTTTAAACAGTATTACTTCGTTCACCTCGTCTGACGCCGTTTAACGACAGCATGGTTCTGCATGACAATAGCACGTCCGTGTGCCCCTCTCGTCCTAAGTGGCAAAATGCCCCAGCTACTCGGCCGGCCCCACACAAAAGCATAATGACACACTGGTCCAAATTTAATCCGACTGAAGCTGTTATCCCATATCTGTGCCCTAGGGGTAAGTTCAGCCTCAAGTACAAAAAAATATTTTAATGTCATCTCTCGGCACATTTTTTTTTTTGGGGGGGGGCGCACACAGGGTATTTCATAGGCTTGCTGTTTTGTAAGGGGGATTTTTCTAAACCATTAAAAGTTGAAAAAAGATTGACTGCAAGGTCGAACAAAAGGCTGGATAGAAAAAGGTGACTGTATTTATATCGGAATCACCTGCTTTAAATCAACAGCCGATGCAGCTTGGCCATTTAAAGGGAACTGCTGATCCGTTTATCGCTGCGGATGCGCACGAGGCAAAAGCTGACAGCAGGTCACTGATAGGAGACATCGAATGGCGTGTGCCAGTTTTGCTCCTGAGGTTTTGTACCAAACTAAAGGCTCACATCAATGATGATATCTGTGTCCGACAGAATGGTATCATAGTATAACGTATCCCTTTAATCTCGCTGCCGCATGTGTTGCTACTGATGCAACATTAATGGTTGCATCCAGCCAGAGGCCGCAACTATAGCAAAACATATACAGGACAATTACTGTCACCAATTTTAAGAGCACATAACGCAGCCCTAAGCACAAACACAACAGATTTTAAGAAAAAACAACGCAAACCATATCTGTATTTTGTTTCAGTATTGATGGTCTTAAACTCCAAATGTGTGTACAATGTTACAACCATTCTCTCCTCCTCCTTCTTCAAATATCATATTCGATATCATTAGCAAAATTCTCCGGGCGGTTCTGTTCCATTTATTTCTTAACGCGCGAAAAACGATCTGGCTATTCCAATTTCTCTGCGAGGGATGGAAATGGCAAGTTGATTTCATTTGTAAAAATAGAAGGGGAGGGAGAAAGAGTAGGGAGACCAAAGGAAAAAAAAAATCTCATATATATATGTGGAAGGAGTGATTTCACGATTTGCGCCTGTAGCCCCAACAGACAACGCAATATCTCTTTACTATCACAATACCGGCCTGGCCTGTACGTGAACGGAATGCACACCGTTAATTGCTAGTCGCTTTGCTGGCTGGACAAAGATAGCCCCAGGTCACGCAGCGACATGAATTGACTTCTTCTTCTCTTTTTTTTTTTTTTTAAGACTCTCCCTTTTCACTGTCCTGGTCATGATACCTGTAAGAATGGGAGGCAATAGCACTCAAACTACACTAAAAAAAAAAAAGACGGAAAAAAAACACTTTAATGGATCCCACGGTAACATTATTGAGAATATTTGTACCGGGACAACGTCTTTATAGGTCAGGCCATGTATTGTGTTAGCCATAATGTTCCCGGCCAGTCAATTTTGCCTAATGCCTACAATTTAGTCTGGATGTAGATCCTTTTAACACTGGAGGTCACCGATATACATCTTGACTGCTGCTACTTCATTTTTTCATGGCCACTTTATAAAAGAGGCCACGTTTAAGAGGTCTTTTGGTTTAATTCCGCTACAAGTTTTAGCCCCCCCCCTTGCATTTTTTTTTACTGACTCGTACTAATAAATGTACTTTCCCCAAAATAAAAACAAACATAGTCAGGCCTTCTCCTGAATGTGAAGCTTAATGATATTTTCATCGGTGATTTAAGATTACTTGTAAATCACAAGTATTTTCTTAGTCTGAAACAAAAAAGTACATTGGCACCGTTAAACTCAATGTAATTTTACAGTGTTTGTTTGACAGATAGCCGGGTATAAAGAAATGGCCAAAATAGGTTGGTTTAGTTTTTTTCCGAATAATACATACATCTGTATATTTTTTCATACATACATTCATGTAAACTGCTACAAATTGAATAAATGTTTGCCAGAAAAAAATATATAGCTTTTATAGGTTATGTACATTACTTTAACAAATAAAATAGGCTCCCAAAAAGGTCAAGCTCAAAAGTAAGACATACACTGTACATGCACATGTTTGAGAAAATATGAAATTAAAAACAAAAGTAAAAAAAAAAATGTACAGTGAAACGGATTTCAATAGTGGAAGAAATTTTAACACAAAACAATTTTGAACAGTGAAACGGAACAAAATTGTCAATATTTGTGTATGTGTTTATCAACATGTATCGAAAACCTGCAAACAAAAATTCCACGTTTGTTTTTGTTTTTCCTCAAGATTTTGATCATGTGGGTCACTACAGATTTCTTCTGCTTATTTAAGTTCTGCCCTCGTAAACAATCCTCATCGGATATTGTCTCAGACTGCCTGTGGTGGCAAGTGCCCCAAATGACTAAGAAAAAAAAAAAAAATCTGGTGCAGGACCATTGAGAATATATCCTACAGCTTAAAACCCCTGTATGAGATAGGGCGGTGACCAGACTACACGGAATAACAAGGATCAGACCAAATTACTAGTGACAGTTGCTAAGCGGGGTTCCCGGCCTTTTTGAACCCGCCGCTTGCGACTCATTTGCATAAAATCTACCCTGATGCTTGTGTGTGTGTGTGTGTGTGTGTTGTTATTATACGCAATAATAATTTTTTTTTTCTCCTTTCCCAATCCGGGTTTTATTTCCATGGAGGTTCGTATAAGTTACGGCCTGATTAACATCGCACAGTTGAGGGGGGATGCAGGCGTAGGCTCATATTGCGCACAACATTAGCACATACACTCATCATGGCATGGCGAAAAATAGATTGAATCATCATTACTTATTCACTATTGTAAAACAAACTGTCGTGATGTGCATGTGAATGTACACATTGCGGTCAGGCGTTAGTTTGCATCCAAATGTCGCATTAAAATTCAGTTATAAACACAACCTACTCTAAGTCAATCCCTGTAAAAATATCATGTCATGTCAATTGCATTATATAAGAATAATTCTACAAGTAAACATCGCCAGAACAAAAATTGCAAATTAGTGACAAAAGTTATTCATAAGCATGCCTAAAATTTGGAGTAGTTTGGCTTCAAAATCACATCTATAGCAAAGTATCATGTATTAAAATGTAAAGGCAAAAGCTAATATTTTTTTGTTATTCATTTGTTCCCTAAAAAAAAACACACCTTCATTTCTTGCCGCCAAATTCACGCTTAAGAAATAATTATTAAAAAAAAAATGTATCTATAACCTTTATTACACCCCAGACTCTCTTAGTATTAAGGATCTTTGTTCAGACATGGAATACATTTTTGAGGACCAAGGAATTGCCACTAAGACAAAGGTCTATGAATATTATATTTTAACATTTCTGTGTATAAAACGTAAATGATTAAATGCCATTATGTTGACTAATTATGCATGTTGAACATGGGCATGTGCACAAATTGAACCATGCTATGCCTACGGGATTAGGAGCA
Source organism: Patiria pectinifera (assembly GCA_029964075.1). NCBI lineage: Eukaryota > Metazoa > Echinodermata > Asteroidea > Valvatida > Asterinidae > Patiria > Patiria pectinifera. The sequence continues at coordinate 16,281,571 of CM057138.1, read as the reverse complement.
CAACCCAATTTGGAATCTACTATTATATATACTAATCTGTAACTCTAAGTGGGCCAATTCGTTCGTTAATTTTTTTCAGGGTGAACACCCAGCAGACCATGGCGTGTCAAACTTCCAATGAACTCTAATGTCTACATATAGCTGCCAGAATGGTAACACACAGCAGTTTTATGGGTGCCACGCAGACATATGGAAAACCGTATTCCACAGACAAAGCGATATTGCAGACAACTATCAACACTGAAATCTTGCCAATTGCCTGCAAGAGTTGTCACGATGCTGTCTACTTTGATTATAGGGGTCTCTGATTGACCCACGTGACCCAGCCTACATCCGGGTACCGGAAAGTCAGCGTTGCCATTGTAGTAGGCTATAGCTCGGTTCATACTTCATGCGAATGCGAAGCGAATTTGACGTCTTGAAACATTCGCTGCGAAATTCGCTCGAGTTGAAATGTGTTCAACTTTTACGAATTCGCATCGCAAATTGTCTCCATGACATCACAAATTCACGTTCGCTTTCGCGCCGAGTGTGAATCGGGCTTAAGATCGTATAGCGCACCACGCAGTAGGTAGTAGGCAAGCCTTCAAAGCTGAGATGGATGACAAAAACTGCGAGAAAAATGCAGAGCCAACTCAGTACTGGGTCGGCACGAGTTTGATTAAGATTTGATTAAGGTTTGATTCTATAAGCCTACTGTCTAGTTCACAACACACGACACGGTTGCTAACCAAATGCGTGCCTACTGCAATGGTGGCCGATCGTGGGGAAACCTGATGATATCACGTGGTACTTTGACATCATACGATTGAAGTCTGTCCCAGGCCCTCTAGTGTCAGACTTTAGAACTTTATTACTAAATTGCATACAATATGTATGCACTTGTCATGTGCCCATTAACTATTAAGCCACTCAGCCCCTTTGAGGGATGCACATAGTGGATAAACATTTTTTTTCCTTGTTAGCACCATAAGACTTCATTCATAACATGATCATTTACAGCCAACAAGAAATCACATTGTGTTGAAGGGGGGGGGGGTGCTCGTCGGAAACTGTCTGAATGAACATGAATAATAAATTGGGTTTATCAATGGCTTTCATCAAAGGCAGTCAGCTGGAAAGAGAATGATTACAATTCCTTAAATCAGGGTTTCATTTGACAGCAGAGATGAAAGTAACATAAACAGCACCAACGTGATGACATTAATGTGCTGAATGCAGTCTGCAATGACTATCTGCGATCTCTTTAATACCACTGACAGATTTTGAAATCACAAGGGTGTATTGATAACATATTGGAACACTTTTTTTTTTAAAGAGAAAATTGATATTAACCCTAACTCTAACTCCCTACTTAGTTTTACTAGGTAAAAGACCGTGTCCGTCAAAATCCATCACTCGCTCTGCTTCACATACATGTCATGCTTCAGGACTAAATCTGTTGAAATCCACCACTGGTGCTGGTGGATTTTGATGGACTTGGTACACATGGCTTATCTGCCAAATCCTCCCAAAATGGGGGATGGATTTAAGTGAAAGACATAGATCCAATTATCAATTGTAAAAATGAATTAAACATAAAGATAATATGCGGAGAAACAAAACCCTATAATTATAGTGAAAAGGTGCATTTCCATTAGTACTTTTTGAACAAAGTTACATTGTATTTCAAATGGTGCTAAATTTTGTGCTTAAAAATATGCAAAAACTGACATGTACAAAAACAAAGAAAACAGATACAGTCAAGGGAGAACAGAAATATTTCTGAGAACCACAGAAGTAGAAAGAGTAGCAGGCAATGCACGGCATTGTACATGTACATGTACATGCTTGGCAACAATTGACACTGCATGTGTAACACTCTTGTGAGAACCAGTGGAAATTTCAAACCCCAACTGCATTGAAGAAAAACCAAAGCTCAATAAAAACTGGACAGAGGCAACTGCTGCAGTTTGCAACAAACCAGTGAGAAAAGAAATTATGCCAAGTATCTATCGGGGATGAAGATCTAAAAAAAAAAAAAAAAAAAATCAGTGGGCAGAAGACTGTCTCATTTTAGGAAGGAAATATACAGTCCCGCTTATGGAGGGGGGAAAAAAGTGAAATGAGGCCGAGATGGCGGGCATGTTGCCGTGACGCTGTCGCTCGTATACAGTTCTGCCTCCCCGGTGACATTTCACTACGGTTATCAGCCGGTAGTACGCGACCAGTCTGGGCGACTCGCGTAATTGGAACGTATGACGTGCATCATGTGACACACTGTTTATGTGGATCAGTATACGCATATATATATATACAGGCTGGCATACAAACACGCAACATCCCCCGGAAGTACTAAGTACATGTATATATAAAAGTCAATGGTATGGTATATTTCTCAATAATTTCAAAAAGTGTCCATGTGCAAGCTTTCTTTGATGTTTACGTCAAACATGGGAAGGAAACTGAATGGGTTAAAATCAACTTGGTACAGGATTCAACATACTCCCAGAGATAAACACTTACAACTGTGAAAGCCAATGCATTATAATATTCTCCACTAAATACCCATAAAAATGTCGTTCATGTGAGAGCAGTTCTGCCTGTGCATGTCGTAGAAAAGTGTCAAAGAGCAATACCACCTAACCCCTGAATTTCAATTTATTAGTAGGGCTCAACCTGACCCCAACATGACCCGTGTAAGAAGAAATTGCTTTAAAGTCTCTCTTAGCGTAGTCGGTCACATCTGTTTCTTGTTAGGAAAAAAACTTGGCTCCGGACTCCTACGGTTGATTAGCAAGCAGGAACACTGGGAATCCCATAGGTCATCTTGCTCGTGGAAGTAGATAGGGGTTGGACGCATTTTACACTGGGACGTGTTAAAAAACAGAACAATGCGGTTGGAAGGATGAATGAACGATTGAATGAATGACTGGAGATGCACACTGCAGGTGCTGAAATGAATTGTGAAATTGCACTGGGACTGGGCGGCGGGGCACAGGTGGGATTATCGTAGCTCATTTTAAGGCGACCTGAAGATTGAATTAAAGGCGCTGTGTTGGTTCTTTGTATCACTGTCAGTCCATAATTTTACTGTCATTGTGATCATCTTCATGATCGTCTTTTATAGGAAGATTTTACGGGTTCAGTGGTCAACTACGCCCTCTGGTGATGGAAATCTGACCATGATTGTTTAGATGAGGGTGCCCAATGCCAATACCCATTACCTGATGTCAACAAGAGCGTGTTGCTTTTTTCAACAACTACAATGTGCATGTCTCCTTGAAAACTGGTCTCATAAAATAAAAGATCCCATTTGTTTGAAGGACTTTATGCACACATGCCAATTCATAAACTCACACAACTCAAAGACTTCCAACCAATTAAGAATTTGAAATTTTAAAGGAGACAGTTTTGCTGTAGATTAAAGAAGAACAGCAGATATCTTCCCACAAATAATGAAGGGTTTGCGGAAACACCATGTGCGAATAGTTTCTCAACTAAGAGAATGGTTCTGAAGAGAACCAGAGGTATAAACTCTCCTGAAGACGGTCAGAGCATACTGACCGGAACGTCGAGTTTATACCTCTGGTTCTCTTCGGAACCATTCTCTTAGTGGTTAAAGAAACATGTTTTTTAAAAAACCTCTTCATTATTTAGTATCTCCACCATGCAAAGCCTCAAATCTTACTTATCTTCCCACAACACAGCCTTTGGTTTGGGGTTGCCTTTCTGCATTATCTGATTGAAGTGTCAGCAATAATGTCTGACGAACTTTAAACATGACAACAAAACGTCGAGTGGCAATGGCACGGGAGGTATCTTTAAGAAGGAGAACGTTTACATGCAGTCCAGACTGCGCTAATTATTACATAGACTTTTAGTTTGGAAAGCATGAAATACATATTCTTTTTATTGCATCAATCAACAGGGAGTGGATATGAATGTTGCGGTTCATAGATTTACATTATATTTCTTTGGGAAACAAAATTAAAGGTCACGTTCATGCACCATGTTCCAGTTCATGATTTTCACTCATCCAATCGTTCTGCTTACAGAGTTTTGAGTATGCTGTCTGCAAGGAAGGAACCATTTTATATTTTCTTAATCTTGGGAGTGTCTGCCTCGCAAGCCATCCATAGCGGTGTTGTTGTACGTATTCACGGTATGACGGCAATGCAAAAACAACGTATAAACGAGCGGCAAGTAGTGGCTGGAAAGGCTAGGACAGGGGAAGAGGGTTGAGGCCGTGGACAGACCAGACGACACCCAGACCGTAGCTTGGGCCCGGCCCATTCTGGCTGCGCATGATAGGGATGCTTGGTTGGAGGGGACGTGATTGCGCGTTACGAGTTGCGACCCAGGCTCCAATTGTGGAACCAGTCATTTAAATGTGGCAGCTACTGGGGATCAACTGAAATGCCCAATTAAGATGCTGACTTCAGACTGTTTTCCTGATTGGTGATTCTCTAATTTTTGTCCACATGTGCAGATCACATATGAAAATGTTTAGAAATGTGAAATCAAGTTAGTTTTTTTTTTGGTGGAAGATGAGGAAATTACAGCATCGAAAAGAATCCATGCAGGTCAATACACAGATGCTTTTTAAGAAGAGAAAAACTATTATATCTGTTCCAAGTGAAATTTTCTAGAGAGGTGTGGTTAAGTTGTACATCTGTTCCTGTGAAATACATGTAGGTCTATTGAAAAAAATATATATATAACGTTCAATGATAAAAATGGTTTAATTTTCTTTTATAATGAAGTGCGACTATCTACGCTCAGAAATATTTGTATAGATTTAAATCTACACATTTTGTTATGCTCAAAGGGATGTGCAAATCCTCATTCAAATATTCATAAGACTAGTCAAAAAAAGAGAGTGTGCAGTCTGCATGCCCCTTTAAGATGTCGCTGCCTGATTGATATGCGCAAACGCGTCCGTGGCCCGCATATGACAGTGTCTCTGATGGGACCCTAATGATCCCACCTAATCCTTGGACAAACAGTTAATGGATACAACTGAAACAACAAATGCTGTGGCTTCGCAGGGACACCCTAGAAGCCCCGGCAGTACTAGTCCTGCCGCACCGGCAAAATCAACCTCGGCCCGAAGCCCGGCGGAAGCACAAGAAACACAGCGTTTATGGTCGGCAGAGGCCTGCCACCTCCCTTGGGTGCTCGGTGGGATTTTTCCTCCACATCTCTGTCTTTGTATCTCTCTATAAGAATTTTTGGTTTGGAAGAGGCAGATGCTAATTTTTCTTTAAAAGGGGGGGGGGGGGGGTACGGGGCACAGCCCTGCCACACTGAAAGAAACTTGCTACATTTACATATTCCGTTTGTTGTCAGCTCCCGTAGGCATGCGACACTATTAAATACCACCTCAGGGGTAGGAACTGGAAGTGTAGCATAACAACACCCGTTCGCTGCTACTATACCCCTCCTCGCAAGAGGCTAATTTACCGGTCGGTGGTGGCGTGTGGGATGAACAACAGAGTCTCGCATCCGAAATCGTTGCTTATTAAATAGCCTGTCAAACTCTTCATGTAGGCCAACGAAAAGAAAAATTGAGCACATGTGCCTGCAGGGCTAGCTGTCGTAACAACCCAGCCGAGCGTTCTTGGGGAGAGAGAGGCGACGGCAGCCGGGTCCCAAAGGGGACCCGGACCCCACGACCGAGGAAATTGCTATTCCGTGCTCTCGTCCCTTGTTTGAATCTTTCAAGCAATGAATGTCGGCCTGTGCGTCTTCACTGGAATTGCGACAGCAGTGCTGAAACACTGACATCTCTCTGTTCCGTTTCATATCATTGACTTACACATCTGGGATAACCTGAAGTTTTGGAATTACGATGGACAGGTCAACATGAATATTGAATTGTCTCGTTCTTTCAAAATAACATACAGCACAGACGCGGTACTTGCAAAAGCCATCAATGCATAAGCAGTGAAAGTGAAAGACAATGAGCAAAATTGATAACAGGACCACTTCAAGGTTTACAATTGAAAAAGTAAAATTTCTCAAAAAAACTTAAAGAGCAACTAACAGAATGGCTTTGGCAAAGCCCAAAACACAAAATATACATGTACTGCCCAAACCAGCCCCAGACAAAAAGCTAGCATTTGACAGGCCCACCCTTTAATACCATTCCTGTCTGATTTATGACCAATAATAGTTTCTCAACAACTCCTAGTCAGTATCCCCAGAACATTTTTTGAAAGTGCAGAGCACAACTTGCTCCCTATTAATCATTCTGGGGTAAACCTCGCTCTATCCCCCCCCCTTCTCTGGGACCCCTCCAAGAAAAAAATGGCTTTATTCCTCCTAGTTTCTGACTGACGTAATGATAAATTGTTAGGGAGTAGCTTCAGGGTCATCAGCATGCCCTCTGCACAACAAAAACAACAAATCCCAGCTTTTTTTTTAAGAAGCAGAAGAGGTCGAATTTGAGTCGCGGCATTAAGGAATGTAGGACATGCTCTTGTGGAATAGTACACTAGCTGCTGACGCTGCTCGCGAGAGTGAACAGCCAGCGAGCGAGCGTAATGAGCATACGTGCCGAGATCTGTTGTTTACGTGCGACCTTCTGACCCCGAGGAATTGTATACATTTTAACTTGGGGCTGGGCGAAAAATGGCGCGGCCGGGATGGGATCATCTGCCATGGATGCGCTAAGCCATTCATTAACATTATGCGCAAGCAACTTGACAAGCTGAGAGAGGAGAGAACTTCTTGATTCATTACGGCTTTGATCGGTGGGCATGTTCAAAAGGCTGTTTGTGACAATTCTCACGGCATCTGCCGCTCTTAAATTATTCCGATCTTGCTCTTCCTCGGGAAGCGTAACTGGCACTGGCAAAAACAAAATTGGCCATTAGGATAGCAATTGTTTTCTCACTCACAAGGCAAATCTCAAAATCACAGATTAAGCCACAGAAAAAAAGACAAACACAATCACTTTCTATTCTACAGATATTCCACAATGGCGTAAGCTTCAGAATTCTGAGTCTTCGACGACGGTTACAAAACAAATAAACGAACAAATACCGTCTAAAACGAAACTCTTTTATGTAAATTTAATCACAATGTATCCCAACTAAAAGCAGGTTATTCAACTTATAAGCTGACCATTCCGAGGATCATATTTTAATGGCATTAAAAAATCTGAGCCGAAAGATACCATACACCCTCTATTTTGATATAAAAAGCTTGAGATACACCCAGGAGACCGCCTTCATAGAAATCCAATTGCAGATTATTCTTAATGACAATCCCCTCTGCATGCAGACGTCCATTATCAATTGGTTTTTGTACAATCTCAATAGTTCTCAAATTCTCTTGATAGTTGTAAACATTTATAACACGATGGCCACTTTGATTTTTTTTTCAGATCATAAACAGTACAACTACACGTATAGCTCTGCTCTTTTATGGGCTAATAATCTTGCACAGTGTCATTAACAGGAAAATGTTAATTTTAACTGATAAAAAATATCAAAACACCGTTCCACAAAGTTGTTTGGAAATTTTGGAATGGTCCTTTCAGTACAACTTGTAACCATTGTAAACAAAAAATATGACATTTGAGAGCACAGTGTTTAAAAGTTAAACATTGTTAGCACAATGTTACAGCCATCCTGAGCAATGTATTTTCTAAATGAATTTCTTGAAGCCCAGATTTGCACAATTTTGTGTTTTGGACCATAGGCAATTTTTTGAGCTCAAACAGCAAGACTCCAAATACATGTATACAGGCCTACAATACATTACAAAAAATCCCTTTCAATTTTCCGTTTTTTTTCTTCAAACTGGCCAACATGATGCGCCTCTACATGGAACTGCCCTATCAGATTGACTTACATGTGTGGTCCAAAGGTTGGTTTAGTACAATGTGTTAAATAAGTCATAGCGATCGACCAATGACTGGGAAACCAAAGCCTTTGCCCTCTCAGCTCTAGCCGTTCAGCTGCCTCCCTCCGGCAAATTTATGCGCATATCAAATATGCCCCTGAGCAATATTGGACATTTGATTGGAGGACAGGGCCTGCAAACGGTGATGTCACGGTTGGAGTTTCTGTCGAACTGGTCAGTTGTAGACTTCATTCGGAAGTTTCATTTTTGTTGGTTTTTATTCTAATTTTCTAACAAGTAGACAATAAGATTAAGATTTAAGTCCATCTAAGTTTTGTTTGGGAAGCCATTCTCTGTGAGAGTACTTTCACACACAAAAATCTAAAGAAAACCGAAAACACAACACCACAAAATAGGAATTCAACTGTTTATGATGTAAGCCATATATTTTCTGACTTTTGAAAAAGATGGAACCACAATCTGTAAGCTTGTCATTTTATGCCCTGGTGGTGCAAGTTCCACGCAAGACAATCTTCCCGGCGGTTGCGCATGGCGCGGCGACAACACTTTATGCCTATCGCTTGACTGATATCTCCCGCTTCCGTTCACGTAAGCTGCAGATTGTCTCGCCGGGATTAGCAGCTAAAGCCTTCCCAAAATAAATATTATTTTTTACGGAGGAAATCAATTAAACATGTGCTCTTTATGTATCTCATGCACTCCCAAGCGGTCGCTGGGACAGCCAAGGACATCGATAGATTTCTGTCTCTTTCTCCCAATCCTATTAGGCCAATCCAGGGAGAGTGCTGGCTGGGGACCCGCTTGGTGAATAACTAGAAAGACGAGGAGACAATACCATCTCTCGCTCTCTCTGGTTTTTTTTATTTCTTTCAAATTTATTCTCCTGTTGCCCTGCAGCGATTTTTATCTCGGTTGTAGCCGATTACAGTTTTTGATTCATGGACTAGCTGCACTGAGCAGCAGAAGTTGAACTGCGTACATGAATTTTTTTTAAGGGGTTCATAATTTTTACATAAATTGTTCACTTTTTTTTTTTGTGTGCGGGCAATCCTCAATCAGCCCTCAAGGGTTGTGGACTTACAAGTGACTAGGTTATCGCGACGGGATGTAAGCTGTACTAAATTGGCTCCATAACTGACGGGATAAAAGAAAAATATAATTTAGCTATTCTCATTAGCATCAGATGCTGTTCTGTTTACAATGGGAAGGGGTCGAGATGGTTTGAATGAAGACAGAAAAATATTGCACATAAAAACAAAAATGACTAAAACATAATTAGCATTCTAATACTTCCTTGCGTAATTTCACTGAATTAAAACAATCTGTTTTCTTTAGAAAGAAATTCAGGCATAAATTCAATGAATTTCGACCATAAATTACCCCCCAAAAATGAGAAATTAAACATTCAAATCAATAAGTTAAAAAAAATACAAAAATATAAACAAACGGGCTGAGTAGCAACCATCAGCACCAAAAAAAAAAAAATTAAGTCAGACAAAAAAAATGAAGCCACAATCGGTCCAGAAGCTTGTTGATGGTTTGTATTTTAGCGTTTTTTTTGTCCCTAATCGACCCACACGACCTTGGCTGTTTCCTTTCCGGGCATCATTCAGGAAGAGAGGAAGAAATCCTTTTGGCTGCATCAACAGATGCCCGAGTGAGCTAAACCCTCTTCTCCCTACACCCCCCCCCCTCGAACGCGATCGTGGAAAAACAGCGACACAATTTGACGCTGCATGACAGCGTCATCGGGGTCTCGCGCTTGACAGAAAAGTTCCGGAAAAAATTGCGTGGTAACCGGGTTAAAAAAAAAAGCAATTGGATCGTAAAGCCTTACAATGTCAGCCATGACCGAGTGACTGTATTGAGTCTTATTTTCTTCTTCTTTATTTGGTGGGTGGTTTTCGGTTAGGGAAGAAACAACCAAAAACAAAATGGAAGGGGGGGGGTCTTATAATTTGCATGGGATGAAATTGAAGTGCAAATAGCAAGCTCCTGAAATGATCATCTTTCCCAATGTTCTTCTGGCAGCATTGTAAGTTTACACTGTTTTCTCTCCCACTGGTGCGCGGCAATCAGGCGTGACGACACAAGCTGTCCAGGCAACAACTATACACGTATTGCACAATTTTAATTTTTTTCCCCTCACACTTTTTTTTTTTTTTTTGAGCCAGATCAAATCTCGCGACTCTCCTTTGATGGGTTTCAAAAACTCGGGTATCATCAGCCGGTATTGAATGTTTACGACCAAGTCCCCGGTGAGTTAAAAAAAAAAAAGAAGCTCATTATCATGATCCTGGGAGAAAAAAAGTCTTCAGTTTCTGAATTCAATATCATTATCAAAAATGAAACCATTTTCAGATATATTTTCCCTCTATCACATCTAACAAAGGATGCATTTTTTCTTTTAAACCTGACCAATTTTAAAAACTGACCAAGTCCCATCGTCCCCGCAAAAACTGTATTACAATTTACCCTGTCTGCATTCCATATTCATGAGGATGGGATAAGAAAATACACATTTAATACAATGATATGGGTGAGGGGAACGCGACGGGAAAACTCGGCCCCAATAATTAACACGGGTCACGCTCGGCTTCCTTCACACTAATCAACTCCAGAATCATATACTGTCCATTTTCTCCAGGGGGGCCGTCTAATGGCTCCCCCGATTCCAAACACGTCATCCAGCAATCCAATTTCGGCCCCGGCTAATATGTCCTCCGCTCCCGCACACGCTCACTGGATGGCTGGCTTTGCGTATGCACATGTGTATGCTAACGTACGTGCGCGCGGTGAGCGGCATTCAGGATTGGATGAACGGGGGCCGGGGCCCGACCGGCAGAGCGAGCGGCACGATGAGACGAACGGCACTACTCCATGCAGGAAATCTTAGCCACCATCGAAAATGTCAAGTAGAACGGTGTAATAACCAAAGTATGGGTGGCCATATGGATTAGGGAAAGGCATACTGACTCGTGGGGACGTCTTGTTTTGTAATCGTAATGGTGTAAGTTATTGCGTAGGAACACAGGAAAGCTTTCATTAATTAATGACAAGTCGGACAACAACACGAAATATTTCTGTTTGAAAGTTTAAAACTATAGTTTCAATGGTACAATTTCATTCACATATTCTCCCGCTTTTTATTATTCATTCTTTCAAAATAAAACAAAAAACAAAAAACGAATTTCATAGTTGATTTTAATTCATTTTCTTTCTTTTTTGGTGCAGAAAATGCTGGCCATCACTATATCAGATCAACAAAAGAAATTATTAAAGAATTTTTATTTCTTTCTTAGTGTGACTGTTACAAATAAGCATAAGGCAATTAAGTGAACAACTGCAGACAATAAATTCAATTGCACACAAAGGCTACAGGAACCTTCGCTGTTCAACTTAAAGCAAATTTTTGACCGCTGTGTCAATACAAGGCAGCATAAATTAATACATCTTTTAAATGCATGGGTTGTTATCATTCCGCAGTGCCTCTCAATGTAGCATTATCTTATGCCTGAGTTCTATTTTTTCACCTTCTATCCAACTTCACAATCACTGCTCTAATCCGGCTGCAAATTCTCTCTGCAATGCAAAGAGACTAGCACCTCGTCACTTTCATTAGATTAAACATTGTTTTTAATATGATTAGTCTGGCGCAGATCATGCCTTTGCCAAAGCAGTTGATAAATGTGTACAGCTAAGGGGTGTGTTTTTTTCTTCTCTCCGCGCATGCTGGCTCCGGCGTAATTTTGTTAGAAACAGATGGGGGAAGATGAAGTCATTGGGCTGATGGAGGCATCCGTTTGTTTCTCCTTGTCCAAAAATTCAGCAATTCAGCAAAATTTTCTCAAATTGAGCACATTCACGGCTTGAAATTACACACATGTACAAAGGACTACATTTTTAATCATGACAGTGTCTTATGTAGACCTGCAAGTCTATTAAATTCATTCCGCAACCCCAGACATCAAAACAAATCCCCCTCCTCCCCCCAAAAATTCAGAACTTAAAAATCCTGGTAAATTTCAGTTTTTTCAAAGCTACAAATGAGTCCAGCGCACCAAAAGTCTTCATAATGCATTAATTAATTTTGTTTAATAAAATGTCAGATTTTCTTCAAAAACAACCACAGCAACTGGGACACTAAACTGCCAGAACATGCATAGCCTGACTCCACACGAGACAAGGAACAAGACTTTGTGTCCACCTGACCCAAAACATTTGGAAGACTAGGGCTGGGCAGGGATTACTAGGATGGACACAGACAGAATTGGAAATTAACCAAATTAGGCTTCAGCCCAAAATTTTGCGGTGGCGTACTTTGTTCACACTAACCAATTGTTTTGTAGTTATTCCCAGTACAGCGAATGCATAAATTCAAGTGATGTAATTAACGGTCACAAACAAACATAAACATATGGTCTTCACCTCAAATCAATTTTTTTTTGCAGAAAAATATTGCTGATGTGCAAATTTTGTGAAAAATCAACAAGGACTCTGGATTCTGCACGCTTGTCTGACACAACGGCAAAACACGCAAACTGTAAATTATGACAAATTACACCTACAGTATGCTTCTGAATTGGCTCAGATGATCATAACAAGGGAACAAAGATTTTTGCAAATCACACATTTTCTTTCATTTTAAATCACACCACAAAAATAATTTTAAAAAAATTACACAAGGGATAACTTCAATAATACTTCAATATGTATATTGATGAATGTTCTCAATATGTAAAATACCCCAAGTTTGTTCTCAATATGTAAAATACACTAAGTTTGTTCTCAATATGTAAAATACACTAAGTTTTTGAGCAGTGTACCCTTTAGTGAGCAATCATAGAAAATAAGAAATATCCTAAATACAATTCAACATCTACTATTGACTCAATTATACACACTTTGAGAACTGCATTAACCATCACGCTTTCAATAAAATTATATCTCAACTTTCATTTCAATCAACAGCAGATCTCATAATAATTACAGAATATGTGTAAAAAAACACCTCAATAGTTGAGAACATGGACATGTATTTAATAAAACCAACCCGGCAACCCTACAGACTTCAGAAAAAAAACTTTTTTTAATAACGATAAAAAGAGATTTTAACATTTCGTCACAATTTTTACAAAGAGACAAATTTCCCATTTCCTCAGTACACTAAATTTGCCTCTTCGTGAAAACTGCGACGTTTTACCAAAAAAATATTCAAGGCCTGAGCCTGACCGACTGCCACTTATCTGAACAAAACATATATTACTGCAAAGTCAGTTAAACGTTTACAATTGGTTCATTGGATCGATGTGCCGGACTGTGTGTCACTGCACCTCCCAGTCCTAATGAGTGTGCAGAGATGTTGTTTGTGTCCGTAGACTGGAGCATTGTGCGTTGTGTGTTGCTAAACAAACAGTCAATACTGGCAATTTGCTCGGGAAATCAATACCTGACCAGCCCCATTCCAGAACCGTAATCCCGTTAAACCCTCCCCGCCATTGTGGACGGAATCGATCAGCGGAGGGGATTAATTAATTCTGAGCTGACACGGCACAAAAGTTTCTTTTGAACCGGATGCTTTATTTGGAAATCATCATCATCATGAGCTCTGCGGGACCCATACACAACGGCAGCTGAATGCCACCTTTCTCTAAATAATAGATTTGAAAAGTCAAGCTACTTTAAGAGGCATGGTACATTTGTCAAACAAACAGAGCAAGACAGACTTCTGTCAAGTCTTGTAGCATGCCTCGCTTTGAACATTCAAATAACAGTCCTTCAGATTTGACTAAACGTAGTCTGATGAACAAGGATGAACCTCGTAAAAGTTTGAATGAAAGAGTTGATGAATTCTCATGGAAACTATTGTAATTTTACAACTAGTCCTCCAAATTATATTGATTAACCCTCCTATGCAAACATACATTCTGTGCCAAGTTGTCCTTTCAGTCAAAATGAATCAAGTGACTGTTTTCAACAGTTAAGAACTCCCAGAATACACAAAACAGGATTGACTGGCTGTGACTGTTTATGTAACTGGATACAGCTATGCTTTGACTGTAGGCGATTGATAAGCCAGTTGTGCCTACCATTTGCCTGTTTTTGTCTGTTGACTGAATTTGACAAGTGCTTGCTTGAAATATGATCTGACTGTTGGTGACTACCCAGTGAAAAAGGCATGGCAGGGGAAGAGGACTGAGTGTGACTATCTGTGACTGTTCAGATAGCAGGAGGGCTATAAGTTAACATATTCCCCATCAAATTGTATGTGAAGCTTTGTAAAGACTGATCAACCATGAGCTGGTAAGTGTGGGACGTTTCAAAGCTAAAACGAAAATTTAATATACTATTGGCTATTACAGCCCTGTTTTACTTAGCAAATAAAACCACCACATACCACAGAAACAGACAACACACCCTCATTAAAAAAGGACATTTTGTCAACCATAGCAAGCCGCCATAATAGACGCTGCAGTCATTTAACCATTACTACACCAGGTCACAAGTTAAATTTTTGGAGCCAAACCCAACAATGCCGACCAACATTTAAGCCGGAGCACAGTAACTCTCTAATCTTATGAAATCCAGTAGGCGTCATTGTTAAGTTACAGATTCCTAAATAGCTTCGACTGCCAACAGAAAGAAAAAAAATCTCAGCACAAAAAAGTTCATTGGCAGCAAGCAGCGCTGCTCAGATTTAACTCCAGTATCATCCACAAAAGAAATTAAAAAAAAAAAAAAATTGAAGCCATTCGGGTGACAAACACCCTTTCACGAACGGTCGTTCAACTGTTCACTGAACCATGATCTCCATTCACCGTCAAAAGACATATTTTGTAAAAAGCCAGACGGATAATAATAGAATAAAAAGAAATCTCAGCACAATGCAGACTTCTCAAACGAGGCACAACACTGGGAGGGAGCCGGCCATTGAACAGTTTTTAAACAGTCGGTTGAGTGTGGAATTGTTCGGTTTCGAAAAGCAGCCAGTGGCAAAAAGTAGGGTGTGAACAAAACAACAAAAAAACCTCCCCAGATTTTGTTGGCTTGGTACTGCCGAAAACTGGGTCAGAGGGGTCAGTGAACATGGTGTAACAGCCAGTGACTAGTGGTAGCCAATTCAAAAGCCCGGATTTCTGCTGCCAAGGAAACAAGAATAAGAAAACAGAAAGTACACTCTGAACTTTTTACCCCTTGTCATTTCAAAAATATACACCAAAAAGTTATGTACATGTACATGTACATGAGATGCAGGCATGCAACTGGGAAGTAACAAAACAAGACGAAATTCCAAGCTTTTACAAGACTTTATAACGTGTTTTTTTTTTCTTTTTTCAGTTTTTAATGGCATGAGTGTGAAGCAAAAAGCAAGGAAATCAGCTGATGTGAGGAATAATTGCATGCCTGGTAATTTTGTTCACTTCTTGGAAACTTTTACAAGCCATAGCTTTAACACTAAATCTGTACCAGGTAAAACACAATACATACATCCATGCCAAAATGGTAATTTGTTGGATGATTTTTCTGGTCTCAAAATCTACGTGATTGCATTTCTTGTCTTTGCACAAACCTTGGAAATGCAACTTAATGAGTTGGCAGTCACTGCCTCAACCTGGACGGATAAAGTTAACAGAATAAAATGCCGTTTCACGGACCAAATGGTCTTTGAATGCAAGGGATTTGCGAGGCCATTTCTCCTGATCCGACTTGGCCATCAAAAGTCTACAATGGGAAGGTGAAGGAATGAGACGAAGAACAAAAAATAAACGTCTCGAAGCTGACAAAATTCAGCAAACACAGGCTAAACAGCACTGGGGGGATTATTTAGACAGCTAGAGTGTTTAAACCATCACACCCCGGGCAGGCAAATAGCATCCCCGATCCTCTGCTTTTTCCTGATCTCTTGAGATTTTCTTGACAGCAAAATGCAAATGTGGCCGGGCATTTGTGGCACCATGTCCCACGAGCGCTAAGACAAACCCATGATACAATACACTTCTCAGGTTTTTTTTAAACTGTTGATGCAAATAAATAGCGACAATATGATGTAAAACAACAATACAAACTAAACTGACTGAAGTTTTTATATGAAGTTTTGATCCTAACAGAATCCTTCTCATAATGTATTAGTTACAAGAAAGTACAGTTTGCATCAACTTGTTTTTATAAAAGGTACTTAGTAAAGTTTAATCAACCACTTTGCTAATCAATATTCCTTTCTAAAGAAATAGAGCTTTAAAAAGAGATACATTTTTGACTCTCAAATCACAAATGAAACGAGTTTCCTGAGCATCTGAGAAAAAAACAGGCCTGTCCAACTAATTTTCACCTTTAAAGAAAGACAAAAAGGTCAGAGTTCAAAACCAAAAGCTAAACACTCCAGTTTGGATTATTGGTTTTACCCAAAAAGAATGCAGCTTTGATGGGGCCTTGTTTGGGAGGGAAAGAACTTGGCAGCAGCGCGGTGTTTATTTGTACAAGCTAAGTGCACATGGTCTCCCCTGCAGGCAAGGCATGACAATTTTTTGATGGGGGAAAAAAGTGTTACAAACTTTAATTCCGTTAAGCCTAGCTATAGTCACTATTATCTGCCAAAATGTTTGGATTCCTCAGGATCAAAAGCAAATCCTTCCTTTTAGAGGTTGTTTAAACTATGAACAATGGGCCCACTTTCAAAATTCTTAGCAAGTGAATCATTGTCCTTTCATTTTGCAAGTTGAACAAGACCACATGGCATCTGTTAGTGTTGCAAACATTTTGGTGGTTTTCTGGTTTGAACAAATCTAAAAATAGACAAACAAATAATGAGACCTTATTTCTTTTATTCCCTTAGACTTGCTATCACTTTTTGTTACCACTTTCACACTTGAACTCTTGCTTTTTTTGGTCTTATACTGCTTCATCAAAAAGAGCAGTGGTACTTTCCTTGTGTTTATTTGGACAATGGCACAAACAATACACTTCCAAAAATTGGGTGGTCCATAAGCCACTTTTTGTTTTAACTATATGAAGTTAACCATGAGATTAAGAGTAAAGTCACCCTGGTTATTTGTTTTAACTAGAAACCTGTGGTCAGTGAGTTTATACAATTTTTTTTCTCCATTTTAAACTTGGCAGTCCCGTTTCAGTGCACATGAGCGTTACTGTTAATAAGCTGTGGTTCACATGCAAACAGCACAAACAGTCAATCAATTTGATAGCTGGACATTGTCCAAATTCTCTCCAACCTGTTGGTAGCGATTTGTATATGCTCACGATTATTTTTTTTTAATCTTGTGTACCACGGTGTTAAGTCACATCTTCTCCCAATCAGTTAAACAAACAAAATCAAAAGAAAACCCAATTATGTAGATTGTGGTGTGTTCAACTACCTCCATGTTCAAAGTAAACGCTGGTGCGAATAATAAAGTCCATTGTGTTCAGAAACTAATTCCTTAATGAATGGTTAGCCCCCTCCCCCTTGCTAAATTAACCACAAGGAGCCATCCCATTCATTAACGGCTGACCACAGAAAGCTGTGTTAAGCCCAGGTTAGTCAGGCCAGTGGCCTGCCTGTCTGTCAGTCAACAGTTTAAGAGATTGACCCTAAAGTAAGGACACACTGATCATCAGCCTTAAAAGGCTGAATGAAGGAGAGAAACAAACCAAACCGGGCAAACAAACATGGCCGCCGGGAGAAAAAGGACTCCACTGCACCAGTGGCTAGTTCTTGTAGTGCTTTCCAAAGACGCTTGTGTGTGTAAGTGTATGTAGTGGAAGTGGTGTGTACACGGACGTAAAATTATTCACAAACACGGAGCTGGCACTCCTCAGCGTTATATGGACCGCAGGAAAGTTCAGTTTGTGCTTTTTGCTTCGAGCCATGAACCTGAAAGTCTGTTAAAATGGAGCTCAAGTTGTACATGAATGCAAATAGAGAAAGTAAACCTTTTTGCATTTTGTTTTTTCTTTTAAGGATTGGGGGATTTGTTATTGTGCCTTAGAAAGGAGAATTTCTTTGGAAAATACTTTGTACATGTTGCAGCGTTTA
Organism: Patiria pectinifera; assembly: GCA_029964075.1. Lineage (NCBI taxonomy): Eukaryota > Metazoa > Echinodermata > Asteroidea > Valvatida > Asterinidae > Patiria > Patiria pectinifera. The sequence goes on along the minus strand of CM057138.1, from coordinate 16,263,687 downwards.
GGCCTAGAAATTATGGTAGTTTCTATTGGTCTCTGCAAATTTGTGATACAACTATTCCCTTGGGAGCCTTGCGGTTTACGTGCAAAGATATCCACATTTGAAGAATGTCTGAATATGATAAAGCCACTATGCCATATTCTAAATATGAAGAAAAAAAATATGGTGATAATTGATCACATTTTCAAAAACTTTAATAGTTATCTAATTGATATACATGTACTTAACAAGAATTACTTTCTCATTACAGAATTATATTCTCATCACAGTCCTTCTAAACAAAATTTACAACCCGACATCGACACTTCTGCGTATATTAGAGAATATTGGGTGAATCTATAATAAATCAAGGGCAATGAAAAAAATCTGTGGCGTGTATGGCTCCAGTGAACTGCAACGAAGTGGTGAAAATGTACGAGTCTGGATACACATCAACAGAAAGTAATGTCATTTTGTTGTTTATAATTTCAAAGCATGCAGGCACTGGTCACGCACGGGCAACTCCGGTTATATTTTTTATGAGGGTAGATAGCGGTTCTAACATAATTGTGAAGGTTGGAATGTTTTCTCTTTTTTATACACAAATATATACATTTCAATGTACAATATGGCAATAAATTCATGCATGAAAACTGATACTAAGATCTTATTATGAGCGTCCTGCTGCTTTATATCACTGACTTAAACAATTTCACTTTGTTTTAATTTCAGTATGGACAGATCCTAAATGTCAGCGTTAATAGAGTTTTTCTTGTTAGTGATTCAAATCCGAGACAAAAAAAAATGAGAAGATATATAGGAGTCAAAATTAGAGACTCTTTTTTGTTGACGCGTGCCAGAGTGCATTCGGCTAAACGCATATCATCCTCTGTTGGCTTAATGTAGTCACAGTAGCCCCCGGGCCTCCCCCCACACCAAAGCCAGTGTTTGTTCATATCCCCTGCCTCATTTGAGCCCAAAAAGCTGGTATAATAAATAAGAAAAAAAGAGCCAGTCTCTTAGGTCCTGGAAAAAAAATACCCAGAGGGGTTCGGGAGAAAGAGAGGGCGAGAGAGAGGGAGAGAGAACTGTACGAAGCGACTGAACCAACGAGCCGGCACAAAATTTGCCCTCCGCACTGGAAACAGTCCGATACAGACACATCGTGGGGGCAACCAAGCGAGGATTTCAAAAACGCCCCGAGTTTATTAGACATTTAGACATTTAAAATAAAAAGAAGAAGAAAAAAAAAGAGACGAAAAAAATTATCCATACATTATTTGTATATTTAGAGGGCGCAGGGTCATTGCCCGCATGGCATGTCACTGTCTGTTTTTTCAAGATTTGCAAGCTTGAGCAAATCGACGATGAAAAGCGAAACACATCTCTGCTGTGGGACTAAAAAAGAAACAGAGATGGGGGGGGGGAGGTGGCTGGAGCAATTATACAGCATATTAGCGTTAACTGCTCTGGGGGATCAATAGGGAATGCTTGATGGTGGCAGCGACTTAAAGAATGATTTTCTTTCCCTTTTTTGAGCTTTTCTTTTTTTTTCTTCGTGGTTTGGTCCCCCTCTTGTCAAGCCTCGTATTGATCTAAGTGAACGTTGCAACAGGCAGCTGTAACCATAACGGCCAATCTTGCGCATCGGCTCCGTATTTACTCAGTATCTTTAATGAAGACACTGATGATGCCAGGTCATCGCCGAGCACTTAAAAAGGAACCTTTCGGAGGAAATTAAATTGTTCATTTTGTTTCTCAATTCACGTTAATTTTTATCCATCATCCTCTGCTCTGCGCCTCACTCTCCTGGGCTTCTCTGTTTTTTCCTCTTCCCCAATTTTTTTTTAACCTTTTTTTTTTCGGAGCGCTTGTCAGGTTGGCTGGAAATTAAGAAAGCAAAGTTTCAGGAAATCTGGAGTGCAGCGACATGGATGGAAGGATCAATGGAGACTAGATTAATAATTTAAGGTTCTTAAAGAAGGAGCGCCGGAGGACGGAAGAAGAGAGCGAGATAGGAGAGAAGTGGAACCTGACATAACAAAAAAGACCCATTCACTTTTACTGCAGGACTCCAAATCAATTAAATATTTTACGTCCTTCAGAGATGATGATTAGTCATAACAATGAAAATTTAATTTCCTTGCTTTGATTCTGATTCAACTGCTTCAGTTAAAAAAACGTGCATAGCTTGAAAAACTCTCAATCGTTTCAATTTCAAAATGCCAACTTTTTTTCTTTCTCACCAACAGACAATTATGAATTTCTTTTGTTTCCCTTAATTCAATTGCAGGGACCAGAATTGAAATGCTTCAATAAATATATCAGACATTAAAAATAGAGCCACAGGATTATTCCAATATTTTTCCAAAAGTGTAAGAGACAATGGATAATATAATGGGTTTTTTTTTTAACAAAACCGAAATTTTTTCCTAATATTTTCAAAATAGTACAAGATTTATGTTGTGTGCCTTTCCTTCACATGGTTTTTACCTAAATTGTACATTTCATTAAGAATAAAAATATCATTAGAAATAGTTCTAGCCAATGCAAAATTCTAGCAACAAGGAAATATACCCCCCAAAATAATAATACTAAAAGAATCTGCGAGTGTGAGTCATGTACTTGCATGCATTACACCGCTGCGATGCCTTTTGTCTACAGCAGCAGAGTTAAATATTAATCCTATAACATACCTCCCGGTTTCGCTGGTTGCATTTTGTGCATATCGGACTTTGCAATCAATGCTAATGCAATCTTGGGCTCTCAATAATAAATGACTGTTTTTGTGTGTGTTTTTTTTGGTCCCGGTTGTTTCCTTTCCTCCAGATTGTCGTTATTCCTTTTGTAAAACGTTCTTCTTCTTTTTAAAACTGTTCTGGCATGAACCTTGAAGAATAAAAAATTCTGCATATGAAATGATCACTTACAAATGAAAGACAGCAATGCTGAACTTAACACCGAAACAAAAATTGCATCGTGTCTTACTTATCAACTCAAGTAATATGAATTGTCTTACGATTGTAATGTCACTTAAATATGGACTGGGAAAATCAGACATTAAAAAACAAGCAATGTAAATAACTGAACTGTGCAAGCTTGCCACTGAAAGAGAACTAGTACTACAAGACCACTCTGCAAAACCAACGTCTTTTTTGCTAAACTGAAGGTGTTAGAACGGTTTATTACGCTATCAAGTTGTTCAATGATGTTCCACACTTTTACACCCATCTTTGTCACATGCGAGCCTTTTAGTGATGCGCTCCTTTATTAACAGTTACTCAGAACGGCGATGCCCCGGACGCATGTTTTCTTAAGCTATGTTCAACATCCAAGCAAAATAACATTTTCCCCAATTATTAGCAGGAAATCTTGTGTTGTTCTTATGGGGCACTACCCCTCTCTCTCCCCAGCCGATATTAAACCCCCTCCGCGATGGATTTGCCGGCGGTTAGGCATGACTCTCCTTGTGTTCTGGGGGTATAACGGTGGGATATAAAGCAAGAAAGGGACAACAACAACAACGCTGGCGTGCAAAATCTCAGCACGGGGATTTTTGTCTCGTTTGCATCCCCTTTTCTCTCACTCTCTCTCTCTCGCGCTCCCCATCTCTGTCATTTCGGCTGGCACTCACACAGTCACTCTCGCCCGGGGACTGCCTGAAATAGATGCAGCCCGATCTTTTTAATTCGACATGAAAAGCTATTGGAACAATTTTGATGGCTATTATTGAGGAGTGCCGGCGGGCAGGCTGTGTCGCCGGCGGCAACTCAGGGAGGTTGCCGCGGCAGCTCCGCTAGCTTTGATGTGCGGCCAATAACACTGGTCGCCTCTTCCTTCGGACCAGCTGGTTCTTGCCCGCCAGCCCCTCGAGCGGTGTCCAAATGAGAATCGTTTCCTGGCTTGAAATCCTGCCCAAGGTTCCCTCACTGCTTTCTCATACAAATTTCCAGCCAGCAAAACTCCCTGCGTGCCCTGGAAAGCTTGGATAGGCAGATGGTTCGGGCCACAAGTGGAAGTATTTTTTCCCCTCTTTTTAATGTTTTTTGTTGGTAGTCCTGCTGAATTCAAAGTTGTTTTTTTTTATTACTTCATCTGGATGAAATCATTAGCACTGGTCTGCTCGCACCGTTTTGTGAAAGGCACACCAGCTTGATTGATTCTGTGTAATTGTCTCACTGATTACGCTGGCTGACATGACCATTTGACGAAGCCTGCCCTGTCTGCATCTGACGTGCCGCTTAGCGACTAACTCGCTAATCTGGCAGGCAATGGCTATCACTCTTCATCTGAGCTGAAGGCAGTGATGGGGATGTGCACATGACATTTTCTTCTTTCTTTTTTATTTCAGGCTGCCCGCATCAATTGCAAAATCTTACACGTCAGTTTTCCCTTTCCTTCCTGTAGGTACAATGTGCATTTGGTCATGAGTGACCTTTCACTGTCATTTCAAACCACCAACATTGTGCCCAGAAATTCATAATGACAAAATAAACAATGCCTCTCCATCTAAATCAGCACTAAAGCATGAAGGCCCTACAGTTGTACATATCCCGATAAGCCACTAACAAAAGTGCTTTACCCTGCCAAAGTTTAAACACAGCTTTTTTTTGCTAATTTGCAGACAAAAAAAACCTAACCTTGGTGTCAACATAAGAGTGAGCATCAATTGGCACAACACTGTAAATGTATTACTAAATTTGCGACCTTGAGATTCAATACAAACCAACACAGAATGAATTACACACCACAGACAAACAGATGGGAAAACGAACAAAGCGATGCACCCGCTGGAGCACTACCATTGTGCCATAATGTTGTGGCTGCGTGCACATTTTTTGGCTATTCATGTCCCATTTTCTGAATCACTGACAATGAGTTTCGCCGCACTCTTTTGTGAAAAGCTGGGTCCATCAAGTGAACCATTATCATAAGAAAGGTGTCATTAAAGGGGGGGGGGGAAGTCTGCAGCAACGGCACTCGTGGCTCGCAGGGCCTAGTTGAGTTGCACATAAGCAAATGCCTATTACCGCGCAAATTGCGAACACAGTCATTAAGACAATAAATAATAGATGCCACTTCCTGACATGCATTGAATTTGGCCAGATGAAGCGGGCAATGGAAAGCTGTATCATTATCGATACGCTGGCAAATGCTTATATATATGAATATCGTTGTCAGTGTGCAGGAGAGACCCTTAGTGAAAATACAAAAGGTGGAATAAAAAACACACAAGTGTGTGTGGGGGCGACTGGGCAATTACACAGACATGGCGAGAATTTGAAGTGAGTGGCTTTTGCTCGGTAGTGACGGGGGATAAGGAACGTGCATCACAACTAAGCCAGGAAGAATAGTTTACACTTGACCACTATGGAGTGGACGGCTATCAGACCAAGTGAAATCAAGCCCAGCACGCTGACCAATGACACCAGCGACACAATACCAGCCACTGGTGCTGAAGCATCACTAGAGGGAGCCCTATGTGTCCTTACTCCTGCCCCTACCCCATCTCACCCCTCCCCACAAAACAAAAAAGGAGGTTTTTGTTCTCAAGATTAAAATCTAATATCTCTCAACAACATCACGTTTCTTAGGGACTAGAGGCAAGTTGCCAATGAAAATCACAAACCGCCCCTATTAGGTTGTCCCTTTATGTGAGTCTGTGATTGCCGACCAATCCAGATCTGTATCTTCGGACATCTTTTGTCCGAGCAAATCCCCTCAATTGGGGCTTTTTCGCCCCTTTTCTTTTCGGCCTACACGGTCTGAAAGCAAAACTATTTCTACCATTTCTGGCAGTTTCGTTTTTTTTCTTCTTTTCTACGTGTGACTCAAACCCAGATCATTATCGGAACAAATCTTTGTGTCGTGAGGCAACCCAGCAATTTTTTTCCCTCACTGTCTCTCTCTCGTGGCCGGAGATTACCGATTGCGCATCTTATCTTCGCACTGCATCAGTTATCACAGTTCGTCTTTTGTTTGCCGCTAAAGAGGAGGTGGGCACGATACAAGGAGAGATAGGCCCCGGCAGGAAACTGGGACTCGTTCCAGGCAAAATTGTCAGTTTTCATTAATTTTTGTTAAGGACCAGTTTTGGGGGAAAAGAAGAGAGTCGTAAATGGTTCTAGCGAGTCAGTCCATTATTACTGCCCCAAGTTCATTACAGTTCAGATTGGTCATCATTTCTTTTAGCTTGTAGCTACATTTAATGAAAAAAATGATCTCTTGATCGTAGTTCTTTCGGTAATTGTTACTTTTTCTGAGTGGGAATACCGCAGGTTACATTTGTGTGTGGTTCGACTCAATTACAATCTGTTTGTGATGCATCGGTAACCCTTCTAACAAAAAGGACTCCACAACAATTGGCTTTTAATACACAAAGTACCTTTCAAATGTTCATACAATGCCCAACCTCAGATAAAAAAACCTTAAAATTAATAGACACACTTTCTATAGTGTACACTCCCGCTAAAAAGGACAAAAGCACAAAACTCAGTTGTTTTGTCCCATTCAACGTTAAAAAACCCACTTTCTACGAACCACAGTTTAAAGGTACAAATCTACAGTGTTACAGCTTGAACAGGTCATTAATTCTTTTCCGGTGGAAAGTGAAAGCTGTGACAAGAGCCATCATTTTTGCAACTAATCTTCTGGAATGGGATACGCATGTCACTACCAAATCAAGAAATAAGTACGATTTATAATGCTTAAAGTTAAGTGTATGTAACATGAGAGTGTATCATAAAAATTTCAACCACGCCACCTCCAACATGTCCCTTTGACACGTCCCAAAAACAACAACAGCAAGTTACCACAATGTTTTGCTAATAATAACACCTCCCTTCCCATTGAGAGAGAGAGAAAAAAGAGACGCCACTTTTATTATTAGGCAACACATGAAGTCAGGAACATTTGTTCTTTGAGCAAACATGCCTGCAGCGTTTTTCCTCCCCGGAATAGCATCTGAAATAACTCCCACCGAAAAATGTTCCAATGCTTTGCCAGAGACCCTGTTGCTGACCTAGTAATAATGCCCCATCATCCAAGGTTGAACCCCGGCGAACCCAGAACCTTTCCCGAGCGAAAATTTTTTCCACCGAATATAAGAGTAAGCCAAACTCTGCCTGCAGGGTTTTGCAGATGAAATTTCAGAGTGTGTATAAACTTTACAGTGTACACAGTGCATGGACATGTAAATAGGTGCTTCTGGGCATTTTCGTTGGATATGAATTTTTCTCTAAACACATTTCGAAATTAGATTTGCAGGAGAATGTCCGAAAACATGAGGGGTGACAAGATTGAATTATCAAAGTTAACTCTTTGTGAAGTGTTTCAATTTTCTTTTTTAAGAAGTTTTTTTTTTTTTTTCAAGGAATACTTTGTTTTTCAAGGAATACTTTTTAAAGAAAAAAAAAATCAAGCAATTATTGCTCCGGGGTAAAATAAACGTCTGTGATTGTTCAGAGTCAGCATATCAATTTAACAAATTTGAATGAATTAGAGGTATCAGAACCACTCAAATGCTAAGGACGAATACAGGTACTGATTGAATCTACAATCTTCTAAATCCTGGTGATTCAAAATGTGGATAATTATATTCACAATACTAGCGCTGATAATGATTTCATTTTTATTCCCAAAAGTCAGCGCATTTAGCCAGTGATTACTGGGAGCATGTAGTCTCTCAGCCAAACACACAAACAAACCAGTAGTGAAAATACAACAGACAATAGGTGGAGGTCACCTCGTGCATTCAATTTTGGCAGCATAACCGCATGGACAGGGCTTGTGCAGAGAAATCAACTGCCCAATGAAGTTCCTTAAAAAAAAAAATCCTGTCTATGGTTTAACTAAGGGTAGCCCCTGCAGCATTATTTGTTCTGGATAAGAGAGGTTAGGCCAGGTTCCGATGGGGGGTTTGGTTCCAGACCTGAAGGGGAGCCAGGCCAGGACCTCGTGTGTTTGTGTCTCCAGTGGGGAATGTTGTGGTTTTATTCCAGTTGAGATTTGAGACAGGGTTAAAAAATAACTGCGACTTGGTCAAAAGGGATTAAAAAAAAGCTAAATCTATGAAAAAGTGTTGATTTGCAAGACTTTTTCCTACCCGTTATTCAGTTTGGTTTCTCTGCCAAAGAATCTTAACTTTAGTTGAAATCGTTAGAAATATTTGATGACTCAATGACTTATAAATTCAAGTTTTTGCAAGTGCCAAGTGACTTTGAAATACAATGCAGATTTGAATGATGTTCTTTGGAAAATGCCATAGTTGTTTGGTTTGGTAAAGAAATGTAAAGTTTTAGTAGGAGTTTGTTGGTAAAAAGAGATTTTTGTTCAACTACTTAAGTATTGAGTCGGTAACGACATTCTGGATAATTTCTGACTGCTGATGACTTGCTTATTACTTGCAGATGAAGAAAATTTTCACTCGAATCTTAGGAAGTAAAAAGAATATCATGGTTGTTTTTTAGATGGCCTTGTAGATGCAGAATAGTTACTGATCCACCTTTTCTCCAAGTCTGGGATCCCGTATCCCAAACGGACAAGAAATACCATTTGAGGAAATCTATCCCCCACCATTCTCCTTCTTTATCCTTTAATACCACCATGCCCGCTGCCTTTTCTTCTGGCTAAAGAAGCTCCTACAATGATAACAAATGTCTGGGTCCTAATGAGGGGGCAGGCCAGAGGATTAATCCCCAAACTGATTGATTGTGGCTGATGAAAGGTTTTAACCTTTTGGGGGTTATGTAATCCTGGGGGTCTGTTGGCCTCATTAGGGGGTCCGGACCTGACTGAGATAAGACACCATGTGTTCTTTCCATCATCAGATCTTCTGGGTGAATTTTCTTCTTGTTGAGACCTGAGAACTCAAAAAATTGAAATCTCAAAAAAATTGTCAAAAAAAAAAAGAGTTTGGAAATCGGACTGCAATGCACTTAAAGATTTCATCAAATGAAATCAAATGGATCAAACTGGATTCACTTTGATACATCAACTGTATCAAAGTGAATCCAGAGTGAACTGTCGAACTGTCCCTCATGCAAACTTTTATTCAGATAAATGTCAGAGTCATGTGATGCTGCTCAACAAACCAAGACACAATTCTGTGCCGAAAGCCTGAAAAACTGGAGAATTTCAAAGTTATGCAAAACTCACACTTTCAGTGTACAAACCTTTAAATGGGCAACACTAGAGAAATCAAACTAGCGTGTATCACTATCAAGAAACAAAATCATCACAGATCTAAGAGAAAACAAGATTTCAACATGAGCAAGTTTAGTTATTTTGCACTGGTCATACATTCCATGACCTTTGACCCTCACCCCACACTACAGAGAGCAATTCTGATTGGTCATTCGAGAGCATAAAAAGGGGGTCATGGAGATCCACCAGGCATGCAACACAAAAAATATGACCTCATTCTGGGGTCAGGTGTCAACTGCCCAGACACATTTAATGACCCCCAGGTCCCAACCGCCCCATAAAAACTGCCCAGAAAACCTACAGTCATTATGTTTTATGGGACAGCAGAGTCTCAAGTTATGCCCAGATCAGGCTTTCTCAATTACAGCAGCCAACATTACAGCTCCAAGGCAGTAGGCCTACTTTCTGTTTTGAAACTAAACAAAAAAATCAAGGTAAACCACAAACACATTATAGCTAGGAGGTGCAGTGTAACATTCTGTAGGCATTCCAGTGTGTTTTTAAAGAAACTGTCCATAGTGACAATTTCAGAATACCTACAACATCATTTTAATGGTAAGCATTCAAGTTGTTACAAAAGGAAAATTGCAAGATGATGAATCATTAGAAATCATGATTCGTAGCTCCTCCACAAAGTAGGGCCAAAGTAGGGCCTGTGAAAACAATCTACGTACCTTTATAACAAGAGAACACTTATGTGAAAACTTATAATGCCAATCAGTTTCTTATAATTATAATGCCAATCAGTTTCTTATAATCCAACTTAACAATGCATTACGACTCCTTTGTGCAAGAAGGGAAGTAATTGGGCAAGAAAAGGTCATGTAAAAACCAAAATTACTTTTACTGATGTAAGATGCTATTCCCTTTTTAACTATCAAGCATTTCCACCAACTTTTAGAGCTGTGAAATGCATCTGCAGTCCTCGAACTAAAATATTTTTATCGGGGCTGGTTCACTGTGCATTTCACAAACCCATGCAGTTCGATTACTTGTAGCTTGCATGATTATTTGATGTGTTTAAAATATAATTTTCATTAAGGTAGTACGCTTCGCTGACCCAATGCAGCAGTTTCAGGAGTATATGTCAGGCTTGTAGAACACAAAGAAAAATCAACTCAAGAGTCTGCTAGTCTACAACTTTGTACAAGTCTGAAAGTGATCAACAAAGGATGGAAGAAGTACAAGCAAAAAGGTCATGAATACAATCAAGCTGCAGCAAATATCTATCAAGCATTTGTACCAACTCCTAGAATTATGGAATGCATTTGCAGTCCTTGAACTAAACTATTTTCACGCGGGCTTATTCACAATTGTAAATTTCACAAGCCCATATGTATGCAGTTCGACCAGCTCCCAAGTTTGAAAAAAACTCATGAGGACAGGCTGCTCAAGAAGTACATTTTGCTGACCTGCAGCTGCAGATTTCAGATGTATTTGCATGCAAGGCTTGCAGAACGCAAAGAAAATCAACTCCAAAAGTCTACAAGCCCGAATGTGACCTGCGAAAAGATGTGGAAAAAGCACCAGGACTGTCCTTGGATCTGTCATATGGTTCAGCACACCTAAGAGCTGCTAACTAAATTACACATGTAAATCTACAGATTAAAGGAATCTCACGTCTCAAAGAACAGATGACAAGTGATGTCAGCACGCCAAGTGAATGATTAGTATTTCTCATCCAGTTTTGACACGCAAAATCGCATCACTTTCCACAATTTATTCATGAGTTTTACTGTTATGTTGCGGGAGATGCGACGGCAAAAAGCAAAAACTTTGCGTCAATGCCACTCATTCTCTTAATCCCTACTCGTTAAATTGCAGATGCTGCTCACTGTCATTGTACTGAGGATTTGTCAAGCTGTGAAGGAGAAAAAAGTAAAACGTGTCTTTACGCCAATAAGTTACATCCCATGAAGCATACATTATGGATGCAATCACTGCCTATCTTGAGTTGTTTTGATATGACATTACCTTATAACGGTCACTACACTAAGCTGATGATCGCGGTGATGATCGTGGTGATCTGTACACAAGAAATCCCTTGTTTTACAGTTATCATCATAATTCCTTTTCAATGTCATATTTTAATCTGTCATCAATCCGGGACTGAGGAACGACCGATAGGTGGCCAGCTTCTAAGAGCCAGGTCACGATAATTTAGCCATCCTCTTCCGTCTTATTTTTTTTCCCCCTTCTTTTACGCTTCTGATTTCAACACTGTGCAGAATGGAAATTTTTAACGACGTTTGAGGGGATGGTTGCAAGATGAGAGAAGAGAAGATAGAGAGAAAAACATGGATGGTAAAATTATATTAATTTCTCTCGCTTGAGAACCTGAGCTGCAAAAAACTTGGAGAAAATTGGCTTGGAGTAGCCAGAATCCCGTTGGGTCCTCGGCGCGTTATCGACATTTGTCATACGAAACGGGCAAAGAATCCCCATTTTTGTCAATTTGCCCTGGAGGCTGGACAAGGGAGTTAGAGCAGGAGATAGCCCATGTTTCTGTGTGACGAGATCGGTGCGTCAGGGAAATTACTGTGTAGGAAGAGAGGAGAGAAAGAGGGGAGGATGTTTTAGTTTGCGTTGGGCCCGCGAGTCTCGAGTTCCCATCAATTCCATCCAGCGCTACGCGCGCCGTTATAGTGACATCTTGGGAATAGAAATATTAGCCGGTTACGGCTTCGCTGGTGACCGGCCGTGGCTGCACCAGAGATCACTTCGTCTACACATGAAACCGCTTTTGATTATTTCTGCTGCGGCGACAATAATGAGGCAGGGTTTATGACTATGGCTTTCTGTTTGAGCAGCGACACCGAGACCACTTCTTTCGTGAATCAAAACCAATCCCGCTAGAATTCCGGCCACTCGCAGGCCGATGCGAAGTTCATTGACTCACACTGCCCTGCTCACTGCCTCAACCAATATACGACCCAAGAACAACAGCAATTCAATTTACCAGGATATTTTTTTTTAAGATGGGGGGGGGGGGGGAAGTGCTTGAAGTTACAAGGTAAATGGACGCCAAAACTCAGGAATTATTTAGCAGATGTGGGCCCTGTTTGCCCATTGGTGCCAGGAGAGCACAAAGCACACACGCACATCGAGTAAAAACTACTAACTAGATATTGCTAAAAGCCCGCTTGCGGTGCGTGGTGCGTCTAATTCCTCGTTCTTTAATTCCCTGCGATTTCCCCGCTGGAGCCGGTCAAAGGAAATTAGAAGCAATCCTCTGGTGCATTACAGACTGGACTTTCACCTTTACTTTGGGGCTGGGGCGTTGTGTTGCCTGCTCTTTTCAGCAATTTCAGCTCTCATCGTCAATGATGGGTCCCCAGCACTTAATGCAAGCCAGCAGCCAGTGTCCTCAAGCGAGCGGCTCACTCAGAGCAACAAAACGACCCCAAACTTGACCCCTTGGTATCCCATGGCAACCAGAGTGCCACTTGGGCCTTGGTTTCTTTTCTTTTTTGGGGTTGGAAACCAAACACTTCACACGACGGTTGAAGTGTACTTGGGGCCCAGAATAAAAAAAAAATGCAAAATACTCCACAACAGAAACATTCATATCATTATCAACATGATATTTTCAATGAGAGCATTTTTTATAATCAACTCGATACCAAAGCAAACATGCTGGCCTCTTTAACGACAAATGTAACCAACTTGAACAATTGTCCCAGGCTGATTGAACATCTGTTCTCAGTGAATCGTTCCCCACTGTCTGATTCCAAGTCAGCTTTGTCTTTTAGGTTTGTCCACGGTTGTGCATGTTCAGGTCACATCTTGGGTCAAAGTACAGGCAAACCAGACTTGTACTAATTCATCCAACCAAAGCTGCGGAACAGAGGAGAAATGTCAAAGGGGTACCCGGGGGTTCCTTCCGACAACGGCGAAGAGTCCAGTAAGCTGCAGCCAACCAGCTCTGTGTTATTACTCAACTTGCGAGCAGAAAGGGAAAAAAAAATATGAAGCAGGTTGGGACTGCACGCTCACTGATATCTTTGTCGTTTCACTTTTTTCCTTTTCTCTCCAATTGGCTGAATATGTTTCTAATAAAGTGATCATGGCGCTACGGAGAGCTGCCTTCAACCGTTCTCTGGATGCACTCTCTGACCATGCTCGTGTGTCGGATCGGCACGCTATCAAGTCCTTAGTTCCACCTGAGGAGGCAGCTACAGTCCAGACTGCGACTATATCAGACACAGTCCCCCTCTCACACTGCCTTCATGTTTTGAATGAATTTAAAAGCCCACTTGAATGTAAACTGAGGTCTTGATTTTTCAAAAGAGAGAGAGAGGGGGGGGGGGGCAGAAGGGGGTGAGTAGTACCCAATGATCACTTGTCCATATGGGTATCTGGTGGTGCATTCATTGTCTGTGGTGTGGCGCGTAATAAGCAACACAGCGGCACTTGGGCAATCCCCGGCGCGGCAGTTTAAGCAATAACTCAGCCCCGGCCACATCTGGAAATGCGCTCTTTAAGAAAGCCATCATTTCCACTTCCCTGATTAATCTCCAGCAAAATGTGGAAATATTGAATAGGTTAACATTGGGCTTGATGGGCTCTGCTGTGGATCCATTCAGCAGGACAAAGAATATTAACCGTGGTCCTCGCGAAAGTTAATGATGAACACTCTCGCGTGCACACACACGGTACGCCGGACAGGGGAGGCCGCAGAAACCCCGGCCTTAACCGGCTGCCAAGCAAATCTGGGAACATATTGCACAGTGGGTTTTTATTAGTCTCTCCCCCAATGAGATGCAAATTCCCTATAATGAAGAATTATTGGGTCTTTGCTTGATCTAATAAGGACATATGGAGTCTCCTTATTGCTTCAATATCAAGGAGGTGCACTTCTTGTTTGCTCATTTGTAAAAAAAAAAAGAAAAGAGCCTTGTGTTTTTGCTTTGCTTAACCGGCCTGAAAGAACAAAAATTGATTTTCCCCTTTCTCTAAGAGGGGAAATAATTGCATTTGGTCTTCCAGTGCAGAGCCAAGCATGAAGGCCACGCAAATGCCTGGCATAATTATCCTCCTCCCTAAGAAGGCAAGCCCCGCAATTCAATCGTCTTAATCTCTTTATGTCTAATCCCACTGTCACATAATTGTCACGCACAAGGAACAGCCACAGCATGGACGCCAAACCACTCCCCCCCCCCAAAAAAAAAGAACACACACACAAAAGCCTATCGGGAAGGACTCAGTAGAAGCGTTTCCTCTCTAAATGAACCTTTCCCTGCCAAAAGATGGAGAAAATAAAAAAAGGCAGAAATGGACATCCAGAAAAAGAAAGAGAGAAAATAGAGAGAGGGAGAGAAAAAAAAAAGGAAAAATGTGTACGCTGGGGGAAAATCTTCTCCACGAATAGGATTGGGTAAATTGAAGTGATTTGCAGCACTAAATTGCATGATTCATTCACCCGGGCCGACTGAGTCTAAACGGGCGGGTGTAGGTAACATTTTACCCTGTCAGTCTACCGGCTAATGCAGGTGAACGCGGTTTGGCTCGGGGCTAAATTAGCTTTCGACAAAGACCCAACTGCTCTTTCCTTCTCTCTGTTTTTTTCCCCCCTCTCCGTTTCCACTCCTTTCTCCGTATCTGCTTCAGCAGTTTATACAATTGACTCACTGGATAATCATCCCCATATATTGGATATTTTTTTCGCAACAATTCTTTCCTGAACAGGCCAGAGTGGCAATTTTTTTTTATGAACTGTGCAATTTTAATGAATACTGCGATGCAGATATTGAATCATGCACTGCTGTGTACACTGAATATTGTATTTTTAAATAAATATATCATAACAGGTGCTTATATCCACAATTCTATAACTGAATAAACCTCAAAACTAAAGGAATGATTGAAAATATCTGCAAGTGTGTATTTGACACTACATGAAACAGACAAAACAATTGAAATAAAATGTAAACAGTTGTGCAAGATCACGTTATATTATAATCCCTTTCTAGAATGAGTAAGTATTCCCAAGTATTTAAAAGCTAATATTGAACAAAAACCTTATTTCCCCGAAAACATCTGCAGGTTTTCAAATAAACAACTGAAGAAAATCTCTCTTTATAGAGTATTTGAGACAAACTGCATCAGAACCATTTGACGACAAAGAATTTATTTGTAATTTCAAAGGGTGAGTTTTTGAAAGATGATCATTTCCATTAAAGTAAAATTCAAAGAAAATTTAAAAATAACAAAAATACTTAATTCTAAAGCTGAAGTGATTTTTTTTGCACTGTCCCAATTCACTGCGTGCAGCTGGTGAGACATTCTGCAAAGATTATTTATTTTTTGGCATGAATTGATTTAACTTTTGGCCTTGACTCCCACCCAAAAGTGTAAGGAGGGGATTAATAGAGTCAGAGGTGCCCCAGCGTGCAACAATAACAACCTGGGCCTTGGACAAGCACCACGGACAGACGTCAGGCCCCAGCCCTGAGCCCACCGCACATAAGAGACCCACGGCACACGACACACGCATGGTGGAGCCCTTTCAACACTAAGGGCCAATGAACCTGTTCAGCAAAAAACCGATAAGCATGAAAAATGTGCAGTGTGTGTGTGTGTGTGTGTACTTGGAAAGGGGCTCCCTGTTGATGAGCGGCTGACATCTGCAAGCACCTCGACCGCACCGGGGATTGACAGCCCCACGCCGAAAAATCAAAGATTAGCAAACGTTCCATGGCCAATGTTTTATCAAGCAAGATGCAATTCTGCTCATCCGAAACTGTTGGCAAAGTGGGGGTGAAGAAGTGGGGGATGTAAGGAGGGAAGAGGGAAAAAAAGCAAGAGCACAAGACAAGATGACGTTCAGGACGGGGGAAGCGGTGGGGATAAACAGGTAATTTTCCAGTACCAGAGATGAGTCAAATTCCGCCTGAGTGACGGTTTCTTCTTTCCTCTCCCTCCCTCCAATTTTTTTTCTTCTTTTTCGGTGGTAGATCCGTGGGTGCAATCATCTAGAAGTTGTTACGATGATGACATTTACGCAGGCCCGGGCCGCGGCTTGCTGCCTCGGCCTGCCAAGAGTGGCAGGGGCAGGGGCTGGCCCCGCACCCCGGCCATTGATTAAGGCATTTCGAACGAATGTGTCAGTATTTACTTTGGCATGATTGCGGATTTTTTACGAGTGCAGGGTGAGAGATTGCGTCCGTCATCGCGGGCGGGAATGATATTGCGGGCTTCTGCACTTGCCTCTTTTTTAAGCCCTCCGATTCTCTTTCTCTTCTTCTTAGGGATCAGTGGCAAGGGGATGAGCTGAGCATGATTGGGGGTACGATCCATCTCCAAAGGTAGAAGGCCTCTCGCGGTCTTTGAACCAAATGGACATGAACTTCGCGCGGCACAGAAATGACCAAGTCGTTAACAGCTTAAACTGGATGGCTTCGGCCAAGTCAGGGAGTGACAGACAGAGAGCGAGACCAATGTGTGAGAGAGACCGGGAGACAAACACACAGACAGCCAGTCGCACTGGAAAAGCGAGTCTCACACACGGCCCACAGAATGCCTTCCTCTTAAAACAAAGCAGACAACGTGATGACTTCAAAACAATGACCCAGTTTCCCCAACCAAGTTACTCTCGTTTTACTAGGATTTAACATCTGCAAGTTGGAACACATGTCAACTTAAAGCTGCATGTCAACTTACTGCACGTACACATGTAGACACACTTGCACAGGCATTACCACCTTCTTGCACACAAACCTTGAAATGAGCGATCAAAGCCTTCCATTTTTTTTGTCTGGTGCAGTTAGCATCAGCAGCACAGAACAGGGAGCCCCTAATTACCCCGAGAATTTAACCAGCACCCAGTGATTATCCAGCTCATGGTCTATCCAAACTGGCCTTTTGTGCAAGAGGCTTACGGCTCATTACAATATAACTGAATCTTCTGCCCAGCTGAATCAAACCCACCCCTTGTCATCTGGTAAGGTTGGGGATGGTTGTGGCGGGGACAAGGGCTAACTGATTGAATACTGGAGGATTAGCCTGGCTGAGACTATTCAGTCATAATAAATAGGCCGCTGCCAAATATATGGGATAGCATCCGTTTGAGCAAACAACATCTGAAAGCGCCACAAATTGGACCACTGCAAATCCTTATTAGGTTAACAGATATGTTTTTGTCGATTCCTTGCCACCCGGATACAAACTGTAAATAGCCATATCACGGACAATCTTGCCCCCCAAAAATAAAATAATGTAGATTAATGGGGAGGAAAACCAAAGTTAAAAAACGATTAAACTCTTGGGTTTGACTTTCCGAATGACAGCTTTAATTAGAAGTGAAAATTATCCGAAAGAAGCCACAGTTTTTTTCTTGGTGATGAACAAGATGCTAAAAAGTGACAATGAATATTTTGAATGTAGTACATCATTCCATGTAGTTCAAAAGTTCATTCTCAATTTTATCACTATATGAAGAGATTATTTCCTTTTGAAAAAAAGAAGAAAAAAGTTGCATGGTTCTGGAAACTTATAGAACATACACAGCAGTTTCTTAACTACATTTTTCGCTTTAATGTATTCTTAAACTGCATCCAACTAGATAATAGCCTTTGAAACTAAATTTGTGCAACCAGGAGAGGGCGGAATTCTAAAAGGTAACAAAATGGCACTTATTACATTCTGGGAACAAGTTCTTCATATATCTAGGCATCACTCAATAGAGTGAAACATTTGTCAAGTTGCAGGTACCAAACGATAAGCCATCTTCCAAAAATACAATCCACAAAGCGAACTTTCATGATTTGGACCAACTGTTTCACAAAGCGGATATACCCACATTCCTCAGACGCTGGTCAAATATGTTTAACCTTATTTCCCTTGGAACCTGTCCCCTCTGGTAGCTGGTAAGCCTAATTCTAAATTCTATTTCGGTCAAGTGGTCTTTAATTCAACTCGGGCCTATTCTGGAGTGAGAATGACAAGCCACGAGTCCGTGGCCCTCAACACTGCCAGGAACTACCAACAGTTTAGTTGTTGGACACGCAGGGATTGTCTGCCTTGTTGACAAAGTAGCGGCTCGGCAAATAATCACGGCAACAATGGAAAGGCACACAAGACTGCCTCCCAGCTTGTACACACACACACACAACAGTTTGTCCGGGTACTCCGTGCTGTGTACATGTACATGTGGGCTTCTTACTTTCGGATCTAACTTGGAGGCTGTGGTCCATATTGTAGTGTTTTCCACTAAAGCATCGTACAAAGCATCCAAACTTAAAGGGGCCAATTCATAAAAGGAAGTCATTCATTTCTCATACATGCCTCTCTTCTCATACATGGACAAACCTTCAAAATCCTAACAAATTTTACCCTTTCTCTTTAATCAGTTTCATAAACCCATATCCCATCATGTGAATAATCCTAACTGATGATTTGTAAGGACACTTCCTATTGCAACATGTATTGTAACTCTGTGGAATAAATTGCCTTCATAAAGATGGAATTAAAACAATGTACAACTATCTTTGAGCCATACCAACTTCTTGTTTCATGCAGGTATCATTCAAGCTAATGTAAACTTGCTTCCTAATATGCAAAAATTAAGAGCCTGGATTTAGACTGTGCAAGACTACAGAGTATAACCGACTACTAAAAGACATGTTGCTTAAGTTATAGGCAATTACTTATCACTATTCTCAAGCACCATTCATACTCCTGTGTGTTTTTCTCATAAAAGATTTCCCGAAGCTTCGGTTCAATCCGCACCTTAACCAAACACATCCTAGAACCCTGCAAGATTGTTTCTTTCATTTACAAACCACCTCTTCTCCCCCTTTTTCAACCGCGGAGGCACAAACAATCATACAAAAACCACCCCGTGAATGGGTCTTTGCACCAAAACCTACAGCTGAATGTGTTCAAGAAGTCAGGTTTTCCATTCAGTGAATGGAGAACCCACACGAAAATACCCTCTGGGCCAAGATGAAGAAAGAAAAAGAAAAAAATGGGGGATCAAAAGTTTTGGACTGGCACGCACACACACGTTTTGTCATTGTGTGGAATCCATCTATACGGCGTCTAATTATTTGGTTTGGGGGTCTATTGTGCAGGCGTTGAGACCCATTCAACCTACCTGGACTAAGCCCACAATGGGGGGTTTATGCCTCTCTTGTCCCGAGCCAGACTCCTTACAGACCGGTAGGGCTGAGCCTAAATTGGACAACCCCCACGTTAGCCCCATCCTTTTCAAAATGGTGATAAAAGGCGGTTATCTCTCGCAGTCCCCGGATAAAGGCGCGCTGGCATTTAATCATGGCGCTTAAAATTCCCAATTTCTGTCACTGTTAACCTCGGTATGGCTGGAAATCCAAATGAAAGGAAAAAAAATTCTCCCAACCCAACATAATAAAACCGGTGAAAAACAGCTGGTCTTATCTCAAGACCTTTTCCATTAAGCAATCTCTGAGACTTACTCCAGAAATTTGAGGAATTCTTTTTATCCTGACTTCTTTCCTTTAGCCTGGACCACCACACTCATGTAGGTCAATTCATGGTCAGAGCGACTTTCAGCTTTTGCTCCATGAAGGAGAGGGATTTTTATGGCTCTACAGTGGCTTAAAGAGGCACCAAGTGGGGTTTTCGGCTCTCACACAAAAAAATTCCCCCTCGTCGTGACACTATTAGCACTCTTGAACTGGAAAAGCTCAATGCTGCTTAGTGCTCCCAATTAAAAACTGTTATTTGTGGCTCTTCATCCGAGTAGAAAGTTTGGGTGTTAGTTTGGGTTCCATCGCGGCTCGGCGGCAAGGAACCCTGTCAGAGGATTTAATTAACCGCCCATTCACTTGGTAGGCCATTCAGGCCAGGTGTGGCCAATTATTAGGCTGATCCTGATTTGTGGTAGCGGAGACAGGTAGCGTGCGCATCACGGAAGCCCCAACAAAACAAGCCGCCGTGTCCATGTCCCAAAGGATTCGTGTTTTCCTGCTGACAAAAAAAAAAACCAGAAAAAAAAAAAAAACACCTCCTGCAGAAGAATAATTGTTTTCTTTTGCCATTCTCTCTGTCTGTCCCTGGGCTGCCCTCCCATGGGAAACACTGGAAATGCGCAGACATTACAGGGCAGAAGAGCCACTTTACAGCTGAAGAATGGTACAACTTTTCATTACATTTGTGGCCTACGGACATCCGAGACACAAGTGAGAAGCTCATCCCATCCGTTGTTATTAATATTATAAAAAAAAAAGCGAGCCGATGAGATCTGCGAGCTATGATTTCTGTTTGTGAACCTCAACTTTGAATAAAGGATGGCGCGAAAAAAATGTGATTGCGTTGCTGTTTATATCACTGGGCTGACAGAAAAAAAGAACACGACAAAGCTTGATGTACTCAGGCTAATATCAGATTGTCTGGTTTCTAGACACACGTTCTTCCGGACACATTAAGAAACATGAGATTGATATCACAGTAATTACACATTGAAATTTACATGGTTGAGGTTTATAAATTTGCAGTTTCAAGAATCCGTGAAGCCCATTTCTGTCGTAAACTTTGACACACCTGCATTTAGCCGTGTAAAAGAATATTTGCTCACATGCTCAAATTCCCCATTCATCTTCCTGCAAGCCCTCGTTCCCAGCAAAACAATTTACTTTTCGTGGGCGCAGGAAACATTTTTTTTTATGTATGGCAGAGAGGAAGGGAATGTGGGGGGGGGGGGATGTTAATACATTTTTTTTTGCACAATCCTATAGACGCAAGCCCAGTTCTGAATACGATCTGATAGAGGAAGGATGTCGGTGGAACACGAGCACAAGACCCGTCGCAAATCAGCAAGCCCATCTATGTTTACACTGCACTGGTTGAGTCTTCCTGCTAACACAACGCTGCCAGCACGTTCCCTTGATTTTGCCTGATTAACAGCCCGGCCCGGGCCTAGTAAGCCGACACCGTCCTAGTGCTGGGAACACTGCTAGGGAGTCTACTAGAACCCTGCATGGCATTGGCAATTCTCCTCCCCCCCCCCTCCATCCCCAAACCTTCCTTTTCCCTTTCTTTCCCCCTTTTTACTACCCAGCCAAATTTACACATCGTGAGGAGCCAACTAAATGGAAGCACGGTACGGAACGCCGGTCATTAGCTACGATTTGGACTAATGTTACAGCGAGGCTGCGGCACCGCTCCAGCGCGGTCAATGGACATGTTTGATAGAATAAACACGCTCTTGATACATGTAATCCATCCCTACGTTGGGAGAAGATTCAGGCCTCGGCACACGTCAGCAGATCGACTTTCGGGGTCCGTTTCCAGCCATTGTTGGCTGTGCCTACGGACGCATTAGGCTCCACTATCAATCGGGGAGTGCTCATCAAATTGGATTTGCGACGGAAAAATGGAGGGAATTATTGCATTAATACGAGCTCTGAAAGCCCAGGGAAAATGAGATGGGGAGTTCTGCATGCGCACACACTGCTTGCTACTTATAATGCATTTATAATGGTACTTGTTGACATTTTTGACAGATTTAAACAGGGGGCTTTTTGTAACTGTGATGAATACCATAAAATTCCGTCATGTCTACATCACATTTGAAACAACAGCTTGCAATACGAACATAAAATGTGATGACTGAATTTATCTTTTAAAAACATTATGGCATTTTAACAATGCGCAGACTATTATTTACCTGAATATTTTTAGAAGCCAATTTTCTTATTAAAGCCTTTTAAATTGGGTTTTGCCCTTCACCGACCTATCTTATAAATACTGTATTGTACTCAGTTATTAAAGCCTATTAACATGTGCAAGTTTAAAAATCTTACAAATCAATGCTAAATTTAAGCCAAAATTATTCCCTAAATTTCAGATTATTCAAGAAATAAAAACGTAAACCCACATTGATCAAATTATCTCATTTAACAATTCTTTAATAGAATTTATCTTAAACTAGTACAACTTGCAATTTTTAGTTTGGCCAGACTAGGGCCTAATATTTCAAATAATTCGTAAACGGCCATATTGCTTTGAAAAATGCCACAACACTGCACCCCTCGCCAACCCTCTCCCCCAAACTAAAGGCCCGCTTCTACCCTCTCATGGGGGTGAAGGAAGGCTCCAATTGGGCAGCTAACTAGTGCCTTCCCCTGGCCTACCATGGGAGGAGGCAAGCTGCTTCCTAGTGCACGGAGGATATTGGGTCAAGGAGAACGGAGTAGGAGATACAAGCTAATAACATGGATTCCTCCTTGCATGCCTTGCAGGGGTCGAAGTTCAAGGGTCATTCGGGTCAACAGGAGAAACTGTATCAGGACAGAGCAACATAGGAAGGGCATTGCAGATGCACATATTTCAACGTGGTTGTGAAAAATATGGACCCATAGTGAAGTATCTGTATCTGCTATTCAAGACGGAAAAAAATTCATTGGTTCCGATAATTTGAACGGAATATTTGCCATTATGGCAATTTCTGAAAACTCAATGGGGCAGGGACATGCATTTTTGGATGAAAAATACTAATCAGATTAATCCATGTTCCTTGAATGATTTGCTACCATTTGGAAATCCTGATATTGTTGTAATCCACAAAATCCTCAGCCGTTGTGAATCAACAGCCAATTCCTGCCAGTTTTTTTTCCCTTTTTTTCCCCCCAGGTCAAATGTATGAACTGCATGTACCGAGAGCCACACACATATGAAGGGATATTGATGCACATGACCGCAATGATGATGATGTAGGATGTCAGGCGTCGTGATGGATCCACATTGATCACTCACGCTCACATATTGTGGTGTTTTCATTTCCACTTGGAACACACACACACATAAAAATGTTCAAGTGCTGTGAGCAAAAATAAATGAGAGCGCAAATCCCACACCAACCCTGTGATTTTTTGGTTTGTCCCCGCAGAACGCAGATTTCACTTGCTGATGAAATCTCTCACTGGCAACTAGCAAGGCACCCACATTTCAACAATTGCATGCAATGTGCATCTAAATCATCAAACTAACAAATCATTACCAAAAAAATGTTCAATTAGATGGTATATCAGAATCACAAATTCCACCAAATTTATAGCTTATATTTATCAGCAAGCAAGATTGTTTACTGCATTTTGTTGACAACTTTCAGTAAATAATAGTTATCCCTAGAACATTTGTATACCTTTTTAAATCCAAATACTATTATAAAGAGCAAAATGCAGAAATATATATCTCCCAAACATGTGTTCATTTTGGAACAACATGCCTGACCAGTAATTCCCTGGGGTGTGTGTATGTGCATGTGTATCACTCAATTCAGTTTCCCTCTCATAATACCCGAAAAAAGGTCACAACTGAAAAATGTCCAAGGACAGAAAGTCAACCTTTGCAGTCTGGCATCCAATTACAGGCCGAAAGTGACTGCCTTGAATGAATGCCTCCATAGAAACCAGTGCATTGTGTTCTGAATAGGCAGCTCGGTGACCTTTAACCTTGGTGTTTTTTTTATATTCCCTCTGTGGTTTTTCCCAGAGCAGGTCGGGACCCACCCTGCAAATTATCAGATGCAGAATCACAATTAAATACATTAGGAGGGCAGGCTATGATACCAAGGTGAAAAATAACCTGAAGTGAAAGTGCTTCTATGTGCACTGGCTGTTAGTGTTATATTAAGAAAACCTCATCTTTTTCCTACAAGATGTTTACACAATCAGGTAAAGCTCTCAGAAAAATTAGCTGGCAATGACTCATTTTGAAACTCTTAATCCTCATTTGTTATGAATATATCACTTCAGTCTTGTGAAGTACGAATCCCTGAGCTATATTATAAGCAAATATAAAAAAATGCTCACATCGCTTTTGAGGATGCATACGTTTTGAACACGGTGGCAACAAAATCACTGGTTTTCATATGGGCCATTCTATAAATTTAGGGTGCAAAGTGTGACATTGTTCCTGTTAGTTACTGCTACCTTGGTACTTAGTAATTTCCATTCAAGTATTATCAATTAAGAATGACACTAAGCCATTTGTTTTATTTGTTGGGTAGGCACTTTGTTATTCATAAACACTGTTGGGAGGACAACTGCATTTAGGAGTACATCCAGAATTATAAAATCGTAGATGTCAGATGCAATAATTTATAAAATGAGGCCATACTGAAGAAGACAAAAATGGATTCTTAATAAATATCTGTTTAAACGTGCTGAATGTCCAAATGGTCAGATTATCAGTATCAGAAGCTGAATCCTCGACGTAACCCACGCTGGCTCAGCAGGCTCATCCAATCGCTCCATTTCCTGAACGATGAAACCCAACTAACACTTCAGATTACGAATTGCTAAAATAACTTCCTTCATCCGAGTGACGTACAAGAGCTTCCCCTCCCTCCTTATAACAGAAGAGAAACAAAAAAAGTACATTGTGCGCGCATTCAATAATAGAACCATCAATATTGGATAGATACTGCTGTCTGGCCAGTGTAATTTTTTGTTGTTGCAGAATCAGGGGGTGTAACCAGGAAGGGGGAGGAACAATCCGCAAAAATCCCTTAGATTTCCGGGGGCGGATTTGGTTGGAAAGGGTGCTTTACAAACCATGACACCAGACAAAAAAGGGACCAAGTAGATTAAGTATATTCTGTTTTTGAAAAGCCTTTTGGGGTGAAGTTTGCGTGTTTTTTTGTGTGTGACTGAAAGTTGGGTTGGGTGTACAGCTGTGGGGCAAAGGAAGTGAAAGGGATTGGCCATTCACAAATCCTAATTCTAACACACAAAAAAATGAGAATATTTCTTGTGAAAAAAGGTCTGTTTTTCCAACTCTGGTTCAAAATAATATATTATGTTGTTTAGGTTTAGCTGAATAATTGCTAATACTAGATTTTGAGGTGTACTCTGTTTATCAGTGGTTATAAGGCGGTGTTGACTACCAAAAAAACTTTTTAAAAAGGAGGAAAAACACAACGGAAAGAAACACAAATCTGTATTCTGTAAATCTGGCTTATAATAATTTCAAACTAACTTAAATGACTCTTAAGCCTTTTCATGAATGCAAAAGATGATCTAAATGGTGCATATTTTTAGTGTCTAAAATGGAAGTTTAGACAGGTAGCAAATTTTATGTGCAAATTAGCCTGCCATGTCATTCTGCGAGTGTGCATCAGCTCGACTGATCATAATATTTTCTTTTGTTTGCCGTTCGCACCGTTTTGAGTGCCGTGTCACTCTTGCAATTTAATTAATTGGCGATCTCACTCTTGCAGAGATTGGAGAGACTCGAGAGAGAGAGAGAGAGGGAACTAGAGAGACAGTATTATCATGGACGAGAGTATGAGTTACAAATTAATTTGTCAGTGGCAGGCCGGGGTCACAATCCACGCTGCGCAGGGGTACTTCTTTCTACTCTAGTCGCCATGATGTGACGAAGCCCTGTCTTAGCTACTTATCACTAGGGGGATAGCTGGATGGGACTTGTGGACTAGACGGCAGAGTCGTTAGGTGTCAGGAGTGGTTTAAATTTGGCTGCGATGTGGCAGCAAGTGGCCCCCTTTTGACGGGTCCGGGGACATGGGGTAGGGGGTGAGCCATCGGCGAGGGGGATTAGGTTGGGGACTTTGGCCACTCGGACATCCAACGTCGGGCACAGTGCAGAACAGTTCATGGGAGTTAAACATGGCTTTGGCGTGACTTCAGATTAACTTCAGACTTTAGCTCCATTATTTCAGACGCCTGACTTTGGGTGAATACAGCTCATTAAAGGTCTTGTTTTCAACTTCAGAAATGTGCAACAGTATAGGACAAACTTTGAAGAGTATTTAATTTTCATTCTATTTTCGAACATTCAAAAATCAGGCAAATTACTTCAGCAGACAAGACAATTTTAAACTAAATATGTGCGAAACTATTTACGTGAACTTGGGTGAACAAAGGAAAATGACAGTGAAGTGCTCTGATTTCATTGAATTTTTCACATGTTTTTTTAAATACTGGAGATTATGTTGTTTATGGAGCACAAACTGAATTTTGGGGAGAGGAGACAAAGAGGGGTACAGCAAGCCTCTTCCTTACCTCTCAATTTATTGTTTCTTTCTTGAAATATATTTTTTTTTAAATTAATATTTTTCAGCTCATTAGCAATTTTTATTTTCACATGCACCATACAGTCACACATGCTTCTTCAAAGATAGCTGATCCATACATGTTTTACAATGTAACATTCACTGTTCAGCAAAATATGCAAAACAAATAATCATTCTGTGAATACTGAGTGTCGATGAAATATTAATTTACAGGCTTCCGTTCTTGGCATTTAAATGGCTAGCTTTCCACGTCTGACGGAACCTAAAGATTACTTTCTAGAAAAAGAAATCATAGCCTTTGCACACAGAAGCAGAGTCAGAGAGGCTGGAAACCTTTCGCAGCTTGCGCACGAAACCGCCCAAAAACAAAATGCAGCCATTAAGACTCTTCCTGCGTAGGAATTACGGCCCCAATCTTAGAATAACATGGAAGGTATCAACTGATCCATGGCTGGCAAGCCTGCGTAAATTTCCTCCAAAATATCCCGCCGCTAGTGTCAACATTCAACAGTTAGCGCACGCTGAGAACCACATAAACCGAGGGGAAAGAAGACGACGATGAAATAGAGAGAATGAAAAGAAAAAAAAAAAATTGTGAGTCAGCCTCCCAAATTGGAAATGGCCAGATCCTGGGTGCGGAAACCTTTAATTCTCCTTCACTATCTCCTACAAGGTCAATCTGGGTGAACCAAATCAACATTAAAGGGGACTGCATGCCAGCATTCATAAACAATTCCAACAACATGCATAGTATTTAAACCAAATGAGTTCTTTTGTTTTTGTAGGTTATCTCTTAAAACTACTATTGGTTGCTTGCGAGATACGATTTTATAGAATAAAAAATTACCTCTTTGTTTTGTACATGTCACATCAGAAGTGTAAATGTACAAGTATGGGTACATCTACTCCAGCACAAAAATGACAGACACACAGGCAGGTTCAGTCATGGATAAAATATATGTACATATACCATCTTGAGAAACTTCTCTTTCAAAATGTGCTTCTTATTATAAGAGTTCGCTAATAAATGGATTGGACTTGGGGCGCAAGTCGAAACGGTCTCAAACTTGTTATCCGTGAAAACTAAAAGGCCCGTCCAATTCTGCGGTTGTTCACTTTATTAGCAAGGTAAGTGTATGGCCAAGGTGGAAAACACTAGAGAAATCTTTCCCACTCTCGGCTCTGTCTAAAGCCTCCCGTGATGTAATGAAAATGTTACCACGGCTCCGTGCGAGCCCCCCCAGTCCTACCAAATTACAGACGTTGGGGCCAGGTCGCAGAGGGGATGGCTGACGTGAGACGAGCGGGGCACGGAGAGGGACGGGACGCACAACGGTCTCCTCCGAGTCCCGATCACTTTATTAATCACGGAGTTCAGCATCTCTTGAGTGGGGAGGGAAACTACGCGCGGATATCTGTTGCCCTCCCAGGGGTTGCGGGCCGGTCTTAATGGCTTTTGTTGGGAGCATTTCATGCCGGGGACGAAAAAATATTGCTGAGGAAAGAGGTATTAGGATGTTGCTTGATATTTCTTGCCGCGTGCATTGGTAAAGTCTTCATGAGACCGTAAATATGCTTTTTGTGCCTGTCGAGATTGCGTCTGTCATTTTTCTCCTTCTTGCCAATACAGACCTTTAGCATGCTGCCACATTTTCAGTCATGTTCCCTGTATCCAATAACAGTACTAAATGATGTTTTGTTAAAAAAAGGAACCAGACTGTTTGTCCTTCCAGCCTCGCTTTGGTTACGTTGATTTGAAATTGAATGGGAACAAACGAAGACCGCTGCACCATGATAATGGTCTATTGCTGTTGTTGTTGCAAATGGTGGGTATGTATGTATGTGCATGGCTTGATCCTGAAAATTGTGATTCTTGGATTGTGCAATGCCGTGTCTGGGCCCAACCCGTTCAAATTTTATTTCCTTATTTGGAAACTTGCCAGCTGCATGCAAGTTCTCTGATTACTTATTCGCAACTTTCACAAGGTACATACATTCCAGAATCTTTTATAGTTGCACGTGTTCTCCACGTGTGTCCCCATTCTAGGACGTTTATCGCTGATTCAACACCCCAAAAATATTTTATCGCGCCCTAAGTGGAGTAAGTCGCACGCAAACCGAAAGCGGGACAATGGCAGATGTTCTCATATCGCGCGCAAAAAAAAAGTACAGGTTGTTTTTCACCGAATGAGAGGGAGAAGGAGTTGTCGCGGCAATGAGTCTGAACGACTTCTTTTGTCCTTCACGCCCTGTGACCAACTTTTTTTAACGGTTTATCAGCAAATGAGATAACAATTAAGGGCTACGGCAAATAACGGCTGGGGCGTTATCTCCGCTACAAAATGGAAAACTCGGTTAGCCAGATAACCTGCCTTCACCTGTGTGTAGGACAGGTCTTTAATGGGTAATCGGGCGGCCCAAAGCAATGGTTTCCTATCAGGCTGCTGGAGTGCACATTCTTTCCTCACTCACCCCCTACTGGTATTTATTCAATCCAGAGTCACTAGGATTTTGTGAGAAGAAACATGGCCATCCAATGAAGCCGACAAAGGCATTTGAAATATTCAATTGTGTCCCGGAGGTGCAATGTTAGTGCATCCCATTGCTCACCTTTTGTCACAGTATTTTCATATTCTAAAGAAAAGGAAAAAAAAGTGGAATAGTTGCCTATTCAATGTCAGTGTTATAATCTGCGCAATGTGGCAACTTAAAAAAACACTGCTATATACTTTGTACAGGAATTCGGTGAGAAGGATCGACCTTGACTTACATGAGGTGTAGTAAATTGAGTTAAAAACATGAATAAGTCCAGCCGGTGCAACAACTTACAAGCCCCACATCCGATAAAGAGCTTTAAAAAATGATGAATCATGCCGAGAAAGCTAATGTTGGTCTGTAAGTGTAAGTGTGAACTGAGTACACTGTGTGTGTACAAATGTACATGTATGTATATCATCCTGTAGGTCCACAGACAAAAACACTCTAAAAATGGAAGACTTCATGTATATTGCACACTGCAGTCAGTGTATATCTGTATCTGGGTCACTTTCTAAACTCTAATGCGACATCAAAGTCAACAGTTTTTAGTCTTTTGCCACGCAAGACAAAGTTTTCCCTCAATGAGCCGCTTTCAGTTTCACCACAATGTACAAAATGGGCTTTTCTGCCATTTTTTCCCATTCACAGTCCCAGCGAACGCATGCCTTGTGGTCAAAAGAATCACCCCCCTAAAAGCTGTATACAACAACAAATACTCTGTTGTGCTGATATTTGGGAGTAGATTTCCCTTCTTTGTATGGCTGTTTTTATTCATTTTTTTTTTTTTTTGGCAAAAAAAGAAAAGAGAAAGCCGTAGTGCTGGTTGGGCATGCAGACAGAAGGCAAATTGTAAAGCAAGCGAGGTCTCTAGGTCTTACATTCCAGGCATAAACAGAGTTCACAGTGCCTGGAGGCGAGGTGCACTGGGGCCCCAGTTCAGCTATAGCCAGCTATGGTTGGAAGGATCGGGTGATTTATGTGAGGGTTCAAGACCGTGCATTGTGCTGTGACTGCGGTAATGGCACCGGGGTTGCGTCCCAACTTGATATATGGAAAATTCCTGGACGGATGGCGTCAATAATTTTCAGTTTTAATATCCGAATACACCTCCACCAGATCAGACCAGAGGAATAGCCCAAGCAGTTCATGCAGGAAGACCCCTTTTCCCAAAGAATAATATACACCACTTGGTCCTGGGTGTTTTCGAAAACAAGATTTATTCACAGTGACTGAATGTGACCCTGTGTGTACATGTACATGTCCGTGCACATGTACAGTGAGTGTAATACCTTACACATTGTAATTTGATGTATTAAGCCCGGTTGAGAGTTTGAAAATGATGGTGGTAAACTGCTGCACTGGCGCAGATACAGAGGTCAAGGTTTAAAGGTCGAAATCTCACACAAATTCCAACAAACTGAAAGAGTCCCCGGCTATGC
Source organism: Patiria pectinifera (assembly GCA_029964075.1). Lineage (NCBI taxonomy): Eukaryota > Metazoa > Echinodermata > Asteroidea > Valvatida > Asterinidae > Patiria > Patiria pectinifera. Next base: position 16,233,510 of record CM057138.1, on the reverse strand, counting down.
TGATGTTGTATACTTGATTATTTGTCATAGGAACGTTATCTTTTGTGTTAATACAAGCTGACTGCCAGGTGCTATTAAAGCTAAATAGTCTGGCTTCATAAATCATTTTTTTTGTGTACTTCGTACATAGCAGAACTGTTTCTTAATGGGCACTTACATGTACATTTATTGTGATCAAAACCGTAAATAAAAAACTTCACAGTTATGGTAAATCACCATGACAAGTATAAACTCAACTATGGGCACCGACAACATCATGCAGAAGCATACATGTTTCCTTTGTGCCTAAATCCACTGCAACAGTTGTGTGAGAAACATTTAACACTGTAGACTGAACTGGGCCAACAGTCGAGATCTAACAGAAAATATAAGAGGTGACAATATTGTCCCGGTTGCTTTTTCCTGTGATTTTTCAGTGGATATCCTTCAAACCTTGGCTCATGTTAAAGGTAATATACAACATTTGCTTCAGACGAAACGGAGCAATTTATAGACGTCAGGGAATTGTCAGGTCAGGGAACCAGACTAGCTGGCTTATGCCCATTCATGGATGTGTAACTGATTGCAAACAACATGTGGACTAACTAAATTTGGTGAATTGGTGGCAGTATTAAAAGGCTGACCATCGTTGGAAATTGATGCAAACATTTTTTTCCCCTTGAAAATGACAGCACACCAGGTGCTATATGATTTAACAGGATGCTTGAGACTATTCTTCACTAACAGTCCAGTATATTTCATAACCATTTTTGGTAGTTTTGTTTTTTGATGTTTGAGAAATACCTTTAACAAATGTGAATAAAATAACCGCGGTTGGGTTGACAGAAAGTATAATGACTGAATAACTTTCTTTTGCATTAGCCACGGCCAAAACCACACTCTATTTCATTTTGATGGCCTACTAATGAAACCACACAATGGTTTCAAAAGCAATCTATCTTTACAGAGAAGTGAAAGCAATCGAGCGAGTAACACACTGTCATTCAGGAGGATATAAACACTGTTTTGTTGAAATACATGTCAAATTCCGGTGACAGTGGATTGTAACAGCAATTGAATTTATAGCTAATGCTATATTGAATCCAACTTGACAATTACATGTTTAAAGAAACTGTTGTTCTTGTCTCAATACATAGTAAATGATATTGAAATATTAAAAAGGTAGATCTGAGCAGTAATTATTTGCAGCTTTCATAATCTTAAACTGTATCAATGAATGGGAGGTTTGCGGTAACACCATGTGAATGAAAGATGTCTCTTATTTGTGAGTTCTGTGGTTCTGAGAAGAACCAGTTGGTTTAACTCAAGTTTTACTCAAACTTTATGTTCTGTTTTCTTTCTTTTTTATTTTTCGGAGGATTTTTATTATAGGACTACGCATAAATGCAGGTAGCCTAACACTTTGTTCCAAATTTTGGTAACAAACTAAATCTTGGCATAAATCTATAAATGCGTTATCTGTAATTCTTAATGCAAATCTGTGAATGATATGACAGTTTTCTCTGACAAAAAACACCCATATGAAACTACAGCAAGATTGTACTTTGTGCACTCTTTTTGAAGGGTAAAAATCTGACATGAACTTGTTCTGGAGTAAACTCTAACCTGTTTTCAAATGTTTCATATATTGAACTTAGGCCAAAAAAAGTAATAGTTCTGCTTCTGGTTACCCTACCTTCCCTATTTTGACAGCCCCTACGCTAATTTCTTTTTGGGGAAAATGTGGAAAAAACCCAGAAAATCATCAATTACATTTACACCATGTACCTAAACTCCTCCGTAATGTAATTATTATGCTTAACCCCAAACCTTTGTAGATTTTACCAAGAAAAAAAACAACTTTTGAAATCTTAACTCCAGAATTCCCTAAACTCCTCCCACCCAGGATCTGCAGCACTTTCGGGCGGATTACCCCCAATAAACAGCAATAGACCGATATCGCAAACTGGAAATAAAAAATTTAAAAAGCAAAAACCCCAGCAGGACTTACAACGTTTGGCCCGAGTTCCCCATAGCTTGAGATTGGCCAACATAATTAGGAACAGGGCAGCTCCTGCCCTGCGACTGATTGAGACTACATGCTCCATAAATCGCCGGCGGACTCCCTGGCACATGGTTTGCATCACATGTACATTCACAGCGAACTCTTAAAGAACATTTGGACTGATAGATTTTACTACTATCAAAATAAAAAGGGTCACACATTTCCAGCAGGCCAGAGATGCAAGAGCAACTTGAGACATTGACAGCAATCATGGCAAGAATAAAATGAATAAAAGGTAGCAATAGATCACAACACCGATCTTGTGTAAAACATTACACCTACATTAATAAGACCAAAAAGAAAAAAACAGTTCTGCTTCCGGTTTCTATTCTGACAGCCCCTACCCTAATTTTTTTATTGGAAAAATGAGGAAAAAAACACCCAAAACCATAAATTTCTATATTTTACCCTTGACAACACGCAGACACCTCGATATGATCATACACACACAAAAATAGCAACAACAAAAATTCCCTACCTACCCTATTTTTGAATGCCATGCAATTGGAAGCAAAACTTTTTTTTTGCCTAAACACTCATAGGCTGACAAATATGATGCTCCATTGATCGATAATACGTCATATTTCATTTGAAGAGGTTATTTCCAAATTGCAATAAAGCCTATAATAATCATTTGAAAAAAGTAAAATATTTGTACTTTTAATAAAACTTCAAAAAAAACCCCCAAATAACCATGTAACAGCTGTTTCTAAACTTCATTTTTCGCATAATTGTATTCCTAAATTGTGTTTAACTAACTGATTTTAGGCAGCCAGGACACAGCAGAATTCTACAAACAGGTAAACAAAATGGCATTTAGGCCCTATCGCGTTTTAGAAATAAACTTTTCATTTCTGCACATAAACACTAGGAAAATCCCAACAATTGAAGACATTCAGTGCTTTTACTTAAATCTAAAAATTAAATACTGTTCAAATGTAATTTTTTGAATTGTAGAAATATGTAAACTGATTTTAAACATTGAATACATATCTGTTTAAACCCCAAAAATGGCATCGTCATGCCACCCTCAATCGATCAAGAATAAACCCTATTGTATGTTTACAACTGCAGGCAGGACCAGAATTGGTTATCCACTTTTAAAACTTCTATTTGAAAATGCTGTTTTTTAATTTTACACATGAATTCAATTAAATCTGATAATTACAAAGTGTAAAGTATAGACCTACCGTTTCTCTTCAATACCAAAGCATAAGCTTTCTTTTCAAAGAAATCAAACTTAACTTTCTTTTATCCAGAAATTTCTTAAAATCTTTAAAAATTGCCAGATGTGCATGAAAAAAACATCCCTTTCTGAAGACCAGTAGAAGGAAAACGCTGTAACTGTTGTAAGGACATTCTGTCACCCAAATAAACTGTTTATTCGGAACAGCAGGAAATCACTTGGCTTCATCTGGCTTGAATCACACAGCCTCAGCAACGGATTATGCTCAGATTTTGTCAGAACACTTCCAGGACTATGCCAATTGTCCTTGAAGACATTTTCTCCACAGCTTTGAATGTTCCAGCTACAACTGGTACTGCGCTGGATATGCGGAATATAGGCCTACCGAATACTCAATCATCAACCAAAAACATCAGAATAGCAGTGTTTTTTTATTCACACAAAATGTAAGTGGTCTCGAGGACATGATGAAAACTGTCCATGATGTTCTCTCAATCATGTAAAGTTGAGTGGGTTTATTTCTTTGTTTGCCAAATGCCACACTTTTGTTGAAAACAAAATATATTTTTAGCTCAAATATCAGCCATTCTGCTACCTGTTCTTCGTATTATTTTTAACAAGCTCTTTGTCAATTTTTGATGAGCGCAGACGCCTCCACGGCCAGTTAAGGCTGGCTGCTGACGCAAGTTAAATTTCATTAACGCATTTTAAATATTGGAATATTCGATCAAGACTTGTCCAAATTAGAATAATTGAACATTAAATTATCGAAAATAGCTAAAACACAAATAAATTTTTATTAAAAAAAATGGCCAAGTCTGAAACTCGATGTTAGTGTGTTTATCTGTAACTGTGACAAGTAACAGAAAAAACAATTAGAAGCCTATCGGCAAACAAATTTAATGACTGATGTATAGCCCAAAAATAGTGATTTCAACTCAAACTTTAACAAAACAAAGGAAGTTTATGTCCCAAAACCCAACCAAAACACCAAAACTGACACAATGCAGAATTATAGAACGAATTGCAACAGAAATGAACAATTGAAATGCTTTCAAAATTGATTTTCAACAAACTGCATCTAGTATTTATACGATAGTATATGTTTTTTTCTATTTCCGTGTATGTTTTTTTTTCCGACTGGAAACTACATTGTGAAAATAATGTGTTTGAAAGTTTCATAAAATCAGTCCATGACAAGTCTCACGCTACTAAGCATCAAAAGGTTACCAGAGTGCGTGTATTGCTTTCAACTGAAAATCATTCTGTGAAAACAGACAATTGGGTGTTTCGATACCGTGCAGAATCTTTGATATGTGTTGCGGAACTAATGACATTTTCACACACATTTCAATTCACATTGTGAACTTGATAACAATATCACCAAAGCAAAGCCGTGGCTCACTTGATTTGAATTTTTTTTTTTTTGGCAGCTACTGTGCAAGTACCCGCCTAAAGATACCTTCAACAAAAACCACCCTTGCTCTGTATTAACCACTGTACAAGATAACAAATCGGGCACATTCTTTGCCCAAAACCTAGCCTTGTTTGGTATGCACTCAGGACCCTCTCCTGAACAACTTTGAGGAACGGGGGAGAAAAAAAAAAAGCGGGATCAAAATTCACCCCAATGAGTCCCAGCCATTGAGAGGGCAAGATAAAGGCATTCAGCAACCGAACTGGTTATCAGTGGCGGGGAGTATATAGCGCCCGACTGATACTATAGAACTAATCTGCAACATCGAGCAAAACCTGGCAACAACAGATGCCAACCCCCAAAATATAAAAACACAACAACCCGCCGCCCCACAATCAGTGTATGCGTTTGTATGTATGTATTATGTCAGATGAGGTCTGCATAAATAGAAGCCGCCTTAAAAATTATATCGGTTTGCTGTGCAAACAGTGTCCTCATTTGACCCGCCATGGAGGCGGTAAAGGCAGGCTGTGCTCCGCCGGTGTTATAAGGCCATTATGGTCGCTGCGCCTGCCCGCATCTGTGGATTGCCCGGGACTACTGGCTTAATGCTCCAACAGAGCTGTGATATTCCCCGCTCCGTGCCACAATTTGATCTTGTGTGTGTGCCATGTGGGGTCTCCATCGCTTGTGAATACAAAAGCCAAATCTCTCATGCCATAATATTGCACTCGAGTTCTTCCCGACACACACACACAGAGCTACCGATACAATTTCTCCTGTGTGAGAAACTGTCCCATCTGTGTATATGATTGTGTGTACTCGATAATAATAAAAAGGAAAAGAAATGCGCAGCGGAATAACCGTTAACGAGTACTGCCACTCCAGTATGGAAGTGTGAAGCGGGGCACGTTTACAGTTTGAGTGCCTGTCGATAACATTACATGTAGGGGTTCATATCTTTCATCGTTTGCCGGCTATTCAAGTCCCTGGCAATATATTTTCTATAGAGGACAAATACAAATCTCCCTGCGTGATTTGTAAAAATTGTCATAGATGAATGAAAAGTACTTGCTGACATGTCTATATAACACACACTGATAAGGGCAGCATTTGACACTACATTCTTGAATTTCATATTTTCCCCCTCCAAAACAGTAATGATTATGTAGTTGGACTACATAGCCCAATAATTTGAAAATCCTACATTTAATTTTTGCTGTTCATCTTTTCCAGGAAAGAAATGTAGCTAAATTCCCAAGACACTTGCCGCTTCTTTCTACTCTTTCTTAGCTTGCAATTTCACCGCATTATGAGCCATAATTTGAAACAGTACTATCCCTTGCGAATCCTACATGCAGGCTTACTTTAAAAAACAAACAAAAAAACATGTGGATTGAGAGCGCCTGGCAGTTTACACATATTTTTTCCTTCTCTGTCAGCAACTGAGGCCCAGATATTGAAAAAACATTAATGATAAACAGAAGAATCAATATGTAATATGGAAGCCGTGTGTTTACCCGTTTGATCCGATGTTTGCAAACGCACCAGATAGCAGGAAAACTGTGATAAGTAATGGTACCCAAAAATAGTCACTCAATAGTTTTAATAACACAGATGTAATATTCAGTGAAATAAATACTGCCCACGAAATCCAGTGCTCCACAAATGCTAAATACAGTAGCATATTGAATTGGTTACAATGTAGCAACAATGTAGCAACATGTAATACAATGACCAACATTGTAATAAATAACTGGGAAAATGTAATACAATGTATGAAATAACCAACTCAATGCAAAAGACAACACAAAAAGCTGTAAATTAGCATTTAGAATGACGATCCTAATGTAATAATAAGAAATACTGCATGACTGTCTAAAATAAATGAACAAAAAATTATGTGAACATTTTTCTGATAGGAATTTCCACTAGATGAGTTTCCACAAGTATTGAAGTTTTTTGTCCAAGTAAATTCAGCTAAACCATCCTGAAAATATTGTACAACACAAAATCAACCAACTCTAAAATTATAAACATCCAACAAAAAACTGTGATAGGTGGGAGCACAATGTGTTTTGTTAATCTTAGGGATTAATGATGAGGTGCTAAACTGTCTTAAATTAGGCCATTGTGCTCACTTAAAAAAGGCAAACCACAAAACGGCTTTGAAGTCTTTTCAACTAATGACACAAACCACTACACACAATGAAACACCACCAACACAGTATTTGATAACATGTAAACCCATTTTCCCATACATGTAACAAAAACTTCAAAGCTTATGAAAAATTATGAGACATTGATGAAGAAAAGTAATTCCAACAATTGAAGTCTTAAAATGTGATGGCAGAATAAAAAACAGAGAGCGTTTTTTTTTTTAAAGTTATACCACTTTTTCGGGCATGTTTGGATAATCGAACCAGTTTGAAATATGACATTGTACAATCAACATTTGCTGTGAAGTTTTACTTGCACTAAGCTGCAGTAAATCATTGTGGAACATCAAGTAAATAAAATAGAAAGCAGGATTTTAAATTTAGAAAACACATCAATCCAAAAACCACAAGAAAACAACACTGGACCCACACCAACTTTCGCGGTATTTGGAACCGCGCAATCGCGGGGTGTCACACACCACGCGAAGGCCGTCGACCAACAAAAAAAAGGATAATGGCCCACACTAGACAGAGACGACCGTTTCGCAAAAAAACCGTGATAGATTGATGGGTCTCTTTTGTCATTTATGTCACATAACTCGAGCAATGAGAACTGCCTTTCCCGCCATGACAATTAGTAAACACGACGGTGGCACTGATTTGTGAATTTGTTGGGTTGAAAAGTAAAAGAATTTGGATGTTGTGGGACGGGACCGGGTAGCGTTGGCTTGGCGCACGGCCGCTCGGTCGCGCACCGTACCGGGGTTATTTCAAGACGGGGTCGGGGGATTGAGGTTGGCCCCTAACACCTTACCTGTCTTCTCCTTGATCTCACAGAGCACGCTGAATAGAGCAGGCTTCATCCGATGACAGTTGAGTGCGTGTTTTCTGTGGGGGTGAATGAGAGGGGTGACACGCCGAGTTAGTCCGGGGATAAATCACCGGTGCAACGGGAAATCCGGCTGGAAGACAGGAGGAGGGGGGTATACCGGAGCGAGAAAACACTGGGAGGTGACACCGGAGCGGCGCGACCGATCGGGCCGTGGGTGCGTGTTTTGGACGCTCAAACGGCTCGTGGTACCGCGATCGCAGCATGGAAGATAAACAGAAACCAACGCAAAACATTGGGGGACCAGACAACAATCTGCTATTTTGAACATTTTGGCAGAAGCTAGTTACACGATTTGCCTTGAAATTGGTCGTCAACTGTACGACATGCACCCCACACATTACTAGCACTGCGTAAACGGGGGAACTACAAATTGGACACCCGTGTTATACTTCCCGTTAACGGCAACGGCAAACTCACCTTGCTTGGGCCTCGTCTAAACTCTGATCCGTGATGGTCATGATTTGCTGTAGAATATCCCCGATTTCCTGCTTTCTCGCCTCCTGCGAGTGCGTGTGTTCCCCGGCATGTTGTCCCTGTTGTTGCTGGTCCACCGTGCCGTGGCTGGTGACGGGTGGCGGCTGCATACCGTGGTGAAGATTCGACAGGCTCGCCATGGATTGTTGATGGTGGGGCGAATGCACCACATGGCCGGCCGATACCGAGTGCATGCTAGGCACTAGGGCTCCCTGGTGTTGCATTAGGGACCTTTGTTGATCGTCCATGTCCTGACAGAAGAACGGGAGGGAAAACACACGGCTACGTGCACCGATCGTCGCAGCACCATACACGGCTCACGTCGGACCCGTCTTGCTCAATCGGTTTCACCGCCGAGATTTTGTGGATCCTTCGGGTTGACAGCTCAAGCACGTGGATGAACGGGGGGATTCACAATGTACGGACGTAAACGTAGTAAAGAAAGGAGCCGATGAAATGTTTTTATTCTGCTGTGATGTGTGGAGGTGGGATGAACACGGCTTGACGGCCACAAATGCCACTCAAATCTGCAGACGTGTCAAAACCCAAGCCGCCATGCCCCGCCCTAATACGTAAATGACGGTTGCCACGGACGACCAACGGGACTTCTATTCGCTAGCAGGTAAAGTCCATGTTTGCTTTCTGTGCGGAGGGGTCAAATAGCAGAAGCCGTTTCGCTTTGAAACAGCCAAGACAAACCCGTACATTTTAGAATCGAGTTTTATATGGGTAAACACGGTGACTAGTCAGTCGGAAAACATCAGGGTATTGAAAAGAACTCTCCACGATTAAACCAATTGCCGTTACTGTCACGCGCTGATTAGAACGACACCCCTAATCGAAAGTTGAGCTGTCTATTCATGTATAATGTAATGTCGTAGGCTCTGATTTTTGTCTTGAAGATAAAATTAGTAATGGATAATTAATAGACGTGATTGAAAATGCATTTGTCTGTCAAGGCTGATCACGCCTATTTTTATGCAGCTCATACTCAATGTGACATATTACGGGTAACGATTGGTTTAATTTTAAACAGTTATTTTCTTCCGTTATTCATATTTTGTGGGCGGTATATTTGAAATTGGTTAATTTACATATCTGTTAATTAGGCCGTCGAATTTGAACTGAGTTAACATTTCGCGGACATTGTTAATTGATCAACGCAGCGTTGCTATATCTTTCTTCTTTTTGTTGGGAGGGGGACAATTTTCAGCTCGTCTCCAGCTGTGGTTTATGTTTGCATGGAAGATGGAGTAAAGTCAAAAATATTATGTCAAATATTAGCCTATGTTGAACATTCTGAGAATGTATACATTTTAAAGTTGAACTTTTTGGTTCCGCCTCTTTGAAGGCGGTAGTATGCATGGCGAGAATGTAATCAAAATGAAGTGAGCCAGTGCGTGACTAATGTTACTAACTTACTGTTTTCTGTGTCAACCCGTTCAAAACAACAATATTGCATATCCTTTAGGTTATTAAGTTAACCCTGTGTCGTGTCCGCAGTTTCAAAGAACACGCAATTATCAAGGAAAAAAAGGGAAGATAAAAAAATAGGCACGAGCGTTTTGGACAAAAAAAGTATAGACCTGCATAACACGTGTGGCTAATTTAAAGCAGACGGCGTTTTAGTTCAGCGTGTCGGCTTTAATGTGGACCCGTGTAAATTGTGGTCCCTTGCTTTTCGGAATATCCCGTCCGGAAGAGGTTTCTCTTTGAACTGTCGGCTGCAACATGGAGCCTGATCCGTCTTTTCTGGTCAGACAGGAATACAGGTATTAGGGCATTGCACGTAATAATATGACTGATGTACACATGTACATGTATACATGTGCGGTATAATAGAGACTCGGGAAACTGGGGACTTAGTCAATTGAACAAACACGGGAAAGTAAAACCCATGCGTCAGGTCCATAAAGTTATCATATGGCCCGCATGTGGAATGTAATAAACTTCTTTTAGGTTAAAAAGTTGGTTTTTTTACATGTCGTAGGTGCGAGAAAAAAAAACTACAAGTATGACTATGAGGAAATATAAACATCAGATCAACATGCTACTAAATTCTTAGTCTGGTAAAAAAAGTTTATAAAACGGAATAACACAAAATATTAAAATGGATATGTGTAAAACTTACCAAAATATTACTAGAAGAAAAAAACCCAACATGTCCAAACGGGGTGTCAAAAAAAAAGAAATGTGCTACCATCGCGTATTAAACGTCTCTGTTTTCAGTCGTCTTACAAAATAACGTCTGAAAAAACCCAAAACTCTACTTTTAAGTATCATTTTTTGTGTGAGCAAATTCCAACGACACAGCAACATGCAATGTAACGCTTATTTACTGAAAATAATCTACCCCTTAAAGGAAATGGAACACGCCTATGTAATATTAATTAGGTGATGCATGCTGGGAAGCAAGATGGCAGCTCACGGTAGGTCAAAATGATCTGAGATTTTCTCTACGCGTACATTTTTAGACATAAACGGCATTTTCAGTGATCAAATAAGACCGTTTGTGATTTATTTACAATAATATGTTCCAGCATGTTAAGTTGATGATGTAAATGTAGTTGATTGTTGCCTGGATTTGTTGATAGCCCCGTTGATCACGACTGAATACACCTGTTTTTAATCAATGTCAGAGCACACTTGTCATCTGTTTACATACAGACAGTACATCTGTACATGCACTACATTGTACATGTACAAATTTAATACAATGGTTCTGTACAGTAGTGAAAAAGGGGGCGATTTCAATTTGAGTGCACCCACGGTACGGTTTACTATATCCTTTATTTGGAAAGATTCCCATGGGGATGGCCATCACTAATTTTTCACTTCAGTGACCTACCATCCATCAGAAATTGATAATGTCCTAAAAAGTCAAATTTAGCAAGGAAAATATTGAAGTATAAACTGAGACAACACTTAGAATTTTCAGACCAGTCTCATACGGGTTGTGCACAAGGTGACAAGTGATGGCCACATATGGGAATCTTTCCCTTTATTTAGTATGTGCTGTCTCAATTGTGTACACGGTGTGTCTGTTTTCCTTCTAGTAGTACTATAGCATGCCAATTTTGCCATAGTTTAATGATTGATAATTCGAATTACAGTCAAAGAGAAATTTATCGATCATTTTTTTTACATGAATGGTCAGAAGATTTCATGATGTACTGATAATGTTCCTGAAATTTTATTGTGGTTAATTCATAACACATTTTCAAAGTTTTCATCATTTATAGTACACATACACAAAGAATAAGAAAATTATAATATTTACTTTAAAAAAAAACCGGAAATGTGAATGGAAGTCAATACTAGTGGAGTACTGGTACTACTACGCGTAATGCTATTTTATAACACATGTGCAGTTTTCAAATTACCAAGCAGTGCTGCACGTACTTGATTTTTGATGGCCTACATCATTTTTCATGTATTTATCGTGTCAACAAAACTTGATCGCTTTATCAATTTTGTTTATTGATGTTTTACACAGACATTTGGTTGTACTTTACAACAATTTAATTAACGCTGATGCATGTCGACATTTCCACGCAGTCTGCACAGACCATGGTAAATTATACTCATCCGCAGTCTATTTGCAAACTGAATGTTGGTCTTTCTTTTCTTTTCAGAATCAGAAGACCTCCACTTCTGTAAAAGGAAGTAACATGATGCTGTCAGCTCCTTCCCCCATCTGGCTGGCCTGTTGAGTCCAATCAAGAACGTTGATGAAGTCTATTAAAACCTTATGATTTCTACGGTCTACATTTCGCAGAGGAAGCGTTCGAGTCCACCGAGGATTGATTGGACCAGACTGATAAGGAAAAAACACCTTGTAACAAAATCGGTGTTATTTCTACTATATTGGAACAATACTTGTCTAGAAGAGCTTTAGAGTTTTTGCATCATCCCGTCAGGGATCTGTAGTGTCCGAACTGCAAGAAAGAAAGAAAGAAATCCTTTCTAAGATGTGTGGCTTGTGATAGAGTTCAGTTATAATATTGTCAATCATAACATACTGGAGCGTAAATAGAAACAACAAGATGGCTCTTTTGGACGACCCAGCATTCATCATCGCCCACATCCGGCACTCCTTCATCACCAGCGATGACACTGGGATGTGCGAGATGGCCATCATGAATGAGGACCTGGACTGGAAGGAGAGGAGGCAGGAAGCCTTGGACCGGAGGAAGAAGCCCTGGGCCCAGTACTACAGCATGGATCCCGATCAAGGTAGGAGTTACGTCTAGCAAGATTTTAGGAAGACTAATTAAAGCTGTAGTCAAGCAAATCACAAGTCAGTGACATGACAAGTCACTTCACAAGGAATGGTGCCACTGGTAGCATTGTACTTGAAGTCCATCATACGTCCAGGTGCAAGTCCTTGCGAGGGAAAGAATGTAGTATCCAGACGCCACTTCAGTGGTTGTGTACAGTGGTTGTGACGAAAAAAATGGGGTCGGGATGCAACATTCTTTCCTTCACGAGTCCATCACAAGTCACCCAGGCCCCATTCCAGTCACGAGTAGTGATTCAAGTGAACTTTGACAAAAGCAATCTGTTGTTATTGTTCACCCACTGTTGCTTGTGACTGGACTTTTGATTTACTTGTGACTCGACTTGTGATGGACTGGACTACAACATTGGCCACAGGGATGGTGGGATTGGTGGTAGAAACAATTTTCTGTTAGTCTTAGAAAGCTAAAACAAGAGAAAGAAGCCGGTTGTCCATACTACAAGCATGAATCCTGATCAAGGGAAGTTCAGAGGACTTATTAAGTACTACATTAGCTCTGTATCTGGAAAATTTGGAATGAGTGCAAGATGGGATTGATGGACTCGGTGGTAGAGGTAATTAACTCTTGATGAGGGAACCCACAGCAGGAGGCGGCAGCCATGGCCACAGCAGTACCTGTGTGTTGATCCTAATCAAAGTAGGAGCACGGAAGACAGTTGCAATCTCTCTCCAGAGGGATGGTTAAGGTGTGAGATGGGATTGCATGATCAGATGCTAGAATCAGTTTCCTGTAGACAACCTTGGGCAAGAGGAAGAAGCCCTGGCCAGTGGTCACAGTGCCAAGGGCAGACCCAGAAAGGCCGTTGGGGGGGGGGGGGTGTCTTTCAAGAGAAGGACTCTCTCAAATGAAAAATGGCCTTATTTGAGAACATTTTGGTCACTGCCGTGGGGGCCCTCTACGCTCCCTAGATCTGCCACTGAGTGCTGCAGCAATAGCAGCATGGCCTGATCAAAGTAGAAGTTTGAGGAGGACTTAACAGAGTTGTAATCAATCACAAGTCAAATTACAAGTCATCAATTCATTCATGGAACAGTGGATGGACGATGACTAAGTGATGCCTTTGATGTTGTTCGTTTGAATAGCTTGTTATGTGGAGCGCTGTGGTCGTGGAGCACTGTGGTCCAATAGTTACAAGTGGTGGTGGTTCGAACCCTGATGGGGAACATGGTGCTTGTGTTCTTGGGCAAGACACTTTACTACAATTGCCTCTCTCCGCCCAGGAGTACAAATGGGTACCTGTGAAGGTAGAGCCCAGAATGTGCTGATTGCATAGACCAGATAGGAGAGTGTAATTTATACAGAGAGGTTCTGAGGGTTTTGAGATGTTCTAAAATCCCTTTGTATTTAATTAGCTGATCATTATAAAGAGAACCGATGGTCTCAGTGCACAGCACAGGTTAAGATTAAGATAGGCACTATGACATGCATGAGATATTTCACCTCTGTGGTTGACTTGAGTTACATGAAGACTGGGTCTGATGGAGGGCCAGAAAGAAGGACGGTACAAAGAAAGTTGGCCAAGGAGGTTAAAGCCATGATATCAATTGATATTCACAGTGTAGACTCTGTATAAAAAGGGTACTAGGAAGTCAATAATGTCATCGGTTGGTGGGTCTTAAGATGTATCAAGGATGCCGAAGGAGAAATGTGTGAAGGAGTGCTCAAGTTCAGCTCAACAAGTCTCTCATGTCCAGGATCAGGAAGCCTGGGACAAAGGGAAAGCTGTGGATATACTAGTGCATGTAGTTGCAAGTCATGACAGGGCCAGGATATGAAAGGCTTGCCAGACATCCTTGAAGACATTGGTGTCTGCTTGCCGTGTTTGTTGCCTATAGGGTGTTGTCTTTATATGATTTCATTATCCCAATTTTCCTGGTCTTTTTGTGTGAATTCTTCCTGAATCCCCCAAATTAATTTCTGTGCAGGCAATAAATGCAGTAAATTGCTTTATGCTGTTGTACATAGGTTGAATTTGTGTGTCAGTTCAAACCTGTGTCTCAGTGTGCTAGGCGTGGTAACATCTTAAGGGCTCCGTGCACAAGTACCCCCACAACGGAAAGAAAGGGAGGTTTTGGGTTCCAGACCACTGGAAGAGACATTGGAACGCATTGCAGACAACACCTGATAATCAAGCGAAGATGCTACAACTTTGTCCACATTCAGAATAAAATTAGTTGTACGTACTTTGCGCAACATGCGTGTGTGCCAACCTTACCATCTTTATGTGGACCTGACAAAAAAAATGGTCCACATAACTCGGGTTGTGTGAACTTTATGTGGACTAAGCCAGGTCCACGTAAAGTTTCACCCTCTCTGGAAAACAGGTTTAGAGGCATTTTTGGGTTAGGGTCATCTGTCGCAAAATGAAGAGGAACACTCAAGGAAATCAGGATAAAATATTTGGGTTGAGAGAGTTTTCACAGTGTGAGTAAAGTATTTTTTCCGCCTGTCTTCCTTAACTGTGCGAAAACAAGGAATGTCCACATAGGGTATGTAATTTAATCATGTCTGAACCACTACGTGCACACAGTGTGTCCTGTCCACTAGCTCTCGAAATAGGTTTAAAAAAAACGTTCTCTCTTGTTAGCCCACAGAACCCATGGCACGTCTGGGGCCATTAGGCTTGCCTTTTTTCTGGTACTCTGTTACAAAAATAAAATGCAATGAAAACTTCTCTGGCATGCAAGAGGTCATGGGTTCGAGTCCAACCCAAGGAGGATCAGTGAATATTTTTCAAAAGTATGCAGGTAGTGCACGTCATGGATCATGGTCTTTGTGGATCATTAAGTGTTGTTGTCCAATAAGCTTGCACAAGGACTGACCACGTCAGCCACAGTCCATACAATGCTTGTAAATCGTGGACAAGTTCAGAATGCCGTCCTGTGTGTGTGTCACGCCACACTTTGCTCTCAGATCTCCCAGTGATATTGGTTATCTCTTTTGCCTGTTCTGTTTACATAATTATCTTCCAAGGGAAGCTGCTGTGACGTGTCTGAGCTATTTTCACCTCCGCGGCAGACTTGATGGATGGGCATTTATCAACATTTTTATCTGTAATCACCGGAGGAAATTTGGGCCATGTGTATGACATTTTCGGTTCACATGGACTGAGATGATCCACCCTTTTTCTTAATTCCTTAATTCCATATTTCAAGATTTCTTGAAGAGACGAATTTCCTGTCCCGTACCACACTACGCTCATCTTGCGAAAACAGCAACAAGCTGCGGAAACCAACTTTAGGAAACCAGACTTCTTGATTAGGTCTAGCTGCTTTAAAAGACAGGTAGAATTGTGAGAATAAACACGACCAAGCGAGTTCAAAGACACACGTATGTACATGTAAAAGCCACTGAGGGGCTGTGAAACATTTAACAATTGTTGACTGCACTGTAATGTGGAATATGGCTTTATGGGTTAAAAACGACATATCCCGCATTACAGCAATTTTTAACTCACTTTTCAAGAAATAAATTAAATCACTGCAGTTTTAACCTGTCGATTACTGCGAGCTTTCCTGCCAGACATGAGATTGAGAGGCTGCAGTTCTTACAGGGGGGCGCGTCGTGGGCCCTACACACGCATCCTTCACATGCATGCCATACCTTGTATATATCAGGCATGCAACTTTTCCTCGGATCAGCTGATTTCCTCTTTTTTCACTTCCCATGTGTGCCATTGAAAATAGAAAAACACTGTACAAAGTTTGGGGAAAATTTGAATTTCCTCTTTTTTTGTGATTTCCCAGTTGCATGCCTGATATATGCAATGCAGTGTATATATGAGGTAAATAACATGAAATGAAGTGTATACAAAGTAAACAATCATTTTTAATAGAGTGGAAATGTGGCCATTCTAGATCAATGAAATTACAGTATCCAAGACATATTACAACACACATTTTGTTTCCCTACAACTGAAAAATAAACAAGTACATGTGTACTTTTGCAGTTTTGAAGAAACTGTTTTAAAGCAATATAATAGGCAACAGTGAAACTTGTTGGCTTGCATAATTGTATAGAGTGAACTTTATATACCGGAGGGTAAATAGGAAAAAATGTTGGGGTGAAGGAATGATTAACAATGTGCATTGCTGTGAAACACACAAGTTTATAACACTGCTTGCCTCTGCTTGTTGAAAAATATGATACCAGGTACATATTGTATATATGAAGAGTTAGTTTCCAAAACACGGTAACACCATTTTGTTAATACCTTGAACACTAACCCTGCTGAATCCAACAGGATCCAACTATGTCACCCATTGGAGCCTGTTGGATCAAGCAGTAAACAACTTGTACACATGTACACGTACTTCTTCAGAGTTGGATTCTGTTGGGTGCTGATAAATAACGCCAAGTTGGACTCTGTTGGATCCAGCAGACAAATTAGGCACAGTTGGATTCTGTTGGATTGAGCAGGAAGTAACTGTTGGACCCTGTTGGATTTAGCAAGGTAGTCCGTAGAATCCTGCCTGGCCCCAACCCAAAGTCAGTTTTGATGGTTATTATAATAGTTAAACACAATTTAAGAACATATACTGTGAAGCAAAAAACGCAGTTTAGAAACAACTTTATACTGTGAATGTTTGACAAGTTTTAAAATCGTGCAACTTTTTCATTACTCTTCATATACAGGGTGAGTAAAAAAGAACGAAACCCAAATGTCGGGACCATTGTTTTAGTTAGGATCTGAATGTAGCACTTTTAAAATCTAGGATATTCATAAGCTTTCTTATAGTACAAGAATCATTCAAATCACTCACAGACTTTTAAGCACAACCACCGTTTTAAAGTTCTGTCCACGGATCACAAAAAGGTAAGTGTTCTTTCAGCAAAACGAAAACAAATCACATATGGATGGGTGTGAATTGTTTTCGTTTTGCTGAAAGAACGCACACCTTTTCTGTGATCCGTGGACAGAACTTTAAAACGGTGGTTGTATTTAAAATTCCGTAACTTCAAAAGTACATGAGTAATTTGAATGATTCTTGTACTAAAAGAAAGCTTATGAATTGGGCTTTCATATCCTAGATTTTGAAAGTGGTACATGCAGAACTTCACTAAAACAATAGTCCCAACATTTGGGTTTCGTGTTTTTTGTCGCACCCTGTGTGTAGATGTTTCAGAAGACAGGTGCGTGCTGAATGTTTCATAATTGAACTTCACATGAATTGCATTTGTTTGTCTTAGCGGTGACATAAAAAGCAGTATGGTGACATGAAAAGTGTTACCCGTCCTGCAGAAAGCACACACATAATGTTTGGTTTTCCGTTATTTTTCATACATGTATTTATTTGTCCCCGGATCTCTGTAGAAAGGAAACCACGTACTTTGCTTTGTTGGCAAAAATATTAATCAACCAAAACAACTGTCAATCATGATCCTTTCAGAGGAAAATTTCACACACTTTCCACATGGTATCGCTTGGGTAAATACACACAGTTTTTCCTCCGAAAATAAATAGATATCGTCCACAATGTCCATGTTATGAAAATTAGATTTCATGACGAACTCCAGATGAAAAGTTCCCAAACTGATAACCGGCTGATAAGGTATCGCCAGAGTTTTCACGTTTGAAAAAATACAATATTTGGGTGTCGCTGTTGAGATTGGAAATTTTATGAGCATTGCAGAAAGAGGTTCATTAAAAAAAAATTTAATTTAAAGAATTTTTTTTATATTGTTTCATATAAATTCGTTTGATATCTGTAAAAAAAAAAAAAATAATAAATAGATAAAACCAGTTAGTAACACAACTGTGAAAAAACAAACACAGAAACTTAAAAGGAATGTACGTTTTAGTTTGTTTTTTTTAAAAAGGGAAACAAATTGTGACTTATGGGACACAATTTCATAACAGTTTTTATGAAGAAAAGGACTTGTTTGGTGGACCATTGAAAATTCAACAATATCATCACTAATTGCAGTTAGAAAAAAAAGAAAAAAGATTAAGCCTAAAGACCTTTGACTAAAAATTACTATCATCTCTTGTCATCTTTTTTTAATAAAACGTTACAAGTTCGTGTATGCGTGCTTTTAAGGTGTGGCACCTTAAAAAATAGATAATTGAATTGCTAATTTTCTAGCATTACATTAGTTATAAGCTTTCCAATGAGACATCGCACGAAAAATCGGCTCACGACAAGTAATCAAGTAATTAATTTCAACTTTTGAATTAAGAGCAGGACGCTCCTAATTCGTTTTGAATAGTGTGCGCAATTTCTGAACTGGAGCGTGCCATTTAAAACCACTTTTGAAAACTGTATAAAGGCCTGCAAAAACAAACCAGCTAATTTACATTGTATTTGTTACAGGACACTATATTTCTTTCAATTTCGTTTGGAAAAAAAGAAAATCAAAATTTTGAAAAAGCATGTAACCCTATTTAAAGGTTCGATTGTAAGCAAAACTTAAGATTACTAGCATTGGCAGTATAGTACTGAGTTTTTATTTGTTTTAAATAAATGTAAGGAATGTACCTATTAGTTTACTGGGGAGCAAACAAGAAAACACAGAGACTTGAACATTTGATTCCACTCAGTTACTGTTGAAATTGACAAGATTAGTATACAGGTGCATTTGGACTTGATAAGCCGACTTGACTTCAAGTCAAAACTGTTCAGTGTTCATACACTTTATCTATTCAGGATGTCAAATGGAAAGGGTGTCAGGGCTTTTTGCTTTGCACTTAAATTTTGCTGTTGATTAAACCGATGATGTTGCCCACAAGTTCCAAACACCACGATTCAGGAACGTGTGTGTAATCCCATATTGAATCTTACATTTAAACTAAGGAATGTACAACATTTGCTTTTGCTGCAATTTTCAGAAATAAATGGATATGGAGGATTAGATATTGTTAAACTGACTTGTTTCACGTTTTGGGCTTGTAGATAAAAAAAAAAAAACCCAAAAAAAATCATCATGTTCTTGTAGTCTGCCCCACCCCCACTAAGATGAAACAGAGCAATTTATTATAGTCGAATTGTAAGGTTGGTGGGGAAACAGTCTAACTGCTTATACCCGTTCATAGGTGTGTAATCGATGCAAAAAAAAATGCAACCTAACTAAATAATGGTAATTTTGGGGCAGTATTTGAAAAAAGCCATTTTTTTCCCAACGCTGATCGGCACATTCATTAGAAATTGATAACAAAAAAACTACTTTTGTGATGGCACATCAGGTGCCATGATTTTACAGGATGCTTTAGACTGTCATTCACTAAAAGTCCAGAGAGGTATGTCACATTAATTTGGTAGTTTTGTTTTTTGATGTTGCAAATGTTGTATATTCCCTTTAAAGTGGGAGCATTTTTCAATCCTTCAATGTCCTTTCCTGAGCTGAAAACCAATTGTGTATTCTGTGTTCTTGAAACTTTCGAGTCGCATCAAGTCCAGTGCAAAGAGAAAAGTCGAAGGATTTTAAACATGTACTCATAGTTTTGCAAATTCTTTCAAAACCTGGAGAAATTGACAGGGTTATAGGGTTGTGATAAAGAAAAAAAATGCCAAGTCTCCTCATATTGCACATGCACTAGGTTTTCTCAAGATTTGATAAGTCCTTCCCTAGGTTTCGTCAAGATTTGTTACAGTCGTGAAATATTGTCAACAGTGAGTCCGAGTGATGCCATCAAGTTGTCATGATGAGACGAGTTATCGTTTGATTCTCCTTCCCCGCTATTGTCACAGTCTCCCCAAATTTGGACACAATAAAAACACTCTCATCATCCTTCTACTTTTTCAAATCCAATAAAAATTGACACTGTTTAGACATCAGGGGAGCGAAGGTGTGGTCCGTCCATCAGAAATGAACGAGAACAAATTTGTTTTTTAGGCAGATGGTTTTTCATGCTGTGTGTATACTGCCTCGGACCTCAACACGGGGAAAGGGGAGATTTTGAAAAAAGAAAATATGTACTGTTCCATTTTGTTGTTGAAGCAATTACACTTTGAAAGGGGCGAACACAGAATGCCAGGTTTGCCTTGACTCGGTGAAAAATGTTTGAAGGAAGCTCCTAATGTGCACCGGGAGGGACAGGCTACCGACTGCGTTATGTATTTAGCTGGCAGATGGCATATGGAACGTGGCGCTTTAGATCAACACTTGAATCCAATTTGGCAAGCTGTTGGAAAATTAAGAATAATATCAAAGCACACACATTACACTGTTGGTTATAGGGACTCTATACCCAAAGGGCCTGGAAAACAATGAGCGACAATGTAGTTAACTATCGAGGAGACATTAGATTTGCCCAATGCCGTGTTGCTACTTCTCTTGGAGAAAAAAAAGGAAAAAATTTATCTCCGAAAGCCGTGTACACACAGACATCTGCTTCGGGTCATTGCCGACTGTAGTGGCAACATGGACATTAAATTGCACAATGAACGACTGTCATGCGCAGCAACACTACAATGCGTGGTTAAGGGTTATCATTGCAGAGTACACATACCACGTTACAAGTCCAGTGAGTGGTACAGAGAGACTCTCAAGAATTCCGGAAAATTTGGGGGGAAAACACGTTTGTTCTTTCCAATTGTAGTAGAAAACCCATCCCAATGTTAAAACAAGTTGCAATCTCACACTGTACATTTTGTACACATGTATCCAATATCAATTTAAAAGATCCTACGATGTCTGTCTTTGTGTCGCGTAAAAGGCCTAAGGAGTTTCTGGAAGCGCAAAATGCAAGGGTTAATGGAGAGGTTCACAGTGGATGCAGGTCCTGTGCTCCGATTTCACTGTCCACAGGAGTCACGGTTGGCACGTGAAAAAAACGATTAAGTTGTTTTGTTTTGCTTTTTTGGCTAAATTTCTTTCTTTGACACTTTGAATAGTGAAATATTAAAACATTATCTCTGTGAAAACACTCCAAAACGTATCGCTATTAAGCAAAACATAAGGTTGATGATGAAAAATGTGGCAAAATTGCTTCACCAAGGTTTACCACGCCCACTTAGGGTGAACATGCAAATTGAGGTCAAAGTTCTACATACATGTAGTATATAATCCTTCAACCATCGATCGTACAAATTTGTATGATATGAAAATGCATTTCGAAACCTGACTGTATGAACCCCTTCTCAAGAAAATACAGCTATTGAGGGCTTTACGACTCCACCCAGCTACGGTAGGCACGGCATCCCGAAGCATGCTGTATTGTTGTTACAATACAAGAAGCATTTTATTTGTCATTTTTATACAAGGTGAGATTTTTCAGGATTTTTTGTCGTGATTTATCCTGATTTTCAAAGAAATTCTTGTGAAATCCTGATAATTCCTGATGTTTTACTGTAAAGGTGTTTAACCTTGTTTTTACCTTAAAAAGTTTATATGAAACAAAAGCATAGCAGCATATACTGATATTAGATTCCATCATGTTGATAAGAAATATTGCAGGGACGTAGCTTTCGATGTCATCGTGACATCTTCATTCAGCGTAGTGAATTAAACCACTCCGGTCATCTGACCACCTTTTGGGCGATCACAAACCAGCATTGGGTATTTTACAAAAGCAGTTGGGTATTTTAAGGGGTGCCTTGAGGCAAATACTCTGGGGTCCTCAGTGACTCTCAAACCCTCTGCCATTTATTTCGTGGATTTTTCATTTTCCCCCAGTCTCGCCCCTGTTTTATAATATTGCACTAATGAAGTATGTTCATCCTTTTCATCCATCCATGACGGCGCACAGTGCTTTCTGTTATTGCAGTTTATTTTTCAGTTGTCTTACTATAAGGGTGTAAGAAACTCTTCAAAGTCTTTGAAAAATGAGCATTTTCAATAGTTATGAGCACTGTGACTCTGTTGCTAATCTAAGGGGTGTGCGTCGGAACACCCGATCGCTGATGTATATAACCATAACCAACTTAACAAATTACTCAAAGTAATTTCTCAGACAAGAAAAAAACAAATGTTTTGAATGGCATTTGTGGGTAAATTTCAAAATGAAAACCAGGCTGCATGGAAAATCAAAACAGATTTTACGTTCATCAGGGGTGTGAAATCATAGCTTTATAGCTGATTTCAGCTTTTTTTGCTTTGGAATTCAGCTTTTTTTCCCTCACTTGCTGTGTACAAAAGTATAGGAGATTTCCAAATTTCAGCCTTTTTACACCTTTTTCAGCTGTTTTCAGCTATTTTTATCAGTGGTCACTCACTCCCCTGGTTCATGTGCATTTGAACGCGCAACAGATGCTTGCGAAAGTTGCTCTTTACACCATAAAGCTATAAAGCCCTTCAGACAGCTTCCTGGATTTGATTTCTTTGACGGGTACCCGGGTATCCGTGTTTTACTTCGGTAGGGTACCCGGTACCCGTACTACCCGTAGATGCACACCACTATATGCCAATCACAGCTGTCCGCATACTCCAAGGTGTATTGCTGCCAAACACCTCAAGTCCCTAACAGGTGTAGGAATCTGCCATATCATCCTGCAAATTAGGGGCCAATTAAGCCGTAATGAGGCACTGATGAGGGGATGAATCCAAGGGCGATTGTGGGTTTGGGGGACAATTTCGGTCGCCGTTGGCCTCACCTTCAGTCAACTCCTAGAAAATCCAAGTCGACCAATGTACAACGAACGGTTTGCCTTGGCTATCCACGTTCAATGGGATGCAGTTCCACTTATCGTCACAGTTTTCACGAAGAGGCAAATTTAGTGTACTAAGGGGAAAGGAAATTTGTCTCTTTATGAAAATTGTGACGTTATGGGTGGACCCGTGGTAGGCAGGTTGATAATGTGAAAAGTTCTTTAAAGAAGTTTGACAACTTGGGCCAAAAAAAATACTTCTGCTTCCGGGGGTTTCCTACTTATCCCATTCTGACAGCCCCTACCCTAATTTTTTTGTGGGAAAAATGAGAAAAAAACAACAAAAACCATCAATTTTTACCTTTTACCCTTGATTACACGCAGACGCCGCCATGTGATCGTACACACAAAAAAATTGGCCAAACCCCCCCCCCTACCTACCTACCCTATTTTCAAATGCCATTTAATCGGAAGCAGAACTATTTTTTTTTGCCTTATTTATACATGTATGCACCAAAACTGGCTTCGGTTATCAACACCAGATTCAAATAGAATCGATTCTGAACTTGGAATTTGAATTTGTCACTCCTTCCTTGAGGAGTTGAATCTCTGTATCAGCTGATTGCTGTAACCTTAGAAGGGAATTTTCAAGAAGCTACTGACAATTCTGAAAAGAGTGCATCTGCAACACAAGTTGAAGTTGGACTTAATGAATTCATGCGATTCACAACATCTATCATCAAAATCTGTTCCGAAAAATTTTGGAGTTGCCGACATCAAATCAAAAGTGTTGTTTTTGTCTTTAATATATTTTTGTTACGTACATGTATGTCCCAGCACATGATTTTTTTAAAAGATCTTTTCTACAAGTTTCCAACAGACTAATTCGGTGAATAAAATTAAAAGTCATTTTTGGAGTGGCACCACGTCCGCGCACATGCCGCATTTTTTCTAAAAGATAAAGTGTGCATGATTTTTGGTAACCCTTTGGGTCAAAGGAGCTCGGAGTGCATGCATATTACCTTAACGTGATTCGCCCAATCCTAGTGCCACTTCAGAAAATAGCTGTTGCCGAATAAGTCTATAAACTACTGTGTTTCCCATATGTAGCACGATATGAGATAGAGGGTACCCCCCCCCCCTTTGTGTTGGTCATTGTGTTACCAGAATCTCAGGAATTTTTTTGAGATATCTAGGGGATGTGTTAGGTAATTATAGTCTAGGGTTTGCATAGGGTATAGGAAGATTGGGGGGGGGGGGAAGGTTTCCCCTCCGTCTCATATCGTGCTTGGTATAGTATTTCCTTCGTAAATGTTTGCCCCAGATTCATTCATCCATCCATCCCTTTAATTTTTTTTCATCAATTCTCGAAAGTCTGACTTATTATGTACAGACAGAACTGTTAAACGTCATTGCTTACTCCGTGTGGTTAAATGCAGAATTATCCCAAGTTGATTTCGAAATTTAACAAGTGTAACAACATGTTCTTTGCCAGCTGCTGTTGGGTTCCCCAACCCTTCGCCCTCCATCAAGTGTTATAACTGTGTTGAAGCACCCACTCGGCGTCCCAACAGTCCCCTGACTATTTTGCAAAGTAGAAGGAAAACAAAATTCTTGTAGGTCAACTCCAACAGTCATTTCAGCGTGGACATGAACTCAGGTGGCAGGAGCGCACAAGGGTCTCAGCATTATGTCATCTGGTCCGCATAAAACGGGAGGATACCCGCTTCTTCGCTTGACTCATATCGCCGAGCGCCGCGCTCGGTCGCACGATTCTGTTAAACCCATGCAAACATGATCTTTTCATTTCCTTTGTGCAAATTGCAACAGTGTGTCTGCCTTGTCGAGTCAAGGTCAGAGAACTGTATAATGAAATCACAGTGCGCTGGGAATATTGACCTCCCTCGCGCAAGATGGTAGCAATTTCTACAGAAGTACGTTGGACGGCTTCTTAGTCAAGCACATGCACTTCACAGTCATTTCTTCCATTCATTTTTGTGCCGCCTAAACGAAATTTAGGGAGACACTTTATACCAGTCCTAAATTCTTCATGACCGTAGACCCGTATGTCCCTAGACCTGTACTCACCAGAGCTACTTGTAGGGTACTCATACAAAGTAAAATTTAGGGAACAATGCTACCCCACTACTCATCCTTAGGAAAATGGTACCCCAGAAGTGAAATTCTAAAGAAGAGGGATAAAAGGACAATGCAAGTTCCCCAGAACTCCCATCTGCTGGGATGTCCGTAGCCCTATATGTATGGTAAAGTTTCGGTTAAGTTTTTAAATTAAAAAAAAAACATCTACATGCTTTCATCGATTTTGATGAAACTTGGATGCAGTGACCCTTGGGTGGGAAGACACAATTCTGCATTGGATTACTGAGGTCAAAGGTCATGTAGGGGTCATTAGAGGTCATTCATAAATACGTCAAATATTTCTTTGTCTACAGAATTTGATGGATTTTAATGTAACTTGGATGGAGTGATCCTTGGGTCGGGTTCATCACAACTCGTCCAAAATTGGAGGTCAGAGGTCATCTAGGCGTAATTTGAGATCGTTAAAAAATGCACAAAATGTGACTTTTTTAAGAACACAAAACATATAGGGATCGACCGTGAAAAAAGGCGACACGTACGATCCGCGGATCACTTATCTTTTCTCCCAGATTTGATGCATGTGAAATTGATGAGAAGAGTGTACATGTATAAACTCTTTCCAATGCACTTGTCGCCCCACTCAATGCATAGAGCACACTGATATCAGTTGTGTGTTATGATGAAATCATATTTAGTTAGTACAGTTCCTTGTTTGTTTTAAAAGTACACGTACATGTTGTTCCATTCAATTCGTCGCCGTGTTTTAGTTTCAGACTTGATACTACAGACCTTTAGTACTCTGCAGTTATTTAGTCCAAGTGTACACAGATGTACAAACACTGTATACAAGCAACTGTTTTTGTGTTGCAAACAGAGCACTCAAAGTAGGGCAAGCTGAGATAATGCAAAAAATGGACAGATTACAAATTGTTTGCTAGCGCTATTGATACAATTTGACGTGCCATGAAAGGAATTATTAATAATAATCTGGAAGATGGAGTTAAAAAGTACATTGATTTGTATACGTGCGTGTGTACAATAACAATCGGTCATTTTTAAGGTGTTACAAAATACCACCTTTCTGTGCACGTGTTAGCCTTGGACGATATTTCAATAATACCGTATACTGACAAACAAATTTTGATATTGAATGATATTGTTAAAATAACAAAATACCCCAAAATTTGGTATGGACTTTCAATACTACAAAATTCTCTCTAACATTTGACCAGATGTGTGCAAAATAACTTAAAAAGAAAGAGCAAAACAAACCACCCAGACTTAGCAATAAACACAATGTATGGATAATTGTTAATGTTCTTTGTGGTCATGGTGCAGAGATAAGACAACAATTGTGAGAGCTGGACTTAAGCTGAAAACCAATATTTTTATACAAGCCATCCATCAGGGCCTTTGAAGTTCTGCTAACGTCTCCTGGTTGCAGTGTTTTATTTTATTTGTTTGTGACATAATTCTCTGCCCAGAAGAGTATCTAGTGATGCAGAATACCGCAATATTTTTGTGATGATATACCATGGACTCAAAAAAGTCTATACTGCAAAAGTCTAGCCAACGTTTTTTTCTATATTATATGTACAGTACACTAACAAAAGTTGAAAAAATGGGCTCGTCCTTTGCCCATTGTTTGTCAACATACCAACTGCCTACACTCAGGCAAATTCTTCCCATGAGCTTGTCAATTTTTATCCAAACTAGCTGATAGTTGAGGTAATTTCATCCTTACGTAAATAGCATTTTTACCAAACTTTTTGTCATGGGGCGTGCATCAATGGCCAGTAGGAAAATATGCACAAATAGTTGTGCAGTTTCAGATAAAAATTGGTGAACAATTACTCACACTTTTTTTTTTTCATTTTTTTTTAACAGCATTTGATACCTTTGTTTCTTTGAATTCTGTTGCAAAATGCACCTGGAAACCAATGATTGACTTGTATGGGATTTATTGAAGAAATTTTAAATACTTTTTCATCTCATGAGAATTTTTCCCATATATCTGGAGAAACAATGTAGTCATCTTGTTTCTTAATTATCCATGCATTTCATTTCTGTGAATCGGTTACACAAATTTCAGCTGCATGACCGTATTTTAATAAATTTATTGTAGTCCCACACTGTGAAGAACTCTCGAAAAGATGTAAAGAGCACAGCAATAATGTCTGTTTTCTTTTCTCCGGCCGTCTTGTATATCTTGCGAAACTGAACCAACAGGACAAAGAAAATAAATCCTCCCGAGAAACCAATTTTCCCTCCAATTTTTTTCTTCTTCCTTTTCCCTCGCGGGAGGAATAAAAATACACAAACTGATCCCGGGGAGTAGAATGGAGACGGGGAGGGAGAAAGCCAACACCAAGGCAGGGACACGTGCACTTCACACGAGCACGAGCAATTTGCCAAACGAAGACCTCATCCTTTAAGACAAAAGAAAATTGTCTGTTGCGGCCGGGAACACGCGCAGCCCTGGCGAGCAGCTCATTTCCCATTGTGTAAACAGAGTTTCACCTCCGTGGCTTACCAATCAGGCTGATTTCCTCGGCAAATTAACGCCGCCGTCCAAACAAACTGGGACACTCGTGTGTTTTTTCTCCTTTTCTTTTTAACCCCTTGTATATATATATATGCAGATAATATAAACCTTGGGATGAGTCTCCAAGATTGCGGGACCCGCTGCACCGGGGCCGAGTCCCCGGGACTGAGTGTACACAAGACGGCAAGCTGCCGAGCCAAATCATTTTGTCGCGCAAACATTTGGTCGGGCCTATCGATTACCCCCATCTTCTGGTGAGACATCGCGCTCTGTCTCCGTCAGTGTAATGAGGAGTCATCTACAAACAAATTTCCATGACCCAGCTAAGGTGTAATTCGTTTCCCTTGATGTGTCACTCCATCGTGCTGCTAATGTAGATTACACTCTTCGACCCCCCCCCTTACCACCAAGCGCCAACCACCAACCACCAACAAAAGACATCTGACTTTCATGGAAGATGAAATTTGAAGACTATGACAACACTTACTTAGGGAATTGAATGCTCCCACAAGGTCCAAACGCTTAAAGTACAATAAACACCACTTGTGAAACTCGTTCAGGAAATTGACTCAAAATCGTGGTAGATTTTGAAGAAAATGACAGGTAATGTAGTCATACAAATTGTACAAAATGGTGACAAATGTTGGATTTATAGACTAATTCGACAACAGATATTTTCTGCGGCGGCACCAGGCTTGCGCGAGTCGTAAATACGCATGCACTCCTGGCTCCTTCAAGCAATAGGGTTACCAAAATGCACGCGGCTTGTCTTTAAGAACGCGTGTGGCGTGCGCACGGACATGGCGCCACCTAAAAATGGCTTCTTATTTTGTTCGGTGAAGTACACTATTGACAAATACTTCAATCATACAAAGGCCTGTCCTTACAGTGCAAGTTGACTCCCCCTCAAAAAAAAAAAAGTGAATTGAAAACAGACAAACCACAAAAATCGGAATAAC
The DNA here is from genome assembly GCA_029964075.1 of Patiria pectinifera. Classification (NCBI taxonomy): domain Eukaryota; kingdom Metazoa; phylum Echinodermata; class Asteroidea; order Valvatida; family Asterinidae; genus Patiria; species Patiria pectinifera. The sequence continues at coordinate 16,204,907 of CM057138.1, read as the reverse complement.
CAATTAACATGGAGACAAATTGTCTCGCGAAAAAACCACTGATAAGAAAATGAGAAAAGAGCAATAAGGAAAGAAGCGACCACTTGCCCGCGATTCGACGTCGAAAAAGCAAGAACTGGGGAATCAAGTGCCAGGGCTCCCGATAAAGATAAAGAACCAGAAGATAGGATAACGGGGATGAGAAAGCGACGTGATTAATAAAACGCTGGATGAACAGCACTCTGCACTCTACATCCCGCCAAAATCGCATTAAAAACCATAATTTGGGCCCAATCTGTACGTGCTCCACAAAATATTGTTAAAATTTCCATTTCCTTGGCCAAACACGCCAGGGTCCAAGGTACGCGCTTTATCTTGAAGACTGGTAGTTTTTAAGTCATCCATTAGCATAGTTTTTTGGTATTTTTGTATTTTTGTTGGTAAGAAATCGGACCCAATTCCAATGCAGTGCCGCCGTGTTGGTGTCGTCACCGACGGCTAATCCGTCAGAGAGCAAAAGCTGACCGGGACAGAAAGTTGTTCATTAATTAATGGCACCAGTTGCCGGCTGTGCCGGGGCGATGATGTTTACCGAGCGCTGCATTCTCATGGTGGCGTGGGGGGGGGGGGGGTTGGGATGGAAGGGGAGGCCAGAGTACTTCTCAGACTCGAGAGTCACTATCTTACAAACTCGTTCAGGGCTTGTGAGGAATTGAGTGGCACCATGAGCAGCCGAGTCAAGTGAGATTTGATGTTACTCATTGTAACTCAATCAAGGATACTCCTAGGGATATTAAGGGTGTTCCTGTGTTATTCTCTCCTCATTCCTTGTAAATATAAATCAGCATTCAGTTGATCAACTTCACAAAATGACATGATTCTTAATATGTAACAGAAGTGCTGTTGGTCAAGATCAGCATGGCATTATAGACTGGTGCATGGACAGGCCCAAGGGGGGCGGGCCCTGGTGGGGCCGGGCCCCCCTTGGAGAGCAATTGCTCCCCCCCCCCCCCCCCCCCCCGAATCCAAAAGCATATGTATTTTTTGTATTTGTTATGGTAGTGGGCCCTCATAGTTGGTACTATGGCCCCCCTGATGCTCGGGGCTGGCGACTGTGCCGTGCATAGATAGATTAGTGTATTTCAATTGTTAGAGTTTCTGCCGTTGGAACAATGTCACATTGACAAATTATAGTAAATCTATGCAGAAGGGATCTTTAATTAACAATGTGGCCAACTGAAATTCTTCATGTTGCTGGTATGTATGAGTGATAAGCATGGCTGTCACATTTTTCATTGGGATCTCTTTCGATGAAATTATCGATATCACGGTATTTAGAGGATTGAGCTGAAATCTTTTTTCTGTTATTCCCCTGTTTTCGGGGAAATAGTTCTCTTCCAGAAGCATTCATGTTTGATATAAAAAAATATTGGACCAAAGTTACCTACATTTCCCTGTGGACTATATAACCAGTCGAATTTAATTACACCTTCAGCAGGTGGCCACGTGATGTATGAAATTGCATCCCATATTACCAGTTCCTCAGCCTGGGCAATCTCCCCACGGAGGAAAACGGGGTTTCGCTGGATATCCTCCCAAATTCCCATCGCCAAACTCGTCCCACCTCGGAACGAAATGGCTTACGACTCAAGTCGCACGAATCCTGTCCCGCACCAGTGCTTGATCCAACCAGTCTCCGCGCCTGGTGAAATTCACACCGCGCCGGCCAAGCAGCGGTAACGCAAGACAACCCAACATGTGTGCCATGACCGTTCATTGTTCCTTGTCCGACTGAAAAGAAAAAAGGAAAAGAAAAAAAAGAAGGAAAAAACCTGTAGTATCACAAGGCTTGTCCCTACTCTTCCTCTTACGCGGCTAATTTGTAAGGCGATCCGGCCCGACTGATCTCGCCAAAGTAGTCGGTAGAGAGCGCGTTTATATAAGTCAGACGTGTTGGCCGCGGCCGGCTGTGTTCCGAGCCGCTGCTCATCAGTGATGAGGGTGTATTTTCTTTCGCAGCAAATTAGCCGAAAGGAGTCAGTCGGCTTTTCTGCGGCTGACACATCGGTCGGGGATTACAGAGTGGTGTCGCAATCAGCATTAGATGAAACTCTGTACACAAGGCATGACGGCAATCCGACCACAAGTATTGTTTATGGGCTTTATTCACGAGTCGGCCATATTAAATTGAAAGCGAGGTGAAATCTTCAGTTTTGTATCTTGCCAAGAGAAATGAAAGCAATGACATAGAGTTAACTGCAAATTAATACCAGTCTGCTCTGATGACTAATTTAAAATTTGTGGTCAAACACGTACCCCAATATTTTAAGCCACATTTAAAAAGAAAATGAAAGTAAGGCTAGAATGCATAAATAGTCTGGCACCATCCCATTCAACGGTTCACAATTTACAAAATACATTCAGGGAACACGACCAAAATGGCTTCCTCGTGAATTAGGTCCATGGCGCGATAACTAGAATTCACAGGGTGTTTTATCATGCTGAAATTTGTGAACTACTTTTTAGTTGGTAAAAGTGCTGATTTTAAAATTTGACTTTTTTGTTCACCTTCAGGCAATGCCTTATCTATTCTTGTTATTTTGACAGTTTACAGGCATGAGATTTTTCAGACTTTTTGAATCTGGGAGAAAGAAAGCAATAATACATCTTTCAGACCACCTTCATGCAATTTTCAGCCTTTTTAAAATTGACAGTCTCAATTTTCAGCCTTTTTTAAAATTGACAATCTCATCCCTGAGTTGACATAATTTTTATAAACTCTTAACTTAAACTGTGAAGCACTCAGTGAACATAGGGAGATGAACCATAGAGTACAATAATATAAAAAAGGCTGTAGCCAATGCTATATTCTGTTCCACACGCACAGCTAAAAGGAAAAAACAACATTGGCAAAACATCAAAAATAAAAATACCGTATTATTTTGAAATACCTTGCTGGAATGTTAGAAAATGACAGTCTAAAGCATCCTGTAAAATCATGGCACCTGGTATACTGTCATTTTCTAGAAAAGTGGTATTTTTGTATCAATTTCCAATGCTGGTCGGCCTACCAGCGTTGGAAAACCCCAATTGACCATATTTAGTTAGTCAGCATTTGTTTGCAGTCGATAACACACCTATGAACAGTACAAGCCAGCCAGACTGGTTCCCTGACCTTACAATTCCCCAATGTCTATAAATTGCTCTGTTTCATCTTAAATTGGGTCCGGGAACCAGACTACAGGAAAATGATTGTTTTTCTTGGCTTTTATAGCATCTACGAACCCAAAACGTCAACAAAGTCAGTGTGTAACAATATTTGCTATGTATTACCAACCCCCCAAATTCATCCATTTCTGAAAAATACAGCAAAAGCAAATGACGTATTCCCTTTGAGTGTGTGAAGACATCAGCGTGCGAACCAGTGTGAACAAGAACAATGAAAGCTGACATCACACTTTGGAACTCTATGTGATGAGAAGTGCATTATAATAAATTGTACTGTGCACCCATTTGCCCCATGCTTCCACAGCCCGGTTTTGTGGCTTAAAGGCCCATTTTTTTCTGCAGTCGTTCTACATTTTCAGATTTTGACAGTCTTACTACAGGAAATTATTTTCACAAGTCCCTGTTGAAGGCCTATCATGTACACTATATGCGACTTTGTCAAACAAATTAATGAGTATGTTTTCATTAACGCGATAAAGTTGTGCGTCTTATTTGCACAATTTTTAAAATATAAAACTTGAAGTGATTTTATTGCGCGACACAAAATGTCACTTATTTATTTCTATGCCCGAACTGCATTGGTTGTACAGATGGACGAAAAAATGGCACGATACATTGCGTAGTTATGGACACATGCACGTCTGCGACAAAAATGCCGGGCAACAAAAATGTTGAGACAAAATGCATTTCTTTCAAAAGGCCTTCTCAGATAGCAAACTCAATTTGCACTGGAAGCTAGGACCCAAATCTTCATCAACAATACCCCGAAAGAAAATGCAGTAAATTATTTTTAACTATGTGAAGATAGATTGATTGTGAAAATGATAGATATATGGTTAATTAAAGAATAGTATCAACGCCACCAGGCATGGAATTGCTAAAAAGTGTTACAAATTTCAAATGACAAACAGTTAAACATTTGTTCCTTTTTTCCCCTTGTGTTTCTGTCTGCCTACTTTACAGAAGATATAGACATCTTTGGTGAATCGTACGAGATTGAGGCTACTTCAGAGTATGGCTTCCGACAGCGATCCAATACTGCAGTGCGACTGGAGAAGCTACGCAGTGACCGCATGGCCCAGAAGAAGTGCAAGCGTGTTCAGTGGAAAGGCGAGGCTTACATGGAGTTTCCCGGTAAGTTGGCCGTGAAATACCTGTGAAACTTGCAAGAAAGATGATCATTTTTACTATTGTATAACACATTAGACCCTGTACTGCCCCAAAGCGCCCTGCCTGTTACTCCTTATAATACTGCCCCAAACTGCCCCATCACTCTGTGGTTTTGATGGATTTATCAAGGAGTAAATACACTGGAGTACCATGTAATACAAGTGCTAATTGGATAAAACGGTGGAATTTCATTGGTCAGGAACTGGTCACATGGCATTTCACAGGAGTTCATGTACATGCATAAAGCTACTCTTGAGTTTTTTTGTGTACATGTACATTACACATGTGCACCAGCATGTACATTTTCTTATTGACACAAGTTTGTCAACAACAGAAATTACTGCCTTGGTGTCCAAAATTTGGTAGAATTCTGCATTTGAATACTTTTCCTATTTAAGTTCATTTCAAAGATTTCCAGATGCAATATTTTGATATTTTGAGAAACAGAGTAACAGCCTTTTCCATCATATCTTCACTTTTATGAATTACTCAGTTCATGCACAGTTTGTTAATAATAATAATAATATTTTATTCTTGATAAAGCGTTTTACATTAAAATCTCAAAACACTTTAAACACCAAAACCACATAACACATTAACTAGTTAATTAAAATGTAGTTTAAAATAATACATTTAAAATAAAAATTCTAAAAGATTTTTTTTTAAAGAATTTTATTAGCTTATTGTATTCCTTGAGAAGTCTCACATACCTTGATATGTCATAGAAATTAAACCATCATTAATGACCCAGGCTGTCACGTACATAGTAACACTATTTTTTAAGACATGGTACCTGCCCACACTAAATGGTCCATCAGTAAATCGACCATAAAAGATATGGCCAACGGATGAAAGAATTAACCATGACAATCCTTGAGTTGGTCAGGGATCTCCAGTGACCCAAGTACTGTTAACACCAGAGAAAGCACATGGTCCACATGTGTTGTGGATTATGGTTTTTCAAGGGTTATGGCCAGTAAGGGTTATGGCCAGTGGCCATCAGTCATTGATGTACATGTAACAGTGCCCTCTTGTGGTCGGTGCCATTGGCAGTCAAAAAATAGTTGGCAAGAAGTGTCTTGAAATACAAGGGCGTATCCAAGAGGATTTGAGAAAGCTCACTTCAAATATTGCAACCTCTGTGCATTTACCAGACTGCCCCTTTAAAGCTGTAACCTCCGGGTTGAGCAAGACTGCCCCTTTAAAGTGCGACCTCCAGACACCTGCAGGTGCTATTGTTTTTGGTGGCATTTCCCTGCTGATTGGCTGCTAATTAGCCCACGGACAGGTGTGTGTGGGCTTTCACCTCGTTAATGAGACAGCCAGTCACGTCTTGGCTAGATGGAAGCCTTGCTTTGGGTGGTGTTTATGGCTGTAGAGGTATCATGTACCATTTGTACGTAGACATTCCTCCATAGAGGACTTATTAAAGTTTCTTAAGGGACATAAAACAGGTGCATGTGATTCCATTTTTGATGTCTTTTCAGAACGTGGACTTTGCCTGTGTCCTCTTAATTAGACTTACTGAATTTATAGAAGTTGCTTGTTGTGTTCTTTATACATTACTAAAAAAAACAGAAGGGGGGAGGTCTTAGCTCATGTACAAAAACCAACAATTTTAAAACCACATTTCTTTTGATACTGGCAGGAAAAATGACAATTGGGCAAGTCCACGAATTCGCGCACACTATGTATGTCCCATGCATTATGAAAGTTTAACCTAAGATATTCAACAATTCATGGATTTCAATATTTGTTATTGCATCTGCAAGGAGAACACCCCAATTTTGTTTTGTTATTTGTCTTTAATATTAGTCTTAATATTTTTGTGTGTGATTATATCATTAAAGAAAACATGGCGTTACGTGTTGGACAAAAAGGGGACCTTTACTTGGATTAAACCAATTTCAATTTGACTAGGAAATAGATTTTCAACCCTGCTTTCAACCACTAGAGAGAGCAAGACTGGACTGGCAAAGTTTTGTACTTGTTACTCGCGCAGTTCCAAACCTGAGATTTGAGAGACTTGTATATTATGTAGATGGTGTGGTGTGAATTAATTGTACTCATAAGAGACAGTTAAAACATTTTCTGTTGCACACTGTGTTGCACGCACGTGTTGCGTGGCGGTATGAACAGAGTGTGTATTTTTCATCCAGCGTTGGCACTCATACTCATAGATTAGGCCTAAAAAGGTAGTCTAGTTGGTAAGATAGGCCCCCCTATGCACCCCCTCGGACAATTTCATGACACCTACTTTTTTTATGTTCCTTTTGGTGTTTTAAAACCGATTTTGGATGTTCCCGTCGAAAAAACAAACTGCACCACGGGGATCGTATTGCAGCCATCTTGGATTTTGCTGCACGTAAACAGTAAAAAAACACGGTTTACCATATCTTTTCAACTAAAAACCATGTAGAGACAAATAAACCCACTTCGCCATACAATTTTGACCTGAAGAAACGTTTGGAAGCACTGATTTTTAAGATTTGAGCATGCCATGTTGGTGAAATTATAAAAAACATGGGGAAAATATGCAAAAATAGACCTATTTTTTTTTCTATACATGTATCTCTGGCAAGAAATGTCTACCTTTTGACCCTTGTCTAATGACGCTAGCTTTTTATGCGTGTTCGCTCTTACCCCCTGCCTTGGGCGCTGGGAAGGGCTGATGCCACTTCACAGAATCTTGTGAAGGAAGTATGGATGGCATTATGGGTAACTTATGACCTTCGCATGTAGCTAGCGCGCGCTACGTATGATAAACAGCAACAGCGCTGTATGCACGTCACAGGTCAAGCAAAATCTATCCAATGAGAGCTCGAAGAGATCAGCCCTTCTCAGCGTCCTGTTTGCATGGCGAGGGGTACGAGAGAATGCTTGTTGGTGCTTCTTGCCAGTTTGACCATTGAGGGGGTACTTGTGAATGGGGTCCATAACTGGGGACAATTTCAAGGAGTTGTTGAAGAACCCCGAAAAGTATTAAGCTTTGAAAAGTCTTACTTGTATGAACTAAAGCCATTTTCAGTCAGCCAGTACAGCCTGCTACTCAGATCACAGGTGGCCAGCACGCATTTAATTCCCTTTGATTAAACCGGACAGAAAAAAAACAAAAAACGAAACAACTGTCCCTTCTAATTAGACAGGGAATCTGGAGAAATTAAAACCCCCGAAGGCTACCTGATCGCTAGAGGCAGCGCTGGAATTGTTAATCAAGGATAATCAAGGAGAAGATAATTAACAGGAAAACTAATCAGATGTTATATTTTTTTTGAGGGTCTTGGGATTAAAAAACGAAATTCTCAATGAGCCGTGCATTAATAACCGCCACTGTACACCAATCGTTGCCATTTCAAGGACTCGCTGGGACGGATTGGGCACTGTCACAGTGTTGTAAAACAGCTCTGATGATGAGGAGGAGTATAATTGCCGTCCTTAATGGCTCGTGAAAAGAATCATTCCGTGCTCGAGAGGCGTGATGCTCGTACCAAATTATTGTTGGAACAAACTGCCTTGAAGATGTATTTTGTACGAGTTTGTTTCCAAAAATGCGATAAACGCCATTTTGTTACCTTTTAAAATCCCGCCTGCTCATTGGCTGCCCAAAGTGAGTTTCATTGTTTTTATTGCTACATATAATGCATTTAAAATACCATATACATGTAGTAGATTTAGCTGTTATAGGTAAACACATTTTAAGAATACAATAAAGTGACAAGTTTAGTTTGGAAACAGCTGTTGTACTGTGTATGTTCTCTAAGGTTTAATAATCGTGCATCTTTTCATGGATATTGCATTTTTACTGAATCCTTCAAAATCCTCTTTGCCAAAGAGGAGGAATTTGGAGGATTGAGGTTACATGGCAAGGTTACATGGCAAAAGTGCGTTACTGATATCATAGAATGCACTTTGTCAAGGTCTTGGGCCCGACCTTGTGTTGTTTTTGCTCAGCCATGCATGAATATAGGCCTGGATTATGCTTGAAATCCTCGTACTGCTCCAGGATGTCACTGGCCAAGCCTCAACATATTGACAGTCACTGCCGCAGGATTTTGCAGGATTCAGGCAGTGGTCACACCTCCACGAACCATTTTCAAGAAATAATGGAGGAATTTGCAGGATTGAGGCTGCATTTGTATATGTTATTTTTCCATGAGGCCAATTGGAGGATTTTGCAGGATTGAGGCTACATCCTAGCAAAAAAGCCTAGTTAGGGTTAAAATAAACTCTACATTTATTATGTACAAAGACAGTTACACGAAATGTCTTTAAGTGGAATAGGCAGAAAAAAAAAAAAGTCTTTCTGTGTAAAGCGCGCCACGTCGCCGTAGCAGCCATGGCAAATGAAAATAAAATTTTTTTTTTTTTTCATGATGTCTCAATGTCTCAAACCGCCAAACTCACTGGTTTGACTGGAATCCTGCTGCATGCACAATTTTTTTATGTTTTAGATGGGGTTATGATCAAAATTAAGCTTATGTGGGCCTCTCTGGACTCCCATAATATTTGCACTAAGTTTAGTCGAGCACCATTTGCAGTCATCAACAAAAATTGAAAAAAAAAAAAAAAAAAAAAAAAAAAGACGCACCACTTTTACTTTGATCCATACCCAAACCACGACAGAAACCTTACATGTTGGTGTTGACCTTTCCGAGAAAAATGTGAACAGAGAGTAGCCCTTTGTAGAATTGAGTTGGTAATTAAAACAAGGAATGATTCAATCATCCACATTCCAGAATATTTATTGCCACCTTATGATCAAGACATGCATTGAATTTACAGAGTTAATCCGTACCAGCCTCAATCGCCAGAGACTGTTATCCATTTTAAAATTTCAGTTGTAATTGTCAAGGTGACTCAGATTCACTTAAATGATGTATTTCCCATAAATATCAACATTAACTTACATTGTTTGTTGAATTGTTATGCCATAAAACTGGCCTAGAAAAGACGCTTTTTAAGTTTTGATCACCAAAAGACACGTCGTAACTTGCAATGTGTTTCAATTAAGTCGAGGAAGGAGGCTTAGGCCAAATAATATTGGCACTAAGTTTAGTCGGGCATCATTTGCAGTCATCAGCCGACATTTGAAGCAAAAAAAACAGGTAAAAAAAACGTCGCCACACCACTTTTTTTGGGCAAGCTCCATACCAGAAACCGGAGACTTTTTTTTTTTGGCCTGATATGCTAAATGTACTTTTTAGTTAGTGAGGTGCACGAGACAGTTTGGGTCAACCAGTTGGTTTGTGTATTCCAGTTTATGTGTGAGCCAGTATAATTCAAATAAAATGCATTTTTAGAGCTGCATAACTCAGTTGGAGGAAGTAATTTGTGAGGCCACAGGTTCGAGTCCTAATTCAGTGAGTTTTCCTTGTTCCGTTACATTAATAGGAATTACTTGTAATATTCATAGGGACAGAATATTAGGTGCCACCCAAGCTACATGTATGGGTGAACATCTCTGTGCTATGTTTCTATTTGATGTTTAAGTTCTTAAAAAAAAACTCTAAACAATTACATAAATCTCCCAAAACATGATTAAATTTCCTCTGCAATACTTGACCCCCCTCTCAAAACCCCTCTGTGTTACATGTAGGGTTTTGATGCTCTGTTGGCTGTCAAATATGGCAGTTTTTGCTTATTGTAATCAGGGATATCCGACTGTAGCTGCAACTTTGTCTTCAAATTTAATTTCACAAATTTTTAAGATAACGTGATGGATTAGTCTGGTTACAAGGTTAAATTTAATATAAACGAGAAAACGTAACAAGATTGGGACCTCCTAATCAACTGCGGGCATTGTAATTTAGGTCTGATTAATTGTGTCCTCCTCTGATGGGAAGAATAATCAAAAGTTTATTTCTCATTTGAGAACTTTTCTCCTTTATTTACTCCGTGGTTGTTGATTGACAGTAGCATTGGCACAATGGCTCGCCAAAGGGGGCTGGTCAAAATTCTTTATTTTGTTGTTTTGGTTATTTGTTTTCTGCTTTTCCTTTTTGGATTAGTTTTTGGAAGAATAGCTGTCGAATACATGTCCAAAATGCTCGTCCTCAAAGACATGTTTTTTAATTTTTCACTTCAAATATTCACACATTTTCACACAATTTTTCACACATTACCATGGAAATTCGCAAATGTTAAAAGGAAATGTTTAATTTGAAGGGCAAAACCTAACTTGATTTATATCACCCCGACGCAAAATTCCATCTTATAAATGTTTAATTTGTTTTACTTGTCTAAGATATTGCATTCTTTATGCCATCGTATGTAACCAGTTCGCGCCGGGATTATTTTGAAATTGACCGGACCCAGGCGCAGGATTGTGTTTTCACCAGCCTCGATGCCAGACGGGTTCAGGCCGTCATCTGCGGGTAGCACACCCTGATATTTCCGGCCTCGCTCGCAATGAGCGGGTCACTGACAGATATTTCCGGTCTCGCTCGTGGCATGTTTATCCGTCATCCGTTCCGAATACCGCAAAACCTTTGCGTGTATAATGGAATCCGGCAAACAAGAATTAGAAGCTTTTACTGCGTTGGTATCACGTTCATGTGCATGCTGCACGTGTTCTTAAAGACGAGGCTTTAAGATTTTGGTATTCCTATTGGTCGAATGAGCCGGAGTACATGTATTACCTGAGCGCGACTCACACAAGCCTTGCGCCACAGCAGAAAATGGCCGCCGCCGGATTTGTCTATACACGTCATCCGACGTAAACTAGTTAAAAACTGGTCATTGGATCCTTATAGCTGAAATGATTTTTTTTTAATGATGCCAAAGACTTCCTTCCGCTGTGAAGTGTTGTTCCTTGCATTCCAAAAGATTCCTGTGTTTGTACTTGAGACCTCCAGAAATATTCTTATGATTGTTTTTTTCTTTTCCTTTCTTTCCATAGAGGAGGATCTGGATGAACTGTTTGCCAAAAAGAATGTTCCCAGAAAGAATTCCGATAATGAAGACCGTCGCCGCTCGGTGCTCTCCCTGCAGCTGGAGCAGAACCCGGATCAGGCCAACAATCCCTTCTCAGAATATGCCAAGTTTGACGGCAAGGTGAGGTCTTAAACAAAATGCACTCATTTGCATTTGTCAGTCACAAAAAAAAAGGGAAAAAGGGGGAAAAAAGTAACTCTATGACATATGCCACATTTGCCATGGTAATATACAGTTGGTCAGGTCGGTAGTGCTCTGCAGAAGTGCCCTAAAACATAAACACAGAAGCGATCAAAAGTCAGGTTTAAAACAGTACCGAACTAAAACCTTCTTGACGAAAGAATGATCATATTAACTGTATGTAAGAATTGCACTGGTTTCTGACACAGAGGTTGATTTTTTTAACATACTGTCTAATATATGCCCTGGTTTCATTAGATCAGTTTTACTAGTCACTTTTTTTGGACGAATTTTGAGAGAGTAAACCTCTACCTATACAATTTGAAAAAAATTCTAAAAAACAAATAGTGCTATTAATCTGAGTGAGTTTAAAAGTCATTGGCTGTGGAGTTTTTAAAAGGATCTTTTATTTTAAATTTTTTTGCAAAAACACTTGAGAAAATATTACCAAAAAGGTATATATATTTTTGTAAATGTAGAAACAGCCTAGCGCCCCCCCCCCCACCAAAAACACTCTGAATTTGATGGTGTACTTAGGGAGGACTTCAATTCAAGATCTCCCAATTTATTGCAGTATTGCTGCAGACATTTCTTTAACCCTAATCTCCCTGAATCCATCAAAATTCATCAAAATCCATACCCCTGGAGAATTTTGGCAGATTTAGGATACCTCCACATTGAAAACTGGGGGATTTTGATGGATTCAGGATTGTAAGCCTAGCGGTACTGCAGGATTTTGATGGATTCAGGAGACCTCTATATTGAGCAGTCACCAGCTCAAACCTTTTTGGCGTGACATAATCGGTGGATTTTGGCGGATTCAGGATACTTTCCAGTAAAGATACCCAAGGGGTTAGAGTTTTAAAGGGAAAATACAACATTTGCAAACATCCAAAAACGAAATGATCAAATTATCACGAAATACCTTACTGAATTGTTAGGGACTGACAGTCTAAAACATCCTGTAAAATCGTGGCTCCTGGTGTGCTGACACTTTCAAGAAAAACTGTATTTTTCCAACGCTGGTCGGCGCGTGGCGGAAAAACTGTTTTTCTTTTTTCAGAAATTTTTTTTATTTTTTATTTTTAGTTTCTTCTTTTTTTTTGATCATCACACACCTGAGAAGGAAGGGCCTGCTAGACACTGATTCTCTGACTCTTAATTCCCAAGTGTATTAATTGCTTGGTTTCATCTTATAAGTGGGGTCAGGGGGGGGACAGGACCAAGACAATGATAACATTTTCTTGGTTTTTTCATCATCTACAAGCCCAAAACGTGAAACAAGTCAGTTTAACAATATTTCATATAACATACTAATCCTCCAAATCCATTTATTTCTGAAAATTGCAGCAAAAGCAAATGTTGTACATTCCCTTTAATGTTGTTTTCTATTCCATATACAGGCTCATGCAGGCAATTCTAACATCAAGAGGATTGACATCTACCTGGCCATGTGTGAGGGAGATGCGCGAGAGTTCCCCGTCACCATCCACGTGGTGGGGAATGCCAAGGTGTTGGATCTCATTGGACTGATATGCTGGCACTACTTAAACAAGGGGTACCAGCCTAAACTCAGGTGACTTTACACTTGTATATCTATGTGTTGCTTTTTATTTCCGCTGTTGGAACATTTCGGATTTTCAAAATGCTGCACTGGTGTGCTTCTGAGGTACCTTTGTCACCCATGTTTGAATTTGACCTTGGTTTACTTGTGGATTGGTTTTTCAGTCCCTCCTGGATTCTGTGGCTTCTTTGTGGAATATTCCAGAATTTCCCTTTCACCCCTAAAACTGAAGGTTGTTTTTCCTTCATCTTCTTCCCAGTGCTTGACTTTGTTGCCCCCCCCCCAAAAAAAAAAATTGTAAAAATGTATATGTACAAAATAGTTGTTGAAACTAGGGGTGTGCATTTACAGGTAGTATGGAAACCAGGTACCCGATTATTAAAAAAAACACAGGTATCCGGGTACCTGTTAAAGGGAATATACATCATTTGCTTTTGTTGTAATTTTCAGAAATGGATGGATTTGGGAGGTTAGTATTTTATAGCAAATATTGTTACACTGACTTTTTTGACGTTTTGGGTTCGTAGATGCTATAAAAACCAATAAAAACAATCATTTTCCTGTAGTCTGGTTCCCTGACTCCATTTAAGATGAAACTGAGCAATATATAGACGTTGGGGAATTGTAAGGTCAGGGAACCAGTCTGGCTGGCTTGTACCCATTCACAGGTGTGTAATCGATTGCAAACAAATGCAGACTTAGAACTAAATATGGTCAATTGGGGCAAGTATTTGAAAAAAGCCAGGTTTTTCCAACGCTGGTCGGCCGACCAGCGTTGGAAATTGATACAAAATACCACTTTTCTTGAAAATGACAGTATACCAGGTGCCATGATTTTACAGGATGCTTTAGACTGTCATTCACTAACAGTCCAGCAAGATATTTCCTAATAATTTGGTAGATTTATTTTTTGATGTTTGCAAATGTTGTATTTTCCCTTTAAAGAAACCAACCCCAAAATTCAAATCTCGGAAGTTGCTGTTCAGATTGTTCATAAAGGGCCGCATGATAATACTACTACATCAGAGTGTCATGTTGGGTGTAAACTGCAACTTTCATGAACGTCAAAAACATGAAATATGTTTTGTTTTCCCACATAGCCTGGTTTTCATTTTGAAAAATCCCCACAAACTACATTCAAAACATTTCTTGTTCATTATCTGAGAAGTTACTGAGTAATTTGTAAAGTTGGTTACGGGTACCCGATCCCATAATCTGGAACCGGTTCCTGACATCAATGGTCGGGTACTGGGGTACCCGGGTACCCAGTTCCGATGCTTAGCCGTGTTTGAAACACAAAGGAGAGCAGCCCAGATTTTACTATTGATTTGTAAAGTTCAAAAATCTTAAGTATTTGTAGAAAGAAGGCCCTTTTTCAGGTTTGGGTGCAGGTTTGGTTCAGGGGAGTATAAAGTGTGAATTGGAGTCAAAGAGAGGGGTCATGCCTCCCCCAAAAAGAAGAAAAAATTCAGAAATTTTGATGCTTTTTAATATAATTAAGAAGAGCTCACACCCTAAGATCCACAACTGCAAATTCAGAATAGTACAGTGTATACATTTCTAAATGAGGTGGTTGTGTGGGGTTTTTTTTTCAGGCAAAACGTGGAATCTTACTGCCTGATGATTGCCGAGGAGGACGGGGAAGTGGACACGGACTTTCCGGCGCTGGACAATCGAGAAGCCATCTCCAAGTTTGGCTTCAACACGCTGGCCCTGGTTCCGCTGGACATCGTGGAGGATGGGAACAGCGAAGAGCCACAGCAAGAGGGATGCGTGGTGAACATGTGAGTATTGCTGAGGTTGGCATTGGTCTTGTTGGATTTGGTGAGAGAAATTATTAGGTTGTGGAGGGAAAATGGATCCAGTGAAGAGAGGGATCCAGAATTCAGACGGGACATGAGCTGACTGTTCAAAGGTTATATAAACCAACTTATTTTGCAGAAATAGTGCAGGGGCTAAGAAGGCCTACATTTATTTGACCAAAATAGGGGGAAGGGGCGGGCTTCAGCAACCCCTCAGCCTCCCTGGTCAAACAGTGCAGTGACATACAAGTAACAACATCCTCTGGAAATAGTAAACGAAAATGCCAGTTAGCGCTTCACATGGATGTAAATACAGAGTGATTAGGATGCCTTGAGCCTCATGCAGCCTTCGTACTGGGTCCTCATGAGGTTTTACTCGGACCTCACTGGAGCCAATCTAGGCCTTGTTTGTTCTTGTTACTTGTTCCTGTTACGGCAATGTGGCTTCCACACTGTGCATCAAACAACCTTGGCTGATCCTCACACAGTCCTCAAGGGATCCTCAGTAAGGTCTGGTTGGAAGTTGCTTGGTCTGACATTTGCCTATGGACCTCACCAGAGGTTACATGTATGTCTTCTTAAGATCCTTACTAGGAAGGGCCTCATTAAGTAGACACTAACTAGGCCCCTCAATGGGACCTCAGTACTGTTGTCATATTTCTAAACATGAAGTTTCCATGTGACAAAGACTGCACTCATATATTGAACCTTTGGTTAAAAGATACTCAACTGTAGAAAAATGCTGGGGGAAAAAAACGATCATTCTTACATAAAGTGAGGAGGATATTGTTAATTTTTGATGGTCATTGAAGGAAAAATTCTTGTTCAAGTCATCTCAATTATTATCTTCTTAATTAATTGTGCCAATTTTTGTTCCCTCTTTTTGATTTAGTCGTAAACTAAACGTCAATACAATTATCCCATCGTTAGCGATTTTGCAATGACCACAGCCATAATTTACCTTTAAATTCCTTGATGTATTCAATGTAATCATCTTCACGTTCCAGCTTAACAAAAATATCAAAAAAGCCTGTCCTGCACGCACCTCCGCACCATTAAATTGTCAACCGGCATAAATTACCCTAAAACATAAAAAAGTCTTGCCTCTGGCCGCATTAGCCCAGGCGCACCTCTGATTAATTTCTTGTGACAACTTTGTCGTGTCGTGAATAACCCTTCGCGGCTGCCCCGGTTCCCTCTCGCCTAGGCCCCCAACAGTCACTACCAATCTAGCCAGGCCCCCGCAAAACGTCTCTGTCTGGCAAAAGCCGCCGACCGTCCCACCTTTTTGCACGTCCCTATTTTTTTTAGACAAGACATGAGATGTTTTTTCTATGTGTTTTCTTTTTCTTTTTGGCGTGATGGGCTGCAAGCCCGTTTAATTACCCAGGGTCTTCGCCGGGAATTAGTCTGTCCCGTTCCATTTGCAGTCTTGGTCGTGATTGGCTCTGCGAAAGGAAGCATCACCTGTTTTGGTTGTGGGTGGTAAACCTACTGCTTCTACGTACGTTATCCCGCTACATAATTCTGCTGAGTATGCCCTAGCCAAGTCCACTGACACCTTCCCTTTTTTATTCCACGTCTTCATTAGGAAGTCCTTTGATCCATCCGGGTCAGACTTTAACCCCCAAAAAGGCGTTTATCTTGTGCGCACCCTGCCAGTTGGACATCGCGAGACGAATACCGAGTCAGATTCTCTCGTTAATAGCGATGTAGCTGTTTGATGTGGAATAATCACTTAATACACTTCCGGAGAGCCTAGAATCGGGATTAGGAATATAGGTCAAGGCTTTGTGTAACTCATCTCCTAGTCCAAAACACTGCATCGCCAACTCACTGCTAGATATAGAGTTTGAGAACGGAAAGCGCGCCATTGTCTTTATGACCTCTTGACATGGGGTTAAAGGTAGAGTAGGTTACATGTATGTCATTTGCAACTATCCAAAAAGTAACTGACAAAATTATTGTTTAAAAGCATACTGGGTTTAATGATAGTTATGACACTAATCTACCTGTGAAATTATTCTTTCTGGTATGCTGTTGTTTTGAAGAAAACACTAACACAGAAGGTCATTTCAAAAGATGTGTCTAAAGATGAATTTTTAGAAATTTCTGTTAGTAGTTTGTTTTTAATTTGGCAAAGCCGTGAATTGGTGCACGCAAGCATTGACACAATGCACACGTGTGCACGGTTTCTATGATTTGTCGGTTCAGTGCGTGACAGTGCGTAGCTGCAATCAGCTGAATGAGAACATGTCCCGGACGCTCATTTCAGGCACCGGTTCCAGATAAAGGGATCGGGTACCCGTAACCAACTTTACAAATTACTTAGTAACTTCTCAGACGATGAAAAAGAAAGGTTTTGTATACCATTTTTAGGGAATTTTCAAAATGAAAACCAGGCTACACGGAAAATCAAAACACATTTAACGTTTACATGTATATGCATTTTGAAATGGCAAATCCTTTCACCTGCACCGTACACACTTGTGTCTTGCTGCATTGATGCACCGATGTGATAGTGTTATGGCGCACACCTTTATGAAATATCTGAACAGCAACTCTCGGGATTTGAATTTTGGGGTTTGGTTTCCTACCCGTGTTTTACTTCAATAGGGTGCCCAGTTCCTGCAAATACACTCCCCTATTGCCCACAAAAGTGAAAGTGATGCATTGGGGAATGACAGATGATTCAACGTGTATAGATTTGTCACCATTGTCACTGCCACGTTGTTGAGTTGTTTATTTGGTTGGCTGACTTACTGACTCCGGTTTGTTGATGGGCTTGTTAGATGATTGGTTTAGTGATTTGGTTAGCAGACATGCGGATTGATGATGGTTGGTTAGTTAACCTTTTTTTGTGGCTGACAGATTTGTTCTTGGATTCAATGTATATATTTGTGAGATAAGATTTGAAGGTTTGCATGGTGGAGTTAGCAAGCAAGAAGGGGGGGGGGACCTCAGTTTTCGGACGGCATACTCTGTCCATCGGCAGTCGTCGTCAGTCTCCTAATGACGTCATTCATCTGACGGGTAGTTTTTTCAGAACCTCACACAAACTCACTAAAGAGATTTGTCACATGGTGCCACTGTAAATCTTTATCTCATTATTTATTTGTGGTTTGATTGGATAGTTGGAGTTGATTTTACTGGATAGCAGACTAGCTACTTAAAAGTTGGGTCTTGCGGGTTGTGTGGTTTGGGCAAGTTACTAAAAGATGGTTTATATGGGTGCTTTGTTGATTTGTTGGTTAGTATTAGGATTGGTTTGATGGTTCTAGTTGGTTTTGGTTCACTCTATCCCCTAGGCCCTTTTGGCTAGGAACCATCCTTAATCCTGCAAAACCCTGCAATTGTATTCAGCCTCAATCCTCCAAATCATGTGTTATTTCTTGAATTTGTTCAGTGGATGGGTCACCATTTCCTCCATCCTTCACAATCCTCCAACAGTCACTGTTAATGGGTTGAGGCAGTGCCGGTGACATTCAAAAGCTGGTGCATGTGAATGATATAGAGCATAATGCATGCATGGCTGAACAATTCAGAGTACATCCTACGAACTTGACGCAATGCGTCCTCCAAAATCAACGGACACTTGTTGTCATTCAGCCTCAATCCTCCAAAATCTAGCTAACTTTAACCTATAATTTCTTTCCTTTTTGTTTAAAAAGATCTACATTTTGATCATCGTTTTTGGCTGGTTGTAAGGTTACTTGAAAGACTGAAAGATTGCATTGGTAGACACAACCCTTCTCACACTTCAACTTGTTTTGGGGGAAAACATTCAAGACATTTAATAAATTTGCAGAAATCTGTTTCCTCTGATTTTTTCCAGTCCCGTCGCAAACACCCCAGCTCACCTTTTTCTTTTTAAACTTGAGCTCTCGCATACACGTTTATTTTTTAGTGTGAGGGTCGTGTTTCACTTACCCAGGAAACCTCTCACTATCCTGTGTTGACCTGACCAGACTAGACTTCCTCCCGAAAACATCCCAAGTATAGCTGTCTGACCTCTGTGTTGATCCAAAAGGGGGGCTAAGGAGAGGGCCACGTTGTTGTGAAGGGGTACATGTACATCCTCAAATTGGTATTAACACTTTGCAAGCAGGATGCTGTCACAGTCGGAAATTATCACAGCCAAACCTTGCCCGATATTTTTTCACCCAGGTTTGAAGCACTTTTAACAGTGCTGATCCCTTGTCCTATAGGTATGTTCAGACGGAGGGCAGCTTTTGAGCTAGCTTTTCCAGTTAGTGAACTCAACGGGGGTTCTGTGGAGCTAGTGATAAAATCTAACATTGCTTGTTTTCATGCAATGATGGTTAACTCCCGAGCTGGAGTTAAAGTGGAGCTAAAACGTCACCAAATAGGTTACGGAGTATATGTTAGTGGGTGACATGGTGAATCAAATATAATAAACAATGACCGGATGCATATATAGGTCAGTTGCGTTCAAACGACAAATAACGGTCGAACAATGACCGGATGCATTGGTCAGTTGCATTCAAACGACAAATAACGGTGGAGCTAAGTCGTAAAAAGAAGCCCAGCTGAGCTGAAAGTGGAGTTAGCCCCACACATTTTCGGGGCTAGAATTGGCCTGGCTAGCTCCGGAGATAGCTTCAGAGGCAGAGTTAAGTTGTGTTCAAACTATTTTAGATGAAGCTAGCTAGCTCCGGAGCTATATTCAGAGATAGCCTTCCGTCTGAACGACCTCATAGTGCCTTTGATCCAAGACATTTGACAATTTGGGAGACTGCCAACCTGTAGTGCTGGAATTCTTAGTTGGTAGAGCATTGGTATGGCATCCTGAAGGTCCCAGGTTCAAATTCTGCTTCTGTCAATTCTTTCTAAACTTTGGGGTTTCTTGTTTGTTTGAAAAGAGATTGTTGTGGGTATAATCAAGAAACCTGGCAGATATGGCATGCTTATGCATGTAACACCGAAGATTTCCGATTTCAAAATGACGTCTTTGCCATTCAAGTACATTTGATTCTGTATTTTGCCAATAAGCTCATGGAACCACCCAGATTTACGAGAGCAACAAAAATACTGCAAAGAGTTTACTGAGCTGGGATTCCAATGGCATCATTCTTTTAGAGCGACTGTTTGAGCCGTCATTACCTCACTCAGAGTCCTAGAATAGCTAGGCACAAGCAACATGCTGCGCTAGGATCTCTACAAAGTACGAAGACATCACACTGCTGAACTGAATAGTTGCCAAGTTTGCAAGAGGAAACTTGCGATACCAAAAAAACAAAACGGTTTAACTCTTTGACCCAGCTGGATCTTAAGAATGACTATTTATCCTGTTGCTCTATGTCGGGGTCATCGACAGAATGACCACGTCATTGTTCTATCACGGTCACCGATTAAAAGAAAAGAAAGTCTTCAAGTTTTGTGAACCTGAAGTCCTTTGCACTTTTTTTTTCCTCTCAGCAAAACGGGAGTCTCTTTCAACAGACACTTAATCTCCCCCTGCAGATCTTCCCCCGATACAAGCGAGTATCCTCCCCCTGCGGCCAAGGGTTGGCTATATGCGACGCTCGCGACGTGGCGGCGTTTCCTGCCCAACACCACCTCCCTGCTTCCCCACCATGCCACCTAGCCTGTTCTCACCAGGTCTAGCTTCCCAGTGGGGGAAAGGGGGGGGGACCCTTGAGGGCATGTTTCCCCTTTGCTTTTCCTTCGCCTCCGGGCAGTCTTTTCCTAAATACTTCATCCTTCTCCGATCACAAGGCGCTGGCTAAAGCATCGTCATGCTAGTTGAAAGGTTGTATCAGTGCATTGAGCTTTTTTGGGGGGGATCCCAGAGGTCGGCGCGGGCATTGATGCCGAGGCAATCGGGGCCGTATCGGCAAATTTTGTGAAATAAGGTGAGGGAAGGGAGAAAAGGGGAAGGGGTTGCTTGTAGCGGTGTGGCAAAAAAAGTTGTACGCTTAATTGACTGTGAAGCGTAACTTAAACATCAGATTCTTGTTAGACCCAAAATTCTCTTGGGTCCCCAACCCTTAATCAAATAATAAAAAGGTTTGCAACTGCAGCACTTGTGTTGCCTTCAACAACGAAACTGGTGTGAGTAATGGAAAACAGGTACAGGGGCTTGTTAGAGAGATCTTTGGCTTGTGTACTTGATATGCGAGAGGAACATGCAAATTGGACCCGTTTCATGTTACTGAAGTTGTTGTGGTCCCACATGCATTCAAGTCTAATTGGGGGAACAGAGTTTGGTTCTACTATGCAAAAGCAAGCTGCAAGCTCATGTAACTCAAGTTGTCTAATGGTATTAAAGGGGTGTGGCGGTGAGAAAAGTTTTGCAAGGAAGGTGTTTTGGCCGGGGGGGGGGGGGGGGTCACACACAATTGCAAAGTCAGGGGTGAAATCAGAAATTAAACGAGAGGAATTTTCATTTATCTGCATGTAAGCATTCAAGAATTGAGTGAAATTGGTTTGGGAAGAGTCTTCAATCCTTTTAGCTCCTCCTACCCTTTGAGGAGGAGTTTTCTTGAAATGAAATGATACCATAATTTCAGGATGAAAATGTCCATAATTTACTCCCAAAAAAGGTTGCAGGGCGAAGCTTCCGTCAAAACTTGTTTGAAAAACTGCACATAATACATAAAACCTACGCAAATAAAACACATCGAGTGCACTCGTCTTTTGTGTCCATTTACTCAAGATTACCAAATCTTCAAATGCAGACGTGCACCTACGTGCTTCAACCCTCGACTGGGAAAAATATAAAATAAAAAAACCACTCAGTTTCATTCAAGGCTGAAATGCACCACCAACGCGTAATCATCAAAGACAGTCCCATTGTTTTTACCGTTCCCCGAAGGGCGACGATTGCAGGCCAAGTGAGGTTAATGACTCAAAGTGCACCCTTCAGTTTTTCGGCCACGAAACTCCGCCTCTTTCTTTTGCCTGGGTGAATCATCCACAACAACACGCTCGTGATGAATCACGGCACATCCTGGTGCAGAGATCAATAGTACAGTCCATCATCAGCGTGGTTGACCCCCTTTTTTTTGGTCTTCTCCCCCTCTCTTAATTAGTGGCCCCGGCTTGTACTTTGGCGAAATGAATTTATATTGTCTTGCGTGGAACTGATTTTGAGGGACCGGGAACGCAGACAAGAGGGTGCGATGTCTGTTCAGTCGCGGTGTGTTTTAGAAGGTCAGGTCGGGAAGCCGTAGGTCTTCTTTTGTTGTTCTTGTCAAGTACGAAACAAGTACCTGTTATGTTTTGCAAGAATATGCAACTGATACATTTTGCCCCCCCCCCCCCTCACCCCCTCCTAGTCTGAGGATCAGACATTCACGTGTTCAGGGCCACGGTCGAACGTCTGATATATCCTAACATGCAATTTTATGCGACCCCGCGCACCAACCAATCGGAGTCGACTTTAGAAACTCAACTGTTGATTGGTCAATTTTGATGCCATGTTTTTGTAATACAACAGTAGGTAACTGAAGACGCAGGTCAAGATGCAGTCTTGTTTTGCAGAATTAATTGCCAAATTAACCTCATATCATATCCCTTTGCTGTGCAAGGGGATATTCATAGACTACCCCCCCCCCAACTTACTGAAATAGTCTCCTTTACCCACGCCCCTTTTTGATACCATGCTACAGACATAAATGTATTGCACTGGTGGATCTACAGGAGGGGGGGGGGGGAGGGGGCCTAAACCCCCTTCTTGGGCCACAAATGCCAGCATTTTTTTTGCAAACAGGTCCTTGTACATAGAGTGACCTTCTCTAATCAAGTCTTCATGTTTTTATGCCAGACAGTCAAAGCTGCCATTTGCTATCATGCGTTTTTTTCCCTGTCTTGAGTCCTTTTGTGTCATGTGTGAATATATCTTTCCAAACTTATGGTTTTTACCAGAAGTAGAATCAGTAATGCCTTGAATTGAAAATTCTTTTTGTTTTGAATGTGATTTTAACGTCGTTATTATCTTGTTTATCTCTTCAAAACTTGATATTGTTGATTTCTGAATTGGTATTTACTCGTCCACTCTAATTGTTACACCTACGTACTTAGCGTCATTCCCATAAGCCTCGCAGGTTTTTTTGATGGCCCTCGCTCAAGACAGAGCTTTGTTATGTAAATTTTTATCAAACACCTGTGTTGTTTGAGTGACAGTAAACCAATTTTAAAACTTAAAAGGTAATATATACAACATTTGCTTGTGCTGTAATTTTCAGAAGTGGAAGGATTTGGGGGTTGTTACACTGACCTGTTTAGCTTGTTTTGCGTTCATTGATGCTGGCAAAACTAAGAAAAAACTGTTGTTCTTGAAGTCTGGTTCCCTGACCCTATTTCAGACGAAGTGGAACAATTTATAGACATCGGGGAATTGTCAGTGCAGGGAACCACTAACTCGTTAGCGGATGTGTAAACAATTGAAAAACAAAATGAGGACTAACTAATTTTGGTCAATAGAGGACATTGGAAAAAAGTCAGTTTTTTCCCAATGATGGTCGGCTGACCATCTTTGGAAATTGATACAAAAATTCCACTTTTCTTGAAAATGACAGCGCATCAGGTGCCATGATTTCACAGGATGCTTGAGACTATTGTTCAAGTACTTAGGTATTTCATAATAATTTGGTAGTTTTCTTTGTTTTATGTTGGCAAATGTTGTATGTTACCTTTAAAACTTGAAACGTCCAAACTTTGTTAGGGTAAGGAAAGCCCCTTAGGGTTCTACGTGTACGTGCATTTTAATGTATTGTTAGTGGACAAAGTCTGACCAACCAGCCAGGAGCCCTAGGCAGTGTCCTGTCTTGAGGGGACTGGCTCTTTGTCTCTGATTGTATCTCATTAACCCTTGACCTGTTTGAGGTCAGGGGTTAACCGGACCAAACAGGTGTCACCAGTGGGGAATGTTTTTGTTCGTGACACACCACCAAAATCTGACCACTTGTGTAGTGACTCTCCAGCCATGCTTGTTAGCCATTTCAATATTGAAATGGAACAAATTTTTTTCTCTCGATTGAGAAATGCCAAATGTAAAAATGGGATGACTTTTTATTTTTTTCTAAATTACAATATTTGATTTTTAAGCGAGGAAAGAAAAGTTAAGGAAAAATCTTGAGAATCAATACAAATCAACACAGTAACCAATAAGCCTGGAAATCATAGGGTGTAAAAAGTAAAGAATAATAATAAACTTAATAGAAACAAGCGGCGTTTGCTCTTTTATAATTTTCCATTCATTGTGTGACGTGGTCTTTATATAAATTCCACAGAAAGCTGACACCCTACAAGCACATTCAACTTGGCCCATGCCAAATGAAGTCATGTTTCATATTTCATTTTCTGACCCAAAAATGTGGCAGTTGCTCCCTTGATTGCTGTGTCATTTCCTCTGTCTCCAAACCACCCATGGGGAAACATTTCGGTGAGCTGTTCCCCCTAGCTCCACCCTCTGTTGGTGTGAGTTGTCAGCCCGAGCCAAGGAATACCTTCTTTTTTTCACTAGATTGGTTTACATGTAGCACCTTATCCATAATTCTCAAGGCATTTGTTGTCAGAATGAACTGAATCATTTGGAAAAAAACAACTCTGTAACAAAAAACATAACAAAAGTGTGGTACCTTTTTGTCTACACTAACACTTTCAAGGGGCATTGAGCCCTGAGTAAAGCAATAGTGGCTGGACTCTACCTTCCTCAATCCTACAAAATCCTCCACTGTGTATGAAACCAATGGCCCTCTCATTGTACCTACCAAGTTTCAAGGGGCATCAAGCCCAATGTAAAGTTATAATAGCTGGGCTCTACCTTCCTCAATCCTACAAAATCCTCCACTGTGTATGAAACCAATGGCACACTCTTTGTACCTACCAAGTTTCAAGTGACATCAATCCCTATGCATTTTTTTTTAGTGGCTGGGGTCTACCTTCCTCAATCATACAAAATCCTTAAAAAAAATTTGTCTTCAATAACATAGCATTTTCAACTAGTTTTCACACACATTTTCAACTACATTCGGGCAATGAACCAAAGTTTGTTTTTGTAGACTCTGATACAGTCACACCTGTGTCATTTTGTTAACCGAAAAACCACAAAATCTATTTTGTCCTCTACGACACTTCCAGTGGAACAAGCCAGATCCAGCTTACTACTGGCCAACGGATTACGTGCTAGCTGTCATTGCCCTTGATCTACAATACCCTGCCCCCCTCCCCGAAACAGAAACTGACATCCGACACGGTCATTTTAAGTGAACCTCCAACCCCCCTTTTCCCCCCTCCCCTTTATTCCTGACTTTTCCTTTATCCCCGTCTATCGTCGAGCAGCGCTAATCTCCCGTCTCTGCCTTGTTTCCCCTCTTCTTCTGTACCAGAAAATCTTCCGACGGTGAATCCAAAGTGGCCGTTGACAACCTTAACACCACGCTACGCGAGATCTTAGTCCGGGCTTTGCGGAAGCGAAAGGGGGTCATACCGACGGCAGGTAAAGCTCTTTTTATTTTCTAATTTGTAATTTTTTTGGCGGGCTGACTGACAGCTGACTTGGGATTTATAATAGTACTGGGTTCCGTATTTTTTTTATATTTTTTTCTTGGGGGGGGGGTGTTTAGGGGGAGGGGGTTAGAGGGATTGTTGTCCGTTCCGGGGACAGGCAATAGGGCCAATTACGGCTGGGGTTAAAATTAGCAAGGTGTTGTAAGAAAGGCCGGGATGGGGAAATATCATTGGCAGGTTTTGGACTCCGATGAGTTGTTGAGGATTAAAGTTGCGTCCAAAAAAATTGGCTGATATTCAAAAGGTTATTAAATTGAATTGCATAATTTTATGTAGTTCGCTAGTGGTGAAAGCACACAGGCCTTTTATTTTGTTTGTAAATTTCTGATGGCTTTTTTTTTCGTTTAAAAGTGAAAAATGTATTGAAGAATTGAGTGCCGTTTAAATGGAAAAAAAAAATTACTGAAAATTGTGATCTTATCTCCTGACTGGTCAATTTAAACAAAAATGTTAAACTTCCAGAGGATGATGTGGTTCATATTTTCCTAAACAAAACATAAATTGTGCCAGTAATTGGCTTTCCTGCTTAAAATCATGCCATTATATGATAATTTGTGGCCAGAAATCTTGTTTCAACAGAGAATGCCTAAATTTATATTAAAAATTCATTGCACATTTGCAGTACATGCCTTTTCCAAAAAAAAATAACTTCAATCAGTTTGGAAAGATACCAATTTTGAAGCACAGTCAAGAACCAAGGTGTTGTCAAGAGACAATCCTCCTCAGTTCATTCTGCCTACTTGCACTGTCCTGTCCAAACTTTTCAAATCCCCCCCCCCAACCCACGGCATCATAACGTGGTGCAATCATGCTTACACGCGCACTGGAGAGAAATGTAAACGGCAAGCGCAGTGCCGGCTGCAATCAATAGCCTGTGCAATTAGCGCGGCGCAAACACCGTTATGGCATATAAATGACTAGTCACGATCAATCACAGTGTCAAAATCAAGAGTTCCTTCTGTTTTTGTTTGGATTTTTTTTCTCCCTTTTTTTTCTTTTCTTCTTCTTCTTTATTTTCCCCCATTGCTTGGTGGTTGCGGTTAGATTTGGTTCATATGTGCATTAGGATGCAGGGAGTTTGTGTGCGGCTCGCCGGTATCATATCAGTGTTGAACTTGACAAATGCTCTTGTTTGTTGAGTCTACTTCTGTCACACCTGGGGAGAAAGAAATCTGGTGAATTATTAGACGCTGGGGAATCAATGAAATTGCCATCGCAGACATATGGCACCTGGATATTCTGTACGCAAACTATCAGGCTGGGGCGCTGTGATACTTGCACTGTCATGGTAGGGTTCACTGCGTATCTTTACATGTTAACTGTTAACATGCAAAACTGTAATGCTGCTGTGTTATTGAAGCTAGCAAGTCATACCAAGAACAATTTAACATCATGTTGGCTGTTTTGATGTGTTATTCTGTCAGTTGACAATTTTGTAAAAATTCTCAGAAAGTGAGCGATACAGAAACAATTAAATGTACAGGGAATAACACATACTCAGAAAAAAAGTTGAACACAAGCAGTGTGATATAAGCGGTTTTGAGAAATCCCTGCATTTGGGGTGCTGTGGTCCAATGGTTACAGTGTTCGACTCGTGTGCCGTGGTACATGGGCTCGAATCCTGACGGGGAACATGGTGCTTGTGCTCTTGAGCAAGGCACTTTACCATTATTTCTTCGTCCTTCGGATGGGACGTAAAGCCGTAGGTCCTGTCTGTTGTGTAATGCACGTTAAAGAACCCAGTAACACTTATCACTAAGAGAAGGAGATTGCCCCCGGTGTGTTTGGCAGTGGCTGCAGTATGCGCCGCAGCACCTTGTATACCCTTATAAAAGGTGCTACATAATCGGTCTCAAATTGTTCATAAACTTCATTCACCTGTCTTTAAAAATAGACATAATTACCAGAACCTCGAGTACCTAATTGTAGGTAGATGCATGCGCTAAATAAGACTCCTGTATTATTATTATTATTATTATTATTTGTTTATAAAAGAAAGTACAACAGGTTTTAACATGGAATATAAAAGAAGATTTGCTTGAACGGTATTATTTTGGTCAATTTCGTCCGAGTGATTGCTACTTTTCCCTGTGGTTTTACTGTCGTTTCTCAGTCCATAAAGAGTGAATGTCAGTAACGCTTTGAACTTTTTTTTGGCCCATGAAGAGGCTTGTAACGAAAGTCCTGAAATTGTTTCCTTGTCAGTGGAAGGCCTGAAAATACAGAACAACAGAATAATCTGAAACCTTCTTGTCTGTTGTGTCGCATGTGAACCACAGTTTGAAGTTCTAAACACACAAGATACAGAAATGTAAATGTTTATTTCCTGTACGGTAGTCATAAAAATTTCAACCAAAACTCACCGCGAAAACAGCGTTGATTTGATTTCAACCACGAACAATTCAATCAACTTTGTAAACAAAAAAGTTATCCCATCCATCAGTGTCAATAAAGGAACTGTAGAGTTTCTTCCCTTTTTTTTGGGGGGGGGGGGTGTTGGGTCTTCATCCTGGCAGTGACGCCATTTACCGTGCCGTATACGAACACTCGGGGCCTTGAGCGGGGACTTAATTACTGCGTGAGCTGTGACAGGCTGGCCTGAGCTCATCAGACAGCAAAAAAAAGGGTAAAAGATCTGGCGTCATGTGTCGCCGCAAGAAAGTCAATTATTACACCAAGACGATCAATGTACTTCACTCAAACGAAAGTAAACTTACCCTTTTTTCCAGCCAAGCTTTGTATATATTCCTCACAAAAAAAGCCAGGAATGTTTTTTTCTCCTGTTTTGCTGTGGCTGGTCGTATTTAACATTTGGTAGTAAATGTTTTAATGACAAGGTATCTGGTGAGAACACAAAATATTGGAAGTGGTTTTTGCTATTTAAAACACTTCCCTGTTCCCAGCACAATTCAGTGCTCCGCGAAATTGGCCCCGATGTTTTCTACTATCCACTCAATGAAACTGTTATAAGCAAACAAAAATATTACTAGAAATTTATAAATAAATTCAATGCCGAGCAGAAGTCATTCACAGGTAGGGCTGTGCATTGGAACCGGGTACCCGACCGCTGATGTCAGGAACTGGTTCCAGATTATGGAATCGGGTACCCGTAACCAACTTTACAAATTACTTAATAACTTCTCAGACAATGTAAAAAAAAAAGGTTTTGAATGTCATTTGTGGAGAATTTTCGAAATGATAGCCAGGCTATATGGAAAAACACAACAGATTCAGGTTTATTTGACGCTTTCGAAAATGCAGTTTACACTGCGAAGCTACATTTATTGAGCTCACTGTACACATTTGTATCTTGCTGTACTGACTCACCGATGTGGTAGTATTATCGTGCAGACCTTATGAACAATCTGAACAGCAACTTCTGAGATTTGAATTTTGGGGTTGGGTTTCTTTAATGGGTACCCGGGTATCTGTGTTTTTTTTTCAATCGGGTACCCATTCCCGTACTACCCGTAAATGCACACCCCTAGTCACAAGCAGTATAAATTGGAGCCATCTTTTTTTCTAGAAACCTGTTTTTTTTTAAAACCCTTTCTAGTTCCTGTAGCACCCAAAACCATCCAACCTAGTACTCCCTACACCACCACAACCGCCTTAGGGTCCAGACCAGTAAATAGACTGCCATAGACCTTAGCGGGAATTACGCGCACTTCCAAAAAAATATTAACAATACTCACAACTCTCTGAGGTGTTCAAGACATACATCAAATTAAAGCTTATTTCATCATCTTTCATTTTCTGTTTAATTTTCTGGGGGTTAACCAGTGACTTTGGGAGAAAATTCCATCCAAAGATGACCACACCTAAAAGCAGTCCTGAAGCCCATCGCCATTTTGAAAATGAACGCCTACGCTCCATTGCAAAATAGAGCCATTTTAGGACCTAATTTCATCCCTATTTCACAGAAATACGACCTAATCTGCACGGCCGTCACCCTTCTTTTTCACAAATCATCAAGTTCACGGCCTTCAAATGCTCTAATACCGGAGAATTTGAGGGCATGCAAATCCTGATGGTGTTATGGATCCTTCAGGGAATAGATGCAATGTAATACGATATAGCTCAGGTGCTAATGGGTTAAGCAATTATTTCTTTCTTTTTACAGTTCACATAAATTGCCCCCTCATGTTACCGACCTTAATTAGGTTTTGTTTCTTCAATTTCTAGGCCCAGACTACATCCTGGAGCGGGAGCATGAACCGGGAGTGGCCCTTGACCTTGACACCAAGCTGAGTGACATGAGCTCCTTTGACCTGGTCATGGTCCGTGAACACAGTAAGTGCCGATGGGACCCACTCGCTGACAAACGAGTGGTGAAAATCGTTCAGGAAATAATGGACTTTTTGCAGTAATTAACTTCATTGAAAAGAACGGCATACAAGCGTTTATTGCATTTGTATTGGACCTCATTGCATATTTTTTTTTAATAAGGATACTCAAACTGTTTAACTGCAAAGTAAGGAAAGACTTGTCAAAAACTATGGAAGAAAAATTTGCACTGAAACTGAAAGATAAAAGTTTCTGGCAAAATTTTAGTTCAAAGGTATATAACAAGACTGTAACGTGATGTCAAAAAATGATATAAACTGCACTGAAGAAGCAAGTGACACATGGTGCCCATTTTTAAAAACTTGCTCTAGACTTCATCTACTTTACACATTTTGAAAGTAACAACCACAATTTAATTTTTGGGTTTATAATTTCTCGCTTGCTTTGTAATTGTGGGACACATTCCCCAGCTGACTGGTATTTAACAGGTTTATGCAAATGCAAACATACACTCTGTGCAAAGTTGTCCTTTCAGTCAAACTTGGTCAACTGACTGTTTTCAACAGTTAAGAGCTAGCCTACATAAAGCAGGATTGACTTGCTGTGACTGTTTATGTAATTTGATACAGCTATGCTTTGACTATAGGTGATTGATAAGCCAGCTGTGTCTACTACTTGCCTGCTTTTGTCGGTTGACTGAATTTGACTAGTCAGAGTGCTTGCTTGAAATGTGATCTGACTGGTAGTGACTAGCCTGTGGAAAAGGCATGGCAGGAGAAGAGGGTTGATTTTTTGACTGTCTGTGACTGTTCAGACAGTAGGAGGGTTAACTTCTCATCAAATCAAACTAACCAAAGTCTACATTATCTGGAATGCAAATGTACTCAGTTGGTACTGCACTGGAGTGGTAGTTCAATGGTCTTGGGTCCAAGTACTGCTGTTACTTGTATGTTGTCCTCCCCTTAACACTTGGCTGCTGTGGGTTGCACAGTGCCCTGCCACATTATTTATCACCAATCAAATTGTTGTTCCAAACTTGTAAACTTGTTCCCACTCCTTTAAGTGGAACAGTTAAATCAAGAGAAGTGGCAAAAGAGATCTAGACTTGTTTCATGTCTAGCTGTCTCTCCATTTGTAGGCTTAGACACAGTTTAAAAAAAAACAGCCAGGAACTAGATGTCAATTATGTTGTTTTTCTTGAAATTTCAAGTGTGTCGGTTTGTATTGGTAAAAGACTTTAAAGTTTACTCTCAATAGTAGAGCCTTGAAGACCTCATGCAATATGTATTGCTGTCCCTCCCAATGCATTGTGCAAAGCCCTACAAGTGTTGGTAAAGCTCCTGCTTGTGTGGAGAGCTCCGGAGCAGGACTGTCAGTCAGTCACTTAAGGGGCCCCATCCTCAGAGCCGGCAACCAGTCAAGGTTTTTTGAAATGCCAAGTGGTAGTGGAGGGCCCTCTAGGGTGATGGGATAATGTCAACCAGGGGGGGTTTCTAGGAGGGTCTGAGCCCTCTTCATGTCCAGTAAACCCTGGACATGGACTGAGGGCATGGACTGAAGCTTGAAGGGTTTGTGTAGGGGATTTCTGCTGGCTCTTTTAAGGTTTTTTTTAATATGCTCCATATTGGACAACTGTTTTATAACCTGTAGTTGCACAGTTTCAAGGCAACCCTTTTTTTCGTGTTAAGATGTTCAACAATTTGTATTAGTACCTTTTTAAATGTCACCGAAAGCTATTAAATTATTTATAGGTTAAGTAGGTGAAGAAATTGGTAAAGTGAGTTTGGCAAGTGATTCTGCCAGTTTTTCTTTTTTTTTCTTTCTTTGGCTCTGCTTACCGTTAGCGAAAAATCCCTGCGTGCTTACTGTAAGTAGAAAAGTCAGTGCTTACGGTTTAGCGTGTTTCACGGTTTAACAAGGAATTTGGCTTCTATGCATGCGTACATCCCATAACTAAGGATTCTGTGCTTAAAGGTTTAGCACAGAATTTTTCTATTAGCGCGGTTAGCACAAAATGGCGATCATAAGCATGGAATTCTGTGGTTAGCAGAGCCTTGATATTGATGCATTCTAAAAATATATAGCAATGATTTTACTTCCTAACGAAACAAAAAAAATTAACAAACGCACATTGGTTGATTCTAAATTTGGTGTTAAATTAACGATGTCCCGATGCTTCTGAAAGGAAGAAGAATTGCTAGCAGGTCCTAATCAAAATACATTGTATAATTTGACTCAACCCCATTCTGTCTGGTTTATACCAGACATTTATTACTGCCGGCCTGGCACGGTGTTGCTAATAAATTAGTGTAGCCGTGCAAGTTGAACACGCACTTTAGGGCTCATCTGTAGGCTGTGAGACAGCTAGTGTCTGGTACGCTGTTGCAGGAACAGCACCGGTGATATATAGCCTAGCAATGCTGTAAGGTCTTTAGCGATCCTGGAGAGAGAATGATGGTTCCACAAGAATGATTAAGACGAAGAAAGTAAGGGAGTACAGCTCAAGACAACTGCACACAAGAAAAAAAACGGGGTCGTGGGGGAGGCAAAAAAAGAGGTGATGATTTAGCGTGAAGGCATTTTGTGGGTTGGTGTACTTGTGTCTTATCCATCATTTAGTTTAGATTTTCATGTTTGTCCGGCCGCCCGTATATTACCAATGGGTTTGACGGCAGGTTTTGAAGCTTAGATTTATTGACGTGCTGGGCGGGGAGTTTTCTCCCTCCCCCTTTTGCTTGCTTTCTTCGGTGATGGATGCTGGTTGTAGACTGATTTCTTGGTGGGATGTCGTCGGTCGGGCGTCCCGGTTGTCATCGCGCGGCAGGAAATTATCAAGGATTATCTGCGCTTTGTCATAATTACGGCGTATATGTGGAGCAGTGCGTCAAGTTAGCCCCTGTTTTTTCGTTGTTTGTAATTGCTTGACCCCAAACGTTCGGCGGTTATTTGGTTAGGGCGGCTCAATCACGGGCAGGAACAGCGTGTTTGCTTTGTTATTTGTCACCGGATCAAGAAGGCAATGAAAATATTAGAGTCCATCCTTCCCCTCCCCCCCTACCATTTGATAAAACTATCTTCCCAGGGCTTCCCTTAATAAAAAAAAAAATCATGTTATTGCATGGTGGGAAACTTTTCTTTCCCATTGGTAGTAACCAAATTGGGGTGTCAAATTGGTTGGCCTTTTTAAAGCCTTTCCTAAATGAATACAAGATCAAGGACAGACAGTCTTTTTGTCTGAAGGCCCGAAGGTTTCAATTTTCTCACAGTGCAAATATTGAGGACTGTAAATCCTGGTTGGAAGTCACAGATGACTTTGGTTGTTTTTTTTCCTTCCTTCTTTTGGTGTTCTGTTCTTCAGCAGCTTCACCTTTCTCATGAACCGTGATCCGTGGCTCTAACCTCCCAATTTTTTTTGTCGTTGCCAGCTCCTCAAGGGACGAACCCTGTTCCCCCCTCGCGATAAAAAAAGTTTCCCCAACGGGTCTATAATAATGAGGGCAAAACTGATAGCCTATCCCGCCGCACATATCCAGCCAAGCAGCCAGGGAATAAAGAATGTTTCGCATCGTGGTTCCGTGACGAATTACCGCGGCGCGGGGGACCGTTGGGGAACCGGGGCTTGGATTACGGTCATTAAGGGATGAGATTCGGTCGTCGGTCGGGGAGGCCAGATTTTGGGGGGCCAGGCAGGATGATTTATTGCTGTCCCGCGCGCTCAGGTTTTTTGGTCCCAGCACTGAATGCACTTGGATTAGGATCCAAATTGCTAGGACCAGCAGTGGAATGATTAGTCAGAATTTTTGTCAGATGCCTACAGTCAGTCTCGTTCTTGTCAACTACGTTGTGTACCAGCACCTTTTTCTACCTGCATTTTCCTGCATCACGTGTTATTGGCAATTAAAAATAGGAATCATCAAATTTCAAGTAATCCTGGATTAGATTAATCTAGGTATTTGTTGCATCCTCAGTTGACCATATGTTCTGTTAATCCAACTGCTTTGTTTGGGCAAAATAATATCAAAGACACAAGCCAAAAATAAGTCCCCAAACTGGTGGCTATGAAATTCAAAACATATGAGTCGGTATCATTGTTTTCCTTTGGTGAGCGGGAACTTTAGAATATTTTAGGCTGGCTTTGTGGAAGAATTGCTTTTGCCTTGAACAGGTTTGATGCACAGGCTCAGCACAGCAACATTTGAAATACAGAGTCCAGAAATAAAACACTTCAGTAGTACGCATGGAGAGACTTCCACAACATTTTTCAGTTTTCTCAGTGATTTTTCAAACAGAAAGTTTGAGCCTCAAAAAAGAGAGAAGATAAGTTGCCTTATCCCCCTCATCTCTGTATTAATTGTATCCCAAGAACATTTAAGTATCCCAAGAGAAAAATAATCAAAAGAATATTTTATTATATTAAAGATAATCAGAATTTGTTTTATCCAGTCCACCGTCCACTCTCACTCTCAGGCATTACAATTCAATCCATTCTTACATTTATTCTTGCAAATTGGGGAACATCGCATATATACAGCATTTGTCAATAAAAAATGTAGCAGTCAATCCATAAAAATTTAAATTATTAGCACTCAAGTTTTGCAAAACTTTTCGAAAGAGTCTGAAGGTGTAGTAATTACTCTACACAATGGTCTTTATCCCATCTGATTTGGACTCCCCGGTCTAGAGATACAGCAATTAAATGAAAGGACTTGAATTCCAAGTTGGGCCATATTTCAGATTATCTGGTATCTACAGAAAGGCATTCACATGCCAAGAAGGTGTGTACGAATGCCTTTCATTAGATACCAGATAATCTGAAAAGTGGCCCAAACAGATTTTGATGGTCTAACAAGCCTTGCCTTAACTTTTAAACAAAAGGTCCAAATAACGCAGAACAAAAATCCTGTCAAGGGTAAAGAAACACTCTATCATCTCATGGTAAATTTTTTACCACCTCATAAAACATTTAGTTTCCTCAGAAAAAAAGTGTTGTTTGACTGCTACATTTCTTTTGAAACACGCTGCGTTTGTTCATGGTGTAAATCGAGGACACACACGTGCAACATCATCGATGAATCGAGGACAGAAATCGAAATCGAGGACTCCTCGGTTGGAAAACGTGTACAAAACCAATGAGAGCTGTTGCGAAAAAGTTAGAGTACAAACAAAGGAAAAGAGAAGAGGACCAAAAGAAAATCCTTGATCTACACCGTAAACAAACGTGTCTGTACATGTAGCTGTATTGTTGCATGGTTGTAGTAAATATATTGGGGTCAATAATTTCAAAGAGTCAATTTTGGTTTCATTTTGTCCTCGTGTCACAGGCAAAAGGGACTATGGCAAACAGGAGAGGGTAAGGCATGTATCCACGGTGGAACCACCCCTGGTTCTCAGCACTCAGTACAAATCCTACAGAATCAACATGCTGCACAGATTGAGACCAACCACCGAGATCCAACTTGGTAAGTTTTTTAACATATCACCCAAACAAAAAAAGCTGTGGCACTTTAAAAAAAACAAAAAAAATAAACAAAGACAAGGAGGTTTTGAGAAGGGAAAAGCGGCATCTGTTGGTGTTTCAGAAGATACTCTGGAAGGAAAAACTAAGATGAAAAGTCCAATCTTAAGTTCTGGTTGGAGATTTTTGTATTAAAGTACATGTACCATCGCCTGAAGAAACTCCAGCCATCCTTTAAACCCTGCCGAGTTTCATGCTGTACCAAATGAACATATACAACACTTTGAACAGGGCTCAAGTCTAATCACGGTATGATTCTTTGAACCCTTGGAGAAGTTTGCAGATGTGAGGAGACAGTCTGAAAAGAGAGGTGGCTTAAAGACAGTATGCTATATAGGAGCATTTGCTCTTCCTGCATTTTGCCCGTTTCCAATAGTGAGACTACAAAAAATTCAATGTTCAACACCTAACTTGTTGAAATTTCAGCCAAGTGGATATTGCATTTTTGAGAAAACAGCGAAAGACTGTGCACAACCTTTTAATCACAAAACACTATTTCGTCCACAGCTCTCTGTATTTCCAAAAGTCAGTCAATTGACTGATCCTTGGAAACCACCTTCATTCTTTTGATTTCTTCTAAAGCGAGCCAGATGTAATCATTTGAATGTGTTTTTTTTCGTAACAGTAAAATCTTCAATTCAAGTAACCTTTTTGATAATAATTTGGTAGGTTACTTTTGGGATAACTGCAAAGGATCCTATATGCCTTTAACAGTTATCAGGAGAATGACCAAACTGGACCTGTATCTGAAATCCATTGGATAAAAATCCCAGTCTGGTGCCTTGCTGACAAGCCCACCCACCATCACTTGCCGTCTCCATATGACTTACCCCACAGGAGTGTCCGGGGACAAGATCGAGATAGACCCCGTCTCCCAGCCCAAGACCACCGCCGCCAAATTCTGGAGTAGCAAGCAGAAGGCAGTTTCCATAGATACCGACCGACTGGCGGCCTGCGCCATCACGGACGAGAAACCCTCAGGTGAGTCGGTGTGGAAGTAAGACGACCGGCGGCCGGTTTCCTACCGGTCGCCGGTTACACTTGTCAATCATACCCAGAGACTCGTGAACGCTCCTCATGTAAAGGTAAACTTGTCAATCTGTAAACCTCTGAATTTCATCCTCCGGTGGATCTGGAAATTACATGAATGTCACATCAGACGCTCGCCTGCCTGCGCAATACAGCTACATGCAGCATTATTGAAAAAAAATTCTCTTCTGGGTATCCGAATCTAATAAAAGAATGTATGATAAAATTTGAACGCTTGTATTTTAGGAGAAATGTGCCTGAAGCATTGCCGAGACATGTGATTATACAGACTGTAGTCTGAAATCAGACTTTTTGAATCTGAAAAAAAAAAAACCCACTTTATCAGCATAGAAAAAAAAAATCATCTTTCAGACCTTTCATCCAATTTTCATACTTATTTTATAATTGACAATCTCATCCCTAATTTTATACATAAACACGCGGATAACACAAATTTCAAGATGCATTTTGAAAAATAATATTTCTTTGTTTAGATAATGAAAATGTGTTACTTATTTTCAATTTAAAACGTGTCATTTCTGCTTCTGCTTTTTGTTTCACCGCAAAGAACCGTACCAGAGTTTATAATGAAGCGATGTAAAAAATACCAAAGAGAAAAAGCCTTGCTGAACACTTCATTGTTATTGAGGGGGAGGGGAAATGTTACAATGAACATCAATGTACAGTAATCTTTGTGCGATCAATACGTGGCCTTGGTTCCTGCTGCTTTATACAGAAGAGTATATTTGCTTTGCCTGGTGATGCATAAAAAAATTGCGACGAAAAATTTGTAATTTTTGTAAGTACTGCCTATTTCTTAATGCTACCCAGCCAAAATGCTGCACTAAGTAAATATTTTGATTGGAGGGCTGGTGCACTGACAAGCAACCAAAAGCAATATCGATTGTGCGGCCAATTCGTACGGTAACCAGAAGAACAAGGTACCGAGGTCTTTATCTAAACAATTTTTGGAGTGTGCGAAAACCAATCAATGGCAAATTTTCCCAGTGACCGGGGAGGGAGGGCGCATGCAACTTTTCCTGTATGAAACCGGATACTTTGAAAATCAACACTAGTGTCGCATTCCTTACTGGATCCCTCCCCCCTCCCTCCCCGAAAGAAAAAAATCAAGACCTCAATTTTCAAAATTACAGTGCCGCAACAAAAGCCGAGAGGATGCCGTTTACGGAGGTGGAACCACCAGTAATGCCCAGTCAAAGTCAACATTGTCGTAATCTCAAGTTACGATGATGTCCACCACAAAAGGGCAGCCCATCTTCAAAGACTGTTTTTTTTCTTCTGTCTGTGTGTCTATTCCCGCGTATTGTGCTCCCGTTCCAGAAACAAATTTCAGATATATCAAAACAAATCAAGCCGGGTTTTATATGAGATATCCTGACAAGTGCAAATATTGTGTCAAGCATGACCACCGCCAATTTGAGGGGATTCTGATTTTTTTTTTTTTAATACTTGTCAATAATTGTCACACGTACGTCAGTCAGTCACGGAAAGTGTTTGCGCTTGGCTGCAGATTTAGTGTCGCTTGCCTCCTATGCAAACTGGTCAAGAATGAAAGTGTCGATCATTACTCTGGAAAGTAACTTGAACGTCAAATAGGTTTGATCCAGATTTTGTTCCGAAGAGTTACAGGTAGTCCAAATTCGAATCACCCTTTAAAACTTGTTCAGTGCTCCGAGACATAATGAAAAATAAGTATCGGAATCAAGACATGTGAAGCATATCGATTCGAGAAAAGAAAAAAATTGTAAAAATGTTGGAGGATTGTTTAGCTCAGCTTTCTCTTTCGATTGCATTGCATGGATTCCGCAGATCAATTTATCTGCGCTTGCAGCATTGGCCACTAGTTGCTGTGTGTCTTCCCCCCCCCCCCCCCAGGTTTGCTTACACGTTCTAGCGAGCTGCCGAACTAATCAAAGCCTGGCTTGCGCAGTCTTGATCACTTTTCTGTAATGATTTACAGGGGAGCGGAATGAGTAAATCCAGCGCCGTGACAGGTGTAAACAAAGCCCGCTTCCCGCCGCACACACACACACACACAGGGGAAAGAGTACAGGCTCCTCCTGGCTTACTTCCTGTCCTGTTGTTGTCTTTGGAGCTTGGGTCACAATTTCCAAACCAAAGGAAGGAAGAAAAAAAAAATCATCTTTCCTTTTTTAATCAGCCTTGCAAATAATCAGTATCCTAGAGTAAACTCTATCTATCATCAGTGTAATTTGTTCTCTTTCTGTACGTTTGTGTAATTTTGCCACCAAAAACAAGATTGAGCTTCCGGCCGTTGTACTTTCTTGGATGTATGCAGATTTTCAAAAAAAAATTACCGATCACGGTTTTGCTTTTTTAAATGTTGAAGGCAAGAGCGATTTTGGAGACCTACTTTTGGATTTGCGTCGATTTATTAGGAAATCAAAAGTATGAAAGATTTGGTCTCAGTTGATTTAACTCACAAGCTTCAAATAAGAGAGACATCATTCAGGTATGGTCTGATGCCATTTCTGGCCCCTTCTCGCCCACCCCCTCACAACTCACAACTCATCAATCGCTCCGTGCAATATTAACCCTCACTCTTCTTCATTTCCTCTGTGGCGCTGTCTTTCTCTCTCTCGCACTCCGTCTCTTGCCTCCCTCCCGGCCTCAGGAGGCGACCACTCCTCAGGCAAACACGCCGCTTGTCTCCGGGCCGTATCGCGTTCCTGGGCCTGCCATTTTTCTCCGGCGATACACCTGAAGTGCAAAGCAAATATTTGGCCGGAGGAATTAAGCAGTTGCCGGCACGCAATGTTATGATTTCCATCCCCCCCCCCCAAAAAAAGGGAGGGGTTGGAGGGAGGATAAGAAGGAAAAAAAAGACGAGTCTTGGTTGACCTAAAAATGCACAAAACATTGGGGGTTTTTCCTTGTCAAAGTAGAGATCATCTTTCATTTAGGAAAACATTCTCAAATCCTTCATTTGCACCTTTGGGTTTATTATTTTTTTTAAAGTTCTTTATATACTATGAATTTGTGAAGGCAAAATATGTTAGTCATAGGAAGACAATCTTGCCACACAAAGTTGCCAAAAAAATACAGGTAAAGCCAGTCAAACAGCCATTTGAATTGTTTTAGTAGCATTAATCTATACATGTATTTTCCTTGTGTATATTAACCCACCTATGCAAACATACATTCGGTACCAAGTTGTCCTTGCAGTCAAAATCAATCAAGTGACTGTTAAGAATTCCCAGCCCACATAAAGCAGGATTGACTGGCTGGGACTGTTTAAGTAACTTGATACAGCTATGCTTTGACTCCCGGTGAGTGATAAAACAGCTGTGACCACAACTTGCCTGCTTTGTCTGTTGACTGAGTTTGACTAGTCACAGTGCTTGCTTGACATTATGATCTGACTGCTGGTGACTAGCCTTTGTTAAAAGTATCATAGTAGGGGAAGTGGAAGTGGATTTTGACTGTCTGTGACAGCTTAAATAGCAGGAGGGTTAAACAGATAAATCCTGAAAGGTCCTCCATAATCTACCCGAGAGATTTTGGAGGATTTTTCATGTTTACTTGAAGGTACAGCCAAGCTACATTTACATTTGGTGCTTAATGTGCCTTGAAAGGTATGAAAGTGCTCTGGGGTTTGGGCACAATAGTGTTTTTTTGTTTAAGATCCAGAAATAATCTTTGCAAAGATGAAAATGAATTAACGCTGCTGTATACTTCATGCCAGTAGGAATGTGAAGCGATTGAAGCAAAATTTGCCAGAGTTAGTTAAATATGCTCAACTCTTTGCAATTTCCGAGCGAGAAAAATGTGACATGATGTCACAAATTCACGCTCATGTTGCTGTTTGCACCGAGTATGGACCAACCCTTAGGGGTAACATTGTCTTTACGTGTTTCTCATCGTAGGCAAGACTGTTTTCCGCCTGACCTACAAGAGCGTCAGCCACGATTTCAAGCATCGGGACTTTGAGACGGACCACCAGACGGCCAAGCACATCGTCACCAAGATCAACCAGATCCTGGAGCTGCGTGCCAGCGCTGTACGCAACGACTACACGATATGGAAGGACCGACGGCACAGCACTAAGAGACACCATGACAAGTGAAGCTGTGCGAGTGTCAGTTTAGGGGCCGACCTCCATTGTGCATTGTAACCGGATTTCGTCCGGGTAGAAAAAAATCGCAATGTATTGGTACACACTGCTTGCGCACATATCATGAGGTAGCATTTTTCCAAAATATCTCAAATTTTTCCAAAATACTGTGAGATATAGATTTGCTTTCTGATTCCGCAATCAACACATTGTCGGCTATGATGTTATGTAGATTGCCCACAACATCTCTCTGTAAGCCGTCCATTAATTTGCATAAATTTACATGATTCTGCGCAGGTTTACGCCAATATACTTCGGTGCGACATGCTGCTGAGGAGGGGTGAAGGGGCGGTGGTTATATTATTTGTATGCAAGGGCTACAAACTGCCTTGAATTTAGAGAAAGTGGTATACGAAATCTACATTTATGACTTCTGCGAGAGGCAATTAAGAGGTAAATACAGAATGGCATTAGGCAAAGAAAGTCATCAAAATATTTCGTTTTTCAAAATGGAGAGTTAAAGAGAGGAAGATTGCATTAGGGAGTGTGATTGTTAGGTTCGTATGGCAGTTAATTGTCTGTGTTTTTTATTTGTACCAAGTACGTGCATGTACTGTTGTAGTGCTATGTGGAGAGTGAGAGTGTGTTCTTAAAACTTGAGAGCATAGATACAACAGTGAATTGGTATTTCAGGCTACTGGCTTTTGGGAAATTGTGGACCAAGTTTTATCTAAGTTTCTTTACCCAAAAGTCATTTTACCCCCAGACTTTTTTGTGACGTTCTGTAAAACAGAAATTGCATCCACATGATTTATAAAAGAGAGCAGGTAATGTCCCCAAGATGATTTGGTACCAAAATTATTCAAAATATTTCAAAATCAATTACCTGGAGGTTGAAGTAAAAACTATTATTTGTATTCTATAAAAAAAAAAAATAGTCACCTACACGTGTTAGCAAGATTTGTATGTATTCCTTGTACTGACTACATACCGGTACTGATACAGTTTACATCGTGTCAGTAACTTGTTGTAACATGTAACTTAATTCTATAGACCACTTTTTTCAGGTTTTATTTTTTATATGGTCTCACTCTATTGTATTATGGATTGCGATTCTGTTGCACAAATTATTGGGTGAAAACTGACCATTGCTCAACAGAGTGAATTTGTATGAATGAGTTGTAAAATATTTGTGTTACTGAAATGCATCATTTTGTTCACTGCAGGTGAAGGTTCATAATGTATACTTCAATGTAGTCCCTGTATCCCAAGTGGCCCCAAATTACCCTAATATTTCTTCCTCTTTTTTTCATTGCAAACAATGTTTCCCAGGCCAGTTTAAAATTTTTGAGACACAAGGTTTTGAGACACAAAGTGTTTATTTCTCCTTAAACAGTTTTATCACAAACTGAATGTTTTCAATTGAGATCTTTTTTTGAATCCATTTTGTGTTTGGGGAAGTTGTATGGAAAGGCAGAAGGCAAACTGCTATTTACAACGTGTCCATGTTTTCATGTACCCCTTTTGGGTGTAATGTGTTGTGTGTACATTGCCATTTTTTTTTTTGGATAAGCATACGCTGTGTTGTTTTGTCAAGTTT
This sequence comes from Patiria pectinifera, assembly GCA_029964075.1. Taxonomy (NCBI): domain Eukaryota; kingdom Metazoa; phylum Echinodermata; class Asteroidea; order Valvatida; family Asterinidae; genus Patiria; species Patiria pectinifera. Next base: position 16,162,988 of record CM057138.1, on the reverse strand, counting down.
TTGAAAATGGATGCTGGGTCTAAAGCTGTGAAATTAACTGCGTTGCATCACTAATCACTGTACATCTGTGGAAATTGTTAGTCAACGAAAGCAACATTCAGTAGCAAAATGACATTGTGATGTTTCAGTAAATAATACACAAACAGTTTGATAACATCAATTTGCACTACATGTATGTGTGTGCCTATGGTACATAGAAAACAACACGTCTTCATTCTGTGTGATAAAACACCGCAGGGTCCAGATGACGTACAAGGCCCAGACGTGCTACATTTTATTACGCACCAGGGTAACAGATTTGTGTTCAAGCATACTTGTTATAATGTAAACAAGGCAGCGACAGTTATAACATAAAAAAGCTGACAAATGACAAATATTTTTTTTTGATTGAGGGCAAATTCCTCTGTATGTTGCTGATGTGCTGACCACAACTTAACTATCAGTTCAAAATGAGAATACAATTGGAAAAAATACACAGGTTGGTTGATACCATTGAACTTAAAGGGAAGATACAACATTGCAAATATCACAAAACGAAATGATCAGATTGTCACAAAATACTTTACTGGATTGTTTAAAGAGGGAATGACAGTCTAAAAGCATTCTGTAAAATTGTGGCTCTTGGTGTGCTGACATTTTCAAGAAAACCGGTTTTTTTCAATGCTGGTCGGCCGACCAGCGTTGGATAAAACTGGCTTTTTTTCTCTTCAAAAACTGCTTGCAAAAACTTATTGCAATTGATTACACATCTGTGAAGGGGTACAAGCCTGCTAGACTGATTCTCTGACCTTACTTTTCCCCAAAGTCTCTAAAATTCTCCGTTTCATCTTAAATGGGGTCAGGGAACCAGACTACAAGAACATGAATGGTTTTCTTGGTTTTTGTCAGCGTCTACAAGACAAAAAGGTGAAACAAGTCATTTTAACAATATTTGCTATAACATACTAATCCTCCAAATCCATTTATTTCTGAAAACTGAAGCAAAAGCAAATGTACATTCCCTTTAAAGGCTTTTGAAATCAGATGGGAAGAGGTGCACAAGGGATGGCCTTGTATGAACACAGAACAGGGCCCAACTTCGTGGCTCTTTTACCCACAGAATTCCGAGCTTACGAGCAACATTCTGTGCTAACAGCACTAGCAAAAAATTCTGCTGTAAACTTGTAAGCAGCACAGAACCCTGAGTTACCGAATGTGCATGTGCACATAAGCTAACATTCCTCGCTATCTTGTGAAACATGCTAACTGTAAGCACAAAATCTTCTGCTACAGTAAGGGGGGATTTTTTGCTTACGGTAAGCAGAGCCATACAATTTCTATTAAATTTAGGTTCCTGTGAATTGGCCAATTAACATCAAGCGTTCAAGTTTCCTGAGGAAAACAATTGACCATTTTGTACCGATGAAGACTTTAAGAGATTGTTACGTTTCACCCCTTGATTTTGTCGATTTTTCCCCACAGATACTCTACAGTTTGATCTGCCAGCAGCCACCGTTGGTAGTTTTAAATCTCTCGTTATTAAGAATGAAAAGTCTCATATCAAACTCTTACCAAACATGTATTTACTACAAACTGTTGTTTAACCTCTTTGCTAGTCAACTCATGTTACTGAAATAAGTCTCAAACAGCTTAATAACTCACTGCAGTAAATTGTTATAAATTCCCGTTGGAAACAATGTACTTACGATCCTCAAAAGTAAAATTTAAAAAAAGACCTCTTCTTATCAAAATTATTTGGCCAGAGAGGTGCCACCACATCATTATTCATGTAAATATTTTAAATATGAAAGTTAATAATCATTAAAACAAAAAAAGAGATGAATATATTATATTAATTTATGCATGTGATGTGTAAGGCACTTTGGATGTCTAAATTTGTTATGTAAACAGAAAATGTGCTATAACTATTATTTTGTTTTGAAAAGGTTGAATAAACCTCTGATGCCAAGAGATACGAATTGGATGCGTAATCTTTTCTAAGTGCATACAGAAGCGTCCCCTCAATGGTTACAAAGAGTTCAGGGAAGATACAACATTTGCAAACATCACAAAACGAAAAGATCAAATTATCATGAAATTACTCACTGGTTTGTTTGGGAATGACAGTCTAAAGCATCCTGTAAAATCGTGGCTCCTGGTGTGCTTTCATTTTAAAAAAAACACGGTATTTTTCCAACGCTGGTCGGCCGACCAGCGTTGGAGAAAACTGGCTTTTTTTCAAAAACTGCTTCTATTTTTTCATAATTAGTTATTCCGCGTTTTCTTTGCAATTGATTACACACCTGTGAAGAGGTTCAAGCCTGCTAGACTGATTCTCTGACCTTACAATTCCCCAAAGTCTATAAATTGCTCTGTTTCATCTTAAGTGGGGTCAGGGAACCAGACTTAAGGCACATGATTGGTTTTCTTGGTTTTTCCAGCATCTACAACCCTAAAACGTGAAACAAGTCATTTTAACAATATCTGCTATAACATACTTATCCTCCAAATCCATTTATTTTAGAAAATTGCGGCAAAAGCAAATGTTGTACATTCCCTTTAAGGCCGGTTCACACTCGGCTCGAACACAAACGTGTAACGCTACGTCAAGTTTTCATGCTGCAAAAAAAAGTTGAGCATATTCCAAATTTTGCAGCGAATGTTTCGTGACGTCAAATTCGTTTCGCACTTGTGTTTACGTGAATTGTGAACTGATGGCCCTTAGACTAGACTCTCTTTAAAGGGCCCATGCAATATAATTTTTTTTTTAAATGCAATTCTTGAAAATGCACCTTTGTGTCCCATTTAACTTTATTTAAAATTTTCGTTTTTGCCATTTTCAAGGGTAGTTTGGTGCTTTTTTTATGCTAATGAAAATTTCCATATTCATGAGCAAAAGTCATTTCAGGCAGAAACCTCAATGTTACAGCTATCTCAGGATCAAGAGTTTGGATATTTTGCATGCATGGGAAAATTTATAAAAGTGCACTTTTCAATCAAATTAACCAAAAAAGGGATGTTAAATAGTTTTCATACATTTCAGAAGAGTGGAAAGTTGCACAAAATGTGTTCCCAAGAAAAATGTTCATCTTATGAACCCTTTAATGCATTACTGACACATGCCTGGCTCTCTTGTGAAGACGCCCATGTTTTGTGCACATTCAGATCAGTGGCGCACCCAGGATTGGGGGGGGGGGGGCCTCACAATTGTTTTTGTCAAATTTTGTAGAAGTTAACAAAAATTCAAAAATTTAGCCCAAAAATTGTGGCCGCAGAAAGTTTTTCTTTTTTTGGGGGGGGGGGGACTGTCTTTTTGCGTAGGTGGCACCACTTACACCCCTATTTTACTACTCGAAAACTGGCCACATTCATATCACCAAGGCCAAATTGTTGGACTAAACAAAAAATTCCCCCCCCCCCAAGAATGACAACCTCTTGAGGGGGGGCCTCAAGCCCCCGAGCCCTCCCCCTTTGGTGCGCCACTGATTCAGATGAAAGTTAAACGTGCGTCATTTGCGCCATTCCTGCTCAGAGCAGTACATGCAGTATGCTGGCAGTGTGCCCGTTTCCACAGCTCTCATGAGGAGTCGCACAGTAGAATCTTAAGTTCATGTATGAAGTCCAAACCCTTTCGGTTCTCAAACTTGTGGACTTGTGATGCTGTAAAGCCTGCAAATGTGCTTTCCTGATAAAACTGGAAGGCTAATTATGTTAGTGTGACTTTAAGCAAAAAAAAAAAACTAAAACGAAAAAAAAAACCACAATTAGGATCAACTTGTTTGGCATCTTGGCCACAGATATTATGCTACGCATTTTCCCCAAAAGCAAGAGACTTAAAGCGTGATGTAATCTGGCCGGTTAAGTCCCAAACATCCCAAAGACTCGTCGCCGTGCCCATTTAATTTCTCCTGGCACATTTTGTCAGCCTATCTGTTCCGTGCAGTTTCGCAGGAAGGAGACCCGTGCACCCTCTTGAATTATGGGAGACGACAAATCGGGTTTCCCTGACGATATCAAGTGGCAACAGTTTCTAGGGCACCGTGCTTTGCCTCAAATTCGGAACAGGCCGGCAAGCCAGTGATTTATAAGTTGACAAGGTGTTCAAGCTGAGGTCTAAAAATACTCGGGACTAATTGATGGCGCATACTAGGTGTTAGCAACAGAGGATGCAGAACAAGCACAGAACCTCCCCCCCCCCCCCAACCAGCCATAAAGTGTGTATCAGGGATACTCTGATACATCAGCTACATTGCTCCAAATTACAGACAGTTCCACAGTGATGTTTCCATAACTTTCTCATTTGAAATTATCAGTCAGTAAGTGAAACTTCTACCTAGTGGATGTTGCACTGTGATGCTGTGTTGTATTTTTCTCTGAAATGGTAAGTGCCTACAAACATTCACACAGTAATCTGTGTGCATTCATGTTGCATTTCAGATAGTGTTAATCGATGAATGTATGATTGAAAAGCATTCACTAAATCAAATTCAATTTCGGGTTTTGCTCTTCACCAGTGTCGTCAGAGGGTTTGCAAGAAAAAACTTTACAAGCTTACTCGGGTGGGACTCGAACCCACGACCACCTGCTTACTGGATAAGCTGGTTAGTGCCCTGTAGGTCACTGTTTGTTAATGTCTGTAAAAGTTCCAGAAGATTCAGAATCTGATGCCCTGATGTGCTGCACACTGTAAATGTATATGTATGTAAGATGTTGGAATGACAGTACTACGTTCATTGCAAGTTTCACAAAATTTAAGCAGAAGTCAAGTGAAACTACTGATGTTGTTTTCCTCGACATCCATTTTTGGCTTGTTCATGATTCATGTTGGCTTTGAATGATATAAATCTGGGGGCCGCTAAAGCCACCCAGAAGATGGTTGGCAAGAAATCCAGAGGGAACCCGTATCTCAGTTGAACAATCCTTTTTCACTACAATTAGGTTTATTTTGTAACTCTACAGGGGTTATACAGGAACCAGATGCGATACTTGGGCAGAAATTGGCGGAAATGTCTGAAACTTTTGATATCACTTGGCGGAATGACTCTGGCTCCACTTCCAGCCAGACTACTGCATGATGTTTCTCTTTTTTTCCGTGTTTTGAGACGAGTGATTGTATTTGACAGCATCGACTTAACTTCTTAGCTAAAAATATGTGAACAGCGTCCCCAGGGACGAGAGGAACCTCACGCAATCAAGCTCATCAATTTTTGGGTCTCCTCGGTTTGATTTTAATGAAGATGACACTATCTTGGATAATTGGGCGCGTTCCGGGTTCAGTCCCAGCTTGTAATTTGGCCACGTGCTCCCAATGATCTCAATTTCCTGCTAGGAACTGCTGAAAGCCGGCAACTCACCGCCAAGACTTCTCGAATTCGACAGAAGTGTGGTCACAAACTTTTTTGTTTTTGACTCTAAGAGGATTTGACGCAAGACAACTTTCTTTTTTTTCAGGAGGTGTACTGACACTGAAGTTTCTGGAGATCATCCATGACATTTCGACACAGAGATGTACCGTTTGAACATGGGAGATTGATGGAGACGGTTTGAGGAAGTGCTCCTAGAGGAACTGGATGTGGAATCAGAGGGAGGAAACGTCAACCCTCTTTTCGGCCAATTTACTCAGCTAATTCGGGGCTGTCACCAGGGTGACAGACACAATATATCTCAGATGGACTTCTAATGGAGTTTGATTTTAGTCATTAGGAAAGGCTATGCAAATACATGTAGCTGTCAGAACTGACAGACGCGGCAATCAATATGGATTAGTCCAATTTGGTCCGAATCACAGGATACGTCATAAAGATAGAACTTTGATCAGAAAGTTGGTTTCCTGGCATCGGCTGAACTGAAATGATGACAAATCTTTTCTTTTCCCCAGACATTTTGGAACAATTTTGTTTTTGAAAAAGCAACTCTAGTCTATGGAATAGATACAGCAAAGGTCTATGATATGCGAGCAGCTACGGCGATTGATTATGCAAACCAAGACTGCGTCATGACCTCGAGATTCCGACCATTCAGCGGGAGCCTTCTATCCATTGGGTCTTGCGTAACCTGTTGTTGTATTATAAAAACAGGTCAGCCAAATTGACCAATCAACAGCTTAGTCGACATTTCTGATCAAAACGACGTCACCATTTCTAAAGTTGACTCCAATTGTCTTGCGCGTTGGGTCGCATAAAATTTGTTTTATATATCAGACGTTGGATATGGAGAGGGCCCCGTTTGACAACGGGTGATACTCAGACTACCCTAAACCTCCAAGATCCTACAAAATCCAATAGGTTTTGAAGGTTTTTCTAGGATAGAAGACGGTAGCACTATTACTTTACATGGGTCTGATTCCCCATTGGAAGTCTAATTTATATGATTTTTTTGCACAGTGGAGAACTTTGGAGGATTCAAGCAAAAAATAGCTGAGCAAGGTTTCAATAACTTTTTTTGCTTTACATGTATATAAGAGAACATGTCCGCAGTGTACACCAATTTAAATGCCACAAGACCACGCGGTAGTCGATATCAGCTCATATTCGGTCATCTACCCTCACAGGTACCCATTCATACTCCTTGGTGGAGAGAGGCAAATATAAGTGTCTTGCCCAAGGGCACCAAGTTCCTGGCAGGGTTTGAACCCACTCACCATTGTACAGGAGTTAAACACTGTAACCACATATGTCATTTTGCAGTGATCAAAACTGCAAAATTGACCCTCAGCGGTCTTCTTTGGAATAATGCCTGTCATTACTAGGAATGCACAACTGAAAAGCACTGATAATGTCCATCCACCACTTCTTTCCAACTTTTGTTCAAAGTTTACTGTCCAAAACTTTGATCACAAACTTAATAGAACTGCATGTATTTGAATAACTCATTAAATACCTTCCCCCCCCCTCCAAAATTGTTTTCAAAAGATGAAGTTTGTAACAAAGAAGTAAAATCGGGTCACCTCAGCAACAAAGGTATCAAAAAGTGCAGACAGCTGGGAGGAATAAAGAGCAAACATTTAAGAAGGAAGTTTAAAATTAGGGAAAGCCGCGGGGGAATCGGCGGTGCGAATATGAGACATCCAGAGTCAGAGCAGGGGTCGTCATCATTGTGCGTAGATGGGCAAAAGGTCGACTGTACTTGGCCAAAAAAATAAAGGGGGGCGTTAAGTCTTTGTTTAAGGTCTGCAATGACAAAGAATGTTAACGTACACTATTAAGACTTAAGTGATCTTAATGTTTCAGATAATCACCACATATTCCACAGGTATTCCACTGAGTGGTGTACATGTACGTGTTCTACATAACCCCCGAAGACAGCCACACAAAGGGAGAACAACAGATCCTTTCAGTCCTTGGGAGTTGGGTCTTTTGTTGGAAACGGTAGAAATTTGTGTGCTTAGTCTATGGGAGAGTGTTATACATGAATGTGAAGGTTAAGTGGTCCCCTCCCAATGTACATGTACATTTGAATCTCTGGCCAAATTTATTGCTTTGAAGACCTGTGTTGCCCCAACAAAATTGCAGTGACTTACTTCAATGATGCATAAGGAAAGTGTATACACTCTCACCAAAAAATGCAATATAAGGGTCCGATCATATGATGTCAAAGAACCATGTGACCATCCAGTTTCCCCAAGATCGGCCACCACTGCAATATAGGCAAGCATTGGTTGTAAACCGCATCGTGCATTGTAAACTAGACAGTAGGCCTAGGGCTTTTTTTCCAATAAAATAACAGCAAGTTTTTTTTTTATCAAATTGCACAATCGTCACTACCTGTTCAGTGTACAGCTTTGAAGGCTTGCCCACTTCCTCCTGCGCGCGGCACTATACGATCTTTGACAACTACAATGGCAACGCAGACTTCCCGGTACCCGGTTGTGGGTCAGTGAGAGAGCGCTCTGTGCTGCCTATAGATATGAAAGTTTCACTGTTTGGCAGTAGGCCCATTTAATGGTAGTGTTAGATATGATACTGACTGTCCTAATGCAGCATTACCACAAGCATACAAAGTTTGTTGGCTCGTAGAGGAGTAACAAAATTTTGTCTGAGTATACCGCCAACTATTTGAATGCACTGAAGGGGTATCATACAGTATTAAAACAGACCAAACTGTCCGATACTCGATAGTATGGACCAGCTAGATGCTGTAGGGGAATGGTTGATGATTACCATGCCACTAGTCACCGGTAGGGAGGTATTGTGGGGGGGGGGGAGTGGGGCTCAGATAGAACCATTTATATCACCCTCCACACCAGTAGCAAGAAATGTTTCGGGTGGGGGGAGAGGGGGTTTACCCAAAACAAATTTTCCAAAATTTCTATGAGTTCAACGTCGTCTGCACACAGTGCGCAAAGCGCAAGTGGGCCATGTGCAGAGAGCATATTCAGCGCGGCTAATAACCCCAACTTTTTCCCCCTCCCCCCTTTTTTGTGTCAGGTTTTTTCCACCCCACCCCCTTGTCGCTACGCCATTGCTCCACACAGATTCAATTCAGCGTTCTAATATACCAAAGATGATTTCTGTCTTTAACGCACAGCCTATGCTTTTTCTTTCACAACTGATAGTTTCCACCAGAAAAACAGTTTGAACCTCAAAAGTTTCAATCCTGTTAATTACTCAGTTCATGGGCCCTTCCTTTTCCCAATGTCACTTGGGGAGTCTATTCTCAGCAAATCCACTCAACAACTTCCCCATGCAGACAAAAGCGCATCACAAATACGCCCATTCTTTCCTTTTTTAGAATCCAATAATCACCAAATTTAATTTAAGCCACTGACATTTTCTGACCTTCCTTTGTTTTCAATCAGTGGGGCTAATCTTGGAAATCTGTAAGGACTTTCTCTAGCTTTTTTTTCAGAGAGAGAAAACGGGTACGGTTGGTGATAATTAAGCCGTGTGACACAGTACAGTGGACAAGCGCAAAACTTGGTGGATGGCCAAATATTCCATATTGATTACGACTTCCTGGGATAGGACAGTTCGCCAACTGCGCTGACATTTTACAGCCGAAGCGGGTCAAAGAACAAGTTTTTATTTTGGTCACATGTCAAAAGAGGAAAAGTTCAATTTGGTACGCGTTGGTTGTTTTTGTAGCAAGTTTCAGATATTAGCTGCGACTGCCAAATAAGTGCTATTTCAAATAAAAATGTCAAGATCTTGTCCTTGACGTTGACATTTATAACAAAAAAAACCAATGAAACCTCTTGTACTTTTTCGGAAGATACAAGACTTGGCTTAGGGCCAATTACAGATAAGTTACAGAATCCAGTTATACAAGACCCAAAAATATATACGTTTTCTCTGTTTTCTAAAACGTAAAGTATCCACTGAGCTGAAGCTTCAACAAGTTAGTTGTTATGCACCCTTCTTAAGACTTTTGATAATAATTAAGATGTTGCTTCAAATGAAATAAAAATGCACAAAAAGTACCGTCAAACAAAACTTAAGTCTTTTGGACTATCTCAGAGCTCATTTGGGAGACGAGCCTAAATACTGTAGGCTGGTCCTCAAGATGTCAATGGTACTAAACACCGTCCTTTGGCACTTCCCAGTATTGTAGGACTCGAGTCCAGGACTCAGACCTGAGTCGGACTCGAGTCACATTTTCGTGACTCGGTCTTGACTCGAGTCACATTGGAAAATGACTCGGACTCGGACTCGACCATGATGACTCGGACTCGAGCTTGGTGACTCGTGACTCGAGTCACGCATTTGCATCAGAAGAAAAAACATAACGAAGGGATGGGAAAGGATCATTGAGGAATAATGTTTGGATAATAAAACATGGAGGGAAGGGATGGAGGAGGATTTTTTAGGGATGGGAATTAAAAGGAAAACACATTTTGGGTCTAAACAACATGTACACACACAAGGTAAACTATATACCGGTACACTGGGATTTACTTGAAAGACAGAATGGATGATTGAAAAATAATTTTAAAAAATTTGACTAGTTTGGTGAACAACTAAGAACAAGTGACTTGTGACTCGGACTCAAGGCTTGTGACTCAGGACTCGCACTTGACATTGGTGACTTGATTACAACACTGGCACTTCCACATCGAGAAGTTTGAACTGCCCGATTTATTCTGCCTCAAGAGGACAAAAGAGCTTGTGAACCAGACAACAAAACTTAACGCTTTGCCAAAAATAGTATACTTGATGATGGCACATCTCAGAGGCTTTGAGTACCTGTCAGAGAACTAAACTGAAGTCCCTTATCACCTGTTTCTGCTACTCATCTTCACTTCTACCCACCCCTACACCCATGAAACCTTGTTGAGAGTTTATATCGCTCTTCCAATGCCCTGGTGGGGTGCACAGACCTTAAAGGAACCGGGCCTCCAAAATGACTGAGACAATAATATCCGCCCAGACTGGCCTTCGGATGGGGAAGGGGGAAAAGGAGGGGCACACAGGGTCTGCCCCTGCGGCTATACTCTTAAAGGAACAAGCTACCATTGGTTAAGAAAAGGAACTTCCAAAATGTCAAATGTTTGCTGAATAAAATTCTGTTGAAATATAAAGATCAACATCTGAGACTAGTTTACATGATAAAATAACAATCCCATCTCTAATAGGTTGAATACTCTGTTATTAAACAGACATATACCTTGTTTTAATAAATGAATGCAAAAGCTAACCCAATTCATTTAGCAACCAAATGCAGGGGCGGATCTAGCTTTCAGGAACATGGGGGGTTGCTGATATGAAGGTAGAGGGTGGGTTGAGTTTGGAACACCTTGCTAGGGCATCCTGGGGCTTCCCCCTGGAAAAATTGTGAAATCTACGATCAGTCAGCGATTGAACGGGGCAGGGGGGGGGGAGGGGCACCCCAACATACCCCCCCTACATCCGCTACTGAATATGATAAATGAGACTTTAAAGAGCAAGTCCCATGTCCTACCTTACAAAACATTTCAAAAATACAATCAATTGGCCAAGCACCTGATAAGCATATCCAACAAACAGTCAAGAATTTGTAGCATGCCCAAGTGGTGTGTGGTATTGTGTAGTACTAAGTCGTATCAGCAGATGACAGCCCATCCTCAGTCTGGATTGTATGCTAAAATGCCCGTGTTGAGGGTCCATGATAGCGCAACCCATCCAATATGTTGCAGATAGCATCCTATTAATGAGAATTCTGAATCCTGACCTAAATTCAGAGTGTCCTTTAACCCTCCAAAACACTGTGAGGAGGAAAAATGAGAATTCTGAATCCTGACCTAACTTCAGAGTGCACCTTTAACCCTCCAAGACACTGTGAGGAGGATTTTTTTTGGGGGGGGGAGGGGTTGAGGTCAGTGACAACCACCTGATGATGGAATGGACGGACTGATTCATCCCTCAAAACCGGACTTGCAAGCAGGATTGTGCGATAGGGTTAATTAATTGTAATTGACGGAGGAAGTGATAAGTGCGTTGATGGGAATTGGTATCCCGTCTTTTATCATTGCCCCCTTGACACATTGTTGTCCTCTGCGTTGGGTTCTGGATTTTTTTTTGTTGGCTTTCTGCCTCAGAAGACTCTAATCAAAACTGCGTGGGCGGAGCTGCTTGTATATTAAGACTTAATTACCCTGACACTTTGATGGATGCACTAATGGAAGTACAATATCTCATTATCTTACATCCGAGGACAAGCCAAATATAGGGCCTGCTCCTATGAGAAACGAGAGCAAAGTCACGATAAGCCAAAGACTTCAGATTTTATAAGGATTTGGTCGAACAGAAGACAGTCGTTTGATGGTATTTAATATCGCCAGCTTTAATGGTGGTTCGTTGGAATAATGACAATATTAAATAGTTGACTTGAGAGGCACGTACTTCTAACCCAGGTGAAAATTCCAGTTGAAACCAGTTCAACTGCAAATTGGTGACTGGTTTTGAACTGGTTTAACTGGTTTAAAACCAGTTTTACCAGTTCAAAACCAGTCACTTTCCAGATCAATTGGCACCACTTGAAACCAGTTACACCAGTTAAAAACCAGTCACCATGATTTCCAGTTCAACTGGTACCAGTTGAAATCAGTTGAACCAGTTCAATTCAGCTAAATTAGTTCAAAACCAGGCAACAATTTCCAGCTCAACTGGTACCAGTTGAAACCAGTTGAAAGGAGCTTGTGGCAAACGATACCTTTTTGGCAGGGTTAATAGTCATGTCTATCACAATGCCACAAATGAAACATGCATATATATCATTTTGAAGCTTATTAGTTTAGTTTTAATAATGTTCAACAGTTCAGCTGTTACTTTTAATGGAAAAAATCAATAGGTACACAAAAAAATCAATTTGTCTGCATATGTCTGACACCATGGTGTTTCGAGGCCGATTTCTACTACAGCAAAAAAATGTCGGATGACTTATTTCTCTTTCAAGTCATTGTAGTAACTAACTGATATGTTTTATCAGAATTAAAATCCACTTTCTGATTATAACTTTGATAATGCACACTGTCGAATTGTCCAAACCATATGTCTGACACCGCGCAACTGCCATTTTAAGAACCAGTCATACCTCCGTAGCTTCGTAATAAAATGTCCATTCAACTTCCATTCCATATCTGGCTCGATCACACCGATCCTGTGCCCTACAACTTACAATGAATGTATTACTTCTGGCCTATTTCTCCCTCCCCAGTTCAGAAGGTCCGGCTCGGGTCCGGGGCTATGTGGGTTCTGCAACATCACCCCTACTCACCCCCCCCCCCAAACGCAGCTGAAAAATCTTCCCCTATGTCAAGTCTGTTTGGGCTGATCCAGGTTGATGGATGGGACGGCAGAGAAATGTGTGATGGTGTTTTTATGGGAGGGGAAAGAGCAATTCAAGAAAATATGACAGAAAAAAAGGGGATTTTCACCTGACAATGGGTGGGACACATTTTTTTTTTTTGGAGGAACTTTTCAATTGAACCGAAGATGGCAGGTGTGTGAGCATAGGGGGAATATACCTTTGATACATTGTGAACCAGGATACGAGGAGCTTTCACCCTGAACTGACCCCCTTGTGTATCATGTTAGCAAAGCAGAGGCTGTTGCAAATTTGCTGTTAATGAGATAGAAAGCATGTTTCTTTAGAGCCATAAAACCTGGTACATCTGTGATAGACCCTATTTCTTTTGACGATGACAGGCTTTCAAGCAGAGCCAGGTGCAAAAGTAGGAGAATAGTAGGATCAAACTATTTTTAAAAAGGACAAAAGTAGGACTTTGGAGGACCAAATCAGAGCAAACTGAGAAGGCCTTTTGTGGGCTTTCAGGAGTAGTTTTCATTGATACTCACCCATGTGCACAGCATCATCAACCTCATTTGGCATGTTCTGTACTCACAACACTTGTGTTCCTCCTCAACTATAAGTATAGGACTTTGGAGGACAAAATCGGGGCAGTTCTGAGAAAGACTTTTGCAGGCTTTCAGGAGTGGCTTTCATTGATACTGACCCATGTCCACAGCATCATAAGCTTCATTTGGTATATGCTATGTACTCACAACAATTGTGCTCCATCCTCAACTATTAAAGCTCTTGGGAGTACAGTTGCAGTACACAGGCACCCCTTCATTGTGTGATTTACATATGATAGTAAGTAACACTGTTATGAAATATAGGCTATTCAATGGAATTTCATTTTTCGGAGTTGTGGAACACAAAAGAGTAGGAAAAAAGAAGGAAAAAGTAGGAATACTTGAAAGCCTGCGATGGCAAAACCTGCCTTGAGGAGTAAGTCGGTGCAGTGGTACATCCCTCTCTTATGACCCATGTTCGAATCCCAGCTAAGCCCACAGGTGGACTTGGTTTCCAGTTCATGCCCAATTCTGTGGGTTTTCCCAAAAGTATATATCTGGGATTTTCTCTAAAGCTTAACAATTCTTCGTTGCTTTCTCTCCACTGTGTATACAGTGCCTTCTGGTACTTTTTGAGGAACCCTTCATTTCATGACTAAAAATTATAAGTATTACTTTGGTCCAGGACTCCCAAAACAAGTCTCAATTTTGTTTTCAGCAATTACTCTGATTTTCAAATGATTCTACTCATCCCTTTCCCTCTACCAAGCTGTGAAATGTGAATTAAAAGGGGGTAAGAAAAAAAGGAAAATAATTGCACCAAAAAGAGCGTCAAATTAGGTCCAGCCCCTGCTCCTTCCACTTGTGGGGTGCTGTGGTCCAATGGTTACAGTGTTCGACTCATGTGCCGTGGTACATGGGTTCAAACCCTGACAGAGAACATGGTGCTTGTGCCCTTGGGCAAGGCACTTTGCTTTGATTGCCTCTCTGCTCTGAGTATAAATGGGTACCAGTGAAGGTAGAGACCATATTGCACGGATCTCGAGCTGCTGCAGGCTCTTATTCCTGATGAACAGGGATAATAATTGTGATGCGCATTTGATCACATCATATGGAATTTGCACAATATAAATGTATACATTTTTAGTACTATTATTACTTGTCTAATTTTCAATGGCCAAAAAATCCCTCTCCCCCCTCAAAAACAAACACCCCCCCCAAAAAAAATTAAAAACAAAACAAAAAAAACACCAAAATTGGTTTCGGACCCTTGTTCACATACTGTACACGTACATATGTGTATGCTGCCTGGCAAAGCTATTATTATTGGACTGATCCCTGGAAGACCTAAATACCATTTGCTACATGATTGAACGCAACACATTACATGCAATGATTAAAAAAAGAATATGCCAGAGGAACAATGACCACCGATTTATCTGAAGCAGTCAAAATGGTGAATACATAAACGGGAAAAAAATCGCTCTACTTCAATGCCAGCATCAATGCCCAACCACAGGGAAAATTTTTAACTCCAACTTAAAAACCCGGATGAAAAACTCCATAAATCAATGCCGATAAGAGGACAATACGTCAATGCTTCAACTTTCCGTTCCAGTTGGTTTCCATCTGACCCATTATACACTGCGGTCCTTTAATGAGCTTAATTATCCGCTAATCATATTGCTATTTAATGGCCATTTTTTTTTTCCTTTCATAATTGTCCGTCGAATTAACTTAACCATGGAGAATGGGCCACCGTGTGCATTTATCATTATGCCAGTCATACTCGTTTCCGTTTAATGGACCCTCAAATTGTCATGTTTTGTGTTCATTCTATAATTCACGTTGCCTTGATAAAAGGGAATTGTTGGGGAAATGGTATTCATTTCTGGCAATCAAGACAAGAAATATGTATGATTTCAAAAGTAACGGCAGAAATTGGGACAAGCAATAAGAAAAAAAAAATGAGGAACAGACTTGATAACGACAGACCAAATAAACAGAGAATGAATGGCGTACGAACAAATTCTAAACTGGGGCCAAAATTATAGAAAATTATTCTAGAATTAAATTTTTAAAGAAGTACAGTATGTGTAGTGGCAGAGTTAAAAAAATAACATAGGACAAGAAATCTGACAGGGCATGAAGTGACGAATAAAACATATCTTACTTTTAACCACTTCTAAATGCAAATGAAGATAAGACAAAATGTACACAAAGATGTCTCAAAACTGTCTCGAAGGAGAAAAGAGCGGACCGAAAAACCGGCAGACAGTGGTTGAACAAAAAAACAAAAAACATGATGACAACATATATCAGGATAATTTCTGTTGTCTATCAAAGTTTATTAAAAATCAACACTATTTGAGCAGTAAGGTTAGAGTAAGGTGCCGTGTCCTATCCCCCATTCAAGCCCTGAAAAATGAACAATCCAACACTGAAGTTCAAGATGCAAACACGACAGAAATACAGATTTCACTTGATGATTTTTGTCATGGCAGAAAATGTGGACATATAGGGTGAGTCACACAAAAAAGGAAACGCAAATGGCAGGACCATTTTCTTAATAAAGTTCTGCATGTAGCACTTTCAAAATCTAGGATATGAAAGCCCGATTAATAAGCTTCAAATCATTCAAATCACTCATGTACTTTTCAAGTTCTGGAATTTTAAACACAACCACCGTTTAAAGTTCTGTCCACGGATCACACAAAAAAGGTGTGTGTTCTTTCAGCAAAATGAAAACAATTCACATATGTCCCTATGATTTGAATTATTTGAATGATTCTTGTACTTACAGAAAGCTTATTGATTGGGCTTTCATACTCTAGATTATAAAAGTGCTGCATGCAGAACTTCATTAAAAAATTGGTCCTGCCCTTTGGGTTTCCTTTCCTTTTTTTTTTGACTCACCCTGTATCAATCATTGCTGTGACAGCAGGTATAAAAATATGAATTTTTATCAACTCGCATTGATACATCACAGAATAATTTCACTTCATTCCAAGCTTGTATGGAAACAATTACAACATGGAATTCTGAAATCAAAGGCACACCAGCAATTCAAGAACATCTGGTCCCAAAGACGACCGGGTCTATAGCTGTGCTGATGCGCAAATGCCGTTCCGGCCCTCGGCACATTTTGACTTGATCACCCGGTTCCAAATTCAATTTCGCTAAAGACAGGCCCTGATCGCCGAGGATGTAATGAACGCGGTTTCGTCTTTCTTTTTACACCCTTTCCGTCATACCAGTCCGGACGTGTGTTAGGGAGAGAGAGAGAGACTATATTAAGAGTTGGAGATTCTCACAGATCTTCCTAATTAAGCTGGGAGCTGTGTTTCTATTATACGCGGATCAAGTTTCAAACTTGGCCGGGGAACGAAAAATTGATAAACTGGGGATGGGGAGTTCTGTGCGGCTGTTTCATGTGGCATGATCAGACTTGCTCGTATTTGCAAAACATTGCAACAACTTGGTCTTGTTTGATAATGTCTTCATCCACTGTATTAATGCAGTTGTCTCTTTGATTAGGCCTATGGTGGATGATTGCTTATGACTGAACAACAACTTGAAACATTTTTTTTCACCTAAGTGACCACATTGACCCGATAGCAAGTATTGAAATATCCACATCTATAGCAATCATAGACTCATGAACAACCTACATTTTAAAACTTTAATGTTTTAAACAGAAAATGGAAACTTGGAGATTATTCAAATTGTCTGCGTACTTCCGACCACATGATGTACAAGGTAATTAAGGTGGTGGTATCTTAAGTTTGTCTGTAATTGTTTTCTACTAGCGATGTATCACATTCACTTTTCCAACAGCAGCTCATTAAAGTGTCTCAGAGTATGTCCAAATTAATGGATTTGCTAAGCTGGTTTTTTTAATGCTTTATATGGATATATCTGCAAGCAAAGTGGTTTGAAATTCATCTGCAAACAATTCCACAGCATGTAATGAGAAAGATATCCAAACTTTAAACTCAGTGGCCCTAATAATATATACTTCAGCCTCACTCACCACTGAAGCAAAAGGACCTCATGAAACAGAAGCAGGCACTGCCCCAGTCTTCCACCGACCCACACTCCACGATCAATTATGCAGAACCTGGTTCCCTCACAAAATCCAAAAGGTGGGATATCATCTCGACTCGTAGACCGTCCTAGATGAAGCCTGTTCCAAACAAGGACAAGACCGAGAGCGAAGGGGGGTTATTGATGGCCTTGTTATTAAATTTTAAGGACCCGCGATGAGCTGTAATTGTGACTTTAGAGGCCGTCAAAGGGGGGAAATCTCAGGCACTTTGAGGTGGGGAAGCGACCATAACATTGACGGAGGAAGGAGCGTGGTGTCAGCAGGATTAAAGTTGTCTGGTGGTGGATTGTGGATTGTGAAACATAGCCCATGTCAACTGGTGGTGACATGCAGCATGCGTTTTTCCATTTGACACTTGTTAAAACATTTTTGGCGATGACAAAAAATATCTAAATTTGGAAGATGATCATTGTTTCTAGGACACTGTGTTTATCCTGGTTTCTTAAAGATAGCTGGGAGGTGCTGTCAACCTCACTAAACTCAGTGTGCCCCACCTGGGGGCTTTATAAAAGATAACCAAAATGAAAATAAATGTTCTTCGTTCACAAAATTAAAGCTTTTCTCCATATGCAAGTGCTGAAACCTTTTTTTTCCCTGTAAAGCTAAGAAACTCTGAGATTTCCTGCAGACCCTAATCCATCCAAATCGTTCCAAGTTACACTTTAAATTCATCCGCTCATCGAGGCCAAATTCTACAGAGGGAAAAAAGGAAACCTGGAAAATTGGAAGATTCACGAGTTGTCTTTTTCAAATAATGCCCCTCTTTTTCCCTACCCCATTTATACCTTCAGTAGACTTCATACAAGCACAATCCAATGCACTATTTCAGAAACAACCCCTACACCACCCATCTCACCTCAACAAATTAAATGTAAGAACAAAACAGATGTGGATGCCTTTCAATTCATTCCTGGCCAGTTGTCCGTGTTATCAAAAGTGCTCGTTGTAAAACAGTTCTACAACCATTCAACTTCTTCCTGTTTCAACGGTGGGAAAAAAATGGATGGACATTTGGAAAACAGAACAGGTTGTGTGGCACCTGCCCTGCTAACAACAAATGAGGCTTGTGGGGAAAAAATGGAACAAAATGCTGACCGGGAATAATATATATGGAGACAGGTTGGCCCCGCTTTCCTGCCAGAGAGCTTGGGCAAAAAAACAGAGAGACAGAGAAGGGTAGAGAGTGCCAAATTGAAATTGAAACAGAATTGGCACATTGGCGGGCTCCCGCATTTAACTCTGAATGGCCACTAAGAAGCCCAGCGCCTGAGGGTGTGCGGCGAAGTCACTTCGTATCAACCAATGATGCAACATGCCGCCCGTTCTCATACACTGAGAGTTAGGAGGGAAAAAATAGACAAGAGAAGCAGCCGGTCAAGAGAAACATAACGAGAACAGGGCAGAGAGAGAGAGAGAAAGACAAGGAGAGCGAAGAGGGAGGAGGAAAAGTGGCTGATTGCAATTCCAAATTATTTTTTAAAGCTTCGTAGCTCGGAGCGGATTTCTAATTCAGAAAATGTACCCTCTCTCTCTCTCTTTTTTTTTTTTCTTCAGGTTCTCGCCTCCGACTAGGGGGTAAAGCACCTGGAAGCTTGATATATAACCAAAGTGGGATTAAGGGCCTTCACAAGAGCGCTGATTAAGAATAAATGCTGCATGAAATTGCGGCCGACGTTGATGGATAACCCTCCTAGCCTGACCCATATACAACTCCAGTGACCTTCTTTTTTTTGTGTGTCTCTGTTCACTCTTCTCTCATGCACCGTGGCCGAGTCTGCTTTGCAGTGGGGGGATTTGCTCTTTCAGCTCTGCATGCTCTGGCCGAGCCCGGCCGGCTGTGTAAAGGGTCGCTGGCTGGCTGGCTAGCTGGCTGTACACACCGCCGGTACTATTGTCAACACCGTTGTACCATTGTACTAGCCGGGATATTACTTGTAAGCTTTGCAACACGGCGGTGGTTGGTGGCAGCTAGCTGGATGAAGCCGGGCAGTACGGCATTGGCACAGACAAATTGCTGAGAGGCAAACTAATCACGGGCATGAAAAGGCAGCTTAATCAGTGCAAAATTGGAAAAAGATAAACATCGCAAATCCGCTACTTCATTTGTTTGGGAATACAGTAGCTGTTTTTTGCCTCGAGTTGAAATGAAAAAAAATTAAAAAAAAAAATTACAACAATATAAGCAAGAGACTGCTTACAAAAACAAAAAAATGTTTTCTATTTGCACCAACAAAAATTTGTTAAAAAAGTTCTGTTTCAGCAACACTGTCTGCTTGATCTATTTGAACAGATTTCTTGTAAAAGTTCCAGTTCGTAATTAAAAAAAAAAATTCAAAATGCAAACTAGAACTTTTGCATTTGTTGACAGCAAAACTGTCCTTGTAATTAGATCATGAGAGGGCATTGAGTGTAGGTTCACAATCCCTTGGGGATATTTTCTGCTCAGGAAAGTGCTTTTTCAATTTTTTGGTGAGCTTTTTCTCTGACATCTTAAAAAGAAAGTGTTTTTCTTTTTCTCCTACAAACAGGTTTCTGTAATTGAGTGCAGTGATTGGGACCACTGCTTCAAAGACATCCTTGGCTAACACACCAAGCTGTAGGAAATAGAATGTCGGCTGGTGGATGGGAAAGTGGACAAGATCACATGTGAGTGATGTCTGTGTGAATGAAAGCTGGGGAGTAAGATTTAAAGGATTGGAGAAAATTTGAAAATGGGAAAGGGTTTAGATTTTGTAGACATGTGACATTTCATCAAAGCTGCTAATTTGGCACATTTCCCTGTAATTCCACTTGGCACATTTCCCTGAAATAACGTGAACATTGAAATGAAAAATGAAAGTGGAAATTGAGAGCATCCGACAGAAAAGGTTTTATACTCCATTACAGTGATGCTGAATCCAGTCTAGATTTCACAGACGATGTTGTTAGTACTGTTTCATATGAATCCCGTACTTATAGTGACAACACGATGAGCAGTGTGGAGTCTTTCTGCATTCACTACAATCTACACAACCTAATAATATCAAAGCTGCAATTTGAAATTGCATTTTCGTTCACAGGAAAATAGTTTCTGAATGAACTGATTAACTTTAATTTGTATAAAAGCCCGCCCAGGCCTGGCTAATTGGCAACATATAGCAATAGGATCATGTTCGGGGTCTAGCCTTTCGCTTTCTGAACGAGAGAGCAAACAATTGAGTGAACGTCCCAAGTGCTACCTGGAACAATATATCATTATTATCCCATAATTCCACTTCACTGTAAGCTAATTTATTCACAATTAATTCTGCCAATATCAAAGCAGCGACTGGCGTAATGATACTGTCGTTATCTATCACGGCCGGTTAGCATTTTATAAACGGTCGCCATGGCGACCGTTTCCCCAGACCAAAGTTCCATCTTTGGGGAGGAGGGGGATGCCTTTCCAGTCGCTGCAATTTATCATCCCCGGCTATCCGATCGCTGGACGTTTTGATGGATTCTGGGTTTGATTTTCGGAAATTGCGGACTCATTAATACTTGATTGCTTTGAATAACATCCTGGGATAAACCGGGACTGATTGGAATAAATGGGCGGCCCTGGAGAGGGGGCCGGGCCCGGGTAACCCAATTTCTCCGGGAATGTAGGTCATACAGGTTGAGTGCCGATTGGGCAAAAAAAGGAAAAGGGACAAATTTGTTTGTGGCTTGGCTGGCATGGAAACAGGAAATCAAACATAAAATGCCAACCAATCTCTTGACATTACTAATGGAAACCGTTTTGTTTCTATGACTCAAGCATGGCATTTTCGCTGTGGAATCATCTAAGTGGAGGAATGGTATAAACATTTTTGTACACCCCCCCCCCCATACTAGAGATTTCTGTGTGTGTGTGTTGCTTTTGTCTGTGTATCTCTCATCTTCATTCGTCTTAGTATCTTTCCACCATGCTAACCTTCAAATCTTATCTCTCATCATGAGAAATACCTGTTGTATCATTTTAGTGAAATGTAAACTATATTATGATTTGTCAACATAACGATCAAATGATCTTGATCACAATTGTTACATTGATCTTTAAAAGGGTCTTCACTTGTCAGAAAAGCCAGTCTGGGTCTATGATATGCGAGCAGATTCGGCGATTAATTGTGCAAAACAAGACTGCGTCTTGACCTCGAGATTCTAACCATTCAGCGGGCGCCTTCTATCTGTAACGCGTATTACAAAAACATGTCAGCCAAATGGACCAATCAACAGCTTAGTCCACATTTCTGATCGAAATGACATAACGGATTCTGAAGTCGACTCCTATTGGCTGGTATGCGGGGTCGCATGACATTTGCTCACAATATATATCAGATGTTGGTTACGGAGAGGGCTCCGTTGGACAACGGGTGATACTCAGACTACCATATTATGATATGACTTCTCATGCAAGTGTTACGAGTGCGACATGATCTGTGTTCCACAGGAATGCCATTCCTTCAACACAACTGCAGCTTGTAAAACTAATAGATGATCAAGTTGGTGATTAAAAAGAGGAATAAGATTTACACATGTTGGCAACGATATGTTATCCCACTGTTAGTGATAGTACAGTTTAAAAAATTCGAAAATGTGTATTTTGTAAAAGTAAAAAATAGTAATTAATACCTTTTTATCAAGGTAGGATGAACAAGGGTGTCAAATCTTTTTGAATGAAGTTCAAATGCAGCAGACATGGGTAGAAAGAAAAAAGTAGAAGAAAATTCCAAAGCTTCGCAAGACTCTTCAAGAGTTCTCAGGTTTTCTAAGGCACCGACAGGCTGTTACAGACAAGGTTGGGTACCACACCTCCACAGAACAGTCGCACTTCAGATACAAGAATTTCCATGCTGAATACAAACAATTCTGACCAAAAAAACCCGGAATCACAAGCTTCACAACTCTATCTCAGTGTTAATAATGTTAAAACTGAAGGTTTCCCGAGTTATTTCGTTGCTGCAAATATCAAAGAAGAGACACAAAACTCACAGGTGAACAACATTCCAAGTAGTTTAAAGCCTGCAATAGCATGGCGCAGATGGATGCCAATGTATTCCTCAACTTTTAGCTCAAAAAGCGTTTTCTCAGCTCACTCCCTGACCCCGAAAGGAAGGAAATGGAGCAAGCACTCTAAGCACTGTCAAAGCATATCCATCACGGAGTGTTTTCACAACCCAAATGCGGAGCCATCCAATGTACCGTCACTTCTTCCTCCTTTTATATCATGGGTTTTTACCGCTACCTCAGCCCGAGCCAGAATAAGGTAGATTATATTCCACCTCAAGCCAAACTAACAGTAAGAGTGGAATAAAAAACGGAGAAAGATAACTTTGCATTTGGGGGGTGTTTAGGACTAATATCGCGGCTTCCGGTGCCGGGCTACCTTTTTTCCCCCTTTCCCTGTCTCCCTCCTCCTTATTTTTACATCTGGCTTTTTGCGCAGGAACATTTTGCCTCATTAGACAATCAACAGAAATCCCCTGCGCCGCGGTGCGGGCGCGCAAATGAGAGATGACAGACTGTCAGAATGCGGCAGCGTCCGCATGTATCTCTTTCTCCCTGCTTGCGGTCGACCACCCCCCCCCCACCTCCCCCGTACTCCCCCTGGGGGAGTTGCTTTGAGGGCTTGTAGCCCCCCATTGTGTCTAAGTTGATGAAGCAGGGAGGATTATGGAATTATTCCACTAGGGGGGCCAAGCTTTTATTCATTTTTACCGAGAGGAAAAAATGCACAATTGGAATTGCACAATTCAATAATTACAAGATTTGTTGAGTGCACACGCGATTGAACCAGTGCTGAAAAATTACAGATTTAGATGTGTTTAGATGTTCCTTTCCATTGCCCGTAGCTTAATATTTTGTTTACAGTTAACAGAGGACTCTATTAGATGTTTTTCAAGCAAGATCTATGTATCCTTTTTGAGATAAAGTAGGTGCACACTTTCCAACGGAAGTCTGTTTCAACTGAAATAAAAGAGCTATTTTATTCTGATGGTGTGGATCAACAATTTTCTAAATGAAGGCATTGGATTTTTTTGTATTTATGGAAATGGTGAATGACAATTTCACGTCATGCTTTTTTAATTCAAGGGAATACTCAATGTTCAAAAATAACAGATTTTTCTCAACGGACATTACTTCCCCCTAACCCTCCCCTCTCCCCCTAGATCTCAAATCATTTTAAGGGGACAAAGAGCCAAGTTCATTGTCAAGAGAGGGCAGTATATCATTACCATCCCACACAAAAATTTGAAATCGAATTATCAAAGTGCTTGCATGTAGGAAAGGGGAAATGGGGGAAAAGGAAAGGAGAGACACTACTTCAAGATTCACACTGTCCAGACAAAAAGTGCTGTAGTGACTGAATCGTATACCACTTAACCAAGTTTCGTGAAGAAAAAACAAAAAAACAAAAAAAAAACAACGGATGCCGCAAGTTGCGATTCAATGACCGCGCGTGCAAGTGCATCTCTATACACGCGCAACATCTTTGCCGTTTCTCACTGAACAAACAAATTGGGCACATGTCGGCAGTCAAATTAACGCACTCCCTTCGTGTTCTCTCAACCAAGCCTGGCCACTCCGTACACACCCCCGCTCCATCCATGCCCCGGCCGACTGTCCACCAAATTAAATTTCACAGTTGTCGCTTGGAGTGGGAAAACATCAGACAGTCCACGCTACAGGGTCCTGAGAAAATTTGCTAATTTGGATGCAGCACGGCAGACGGCAAGCTTGGGATGGCCTACCGGTACGTGCCACAAGAGTTCTGACTCTAACTTGCGGAAAACGTGCCCGATGCACAATTGTCCGAAAGACCAAATTAACCAGTTTTGCCCATTGTTTCTGTTTGATGAAACAATGAAACACTGGCACATCCCATTTGCTACATGTCATTTAAGGTGTTTGAGAGAGATACTCTTGGTTAATCAAACAAAATAAAAAAAGGAAAAAAAGAAAGGAAAAAACGAAAGAAATAATTTGGATTATGTTTGGTACTCATGCTTGTACTCATGAAAAAGTACTTGCACTTGTACTCGCAAGAAAACAATTACCTGTACTCCTTCTCCTACTCATGACAATTAAAGTACTCGTACTCTTGCAAATGTTCTCCCGCAAGAGTTCACTTTTTTTAAGAGCTACATGCAGGAAAAGACCAAGTTTTCTACTGCTTGGAAGGCTTCTGCATTTGTTTAATGCCTAGTTTGACAGCCTGAACAAAAAAGCCCATGAAAACACTTAACACCAAAAAGTTGAAATTTGCTCCTACTTGTGGATAGTGCTCGTATAAGAAGTACAAAGTAGGACTGATGCAAGACGTAGCATGCAGCACTAAACAGAAATATACGCAGGATAGATTTGCAATATGTGGATGTTTGTGCTGTCAAACTGATCCTCTCCCAATCAATTTACTGAACTTGTGGCTCCCATAATGACTTCCCTCCTCCCTTTTTTTCGACCTCTTTTGACAAATCGCCCGGTGTGTGCAACATTCGCTGTGTGTGTTTCCCATCAAGGTAAATGCCTCAAAAAGTTTGGAGGGGAATTCCAATCTGATCGCTGGGTCTCTCCATCAGTCGGGAATTCTGACTGATGTCCGGTGGAAAACGTTTTGACATGATGCAACAAAATCATAACATCTGTGATTTTAGGGGAGTGAATCGACCTACGTTCTCGACAAACAATTTTGGGTTTCTGGATTCTCCATACATTGACCTACAAAATAGAAATTGTGCATCTCTCATTTCTCCCAGGTAAACTTTGGCAAAGTGATCAGCTTTTTACGCAATGTATTCAAAATCGGAGAGGGGCAGGATATGGTAATTATAACATCTGTGATTCCAGGGAAGTTAATTGTCCAGAGCACAAGACAAACGAACAAGTTGGGTTTCTGGACATTGACCAAAGACTTGGGAAACTCTGAGATGAATGTGTGTTTCTCATTTCTTGTTTGCAAGTGACAGAATATTCACAAAATTCAACCTCTGTTAAATGTACATGTATCCTAAACTAGAAAGGCCAAGCCGCCATGGACTCGCTGTCGAAGGCGGGAAGGGAGGCTGAAGGTACGGTTGGGGATGGGCATGATGGAAGGGATTCAGAATCATGTGCCAAGGTGAAGGGTAATTTTTATTAAATCCCAACTAAAACGTCAACAAATGTCCTTACATGTGTGTACATGTACCACATCACCACCATCATCGCAATTTCCCCCCTTCCACCTCCATCTTTACCCCAACCCATCCTTACCCCACCCCCACCCCCTATCCCCAACCCACTCTACCCTCCCCCTACCCATCCCACCCCACCCCCTACACCAAGCTTGCCAATAAAAAAGAGGGCAGAAATAAGGTGGAGCAAGACAGTTTGTTTCCAGTCCCATTTTTGAATCAAGTAAAAATGGAAAGAGGTACTTTTTGGGACTTAAATTACAGAGCTCGTATCAGAAGCTTGAGACACCCTCACGGTGTCTTTATCAACAACAGGCCTAGTCTAAAGCCATCCGACAACACATCTGAAACCGTAGATTTATCAGCAATAAAAAGTTGGCAATAAGAATAATGAAACTGATGATCACCATAATGATTCCTGGGTGTATTTAGTTTAATAGGATACGATTCTGAAAGCCAAAAAAAAAAAATTAAGAGCTTGAGCCTTAAGGTTCACATGCTAAAAGAGCAATTTAATTTAACAAATATTTGTGGAAGAACCACATTACATATTTTTAGAGTATATGCAGCCTTAGGAACCGGTTCATAGCAGAAGCAGTTCTTACAAGAACTGTTCTTTCTCTGAACCAAGTACACTCATAAAAGAGATGCATCCCGTTACTGTGAACCATCTTGTACTCGGAAAGCCTACTTCTAAAACAGCATCATACGCATCACAATTTCCAACAGAATATCATATCTTGTGGTTTTAAACAGGCTGACTAATAATAAACCTGAAACGCAACTGCAGCGCCAAAGATTAGTTCAGCTGCTGGAGATAAAAAATAACATGAAATAAAGCAGGAACTAGAAGGGGGAAAAATGACATAAATATCTGACAGAGATTAATGGCACTTAGCTCAGGTCCTGCATGAACCCTACCAACCTTTACCCCTCTGGGGTTAATTTGTGTACTCTGCAAATCCCATGAAAACATAATCCCAGGGTACCTGGGGTAAACCGGGCTGTCTGTCTGGGCTCCCTATGGCACGCAGGGTTCCTTGTATACATAAACATTTGGCTTTTACAGGCTTTCAGTTTTAAAGTTGTCTTCCCGTACTATTTTTCGAATTTCAACCAGAAAACAGATTTTGTTTTTGGACAGCAATTTTTTTTCCAGCGAAACAAAAGTTATTCACTTTTGACCAAAAAATCCTCATACGTTTTAAAGTTATGGAATATTTGTGAGGCATTCCGGCAACATGAGAAAGAACTGAGCTGAGGTCGAAATGAGGGTTTGCAAATACTAGGCAAGAGAATTAAATTCTTTTTATAATATTGTTTGTTACACTTCAATCGGACATTCCGTTGACAAATTATGGCTGTTTAAAGTTTGCATTTATCGACATGTCAAAATAGTAAAATACTGTGAAAAAGGCCATTTACAGTTTCAAGTTGTGTATTCATGAAAATGAAAGATGCAAATTGTTTTTCTTTATGAACACTTTCATTCCACAAATTTATACTAAATTTGAAACATGTGTAGTAGACATATCAAAGATTACAAATATGTATAAATATGAAAATCAAAAAACCAATTAACCCCATTCAGTTTCTTGCATTTTGCTCCACTTCGGCCTGTGCCCAGTTCCGTTTCATTTTGCCAAAACGTCTCACATTTACGAAACAAATTTCTAATAATTGTGTGTTATTGGCACAAAGAAACCCCAAATAAAAGTGCATTTTCAGAGCGCTGAAAACATCTACAATAGAAAAAAAAGTATTTTTTCTGTTTCAATAGAAATACACATCGAAAAGTCGTTAGGAAATAAAAAATAATCCTAGGTTGGCTGTTAATTTTATGTATCTGATCACTAGGTTCTAGTGGGGAAAAAAAAAGAGAATAGGGTAGTACTGGCATTTGTTAAATCAAAACATGATTTTTGTTTCTAGGAGTTTGGGGATAAAGGAATTTTTTCTAATGCTTTGAAAGAATGAATTTTTTTAATATACGTGTATAGTGTGTATCTTGTCTGGGTTAATATACAAAATTTGCTTCTGCTGTATTTCTCATAAATTGATGGATTTGGGGGCTAGGGTTTTATAGCAGATAGTGTTACAAGTCTGACCTACATGTAGGTCAGGGGTAAAAGGTGAGGAACGCATCACTATAGCAACATAATGAGAAGTCATAGGAAGCCACTGTTTATGAATTAACTGTGATGCTAATATAATGAAGCCAATAACAGGTGAATAGGGGAAACATTTAAAATATGATTTCGATCTAAATACAGATCTAAAAAAAAAGAAGTCATTCATGATTTCTATCTCCCAGGCCGAAGAAATGAATAGCACTCTTTGAGTTGCAACACGAGTAAGTGACAACGTCAAATCGGTTTCTGGTGTGGCAGTGCCTCGTTACGGGTATGGGAATGTCTGGCACCGGGCTGAGATATGACCAATTAGTAAATGTCGCGAAACGCTGAACCTCCCCAAGTAACGGACAATTTGTACGGTGTTAAAAGGGCGCCATATCCCCAGCTGTTTTCCAGGTGCCCTCCTGCGCCAATCCCTGGTGGCCAAAAAAAAAACCCAAAAAAACATGAGCATCCAAGAATTCTCCCCGAAAAAGTTTATTATCACAAGGACCTTCTCTGGAAACCCCGGCAGTGACACTGAAGTATGACCGACAGCTCCCCCTCCGTTTGCATATTTCTTCCCAACGTCAACAAGCGGTCCTCGCCGGACCATCGCGCCGTTGACAGACACAAACGATGTGGCATCGGCGACCCCGCGACCCGGGGCTCATTATTCACGCAGGACGTGTATACGACTCGGCAGCTTGTAACCAATTGGCACCTCATAAACATTCTTCCCTGGCCCCGCGGTTTATATTAGCAGCACTTCAGGTATGCAGGGTAGTCATTAAGGCGCAGGTCGACTTTCCAAAGTCAGCGGGAAGAAAATAAAGAGAAACGTTAACAAATAGGGATCCAGAAAAACCCGCCGAGGATAATCTGCAAAGTCCATGTGTGCATACCTCAAATTCTATCAACAATCTGTTCTCCCCTCCTGTGATCGCAGTTGGCATCGTTTCAAGTTCACTTTTGAAATGTCGTCAGGCCTGAAACACGGACAGCTTGATTAAATACATATTACAAATACAGATCTGTAGTTACCAGAAATTTACATAAATTTCCAGTTAGTTTGCAAATGTGAAGGCATAAATTACAGAAATACATATATTCTTGGGCTGTATCTTACAACTTAGGTGCCTGGTTGAATCCCATCAGTTATGTATGGGATTGCATTTTTGAGTACTTTTTTTAAAAATTAAATAAGTTGGTTTAACCTACGTTTTCTCTAAGCCTGACCATGTCAATGAACGTGTTAAATTAAAGACTATCTAATTGACGGCAATTTATAATGTAGATGGGTCTACTGCTGTATACAAATTATGAACAATGCGATATTCTGAATACATGTGTACTAGCAATAACTTGCAAACATCTGACAAGGATTGTGTACTTTCAAAATGGATATAAAGCACAGTTTAGACTTATTTGGCGCCAGCCATTTTCTGAGGTGGCACTGCGGTGGCAGCAGGCTTGCGCGAGCCGCGCTCAGGTAGTACCCACGCACTCCCGGCTCCTTCGATCAACAGTGTTACCAAAATGCACGCGCGCCTCATCTTTCAGAATGCATGCGCATGAGCGTGGCACCACCTCAAAAATGGCATTCGCCTGATTGCTCTATAAACAAGCGCTAAAAAAACCCACATCCGTTTCTTCTCCCTACTGAATGTCCAGTTATGTCACAACTTTGACAAAGAATTGATTGTGACTCAGATGTTCAGCATATGATCAACATTGTGATTCTTGGCCTCAAATCTTATTGTAGAGCTTGATTTGAACAAAAGCAGTCCATGTGATCTCACACTGACCAGGCCATCCTGAATACAGAGCCCCATCAATTGGTTCCGAGCTTATCAGTGTACCAAGACTGTTTATTTGACAAAACAGAAATGTTGTCTTTGTTCATCCAACAGAATTCCTCTACAGCCACCGCTGAATTCACTGGAGGCCGCACCACACAGACATTATCATACAGCGGACAACGGCCCACAACTCCTCCCTCCCCACACTTGATCACCACTGATTTACTCTCGGCATGGCTAGACAGTTATTAAAACCACAAATCCTTCTCTCAGCCCAGAAAATGTGACAAAACGCTCTTTCATCGCTGGACAAATACACCACCAGGTGGTCCCTACATTCTGTATTCTTGCAGTTGCGTGGCCCTGTCATTAAGTCGTCTTTCAGCCTCTCCTGGCGTGATCCTGAAGAAGGTGGATGCTACATTAGGAGCTCATGGTAACATTTCCCTGTGATTTGTGTGGCAATGAATCGAAGGACATTTAGGAGGGACCAGACTTGTTTCCCTCTATAATCTTCCGATCAGGCAGAATCTTGATCAAACATGCCATCATGTTGGACTCGAGTCTCCTCCTGGGGAACAACTGTCGTAAATTGTCTGATTATGTTTTAAATCACATTATAAATGACTCAGTGGGATTCCGAGGGAGGGAAAGCGGACTTGTCTCCCATAAAAAGTCACTCCCCCTTCCCCCTCCAATTCCTTTACCAACATTTTGACCACTGCGAATCACAAATCAACAGCTAGACAACATCTCGGCAGGCGTTTAATAAATGTGTTTCTGATTAAAGTGTTCTTGAGTAATTGAAGTGAATTTATGGCGGGCTTTTTTACATCTGAGTTCTGCCCATCTAGTCTTTCGTCAGCCTGGCGACACGCACAGCAGTGGATTTAGCACCCACGGCTGTTTCAGGGCTCTCCGGCAACAAATCAAATTGTACTTGTGTTAAACACAATACTCAGACATTTACAATAAGTGCTTGTAATTTATAACAATTCCCAACAGATCAAGTTTTCCTCTATTTCTTTTTTAATTTTCAAATAACTTACCCATGACTTATGAAAAAAAATCTATTTTTATAAACAAACAATTTAGATCCCTTTTCTGAAAAAAAAATCTCATCTGCCCCTTCCCCCTCTTTAAAATTGCAGAGTGCTATCAAAGTGACACTGTCAGTTGTCTACAAAATTGAGCAAATTGCTTTCTTGCAGTTATCAATATAGCACATAATGTAAAACGCTAAAATATCATACATTGGATTCACCCCACTGAATGAAAAGCCCAAGCCAATTACAATACACAACAGCCAATGGTGAGCCACCTCTTGATACCTCCACCAATAGAAATGCAAGAAAGTTTCTGTGGTGCATCTCATGAATACTGATGATCCCTGTCAGCCACCTCACATCTTATGTCTCACCACAAGCCACTCTGCCTCAACAGGAATGCAATAATGGCAGTAATTTCACTTTCTATCACAAATTTTCTGTGCCCAACATGCCACACTCTGCCACCCATGGATTTCAGGCACAAAACATCAACAATTTTAGATTGAGAGGACAAAAAAGCAATGCTTAACTGGGAAAATGGTAGACTTATAGTAAAACCAAACATAAAGCTAAATTAACTTCTACCTTTTTTGTATTAATCACTTTGCGAGAATCATAACCAAAACGACTTCAAAACAGCATCGAATGGGCACAAAACTTGGTACTGCTTCCTCAGTTATTCTTTATAACCTACAATCGTTTGAGGTAATTAATCTGACGCTGAGAAAAGTTCAATTATATGCCGATTATATTTTACTAATTTCAACTAAACAAATCTGACTCAGTTAGCCAATGTGCACCGTTTCCCCGATGTACTGCATGCTGAACATGTGCAGGCAATTTTGGGTCAAACCTAATATCGTGAATTACTAGTATCCTCCAAATTCATAATCTGTGATCAATTATTCTGTTATTAAATAATTGATCAATTTGTTTTCATTTCACGTCTGAAATGAAAGCAATTTACATTGGTACAGTAATTCTCAGTCAAAATCTGGTAATTCCGTTTGTGTGTCCCCCCCCTCCCCCAGGTGAACAGCCGAAAGGGCACAGGGACAGCTTTAATTGCAGCCTTGCCTCATTTTTGGGGGGACAATATACACCATTTAAGCAGGGTCACTAGAGGAGCTAAAAAGAGTCTATTATTGCGCTGGTGTAATTGTCACAAGGCCAGGAAACTATTCTATGACCCTTTTCTCTGACCCTGGATGGGTGGGATTGGGGACTTGGAATCTCAAACTCGGTGAGTTTACCATATGTTGCAAATTTAATAAAGTTTTTTTTGTCCAGTTGTTATGTTGATCATCTGGAAACCTTTTTTTTTTGGGGGGGGGTGTCTTGGCCAGGGACCACCCAATGTTGAAACATTAAGCCTCTTTTTTCAGACATGATTTCTTGGAACACAATTTTGATTAAAATTTTATCTGGAGGTTTATGGAGAGGGCATATTGGTACTTAGAGAATCTATTCAGATGTTTGGATAAGATGTGTCAACAGGCTTAAGCTTGTCATCAAATTTTGTTAGAGGAGGGATTTGATGAATTTCACAGAACTTCGAAACTTGGTATCATTGAAAAATACTGATTTTCAGCTGCTGCTTAAAGATACACAGAATCAAAAACCAGGGAACATTTCAGAAGTAAAACCCTTTGCTTGGTTTGGTTTAACTGTAACAGTTTATGTGACCAAAAGGCAAAGCAAAGCTAAAGATTAAAAAGAAATTTGTCAAGACCTGACACACGTACGGTGACTCATGCAGAATTTTCGATTCGTAACCATAAAAGTTCTCCGGGTGGATGTCAGCCTAATGCACAGGCCGTTCCAATAATCGATAATAGAAATGAGAGATGCGTATGATTTTTACTTTTTGAAACTTTTACCACATTTTTAGTAGCCTATTTTCAAAACTGTCACACATTCTAGCAAACTCTTTCATAGTTTGTATCAAAGTTTTAGAAATACTGTTTCAAAAGAGTCATTTTGATAAAGGACTCCTTTTTGTTTGGGAGCTTAACATTTAGGGGAAACACCCCAGAACATCCTGCACAACATATGCACCACCTGCTTTCAGGGTTGGAATATCCTGGTCGGCAAAGCCCAAAGGGATTAGTGCAAAGCCTCCTGAACATTCATGATGGACAAAGAAGAAATCCATCAAACAATATCTGTATCAATGCAAAGACACGGATGTAACTTACAGGGTCAATCTTCAATATGATTCAGTTCTTTTCAACACCATCAAGTCCTCAAATAAAACCAACAACACAGTGACCCACTGCCCTCAAAAGTAATACCCTCCAGTCAGAAAATATTACCCTCTAGTCAGAAAATATTACCCTCTTGTCAGAAATTATTGCCCTCTTGTCAGAAGATGTTACCCTCTTAGTCTGAAAATATTCCCCAGGAAAATACAACTTGAAGACCCAAATCGGACCTGAAATGTGGTGTCAACACCCTCCTGCCAAATCAGGGATTTTTGGGGTTCTCTGGTGAGCAGGATCAGTGAAAACAGGACGTAAATCAATTGTCTGTATCCTCAAATTGCAGCTGACCAAGTGACCAGGCAGCCCCCACTGGGGAATCGGGGAATTTAAAAACTATTTCTGGGGGGATGAAAAAAAAAAATTGGGGCAAATTTCTGTCAAGAGGAAATAATGTGAAGGCAGAGGGTATGACTGTTGGCGTGACAAATTTATGAATAGACAGATGATATTTCAACAGCGGATGCTACAACTTCTTTTTGCATGTTTCTATTAAAATGAACATGTATGCAAAAGTTCATGGAGTTACCTTAAAGTTTGCATGACTATTTGAATGTAAGCTAGGAATAAATATGTGATTGGCCGATTTTAAACAAGCACATATATTTAAAACTAGCTAGGGGCCTGGACACAGATAATGGCCTGATCCGAATGGCGTATGTGCATATAGTGCGCAGGTCAAGGTGGCGCAGAATGCAGCGGTGCCTGTAGTGTGAATTTAGGACTCTCAGATTTGACTCACTTGTAGTATTGCACACGCCTAAGTACGTGAAGAAAATTAGGACAGCTGGTAAGGTGTGAGAGTACAACCAATAAAAGGGCAGGGACCACATTTCATAAGATTTCATAAGATAAGTGTCATATTATTATATGGGACACCGAAAAAAACCTGTTTTAAACAAGTTGGTGTTTTATCAACCGTTTACGTGACGGGCTCTCCACCAATAACTAAGGCTCTTTCGCGAGTGCTGGCCATGACCTTGGACACGGCCCCAGAACCGTAACCTTGACTCATGTTTCGTATTACCCCCAAATGGCCTAGGTTTTCATTTGGATATAAATTTACTATACTTTCAATTGAATTGCTAGATTTTTTCTTGCATTTTAGAACTTTCTTTAAAATTTCCTCAAGATTTCAGGATTTCCTTAAAATTTCCTTGAATTTTTCATTTCCTGAGGAATTTCCTTCGAACGTGAACATTTCCTTACAATAAGGAAATTTCCTTAAAAAGTTTGAAATTCGTTTGTGTAGCCTCATCCAGCAGGGCCCCTGGTTGTGACTGCACAGTGGATTAACCTTGATGCATATAATTATACACTGCACTGGATCAGACCCCTTGATCCTGTCTACAGGGATTAAGAGCTTTTGAGCTCTTAAGTAGATTAAGCCCTCACCCTCCACCTTGGGTTGGGATCTCTATTGTTAACCAATTTCTTTCTAAAGTGGGTTACTTTTTGTTAATTGGAAATTCCTTGAATTGTTGGTTCCTTCGCTATAAAAAAACCTCTGGGTGCCTTTGACTTGTGTGGATTTTGAGACTGGGCGTTGGCTGTGGATGTTGTTCTGTAATTGTATGTATAGTCATATAGTACCAGTAGATAGGCCTGCACTGCTGTGGCTGAATCAGCAAATATGTAAGTTTTGACTTCTCTCATTTAGCTCCGGCCCCTCCAACTGTTATTTATTTTATCTCTAATGTATTGATGGAAATCATATTTTGCTCTCTTGTTTCAATTCCTTTGGTTGTCCAAAATGGGGCACCATTACAATACAAAGAATGCCAGGTTGATTGAAGCAAATGTAGTATATTGAGGAGTCTGAACCGCACTTTGGAACTTAGATTACCATATCTCATTATCTGGATGTCACTTGTCACCCTGTGCACAAACTCGATCTATGAGGCTGGTCTGAAAATTTCCAAGTGTTTTCTTGGTAAATACTTCAATATTTTCCCTGCTAATTTTGATTTTATAGGACATATCACTTTCTGATGGCTGATAGGTCACTGAAGGGAAACATTAGTGATGGCCAGATAGGGGAATCTTTCCAAAATGTTACTCCTTTGTTGTGAGCGGAGAAAACACAAATTATTCAATGTGGATGGGACCACTCAGAAGCAGCTGAGCTAGGGGGGCATTCAACATCCCCCCTTCTGAAAATTATCTCTTTTGCCCCTCCCGGCCTCCCCACCATTGGGTTTAATACTGCTAAGATGTACGAATTGTGACCTTCTTATTTCAGAAACCTGTCTGCTGTTGCCCAGGATCAACCTGAAAAACCCCTTTAAACAAGTTCTGGTTGGGAAAGGGGGGGGGGGGTAGGCAAGAGAGTCGAAGAGAAAGAGTGATCCAAATTTTGACAACAATGAGCCAATTTCTGGCCTGATCTATTACCAAGCCTGTCATTATTGCACCCACGATTCACACACACATGCTCCGCTGTAATAAAAACACTCTCGCCCTGATTACAATCACTGCTGTTCAACCAGCCAGGGTACCAGCTAATGGCTCCCAGGGGGACCAGTGGTAATAAAAAAATACCCAAGAAGTGCCTTGAGAAACAATAAGATTGAGCGACCTCGGCAGGACCTTAAGGGGGGAAAAAACATGCAAGGTCAGGCATTTCACCTAGGATTTTGGGAATATGGTGGACCCAGACATAAATATTAGAAAGGTCTGCATCAGTAGTTATGTTTTAATACTTGCTCATTCGGCGTTTTATTGGAGGCTGTCCTGGTAGGATTTGATACTATATATTTAGCTGTGGTGTAGATTTTGAAATGATTCACTGCCAGATGTTTAGGAGGAGATTTCAGTTATTGTTGATACACAGATCTGCACACACATGCAACACGTACACAGGTTGAAAGTTAAACCAACCACTATCACTTCAAAGCTCATGGGTCTGAACAGCCCTAGCACCATGAGATCGAGACCCCAGCTGATACCTCACTCAGTTTCTTTACTGTCTTAGATTTAGAAACATCTTTGTTCATGTATTTGTTCATGCATGAGTAGACGATTTACATTATACAATTTACACTAGACCCAAATCGGTCTTGTTCATTATACATGTATTAACATTTCGCAGTTCTTGAAGCATCTCAAACTAACTGTCACTAGAGGATAACAAAAACAGCAGGACTAAATAGACATGCAAACATAAGCCCACAGATTACTGAAATTAAGATAAAACTTTAAGACTGAGGGAATACTTTTTTCAGCTTTGCAAAAACTCTTATCATATATCAGTAGAGCTTATATAGGGAACAACAATGTTTGAACTTTAACAACTAAACAAGAGTTCACGGTCCATTTCCTGCCTGTAAAACAAAACCTTTACTTTTCTACTCACCATATCAAAAAAACCAAGATGTGCATTTTGTTGTGGTAATTTAGCATGATCAGAAAAATACAGATATAACGTTTTGGGGTGGGCATTACATTTGTACTCACAAGTCTAGGCTTTACTTTGATTTCAGCAGGGTTGGGGGGAGGGGGGGCGGAAACTGTCTGTAACCTCTGTGTACATCGATCACTTACTGGTCCAATCACCACTCAGTAAAGTGGACTTAATTCCCACCTTTATAAAAACAATACAGGTTGCAGAGAAACTAGAGTAACGAATCGGTGTCAACCAAAGCTGGTAGGGAAAGAACAACAAAAAATAAACTTAAGGGTGAAGACAGACTTGGGACAGAATCACTCTATTAGAGGTACTCTAAATGCTTGACTATTACTATTAGAGGTGCTCTAAATTTTATTAACGGGTTTTTTCTTAAGCATAGCATATGAAGTTACAGGGTTTATACAACATTTGCTTTTGCTGTAATTTTCAGAAATGGATGGATTTGGGGGTTAGTACGTTATAGCAAATATTGTTAACGTTTGAGTTCATGGATGCTGGAAAAACCAAGAACAAAAATGCTGTTCTTGTAGTCAGGTTCTCTGACCCTACTTCTGATAAATTTTTAGATGTCAATGAATTCTCAGATGAGGGGAGCAGACAAGCTGGCTTGCACCCATTGACAGGTGTGTAATCGATTGCAAACACAATTTGGAATAAGTAAATTTTGTAAATTGTGGGCAGTACAGGTATTAGCAAAAGGTTTTTTTTTTTCCTAATGATTGTTGGCCGACCATCGTTTGTAAGTTATAAAAAAAATTCCACTTTTCTCGAAAATGACAGCGCACCCAGTGCCATGATTTCACAGGATGCTTTAGAATATTATTCACTAACAGTCCAGTAAGGTATTTCATAATAATTTGGTAGCTATGGTTTTTTTATGTTTGCAAAATGTTGTATATTGCCTTTAATCAGGTACTTATTTATGAACTTGCTATTCAGCTTGATTTTAAAAATCTTTCAGTCTGGACACAGCCAACACTTTGGTGCAGGACTAAGACCAATCCTCTACACCTTTCCGAAAACAAAAATACTATGAGATTATGAATTGCTCGACAAAACCGTGGAGGAATTGGACTATTACCGAGTTGCATTCTGCAGTTTGACCCTTAGCATAAATCTGCCAGTCTCGTTCACACACAGCCAGGCACACACACAGACACGCAGCCCTATTTCTGTCTCCGTCACTGGTAATGATCCACTGAAAGCCATCTCTCAAGCACCACTCACTCCGAGCCTCGGAGGAGCTTCCACTGGGAAGGTTGCAGAGTGGGGAGAAGGAAGCCCCAAGCACGGGCACGCACTGGCAAGACCAAAAAGGTGTCAGGCGGCTCTCGAATTGGCGCGACGACAGAGCCAATAACGGACTTTGTTTTCTTTGCTCATTTGCAGGATCCAGATCAGGATGCATCTTTTTAATTTTGTGTTCCCTATTATAACTGGTTTTTTACAGTTTAGCTCCGGGGTACACGCTGTGACAGCATTGCGTGTTGTTGTGGTGTCAGTCAAGGGAAACCTCTCATTTTCACGGGGAGATCCAAGGGATTGGGACAAGAAATCCTGTATACCTCGGCAGGCACTGACACCTTGCAGGGGATGTCGGCCTAGGGGGCTAATCCCTGGATCTAACCAATTAGCTGAAATGCGATGAGAGCAATTAATCAGGAACAAAAAAAGCTTCATGTCTAGTAATATGGGCCTGAAAGTATTACCTCTAAGTGCAGGAAGAAATGGAAGCCAAGCAATGAATTAAAATTCATGTGGATGATGTCTCCCTCCAACCATAGGTGGATTTACGGGGAGGAGGATATGTTACTATAACTGTGGTTTTTAAAAAGGTACAGTTGTGTGCCCCCTCTTTTTTGGTCATGTGCCCCTCCCCTTCAAAAAGCCTGCCTCCGATGCAGCTTATGACAAAAACCAACCAATAACCACAACATTTTTTAAGTTCTGGCAGGAGATAAAGAAATTCCTGTTACATGAAATCTTTTACTGGCACATGGTTCAATCAATCTCTTTACTCACTTGCAATGCATTCATCATTTTTTTCCACCGATTTTCTCCAGGAATGAGGAAATGGGATTTCCACAGTTGAAGAGGAAGACCAACCGAATTTCAAACCTCATCTTAAAGGTAACATACATTGCAACATTTGCAAACATCAAAAAACAAAACTACCAAAATTATTATGAAATACCTCACTTGACTGTAAGTGAATGATAGTGACAAGCATCTTGTGAAATCGTGACATCTAGTGTGCTGTCATTTTCAAGAAAAAGTATCAATTTCCAACGATGGTCAATAGACCATCGTTAGAAAAAACTGATTTTTTGCAAATACTGTCCCTAATTTATCAAATCTAGTTAGTCCACATTTTGAACGCAATCAGTTACAATCTGTGAATGGGTGCAAGCCAGCTACCGGTAGACTGGTTCCCTGACCTGACAATTCCCCGACGTCTATAAATTGTTCTGTTTTGTCTGAAGTATAGTGTCAGGGAACCAGATTACAAGAACAGCATTTATTTCTTGGTTTTTCCAGCATCTATGAACACAAAAATTTAAACAGGTCAGTGTAACAATATTTGCTATAAAAATACTAACCCCCAAATCCATCCACTTCTGAAAATCACAGCAAAATATTACCTTGATTTAAATACTTTCCTAAAAAAATGTCTTATTACAGTTCAATTGCCACTGAGACTAACCAATAAGTGATATAAAGACCAAATCATTTTCAAGCACAAAACGTACAGGAAGTTTTCTGTTCTGCACATGTGGGGCATCCAATTGTATGCATGGAGATAATACAACACTGATTTAAACTCTTTTTAACAAATAAACTGCATCATGGTTCATGATGTCATCAAGACTAAACATCTCGCAATCCCATCAAACCAAATCACAATTAAGACATAAGGACGCCAGGCCCTTGTCTACTAAAAACCGCCCACTCTATCCGGAGGACTTTCCAGGGTGTACCATTACAAAAGTATATCATATCCCTCCACTGTCTCCAACCAATTAGCTTGTCTGAAATATCATCTTGCGATACTCCAAACTGGCGAAGCAGGACTCTGAAGAAAAAAAGAAGGGACTAGCTATGACATAATCCAAGCAACAACTTGAGCTCCACGCTGATAGAACTCATCACAAAACCGCCGCTCATTTTCCTTCAGCCCGCAAATCTACCAGGGCGGCCCACGGAACCTTTTCCTCCAGACAAAGCCGGCATAAACCGGGCCGCCAAATCGCTCCTGACAGCTCGCCCACCAACACAGACCTCCAGCAAAGCTTTAGGGTCATTTTTCTGATTCCCAACCTCCCCCCCCCCTTTTTTTTCTTCCTCTATTGACGGCAGGGAAACTAGCTTGGTTGGGCGGGGAGTGTAAATCACATGAGATTCTCCTCGTCTCTCCACTCCCGGCCGGCAAAATTGGTGCGGAAAAGTGCCGGATTACTTGGGACGGATTGGGCATATTATCGTGCAATTTTCAAATTAAGGAGCCGGATCCACTCCGATGACATACGTTTTTTTTGTTTTTTTTAAGACAAGCTAAAAAAAAGGATTGAGACTTTTCCTCTTTTCAGGATTTTGGTTCGGATGACCTTTTGCGAGCGAGGCGGAGGACGTGTGAGCAAAAGCCACAGGGGCAATAACGTCTTGTGCAGTCGCGTGTACATACAATTTTTTATTTACTGTGAAACTTGGGCAACAAGACATGATGGATAATGTTGGCTTCGTGGTTTCCTTCTTAATGTTTCACATGAATCATGAAGGGAATGACACCAATTTCCTAAGAAAGTAATAAGGATATACGGCTAGACACTTTGGGTGGCGACAAAACCATAAAATTAAAGAAACTGTAATTCACCGTGAGCAACACTTCCCGTATACACAGCATTAGAAACAAATGTTGGCATTTTTTTTTAAATTAAAATTTCATTTCAAGTGTGCTGCCAGATGTGTTAGGAAACTGTCAGAATAACCTCTGATAATTCATGTAATAAGATGAAATAATTTTAGTAAAAATGTTCCAACCTACAGGTTGTCCCACAAAAAAAACCAACAGTTGAATCGGCATGTTTTCAGAAAAGTGGATATTTACAATTGTGTCTAATGTATTGCTGAGTAGAATATTTGGTCTTCTAAATGCTTTTTAGTTGGTTTCATTAGGATGTTTTGTTCAAAAGATACAGCAATCACAAGACGGGACTTGAAAAACCACCTGGGCCATTTTTAAAAATTTATATCTCCTGGTCTTCCAAACCAACCTTGTCCAAATGATATTACTGATAAGCTGCACTAACACTTTTGACCCATCCTTCGTGTGTTTCTCTAACTGCGCTTTTTAACTTTTAAGGAAAGTGGCCCCAGACGATTTTCAACCCTTGAGTTCGGTGAAGCATAGCATATGTTCCAATGCATCGATTTTAATGAAATAAAGTTTGTAGAGTAAATTGGTTATCTGACTGAGAGATAATTTGAAAATATTCCAAACTCACATGCAATATACCTTTACTAATTTGTTTTCGACTGTTAGGTTCTTTGTGGGTCAATTTGTATGACTTAAATTTTCTATTGAAATTTTCTGTTTGAGCAAATTCTTTGGGATAAACAGTCATACATACCGGTATTGGAGGCTCAAACGTCAATCAGTTGAAAATCTTGGATGGACTTCAGTCAACTTTTCACTTTGTATTTTTCTCTGCTACGGCGTTCGTATGGCAGTTCATTATCCCATACCAAAACAGCATGAGGATTGATTTTTGAAGGTTAGCGTGTCCCCAGCATAAAAATTAATAATATACAATGTACATCGTCAACCAAATTGACAGCTATTATTTCATATTGTCATTCCGCTTGTCAATTTACATACAGGCGTATGATATGCAGGGGTGAGCCATCCACGGGAAAGCTCCAAACCATATCATCAACCACCCAGAGAGATACAATTGAACAACAAATTGCAATATCGAGGGATGAAATTGTCTGAAAACGGGGATTTCTTCATGTGTACTTTTGGCCAAATTTACTTTTATTATACTTGGTTATCACAGGGTAGAATCAATAATGCGTAAGACTCACCTGACATCTGAGTTGGCATATGATCTATAATGAATACAATGTACATGTTGGTACCGTAGACCACAGGTTAAAAGTCTTTGTGTCCTTAAGCAAGCTACTTCGCTCCAATGACTTTTTTCTATTGTTGAGGAAATTAAAAAACTGAAGGGAAGAGTAGGCTAGTATTTTATACCAAATATTGTTGCACTGACCTGTTTAAAGTTTTGTGATTATAGATGCTGGAAAAAAACAAGGAAAAAAAAACGCTGTTCTTGTGGTTCCCTTACCTACTTCAGATGAAACAGAGCAATTTATAGACGTCTGGGAATTGTCAGGTCAGGGATCCAGACTTGCTCGCTTGCAGCCCTGCAAGGATGTGTAACCGATTGCAAACAAAATGTGGACTAATCAAAAATTTGGTAAATTGGGGGCAGTAGT
This sequence comes from Patiria pectinifera, assembly GCA_029964075.1. Lineage (NCBI taxonomy): Eukaryota > Metazoa > Echinodermata > Asteroidea > Valvatida > Asterinidae > Patiria > Patiria pectinifera. The sequence continues at coordinate 16,121,319 of CM057138.1, read as the reverse complement.
TGCAAAAAGTCAGTTTTTTCCTAAGATGGTTGGCTGACCATCGTTGGAAAATGATACAAAAATTCCACTATTCTTGAAAATGACAGCACACCAGGTGCCATGATGCTTGAAACTATTATTCACTTACAGTCAAGTAAGATATTTCCTAATAATTTGGTAGTTTTGTTTTTTTGATGTTTGCAAATGTTGTATACTACCTTTAAGTAAGATCACAGTATGGGCTTTCTAACTGATGATGTTAAAATGCGGATATTGCCACACAAAAAAATCATAGTACTGAACTTTAAAATAATTGCATAGACCTAATGCATGTTAAAAGAAGAAAAATACAAAAGTTCTACTGTGCATATTGGTAACTCGAAAAAAAACCTCCCGAAATAGTCCTACCAGATAATATCCGTCATCAGGCCATGACTCTTTTCTGTCAATAGAAATACAATGTATGTGTATTTACAAATAAACCTAAGTAAAACTGCTGCAAAAGTAATAACAAAAGAGTTGCCTGGTCGATGATTGTGAAAAAGCTACCAAAGAACATTTACTTTAACATATTTAATCTCATCAGTGAAACTTCATGTTCCTGGGCAAAACAAACAAGGTAAATATGCGAGGTATTCCGGCAAATTGAGACGGAACTGGGCATAGACCGTAGGAGAAAAATGCAAGGAAAAAAACACACTAATTTGGGGATGATTTGAGGATAAATATTTTTCGGATTTAAAGCTTTATTGATATTTGTGGAATTTGATATGTCTACTACACATACATTGTATTTTAAAGAAATAGAACAAAAATTGTGAAATAAAAGTATAAAAAAACCCAAAAAACTGACATTTTTCATTTTTTGTTGAAATGTCGATAAATGCGAACTGTAAACAGCCCTAACTTGTCAACAGAATGTCCGCTTGAAGTACAACAAACAGTATTGTAAGGAGAATTTTATTTTCTTTCTTAGATCAACAAACCATCATTTCGACCTCTGTCCAGTTCTGTCTCACTTTGCCAGAAAGCCTCACATATGTAAGTGCAAAAGCCAAGCCATTGTTAAGGTAAAACTGAAATCTACACAAAAAATCTCAAATTCGTTAACAGTTTTGTAAAAGTTTGTTTCAAAACAGATTAAATTTTGCTTTCGAAAAGTGTGGAGTAAAAAATTCAAGAATATCTTGCCTGGAACAAGAGTGTGGACGACCCGCACCAAACCTGTTCAACTTGTCACCAAACATCGACACCTAACAGTGTAACACAAGGCTCATCAATCTTAGGCACAGTTACAACCATGGGGGAATTGAACTGATGTAAATAGATTGGTTCCTTGACACTGTATCAGAAATTATTAATGGCGGGATGACAAGTCAGATTCTCTGTTTAGGTCACCAATACTCTGATAGGAGTCCCCAAACAAGTAAATCAAAAAAAAGGAAAGAAAAAAAAAAGAAGAGTCTCTGCAACAGAGGGCGCTGTTCACAATTACTGATGACTGCACTGCTATAAATTAACTTTGCTGTTGGAAATAAACGTTTGTGACTGCAGCTATGGCTATGAATGACTGTTGAATGTCAACACATTTTTTTTTAAAATAAACCAAGAGCCATAGCTATAAAAAAAGCCAATTTGGTAAATTTGGAAATGAAGTGCAAACTTTATGACAACACTTGAAAAGATGTACATGTATAGTTTTCTGCCGCCTCCAGTACTTCAAAGAAAGTAAAACTACAGAAACGCCATTTCAAATCCATTATATTTAACAAATCCATATCCTTAAGATAAAACGGAACAGTTTGTTGACTCGGGGGAATTGTAAGGTCAGAGAATCAGTCCGGCAGGCTTGTACCCCTCCACAGGTGTGTATTCAATTGCAAAGGAAATGCGGAAAAACTAATTATGAAAATTTAAGAGCAGTTTTTTTTTTTAAGCCAGTTTTCTCTAACGCTGGTCGGCCGACCAGCGTTGGAAAAAATACAATTTTCTTGAAAAGATCAGCACACACGGAGCCACGATTTTACAGGGTGCTTTAGAATGTCATTCCCTAACAATCCAGTAAGATATTTTGTGATAATTTGATCATTTCGTTTTTTTAGTGTACAAATGTTGTATCTTCCCTTTAAAAGAATTATGTAAATGTCCTATGGACTACAAGTTATCCGACATCTGGGAGTCAGGTTAGCGTAGCGGTACTTTCCTTGCCTTCTATTGCTGTAACCCGGGTTCGAATCCCGCCTGGGCCAATATGTGGATTGGGTTTTCAGTCCCTGCCTGATTCCATGGGTTTTCCTCAGAATACTCTTCTGGGGTTTTCCTCCCACATCTAAAAACTGTAATTTCTTCACAATGTCTTCCCTTTACTGGGCCCCATGGGAGACCAGTGGATCCCACTGAATGGGCTACCCAGTCTACATAAGAATTAAACAAATATATAAATATAGTTTATAAATAAATACATGTTCGTGCCCAATCACATGGTTACAGTGTTTGTGTTCCTAAGCAAGCTACTTTGACGCAATATTCTATTTTAAATGGATCATTACATGCAAGGGCAGATTTGTCTTGTGTAAGACCTATGGATTACAGGTAAAGCTAAGGGCTTTCTAACTGATGAAAATAATATGTATCATATTATATTGACATTTTTAAAGAACATGTTTTTAAGAGAAGAGTCAATATTGAGTGTAGAAATGATTAAAGTCTGTATCCTTTGCAACCATATGACAAGTATGACTATGAGAATATGAAGATCACCCTCCATCTTTGTAAAACATTATTTTAAATTCTGAATAAGATTCTTTGGAAAGGTAATGCCATGTTATAGGGGTGTAACTTTCAGTGAAAAACACAGTAGTCCTCTTTTCAGTCCTCACTCTCTCTCTCTTGTGTTTTGGGATTTTTTTCTTGACAAAAATAAAATATTTGTATTTTGCGTCATCTCCAATACAGCCTGTCAGAGTACGGATGAAAAACCTTCAACACACAGAATTAGTAAAATAAGGAAGGAGAAAAAAAGAAAAAAAAGAGCAATAATGAAATTTGGATTGCCGGCTCATTGGATCAATGATTGACAGACAGGAACAATCTAATAGTCTCTACTTCCCCGGAATTACCTTCGCCTCGTCGGGCCGGGCCTGGCGGCTCTTTGAACATGCGGAGAGGATGAGGAAAAGGTGTGTTTGCGTAAGGCCCTCGCACAAAAGGCCGGATAAACAATGCCACTCTTCATCAAGTTTTTTTATTTTTGGCTTTTATTTTGCTGGAAAGTGATCTCTGGAGAGATGGGATGATGGTGTATTGTTTACATTATCTTGAAGGACTTGTGGATTTTTTTTATGGGGTTGTTTACTGGTGCGATGTTTGCTGAGTCTTCAGCAACTAGTTTTTGGATACAAAGCTGCCCTACTTTTCTTTTCATTCTCTTATTTTAAAATAGGTTAATATTCAATAAACATCCCACTAGTTGATAGGCCTACAGTTTGCAAAAAGAAGTGCAAGCCAGGCATAATTCTTGACTTAAACTTTGGTGGTAACAATGATGGACAGAGAAATCTGAGATATGATTACCGAACGCCCATCACTAGTGACAGAATTTTCTGAAAGTAATCAATTTTTACGTGCTTACTTATTTTCTATTTCTGAAGAATTTTTGAAGCCACCCTCATCAACTGGAGAAAAATGTTTTGTAAATTTCATTTAAAAAAAAGGGGGGGAAACTTTCAATTATAAATTTTAAGATGGCTAGAACTGAACCTCATACAAACCAACATCAGGTATTAATGCCTAGATATCAAAAGTAATCTCGCCTGATGTAAAAATGTTTTTCTTTTAATACTGGCATAAAAATTGATTTACTTTGATGGCCCTTCTGAAATGCAACTGAGCTTTGGAAGCAACCTGCATCTTGGCATACTAAAAAGATTTTCAGCAAAATTAAAAAACCAATAAATGTATACTTTTTAGCATACTTTTTAGCCGGTAATGTTTTTAAATGGTTTCAATTTTTTTTTCAACTGGTCAGCAGTTTTCATGTGGGGGAAAAAAGCCAATTATTTTCAAATTTTATACAGTTCAGTATGAATGACAGAAAACCAATTAAAATGTTAGCTTTAAATATCATACATCTGATCCAACACCCCAACAACCTTTTTTGTGCGTGCAGATAGCAGTTTCCACTTAGTTTCCTATTTTAAAAGTTTATAATAAACTTTAATAAAAGACAAATTAGCGATTGTATAATCATGACGCTTTAATGAAGTACACGCACCATGCAAGAGCTAATTCCTACCTCTATAATCACAGAACCACCCGCCAATCATCAATCAGGCAAAGAACACCGCCCAGACGATTATTAGAAAAACGGAAAAGTCAATAATTGATCTTCCTTAATTCCCCATGTGCGCTCTGTAAACGTAGCGCTGGCTTACCCTACACGCACACTCTGCCTTGTTCCTTGCGAGTCAAGCCTGTCATTACCAGGGGCAGGCCGCGACAAGGTCCGCGCTGGCCTTGGCGGGAAAAAGCTTATACGAGAAAGAGAAGAGGAAACAACGAAACCTTCTCCCCCCTTAATATGACAGTAAACACAGACGGCTAATTGTGACTGACGGGCTGTCAATTTGGGAATATAATTACGCTGATGCTGGGCAATGTTTCACGCTTGGATGGATAAATCCTACTCAGACGACGTTGCACCGGGGTTCCATTGACGTGTCGTGCACTGGCCACGGCATGCACGATTCAGCAGGAACGACACTTTGAAATCATCACCAGAACAGACATTGCGTGTGTGATGGTTCTTTTTTTTTAACTCGGAGCAAACCTGCAAAATTATGTGCATTTTCAGCCATGATTTTGTTATGTTCCTCTGTCCTTCGCCTCCAAAGAAGGCATTGCTAAGGCTGAAATATCAGGGCATTTTAACTTCATGATGATTTTTTTTTTCAGTGAAAAAGTGCACTGCATTGCTCTTTAAAGATAAGAGCTGCATCTAAATTACAAATAACTAATTTCAAAGGGGGTTTTCAATTGTCATTTTTTACAAACCTGAAAATGAAAATGACATTGTATCACACCACAATGTCCACACTGATGATCAGTTTTTGTTTCAGAATCTTCAAAAAGACAGTAACTAGTAACGATTGAGAGATGGGAAAATAAGTTATATTTGTATGTGCCAGCTTTTTTTATATACATCTTTACAAGGGCCATTGAATTTTTGATGGGTTTCGCTCTTATTTCAACATCTCTTTCCATAAAAATTAAGTAAAGCAAATTGTTCCATGCACATGACAGTTGTAGACAGTGCCAAAAATACCCTCCAACTTAGACTTCTGAAAAATGACTGGAAAACTTCAACAATTATTTGAGTTTTTAGAATGAGACCAAACCGTAAAATGAAAAAAAAAGCAGCTTCCCTTCAGGAGACATTTTTTTTGTCATAAATTATACCTTGGGGGACAAGGTAGATTAAGTAGACATTTCAATGTCTCCCTAATGTTACAACTCCTATTTAGAGGCAAAATTTTAGTGTTGCAAATAGGCAAGATCGATTGCTTGTGGTCAACAACATAAATGTACCAAAATTTGTGGGGGTAGGATAAGGGAAAATGGGGGTTAGGGGTCGTGAAAGTTTGAAAATATTTGTGCCCTACCCTATGGAAATGTCTCTCTAAGGTACCATACTCGGTAATAATAATTACTCTTTTATGGGTTTGAGTCCCACCCGAGTGATTTTTTTCCAACTTTTACTCGGGAGGTAACACACTGAGTATACAGTGTTTATACGTTGGTGAAGGGCAAAAACCTAATTTGATTTACTCTTTTATTAGTTTCACTTGTATTGAAATTTGCATTAATATTATGTTGCCATAACATAAAGATGTTCCACAAAATGATGCTTCTAATCTGACAAAAATCAACTCAGATGTACATAATATGGACATTTTAGGTTCTTCGGACAGTGTCCTTCCAAAACAAATTCTTCCTGTCATTAATATTCAGTGTTTACAAAATGATGCATGTAGATGGTAAATTTGAAAGAAATCTTGGATTACAAACATCTAGGCATTTTAACGCTAACGCTGGACACTCGATCCCAAAATGGGATTTGGGCGTCGTATTTCAGCATCAAGCTGACTCAGAATGTCCGACTCTCCATTTAGGCTCCTCATCAATCATGTCTGTGCTCTCATGGATGTCCGCAAACCAACGAGACTTTGAACACAAGCGAGTAAAAGCTGGAGGAGAAAAAAAAATGGAGAGGGGGAGCGAACGAGAACGAAAATATGCGAAAGACAAAAAAAAAGGGGGGGGGAAGCACATGCAAACACAGTCTCCTATCTCCGGGAATGTTGGCAACTCCAGGCCCGTTAATGAGTAACCCAAAAAGCATTTAGCGTTGGGCATTAACGAGCACTTAACAAAACTAACTGTTGGACTATAATCTGGGCCATCTAAAAGTGGAAGGAAGAGGGGGGGGACGTTGTTGGTTGGTTGGTTGGTTGGAACTATCGAAACAGCAGAGACGGGGACAGAGCTAGGAGAGGGAGCGAGGCCGTCAATATTGAAACATGTTCAATTAAAAACTTGAGGTTGAGTTAATCAGTAACTCCGGTGGGTGCTGCCTGCTCGCCACTTAGGGACAAACGAGCAAGGGAAAGCACTCAGGCCAATCTAGGACCAAAAAAAAAAAAAAAAGGAAAACAGCCACCAGCGCTAAGAGCAAGAGATTGAAGTAAACATTATCCAATTGAAATGAAGGGTCTATGTACACAGTTTCTAATTAATAATTGACCGAGTGTTTTTTCCTCTCTTAATGGACTTTTTCCCCCCTTTTCTTCTTGTTTTTGTTTTATTCAATGTACAGCTAGCCGGGGCGACGGCTACTTTTTTTGGCTGGTGTCTGCTCTGTGTGTGTGTGCACACACCGTCTACCCCAAACAAATAGCATTTAACCAAAGTTGCTGGAGTGGAGGGTTGTGTCCACACAGCCGCGACCGGTTTGTTATCTGAGTAGTTTTTGAGTGCAGGGGAAAACAAGTTTACAACGTTATTACAGCTTGCGTTTCCATTCTCCCTGTCATCCCAGAAATGGGGGGACGCCGAGGGAAAACCAAAGAAAGATTCAATCTAGAGGGGACAAACAGACTGGTGAACAGTGAGTAACTGGATCTATGGCATATCTTCCTTGATTTTTTTTGGTGAACTTTTTTCCTTGTATTTTCATTACCTACTTGCAAGTTTCTATTTTTAACATAAAATTACAAAAGCTAAATTACATGCACAACAGCAAATCAATACTGTTGTATGACTATGAGAAACATGCGGTATTTTTTTGGTGGAGAGAAACACATTGAATACTCCCAAAACCTTCAAGCAATTCAATATTCTGCTTGTTGGGCAATATAATAAGATTCTTTATCCATCTCCCTTTTGCCATCCTAAATAAACACAAACATTTGACTTGCAAAATCTCATTTAAAAGCTTTTTAAAAGTTGAAAAAAAAAATTGACCGATGCAGGGTTAGTACCTGCGACTTCTGGATCGCCGTTCCGGTGCTCTTACCAACTGAGCTATCAAGGCCGGTGTTGGCGGTTCCCCAATTTGTCTATATTCTTGTTCAAGGTATAGCAACATTAGCAATGCTGCAAACCTAGGAAATAGCAAAAACAGGGATCACTCAACTTTGCATTATTGTTACAAACTAGTTACAAATTTTCAAACAAGCAACAAGGGGTTACTGACTAGGCCCATCGTAATAATAGCAAACCCTCCCAGCATCCGACTCAAATTTTGTTTTCATATATTAAAAGTAATCTGAACCCCCCCCCCCCTGCTGTTACACCCAAAAACAAATTATGACAATTATACTGGTAATAATGTCGGCCTGTGCACATCATTCGGACAGAGCCAGCTGGGGTACGGTGGTATTTTTTTTACTATTCTGTAATATAGTGTTCGTGATTGTCGGTTTTGAACAGCGCACCCATTGAAAGTATGGCACGAGCGCCCCCCCCCCCCATTGATTTATGGATCCCAAGTGCCCAGAGAAAATAAACCTGTCTACATTTCAGCATTGATTTGCTGATGAACCCCCCCCCTCCCCTGCAAAAATTCCTGGATCCGCCCCTGGGATTGTGGTTCTCCAGATATCCCAGATGAGTTCAGCAAAACGTAATCTTTTCACAAACTTTGAGAATTGAGAACTTCTGAATATCAATGTGACTTAGTCGTGTACACAAATGATATTCGTTAACAAAATGGCCACAAACAAGTTAGTAACCTCACGCAAGTTGCACGATAGGTTTTACAGGGACTCAAAACCATTGTTGGAACACTTGAAAGTCCCCAATACTCATTCAAAATTTTGCAAAAAAAATATATGAATGTTTCCCTTAATAATGATGGGGTATTCAAAATAAGGTACTAGGCTCAAATGTGGTATGAGAGTTCACATCAATCATGATCATCACTGCATCATTCTCCTGCAGGCTTTTCTTACATTCCACGCTGAATGCCGCGAAATCCTGGAACTTTTCAACTGCTATCACCTGGCATTCCACAATGCACAGAGAAGAGAGCTAAGAGAAGAGACCCAGCATTGCATCAGCTGGCTCTGACAGGACAGAATACTCAAACTGCCAGGGGAAAAGAGGGCTAAATGGCAACCACATGTAGGGAACCCTGACCATTGCGGGTCTATATATCACATTACACCTGCGACTGCAGCAGACGAAACAAATGCACCTGATGGTATAATGGCCAGGTGGATGCGAGATTTATCTAAAGACAGATATTTCAACTCCTGAATTGTCTAAACATGAAACAGATTTGAGAGTGAGGAATTTACGAAATATTTCAGACGCAAACTCAATGATTTTTTACATTTGGGTTTGACCTTTAACGATATTGTAAGATTACACTCAGTGCTGCCCAAGCCCTTGCGAGATAAAAAAATCACAATCTTTTCAGGTTGGACTCGAACCCACAACCTCCTAAATACTCTGGGCATATCTTATTTTATATACTATTTACAATGGAAATGCATGTATTTCCATTGTGGTCCAATGGTGTTAGACTCACGTGCCGTGGTACGTGGGTTCAAACCCTGACGAGACATGGTGCTTGTGTTCTTAGGTAAGACACTTTACTACAAATTGCCTCTCTCCACCCACGAGTACAAATGGGTAGCTGTGAAGGTACAGACCAGAATGCGCTGATCTCGAGCTGCTGCAAAAACAGGTCTCGTGGCCTGATAACGGGGGTAATAATTGTGAAACAGCTTGAGACCTTTGGTATAAAGCGCTATATAAGCACCACATTAGTATTATTATTATTATTATGTGTGATGCAAATAGTTACTTCTGACAAATTCGTTTTTCTTTTTGCATTAGGGAAATGTAAATTTTAGTGTTGAGTTTTGCCATCCACTATACATGATTGCCCTTCACTGAAATTTGTTAATGATTGTTTGTGATCTGGAGCAGTTTCAGGTAGTCCAATGAAATTTTCTTGGCTTTATGGAAATTAATATTTTACCTCCAAGATGAAATTGACAACTGAAACAAATTTGCAAGAATGTTGCTAAAACAAACATCAAAATCCAACACTGAATTTAATAAGCATACAAAAACAAACGAAGGAACCTTAGGCCGAAAAAAAGAAATAGTTCTGCTTCCGATTACATGGCATTCGAAAATTGGGTAGGTAGGTAGGAATTTGTTGTTTTTTTGCCAATTTTGTGTTTGTATATGATCATATTGAGTCGTCTGCGTGTAGTCAAGGGTAAAAGATAAAAATTGATGGTTTTGGGTGTTTTTTTCCCCCAAAAAATTAGAGTAGGGCGTCAGAATAGGGCAGGTAGGGAAACCAGAAGAAGAAATATTTTTTTCGTTTGGCCTTATTCAGAATTAGGAAGTCCTCGTCGTTTAATTAACATTATTAATAAATCAGAACACATGTAATATAACTCATGAAAGACACAATCATGCAACTGATTCAATTGAGCATTTTAATTCATATAATTTACAGTATTAAATGAAGAACATTTGTTTATTGTAATCAAATAACTTTGTGAAGAAAATTAAAACACAATTTAACATGTTAATTTGTCGTAATGATACTTATTAAAAACAAACGAAGCTTTACAAAAAAGCAATTAAAACTGCTGAACTGTGAAAAAAAACATGCATGTTAGATGGCTCAGTTAACTTTGAAGCGGCAAATAAGGAGGATTATGGATGCAAATTGCCTTCAAGTGTACAGCAAAGTAGCACTTACCATAGAGCAAGGAACTTACCAAGATGGTATTGTGTATTTTACTGTGAACCGGTCCCCGATTGTTTTCGTTGTTGTACCGGCACTGCACTGAACATGCGGCGTGAATTTTTTGGGATTTTGAAATTTTGAACGCATGCGCAGAGGAAGTGCCGGCACAACAGCAGAAAAAAATGCGTGACCGGTTCACGGTAACATAAGCACTTCGTACCAAGAAAAAAATCATCTTTTTTTTCTCTTTCAAGCTGATTTTATTGGACCACATTGCTGCCCAACAACACTGTAACAATCCATTTGGTTATTTAAGCAGAAGTGAATGTCTTTGGTCACTTTTTTTCAATTCAAATAATTATTACAAAACTGCACAAATTACTAAAGCATCTTGACAAAGCGGCAAATAATTGCTTCACTGTTTACATCAATGTGTATTTCACTGAAAACCGCCCTCTACTGGTCCATTCCAGAAATATGGACCGATGAGAATTTTCCTTTCTCTGACTTTCAGAGTTGATTACTTTACAACACTAGAGGGCGCTCAACCTAACTCACATGCAATGTTTAGAGCACTGAACTGCATTCAGCAGTACAGTCAATAAATCAGTGTAAGACCGACAACAACCTTTTTGGATGAATGGACTTGTCTAGCTCTATCTTCTGAGAAAGATAGATGTGGCAAAAAATCAAATTGTATCTTAAGAAGGCGGGGCACAATTTATGACCGACAATCGAAGCAAAACAGTTGAACAAATGGAAATATGAATAGAAAAATGCAAAATGAAAGTTCGTTCAATAAATAAATATTAATGTAAAAACACAACTGTTAGAAATATATTTTTCAAATGAAGTATTTTGGGTGAAAAGGTCATGACAAATAAATTACAAGTATGAAATGAATTAATATACCCAGGGTAGGTCCATGATTTTTGTGGAAGATTTTCTTTTTTTACAATTTTTTACAATTTTATCCTGTTTTAAGGTATGTATTCCTTTTCAATTTTTTTTTCTATCCAATTCTCAATGCTACGATCTTTTTCTAATATCATGGACATGCGCCTGGAAATAAATAATTGTAAAACTGCAATAACTGTTTGTAAAACAAGTATGCAACTGTCTACCACAAAAAACTGGGAAGCTTGAAATATTGCAGTAGTGATTGTTACATCTTTGAAAACCACTTGTCAAAAGTAACCATCTTTCAAAAGTAAACAACCCTTTCATTTGATTCTAAGAAAAAAACCTACTGGCTATTTCTCAGGTTTCACTTCATTATACTAAAAGTGTTGCATCAAGAATACAACAATTTTATAACTTCATAGCCCCCTTTATGTGGTAGACAATCACACAGCGAATTCATGCATGCAAATGGAAAAGGTTAGTTATGGACAAAATATTTAAAACAAAACATGTGTTAAACAAATTGTAAATGTATTTTGTAGTCTGTCAGTAAATGTTCAGTTTATTGGAATGTTGACAAGTTTGGGGACATACACTGTATTGGATTGTTAAAGAATGCTATTTTAAAGTCTAGCAATGACAGTAAGGATGAGAATGCCATAAATACAGTTTTGACTTAATTTGTTACATATATGCGCACAGTTTTACATTTTGAAAAGAAGACAGCACAACACTGGTCCAAAATGGGACACGGTGCGTTGTCCAATGCTGGCAGACATTATCAAATTTTCGAACTCGCACCAAAAGACCTCCAAACAACGTCACAATTATAACAAATGTAAAACCACCAAAGTTCATTGCATTGGCATATTTAGTCACAAGTAAGTAACAAAAAAAGCCTTCCAAAAAAGGAGTAGTAGGGTAAACTCTGTGCTTATGAAGACAAAATATCACACACTCATGGACGCTTGATGGCATAGTGAAATGTATAGTTTCAACTTTGGAAAATCATAAGCCCAAATTAGCTAATTGTCAACAAAGAATTCTGATGCCAAAATCCTGACATGCCAAAATCTTTAAACATAAAACTATATTATTTACAGCGAAACATACATGAGAAAGTCTTTACATGTATATTCTGTAGGAAGGGGACTTGCTGGCCATGTTCAGCCCTCACTATGAGTCCCATCTGAACTGAACATTCTTCTGCTCACATTTTCATCATGCCGTCTACTGTATATTAGGGTGGGGTCGTATTTTAACTGGCAAGTTAACTGACACCACAAGTGTTGCCACAAGATGCATATTTTCCATGTATAACACTCTTCATGGAAAAATCTACAATGAAATGTTTCCTCAAAAAGATCTCTACAAATTAGGTTGTAGTTTATTTCAACGGCCTTTTCACAGCTTCTTCCCCTGACAACTCAATCTAATGTATGCGGCACTATAGCTCTTTTAAGTCTAGACTGCACACAGGGTCACGGCACATTTGGAGATATTCCCCAAAGCCACACAAGTTCAGATTCCAAAGGACTGAAAGCAGCCAAACATGTCAGGCCCTGACCAACAAATAAACGTTAACTTTCAGTAAACAAGCTCACGCTTTAGATTTTGAGTGCTGAGTCTCTTTAACCCTCCTACGCAAACATATATTCTGTGCCAAGTTGTTCTTGCAGGCAAAATCAATCAAGTGACTGTTTTCAACAGTTAAGAGCTCAAAGCCTACATAACGCAGGATTGACTTGCTGTGACTGTTTATGCAACTTGATACAGCTATGCTTTGACTGTAGGTGATTAAAAAGACAGCTGTGCCTATCAGTTGCCTGTTTGTGTCTGTGGACTGAATTTGACTAGTCAGAGTGCTTGCTTGAAATGTGATCTGACTGTTGGTGACTAGCCTGTCTAAAGGCATGTCTGGGGAAGTGGATGGGATTTTTGACTGTCTGTGACTGTTCAAACAATAGGAGGGTCAAAGCTTTATTTAATTTATCTGACTTGGTGCAATAACCAATGTCTGGTTAAGTTAGACCATTCTGTGCAATGCAATCAAAGAGAACAAGACCACCCTCAGAGTCTTCTGCATAGCTATATTTTATGGTTACCTTGTTTTACTGATTACTTGGAGGGAGACTGGGTATTTTGTGAGGAGCTTGCATCTCCTGCAGCACCTTGGATGAGTCTCCTTGGGTCCCCGAGGACATCTTGCAATGACCTCTTGGCTATTATTATGGACAAAATCAGAAAAAAACCCAGAAAGGTGATGCAGAGTACCGTGTGGGTATCAAAATGTATAAATGAAAACGTCAATATTATGTGACCTGCTCCCACAAAGTGAGGGTTTATGTTTGGAATTTCCTGAGTCGGAGTGACAAAATGACCAAGACTGGACTTGAGACATCTTGTTGTCATTGCCCTCTACTGCCACGGTGGCTTTGCTAGGGATCGGAAACGGCCACATTACAAGGGGAACAAAAATTCAATTCCAGACTTGGATCCAGACTACTGTGATGGCAAACACCACGGCTCAGCTTACCCAGTATCTTGGTCTGCTGGCCCAAGTAGGCCTCGGCGTAGCGGGCAAACTGCATCATCTGCAGGCTGCCCTTGTGGACGCGCCCAGCCTGCAGCTGCAGCTTGTCCGACGTCTGCCGTGCCCAGCCGCTCATCCGTCGCAGGTCAGGTAGTCCGGAGAGCAGCTTCCTCTGCTCATTGGTCAGACCCTCTGGGGCCTTCAGGATGGGCCCTTCTGGTCTCTGATTGGCCAGAGCTCTGTGAGAAGAGAAAAAAACCAAAAGCGTACCGAGTAAATTTGATGGGACACGTTAGCTGAGGGTGTGATTGATTTTGTGCATGATTTAGTGAAGCAATTAGTGAGACTGTCTTGTCCAAACACACACCACAGCACCAGGCTTGACTCGAACCCACAACCTGCAGAACTACCCCACAGATCTTGTGTTTGATGCTCCAGACCACAAAGCCACAACTTTCCACATCTCGACATCTGCCATTGACTCCATTAGAGTAGGTGAAGACGGTAACATGACCATCTCTGCTACCTCTTCCATACCATAGATGTGACATGTATCATATGTGAATATAGTTCTTAAAGTTTTGCTTAACATTAACTGCATTAAAATTGGGATCCCATCTTTTTCCACTCTTTTTTCAGATGGTAGTAAACTTAATATTTCCGTTTTCACATTGCATACCTCTCAGTGGATTCCGCCTCCTCTGTGTGTGTCTTGAGTAGCTCCTCCCACTTATTGCTCTCTGCAGTCAGCCTCTCGGCGTGCTGGTTGATCTCTGCTATGGTCTGCTGCAGGGCTTCATTCTCAGGGTTAGGCAGGTAACTGTTTGTTAGATGCAACAAAAAATAACATGTTTACAATCTATGTACTGGTTGCTTAACATCTTCAGTTGCTCCGTTGGCAAATTTTATTTTCAGGTTTCCACCTTTGAATAGGAATCAGCAAAATCTGAAGCAGTGTTTAGTCCATTCCATCACAAGTCCTCACAAGTCCATCACAAGTCCTCCAGTCTCAAGCCAAGTTACAAGCTATTCAAGTAAGTTGTAGTCCGAGTACTTTTTTCTGAGTACCGAGTGCTGCCGAGTACTAGGTTACCGAGTACAAGTACTTGTACTTCTGAGTACAAGGACAGGTCTCCATCACAAGTCCTCACAAGTCTTCCAGTCTCAAGCAAAGTCACAAGTCATTCAAATAAGCTTTGACAAAGGCATTCATTTGTCAATGTTCATCCCCTGTTACTTGTGACTGGACTTGTACTGGACTCGACTACAAACACTGATCTGAAGTATTTAAAGTGACACAAAAGAAAATGAGTTCAATCAAGTGCATCGAAATTTACAAACCCAGACGAAAATCCCTCCGGTTTAATAGAAATGTCCTTTGCGAGTGAAGAAACGTTTTGGGGATGGCTGTAGTACACTTGATTATTACAATAGCTGGGATATTCTCTTAACAGAAGAATGCGAAATTAAAACAGGCGCTCACTTGGGGTTTACCTCAAGGTTTTTCCAAGATTTTATGGGATATCTCGGGGTTTCGCTCGTACCCCCTGCCCTGCAAACAGGACGCTGGGAACCGCTGCTGAATTTAAGCTCTGATTGAATAGATTTTGCGTGACCTGTGACCTGCAAGTCATCACAGCCACGACCCTGCAAGGTTTTAAACGGCCATTAAGACCGAGTCACTACTCTTTTATTTCCTTGGGGTTTGACCTTCATAAACCAACCAGTAGACAGAGCTTTTGAAATTGGAGCAATACACAAAATATATTATGGACCTGTTTTTTCGGCTGCACACCCGGTCTAAGACACCTTCCCCTTCAAGATCGTCGAGTGTGTTTTTGAAGACATCAGTGGCTGTAGCAAAAAAACAAAATCAAAACAAGAACAAAGGATGATGGGCAACTTCAGCTTGTAAAAAGGCACAAATTCTGCATGAATTAGAATAATTCTTGGCACACATTATGACAAATACCAATCCTATCGCTGTACACTCGCGAAGGCCCCCTTGGCGAAAGCACTGTGCCTGCTAATGTTTAGACAATCCACCATAGTGCGGATGCTTTGTACAATAGCTAGCACAATGCTTCTGCCATTGAGGGGGGCCTCAGCGAATTTCCATCATGCATGCATGGAATTAACCTATCGCGGTAGAATCACGTGAATGCAGCTTGTGAAATATTGTCCAATTACATGATATACAAATGGAGGCGGAACGCGCAAAATCTGAGACAAACAAAACTTAACGTACAAAATTCCATAGGGTTGTCTAACCCTAACTGCCCTGAATCCTTCAAAATCCTCTTTGCCAAAGTGGAGGAATTTGGAAGATTGAGGTTACGTGGCAAAAGTGCGTTACTGATTTCTTAGGATGCACTTTGTCAAGGTCTTGGGCCGGACCTTGTGTTGTTTTTGCTAAGCCATGCATCCTCCGTACTGCTCCAGGACGTCACTGGCCAAACCTCAACATATTGACAGTCACTGCCGCAGAATTTTGCAGGATTCAGGCAGTGGTCGCCCCTCCATGGACCAGGGCATGGCTAACTCGCAAACAGCAATAGGTATAGTCCAAAGCACAGTAAAACTAAAAACACACTTCCTTATTTCTGAAACAATTGCAGGTGAACACCACTCGTGTAAGCAAGAAAACAGGTGCCACTTTTCACTATTTTCACACTGGGTCAGAAACATTTGAAAATATTCCCAATGATTTACACTTGTTTACAGCTAAATTGATTGGTCTGGCTCCCTACCTTCTTCCTCAAACGTCTCCCATCCTTCAATGGCTGGACACTCCATCCGAAGTTTCTGCATGGTGAACTGAGTGGGAAAGAAAAATTGAACTAGATGCATTCCTTTTATTCAGGGTGCCATAATCAAATTGTTTAAAGATGTGTGCCCCGTGCTCTTCAAAAAAAATTAATGATTTTTTGTTTTTCTCACAATTTTTTTTCCATTTTTATGTTCTGTTTAACGGGAAAAAAACCCTATTTTTTCCCCCTGATTTGGGGCATCTGTAACCCTCTGAAAAAAAAAGGACTTTTACTTTGCGCACAAATGAACCCGCCCTGCAAGTGCTGAATGTTTGTCATGCCGCAAATAGTTAGAATTTTGTAAAGAAAACAGTCAATGTCAGAGGGTTTTTTTCGTTCGATGTCTCATTCAAAAGTGAATCAGTTTTATATTGTTTGCAAAATAGCATTTGAAAAAAACAACAAATATTTTTCAGGGTGCAACTCAAAAAAGCGCAGGGTATACCCTAACCACCCAACCCTTCAAAATCCAACTGCGTGTTTTTGCTGTGATTCTGTTGGAGTGATTACTGCACTCGTTAACTGATATATGCTTTACATGGGGTCAGGCAAATACCACCATAATCAGAGTCCAACAGTTTGGATGTTGAGTTTACCATATGGTGTTGGATTTTGTTGGATTTTTGACGGTTTCCTAGTAAATCACTCACTGGGATTTGGGTTAAAGGACATACTAATCATTTATCATGCCTTGTACATGAATGTATCGAACACATAAATCTGAGGGCTGACCTGGAAGCAGGCATCCTGCAGCTGAAATAACCTCTTGGCTTCTGGAATGTCGGTTGGAATTCTTTTGTGTAACTCTACAAGGAAATAAAATATAATCTTTTTTTTGTTTTTGGAAATAACATTACTGTTGAAGTGTAGTGCTTAACTAGAACCAGGTAAATGGGCTATTATTTGTTAGTTTGGTCCAAGACTGGTGGGCGGTAGCACGAAAACCGTTGGTCCAATGGCATAATACTTCAAATTTCAATTGTTTCCACTACAAATGAACCATTACACTTACACTACAAATAAACCATTTTAAGGGGCGGGTTTAAACTTTCACTTTTTTTCGGGGGGAGGGGGGATTTGACACGGAATGACCCTTATTTGCAGCAGGTCCCGATATAGCAATCGCTGTCAAGCTACCGCGTTGGGTGAGGATTTTACCAATTAACCAAACAAGAACAATTAGGTTAACACTCTCACAATTTAAGCAAATAAAATCCAACTTTCTGTTTCCATCATTTTATGCTTTTTTAGTAGGGCTATGCCAACTATACCGAATATTCAATCAACTGAATATCCAAATCCCTTTTTTTCCATTCAAATATTTGAATAAATGTTAGTGGTCTCGTGTAGATGATGAAAAGCATCCATGATGTTGTTTGAATCGTACGAGTTGTGTAGTTTGTCACTTTTCAAAATGCATAGTCCTTATTTTCATTGAGGATTACGATATCAACAGCAACACTACAACATGGGCTTACCTGCACATGATATGTCAGTGGGCGGTAACGACTTTCTGGAGCGCCCTCTAACGAAGCTCGATCTGCGCTTTTTGCTTGTGCTTTTTCTTTTGCTGCTACTTGACATCTAGAAACCAGAAATATTGGCCAATAAAACATATCGTCTTATATTATATATGAAATATAAAAACGACAACATTTGCAAACATTAAAACACAAATCTGCCAAATGATCATGAATTACCTTACTAAACTGAGTGTTAGTGTTAGAGAATGTAAACATCGCCACGTTCACGGGTCAAGGCCAGCGATTGTGTATTTTGGGACCCCGTTCCTAATCCGAGTAACTTGGACCCAACTTATTGGCTTTTTAACATTCGGACATGGTCTGGCGATCCGAATGTTAAAAAGGCGATAAGTTGGGTCCAAGTTACTGGGACTACCAGCTCACCTTAATATAGCTGGCGACTACTTTCTAGGGAAAGAATGTTGCAACCTGACACTACTTCAGCGGTTGTGTACAAAGTCTATGGAGAGTCAAGACAATTTTCTAAGTGTTTCTTAACAAAATTGGAAATGTTTCTCAGTCCCAGACTCATGTGTTATCATTATTTTTGCAATGACTGACCTTTATTGAGATGATATCGTCAGACCCCGGCCCTAAAATGAAGAGGATATGTTTTGATGTACTCGCATTCAATTTGCGTTGGACAACGCCCGCGCATTGCAAGCGTTATCTGCATCAATAATGGTAGACCTGTGAACGTGGCTATATACATAGCCACGCTTCAATCTATAGTTAAAAACACTCTACGTGATCCGTGGTTACTAATAATGGAGTGACCGTTCTAGCCGAATTTATTTTTTTCGGCAGAATTATGAAGATGAAAGAAAATGAAAAAGATTTGAGAAATATGGCACATTTGGTTTGAAATACCTTCATTTTTTTTTAAGATCCCCGAAACAAACCCTTGCACAATGGAACAGCAATACATACTGGGTGATTTGGCAGACTTTCGAAGTGGATTTAGCAGAATTTTACATGGTATTACAGTCATCCTGTCGGGTACCCACTGGTGGGACTCCTAGTCCTAACGTTTTGCGCATGCAGAACTCGGGGTACCAGAGTGTCGTGCCTGTCTTTGATTTTCTGATCATTTTGAAAACGTTCGTTGTGACAAAGTTGTACCGTACTTTACATCAGATTTCTTGGCAATGACAGATCCAACATTCGCGTAAATTCACAGGAAGCCTAACAAGTAAGTGATTTACCTATGCAGCTATGGGTAAAATTATACATGGATTATGTAGCGGATCAAAAGATAGAATGATTTCGCTTGTATTTACCGGAGGGATGCGCGTGGTGTTGGTGACTTGAGAGAGACAGGTTAGGCCGGGTTTTGATTTACATCATGAGTCACCATAATTGACGCAGGTAACGCTTGCAACGCGCGCGTTGTCCAACGCAAATTGAATGCGAGTGCGTCAAAACATATATCCTCGTCATTTTTGGGTCTGACGCGTATGACGATACGTGATAAAAACACACTCAACATCTGAACATGCTCAAGTGATCATGACATTTTTTTAACAAACAAAACAAAAGTGGCTTAAGTATGTTCAGTACTTCGTAACGATCTCGCATCTGTTTGCACATACTAAACAACTTGTTTAAATAAATAAATGGGCAAGATTACCATATGCGAAGTTCACTAATTTTCCCCTGTATTGACTAACAAGCCCCCAAATAGCAATTTCATGTCATCAAAGTCAATTTGAGCAGTGAAAAAATAAAAGCATTTTCTTAGAAAACACTTAGAATTTTTCAGTCCAATCTCATAGGGTTTGTACACAGGGTGTTGAGTGAACTTCGTATATGGAAATCTTTCCAATAAATGTTCATTGCATTGTACATCAAATCATGATCTCTGTAATATAAAGACTGAAGTGAAAATCGCAAACCTTTTCGCTGGCGGATGGCAAGTTGAACACGACCAACATTGCCGCGAATCCATATATCCGCGCGCGCACGACCGGTCATGCCGATAGCCTAGGCGCCGCCAACGTTGGAACACGTCTCATTCACGCGTGACATATATGTCATGTGTATATATGTATAGCATGCAGCGCAGCCAACCATGGAGGAAGGAATGAGCTAACGGCGGCGTGTATACGCGTACCATTGATCTCCATAATGGAGATCAATGGTGTGTACGTGCATTATATGTGTTACGCCCCAACTATCGCGCTGCATGACACGATACGGTTGGTGTGCAAACCCGGTACCCACGCTACGTTATCGCTCCGTCTTACCCGGCAGCGAAAAGGTTTGCAATTTTTCAGTCTTTATTTCAGAGATCATGATTTGATGTACGATGTACTGAGAATTTTGTAGACAAGTTGTTTAGCAAAGGAAGACCACTCATAATGTATTGTGAGTGGCTATCGTAGACGTTACGACAGTCGGCCGGCCGCCGTGAACGCGCAAGTTTCAAACACGGCACGGCTGTTTTCCCACAGTAAACTTTGGAGAGTTGACCTCAGTGAGGTCAATTTGTGCATCTCACTATCTTTGGGCCCAATTTCATGGCTCTGCTAACCAAAGAATTCCGCGTTTACGATCACCATTCTGTGTTAACGGCGCAAGCAATGAAGCAGAAAAATTCTGCGCTAACCTGTTGTCCAAGTAGTCCGAGTAACTTGGACCCAACCTCTCGCCTTTTTTAACATTCGGACATGGTCTGGCAATTGCCAGACCATGTCCGAATGTTAAAAAGGCGATAAGTTGGGTCCAAGTTACTCGAACTAGCTAACCTGAAAGCACAGAATCCTTACGCATGTGCAGAAGCCACAATTCTTGGCTAACCTGTCATTGCCTGTGAAATACGCTTGCCGTATTACTATTATTAGCATGGAATTTTCTGCTGGGCAAGATTACCATATGCGAAGTTCACTAATTTTCCTCTGTATTGACTAACAAGCCCCCAGATAGCAATTTCATGTCATCAAAGTCAATTTGAGCAGTGAGAAAATACAAGCATTTTCTTAGAAAACACTTAGAATTTTTCAGTCCACTCTCATAGGGTTTGTACACAGAGTGTTGAGTGAACTTCGTATATGGAAATCTTTCCCATTCGTGCTATGTTACAACTACAACTACTCTCACCCTCTCCTCTCCTTTATTCCTAATTATTAATCAGTCACTTTCTTGAGATTCGAACCTTGAAAATGTTTGACTCTTCCTCCATGTTGAAACACAACACTTAGTAAAACTTGTGTTACTTTCAGACGAGAATTCGTCTGTAGTACACACGATCCCTTGTTGCAATTATCAATATTTGGACATAGTGTCCATTGAAATAAGACAAGGGAAATAAATATTCATGAGAAATTGAAAATTATTCATAATGATATATTGGCTGGCTCATGCGTTGTCGATGTGCAACGTACCGCTAGACTTCCAGACACTTTGATCACTATGGTCGGGTCCCTCCAACTTACTTCTGCACAACGTGTGCATCCAAAATGTGTTCTAAAACACATTTTTCCTAAAAGAATTATTCACATTGCCGAAGCTTCCTGGATGCGTTTTGGGTGAAATCACAAGGTGAGGTGAAAATTCTGCCTGCCTTTTCAGGATATATAAGTCGTGCGTACCTCGCGCGTGAATCAGTACAGTAGGCACACGCGGTGTCCAGTCCAAGGGGCTCTCAAGAGTGGTAAAAATGCGCCCTGTTTCGTTGGCGCACAAAGCCCATAGATGGGGCCATTGCTACAGTTGGTACATAACAGAGATGTGAAGGTGTGATCTCATGATACACCGTACCCTCTGGAGACGTGTGATAGGGAGCAAAAGATTGTATTCGTCTCCACAGGGCAATTTCTATAGATGAATACATCTCCACAAGGCTTTCACGAAATAGATATATGGATTTTACTCAAAAACTAGGAATTTCCAAGCTATGTTGATCGGTCGCAAATGGAAGAGTTTTAGAAAAGGGATATTAAGTCCAAATTTCAGCCAAGGAAATTAATTCTGGAAAACTTTAGTACACGAGAACAAAGGAATGTCTCCACAAGGATACAAATTCCAGTATGTGTGGACTAAGGGACAGAATAGAAAGAGGGTGGGAGGAAATATTCTACATTATTTTCCTTTGAAAAAAAAAATTGAGCCAAAAAATGTACCCGTGTTTTTATTGAACAAGAATAAATTTATTGCAGCCCTAGAATAATTAAGTTATGACGGTAGACTGCCACCCGAAACACCCCCCCCCCCAGCCTCCCTACCCATGAACCAGTTTACTCTAGGCAGATCTGTAGGCACATACTCAAAGTAGAGAAAAATGTAATAGTTTCTTTCGCTAAAATGAAACAACACGTTTAGAAGGGGAAAAAATATGTGAGAAGAAACAAAATCAATTTTATTGAAGAGCACTTGATGTCATGATGATGATGACCGGATGCTTAATTATGGACATATGTCGTTGGAAAATTTGAAATAGCATTGTTGTTGCCTTTTGCTTGGCCTGTAGTATTTAAACTCTAGAGTAAACCCAACAAATTACACTATCATTTTGAAACCATTAGTACACTATTCATAATAAGGCAAAATCATTTAGGCCACATGTTGTATTGGCACAGCTGACGGTAATGTCTAAATTAACATGACATCTGTGTACTCAGTACAACTGTCTTTATATCACATGCAGTTTTTGTGTGTCATTGTTAAACGGCATTAAATAATTCACCAACGTTTAGTTGCTGTATGCCCTGTTGTGTCATTCACAGGCTTATAGGGTCATTTGCTTTTCATGCGTTCTGTGCGTTTGCAACTATTACTCCACTCCAAATCCAAAGAAGAATGTTCAAAACCTAACCTGTGGATTCGAAGTTTCAGCTCAGTCGGTGGCTACTACACTATTTTTTGTTAGAAAACAGTGAAAAACAATACGCAACCTTTTGGTCACGAAACACAATGTCGTCAATGGCACTCTTTATTTCCAAAAATCAGTCGATTGACTGATCGTTGGAAATCACCTACATTTCTTGATTTCTTCTAAATGACAGCAAATCGGATGGAATAATTTCACGGGGTGTTTAGTACCAGTACAATCTTTAATCCAAGTAATTTTTGATAATTGCTTGGTATGTTACTTTTGGGATAAATGCAAATGATACCTTTAATGTTCTGTTTTTGTTTTCCTTGCCTAGGTCTGAACTTGGATCGACTCTGTCCTCAAGCTGTTCTTCCAGAAAACGAGGAAACACAAAGATGAAGTTGCCTGCACAGCGCTGGATCTTTATTGTCCATTTTGCACTGTGCCTTGTAGTTCAAAGGGTGTTCGGTGGTGAAGAGCCACAGATCGATCCTAAGGGCTATGTTGTGTACTGTCCATGCATGGGTTAGTATCTCTGTATTTATACTGCTCAGGCTATGCAATTTTTACTTCAACATGTATGTGATATACATGTTGAAATTAAAAAAATGTATAAGCACTTTTGAATGCATTAAAATCCCCCAACTTTTTCAATATGGAGGTATCCTGAATCCGCCGAAATACTCCAAAACAGGGGTGTGGATTTTGATGGATTCAGGTACGTTAGGGTTAATGCTGAAAGGGGTGTTCCTTAACCCTAACTCCCTTGCATGATTTACCAGGAGCCATACCCATCCTGGCAATTTCCAACACCATATAGGCAACTGCACACATATATTTCTGACTTTAATTCTGGAGGTGTGCCAACCCAATGTAAAAGACTGTCAGTGCAGGGGTACTGTACCCATCCTGACAGATTCCAACAAAACTTGCCGTTGGGGTTTGACTGGTCGAGTTCTGTAAGAGTTAAATTATCACTTTTGTATTTTCAGGTCGGTTTGGGAACCAAGCAGACCAGTTTCTTGGAGCTCTAGCCTTCATTAAGACTCTGGATCGTACCATGGTGCTACCTCCCTGGGTGGAGTACGGCAAGCCGGGGAGCAAACCTGGATCGGTAAGTCGTCAGAAGACACAGTCCATGTCTGAATTGTTTGGCTACAACCGGAAGAATCACCAACATCTGTAGGAAGCGGCTAAAGCGGCTTCCATAGAGGCCTGTGTAATTGCAAGCCGTAGCCAATGAATTTGTATGCGGTCAAAGTCACAGAGAATTTCTCATTCGACCTCCTTTAACCCATTTTTATGGAGCTGCAAAGAAGACCATTTTTTCTTTGTAATTTTTATCTCAGCAATACTCAACCAGGGGCAAGTTCGAGCAAGGACCAGTGGTTAACTAGTGGTTGGTTCGTGACGTACCTAGTGCATGAGCACTGAAGTTGAAGTGCGAATGACTCTAGTCGAACTATTGTCATGTCAACGACCGTCAAAAAATGGCGGTCGCACAATTATTCAACTCTTGTTGTTTCTCTTTATTTACACAAATAAGAGTGATTGTGTATAGTTTAGGACATCTTACATAATCGCCAATATTATTATACAATGGTGACAAAAGTGACATAATCGTAAACATGGAAAAACTTCTTTCTATTGAGGAAGTTTTCAACCCTCTGAAAGTATGCTTTTATTTTTTGCTTGCTTTTGCGCCCATAACAAACAATGGATACAAAATCTACTTTTTGAGGTGAAACTCGAAAATAGCACCGCAAGAGCAAACTTGTAGGTTTAAAAGCTTAATGTTTTTGGATTGTGCAAACTGGCAGGCAAATCTAGTCTGGGCTCAAATTTATGTGTCCGATTCGTAAACAAAATCTTGCAAATTGAAATGCAAACAGAAGAACAGGTCTTATTTTTGGAATTACAACAAATTCTTGTTACCTTTTACAGTCACAAATTCCTTTCGATACCTACTTCAAAGTGGAGCCGTTAACCAAATACCACCGTGTCATCACTATGGAAGTCTTCATGAAGAAACTTGCACCCAAAGTATGGCCTCCAGGACAGAGGAAAGGTGGGTAAAATGAGCAACACAGACCATGGGATCAATCACATCCGTGCTTGCACACACAAATGTCTCGCAAAGTCTCACAATGATTACACTCATGTTTGTCATGTACATTTTAGAACATACAGTGTAGCACTGAGTAGGGCTTAACCAGTTCACGTCGGATGACGTGTATACACGCAAAGGTTTTGCGGCATTAGGAACAGATAAACATGCAACAAGTAAGGCCGGAAATATCTGTCTGCAACCCGCTCGCAGCGAATGAGGCGGGAAATATCAGGGTGTGCTACCCGCAGATGACGGCCTGAACCTGTCTGGCATCGAGGTTCGTGAAAAACTGTACCATGCCTACTGTTTTATTGAAGTTCTGCATGTAGCGCTTTCAAAATCTAGGATATGAAAGCCCAATTCAAAAGCTTTCTTTTAGTACAAGAATCATTTAAATCACTCATGTACCCTTCAAGTTATGGAAGTTTAAACACAACCACCGTTTTAAGGTTCTGTCCACGGATCACAAAAAAAGGTGCGCATTCTTTCAGCAAAACGAAAAGAATTCACAAACATCCCTATGTGATTTCTCTTTGTTTGACTTTGATTGACTGAGTGGTGATGGTGGTTTTTTTAGTGTAAATAATGCACACCTCTCCAGACAATAACAATTGGCTGTGCTACATGTGCCTCTTGACTTCCAAGTAACCTTGTTAAAGTGAGAATATTTCTCATGGAATTTTGGAAAATTTCTCCGAGAAATATCAGGGAAAAGTCAGGGAATTTTGTTTACATAAAGTGCCGGAAACCTGTTTTTTGATCTTGTCAAATTTCTGCTTATAACATTTTCCATATGTGCAAAACAATTTGAGCAACACCGTTATGGTATTACTGTGAATTTTTTTAGCAATTAATAATATCGCTGTAATTTTTTGGAATTAAAAAGAATGCACAACTGACGTTGGCTTACGAATCTTTAGTCAGGATAATGATGTAAGACTTGTTCTTCATAACTGTAATTCTTCGTTTGCAGGTTTTTGCCACACATTTCGTGGGGGTGATTCCTGCAAGATGAAGGAAGGTAACCCGTTCGGTCCCTTCTGGGATAATTTCAACGTGGACTTTGATTCCTATGTGGAATTTGGCGGCGGCCTCAGCTACATACCTTCAAGCACAAATGCAAAGAAATGGAATGAAAGGTATAAATCTTACACCGTGTCCAAATTGCTACATCTATGGCTACATCCATTGTCGGCATATTCGCACATAGTTGTAATTGTTGAAGTCTTACACAATAGCCCGGCGTGAGATATGGATGATAATAATAATGATCACATGGTAAAGCGCCGGTATCCGCCAAGCATGACGCTCATGGTGCATAAATACAAAGAAAAACGTTAAAAAAAAGATGGGTTTTGAGGGTAGATTTGAAGGTAGTCAGGGATTTCTTTGTAGTTCAAGTGGGAGATTGTTCCAAAGTTCCGGGGCAGCATGAGAGAAATTCTGTTGACCCCAAGAGTGATTGGTACGAGGTACAGTCAATTGGAGTAATTCTTGTGATCGGAGATTTCTAGCTTGTGATTAGGTACTTTATGTAACCGGGTGAAGTGCCTTGTAGTGAATGGAATACATGAAGGATAATCTTGAAGACAATGCGATCGGTGACGGGGAGCCAATGAAGAGACTTGAGTATGGGGGTTATGTGGGTTGTTCGTTTGGACAGTTTGACAAGACGAGCAGAGGCATTTTGAAGGCGTTGAAGCTTGTGAAATTGATAGTGTGGCCGGTTCTACTGGAGGGAGTTGCAGAAGTCCAGGCGGGAAGATATGAATGCATGAAGCAGTTGTTGGCCCTATTCAATTGTTTGGGTGCTGAATTAACAGACATCATTGTGCTATTCTCAGATTGTTTGATTATCAGACTTTTAAGATTCTTGAATTTCCAAGATCAGGCTTAGACAGATACAAACCCTATCAATTTAGAACAGCAAGCAAGACAAGATGAGCATGTACATGTCGCTTTTGACATTTTTTTTTTCTCTCCAAATTTTAACATCTTGGTGCAAATATACCATCATGTTCTTCAAATGCATATAAATTTGATTTATTTTGATAAAACTGTAATTTTCTTTTTGAAAAAAAAAATGTTGCATGAAGTTTTTAAATTAGAAATCAATTTTAGACTCCACATGGTTTTGAGATTTGACAACTAAAACAAAACAAAAAAATATTGATAAAAAAAAACAACTTTTTTTCCCCATTAGATTTCCAGCCTCGGAGTATCCAGTCCTCGCATTCGGTGGTGCCCCCGGCAGCTTCCCCGTACTAGAAGAGAATGTACCCCTACACCAGTACCTCGTGTGGTCGGATAAGATCGAAAAGCAAGCCAGTGACTTCATCACAAAGAAACTCCCCGAGGGACCTTTTCTTGGAGTGCACATGAGGAATGGCTTGGACTGGGTAAGTTGGTCTGGAGACAGCCTCTGGGCCCAATTTCATGGCTAACCACAGAATTCCGCGCTTACGATCACCATTTTGTGGCAACCGCGCTATCAGAAAAATTCTGTGCTAACACTGTAAGCACAGAATCCCTAGCTACGGGATGCACGCATGCGCAGAAGCCAAAATTCCTTGCTAACCCATGAAATACACTTACCGTCAGCCCCGTCAAGAACGGGGCCAAATGTAAACAGACTGCAGTGAATGTACTGTTCCCTGTCCTCATATATGCATGCATGATATGTGCTTATATTACACAGCCCCTAATCATTGATGATTTTCTTCTGTTTCGGTTGCCTCGCAGGTGAACGTCTGCAGCAACCACGTAGGAGTTGAACAAAACAGGCACCTCTTTGGCTCGCCGCAGTGTCTAGGGTATCGCTTTGAGCACGGTCAGGTGACGAAGGAGATGTGCTTCCCTCCTGATGACCTGGTGAAGCGACAGATCCGGAGACGGGTCAAGAAGATGAAAGCCAAGTCGGTGTTTGTCGCTGCTGATGCTGACCCCATGATGATGGTGCTGACCAGGATGCTAGAACCAATCAAGGTAATCCTCTCGTTCAGGGGCATAGATAACGGAGGGGGAAAAGGGGCTGCATTCTCACCCCTGCTCAGAGATTGGAAAAGAAAAAAAAAATTTGAAAGTGAAGTGCTCATAGACCACTATCTTGTAGCAGCCATTTGGATTTTTCCCATTCACATACTCTTGTTTTACTATACCCCCGAGGACAATGCTTTGTGTTTTCCTTTGTCCCTGCAATATAACACACTCCCATTGACTAAGAACATCGTTTTGAACAAAGGACCAAACTCCTGAGGACTGAAAGGATCTGTTGTTCTCCCTTTGTGTGTCCGTCCTCGGGGGGGTTATGTAGAACAAGTACAGATCAACGTATTTAAAGCGAGGCTGGAAGGAAAAATAGTCTGGTTCCTTTTTGCACAAAAAAATTGTCATTCAGTACTGTTGTTGGATACAGGGAACATGACTGAAATGGTGGCAGCATGATTGAGTGTCATCCTAGGAAATGGAGACCCTACACGTGCATCCCGCAAATGGACTCAAGCTAAACCACTGCTCCCATACCCTTCAAAATCCCCTAAGTTTTTTTGGGTTGTTTTGTTAGAATTTTCAGAATTACGGAACATAGAGCCCAGCCCCTATCACTTTGCATAGGGCTTGATACCCTATTGAGAGTACAAAGATTGTGATATTGTTTCCCAGCACAGTGGTAGATTTTGGCAGCCTTTATGAAGTTCATTGCAAAAATGCCTGGTTGTCTGCCCTATGTGGACAGTAATATTGACCCTTTCAGGTTTACAAGCTGACTACCTAAAGTATGTAGGAACTGGAATCTTATTGTGTGTAGAGCGTAATGACACTGACAAATAAATTGCAATTTCGTTCTTAGGAAATTCTTGTAAATGCTATTGAATTGCACTTAAAACTGAATCAAATTGATTTAATAATAGGTTGAAAAAAGATTGTGACTGTAATTGAACTTGAACCTGTGATGTGACAGCATACACCTAAGAAAAAACTTTTTTCATTACCGAAAAAAATTAAAACTGCGCTCTTTATTTCTGCCATCAAAAAAAAAGGTCAGGGTTTTGCAGTTTGACGAGCACGAGCCGCACGTGGAGCTGGCCATTCTAGCCAGGGCTGACCACTACATCGGTAACTGCATATCAACGTTCTCGGCCTTCGCCGCGCGAGAGAGGGGCGTGACCGGCAAGTCCACCTCCTTCTGGGCCGTCGACGAGGTGCTCGATAAGGACAAGATCAAGAAGAAGAAGAAGCGTGTTCACGCAGCGGACGAACTTTAACGTTTGTTTCATTAGATAGAATTTTTGAAGTGCTCTTTCAGTTTGCTTTTGTATTTATCTTCCTTTGCTTTGTTTTATTTTTTATATCTTGAAATTTGGTTTTATTTCTCTGTTTTTTCTCAATTAAATTACATGTACAGGGTGCTGCAAAAAGAAGGAACCCACTTTTGGCAGGAATTTTATCCTACTTACTTAACTTATATGAACTTTTTTTTTTTTATAATTTAGTGAAATATAGCTCTTAAACCATACACGGTAAAAAAAAATCTTTTAAGAAATCACCAAAATAGTGTTATTATGCCAATTTGAATACAAGTCACCCAAATCACAGTTGTCCATTTGTAAGTCTAGTGGAGTGTTTTTTGTCTTCAAATCAAGCTCCGGAGCTCAGTCAAGCAGATGGAATAAAGCCGTCCGTGGACAAACAGGTTTGGCACATGAAATTTTAAAACTATAACTTAGAGACAAAAAATGCATTTGCAATCATTTGTTCGTCACTTATCAAGGATCAATATTTTAATACCGTTAAATTGAATTTTAGAAATATGCTCAAACAAGTAGGTGAGAATAGCTGTTAAAATAGCTGTTTCCTTCTTTTTGCACCACTTTGTAGAATGATTGAGGTCTTTGCAGCTTTTAAGCAGATGATCATGGACTTGATTCTGTTGTAGTCATCTTTCATAAAACTCTTGACTATATTATATCTAGGATATTATTCTAGAATTAACTTTGTATTCAACAGACAGCCGGGGTTTAATTTTAATGCCAAATCAACCACAGTTCAAATCAGGGACTAATTATTTCAGTTGTATGTCGGTCTGAAAATAACAAGTACCACAATTTTTGTTTTTGTTCGGTTTACTTATATTTCTCCCCGTTGAGATCAGTATTTATGACATTCGTCCCTTGACAAGCAATACTTTTATATTTTTTCCATAGGTAAATAAATGTAGTTCTTGTGTTTTCATATAGCTGGTAGATAGTTACCTCCGCCAAAGAGGATATGTTTTTATCAGTGTTTGTTGTAAGGTTGGTTGGTTGGTTTGTCTGTTAACAAGATAACTCATCAAAAAGTTGTGGACGGGATTTGCTTGAAAAAAATGTAGGGGAGGTCCTTGGTACAAGTACAAATCGATAAGATTTTGGAAGTGATCTGGATCTTGGTCTGGATCTAGGATTTTTTTTTAAGGATTCTTCACCATTTGTGCGAGTATTTCTTTTGGGTGTACTGACAACATGGCGGGGAATTGTTCAGCCTTGACAGAGGTTTGCGCTCTCTGAGTGCTTGCTAGTTTTGTCATGAAATGCAACCCGCACAAAAGTAAAATTCTGCACCAAAATGCCTTCAGTTGAGTCCTTTATACATGTATCAGTTTTTACTGAATATTTCAAATGTTCAATGTCACACTTTGTTCAAGCATGAGCATGTCTTTTCATGCAAAATATATAGTTTTGATAAATCACCTACAAAAAATTAATAGTCATCCATTGACTCTGTAGAATGCTGAATGCTATCTTTTAGACATTGGATATTTAAACAACGATATTAACAAATAGACCATTGTACTAGTTTGAAATGATATATTTTTTTATGAAAAAAATGCACTTAATTTTTATTAATCCAAATAATAAAATGCCATGAGGTAAAAAAGCAGCATTAAAATTATGACAAACTATGCATATATTTTTTGGCATGAATATTAGTGTTCAAATTCCTTTTGTAGCCTAAAATTTAGAACTAATTTTAAGCAATTATATTTTTAAATGGATGACCGGAAAGGTTTAATTACTTGGATTCTGTTATTCATCTGTAACTCTACATGCACTGGTTTTGATGGGATTCTTCTGAATTAGACTTAAGTAGCTCCTTATTTGTATGGATTTTGTTTTCTTTTGTTGATTTTCTAATTTTTTCCCCTTTTTTGGGTGGAATCCTGCTCTTTTTTCCTAAATATTCAGTTTCTGTGTGGCATCTCGTTACTTACTAGTCTCAACTGTTTTAAAAAATAATTCAGCATTGTCCTGGCTGTTTTGTGTTTTCCATTTATGGTGATTCTTTTATTTTAAATGGGGTCCTGTGTGGTCAATATACCTGCCATTTTACACCACCATATTGGTGGTATAAATAAATGAAATTTATTGACAAAATGATTATTGAAGTTGTCAATTTTATTGGAGTTCAGTGGCCCGGCCGGGTCCGTTTCCATGGAGCTTTAGCAGAGCAAATCTGTGTGCTGTTTAAAGGTTGCAGGCCAGTATGATCGGTCCGAAATCGCCTGCGCTGGCCAAATCACGATTTGCATGCCATCAAATTCTTCGCTATTTGAGCATTTTGTGGGCCGTAAACTGGAGGGTTTGTAAAACATATGGTTGGAAGCCGTGCACAGGACTGTGAGCTTGTAGTTCTGTGCAATTTGGATGAAATTGGAGCCCTAAAAGCGCTCTGTTTTGCAATGGAGTGTAGGCGTCGTTTTTTAAAATGGCGATGGGCTTCAGGACCATTTTAAGGGGTGATCATCTTCGGATGGAAATTTCTCCTAAAAGTCGTTAGTTAACCCCCCAAAAAATTGAAAAGAAAATGAGGATGATGAAATAGGCTTTAATTTGATGTGTGTCTGGAATACCTAGGAGAGTTGTGAGTATTTTTCCTGAATTTCTGAAGTGGGGGCATTTATCGTCTATGGCAATTTATTTACTGGTCTCCAACCTGAAAGGTTTTCCTGAACTTAAGCTATAGCGCGCCCTCTTGTGACGGATGATTTCCGGGCGATGAACTCGACGACCTACCTGCCGAGTTTTTGGATTTTCGCGGGAAACGAGCGGAAAAGGGGCCAGAGTTCCTACTAATTTCACCTTAATTCGGTGAGTTTTGGGAAGAAATGGATTTGTTGAGTCATTTGGCTGTTCGTGTAGATTCTATAGATTGCTTTAAATGAATGATCGGGGGAGTATGGTCGTTGAGATTGCAGATAGGATAGGGCCTGTGGCTGAGTAGTGTTCGGTGTGCAAAAATATTGCAGTTTGCACGCCATGTGCGTGCATATATTTTACTGGTTTGTTTTTGGACATTGATGATTGATCTGATTTGGCGTGATTCATTGGACATTGGTGTAAGAGAACAGGGCTGGACTAAGGCTGAACAAGGTCGGGAGGAAGGAGAAAAAATGGGGGGAAAATCCATACTGGATCACCACTTTACCTGCCGCCAAACACATCAATTTTCACCTCACCTTGGCTTGTGATTTCACCCAAGAGGAATCCAGGAAGGTGTGTAAATGCGAATTTTTTTCAGGCAAAATGTGTTTTTAGAGCACATTTTGGATGCTCACGTCTTGCAGAACTAAGTTTAAAACTTTAAGCAGCCGGTCAAAACTGATTGAAGTGTCTGGAAGACAGCGGTACGTTATACGCATGACATCGACAACCATGACAACGCATGAGCCGGCCAATTGATAGTGCAATACCTCATTATGAATATTTATTTTCACATGAATATTTAGTTTATTTCAATGGATACTTCAAATACGTCCAAAGATTGATTATTGCAACAGCGATCGTGCGCGGCCTAGTGGTTAAGAGTCTCGTGTATCAAGCAAGAGTCCGAGGTTCGAATCTCGATGAAGTAAGTGTCTGATTAATAAATAGGAATAAAGGAATGGAGAGGGTGGCACTTGAAAATTGAAAAAAAGTGGTGATCAAGTACAGAATTTTTTCCGAAAAGACATGAATCTGGGACTGAGAAACATTTCCAATTTTGTTGGGAAATACTTTGAAAATGCACACAACTCTCCATAGACTTTGTACACAACCAGAGAAGTCTGGATAGGCCTAGTACTACATTCTTTCCACTTCCTGTTCACATGCTTCCTTTTGTCTTCATTTTTTTGGCTGGCCTAAGGCTTGGGCTATATTGATCAATTGTATCGCCAGTCATATCTCAATTTTGGAGAAAAAGGTTGACAGCTCTAATGGTAATGTGTAATAAATTTTTCATTGTTGTCTTACATCGCTTCACCCAAAAACGTATGGTCGGCGTACAGATCTGCACAGTGCACAGATTCCTCCATCATTGGATTGACCAGCAACCAATATGGAGAAATCGCCTGCCCGCAAAAATCAACCGAAACATGAAGCTGTGATGGACCCAAGCCAACCCCAGGGAGCCACGGTCAACAAGGCTGACCACAAACTGATCATTGAGAACAACAACGTTTTGTCAGAGACCAAGTTAACAAGCCCAACCTCCGAAACTGGCGGAGACGAAACAATGCAGCATTCAAAGCCAGGGAACCTCGCAGAACCTCAGCGAACCTCACTGGATGGTGAGGATGCAGGGACCAAAGAAGATCCTCGGACACACTCGGAGAAAGGCAGGGAAACGGAAGGCGCAGGGTGTTCGTCGGGGGGTCAGGACATACCAGACAAAGACTGTGAGTTTGTGCCGGGGTTGGATGTGCTCGCTCGCTGGAACGATGGTTTGTTCTACCTTGGAATAGTTTCAAAGGTTTGTAATTTAGTGCGTTTACGGGAACGGGTACCCTTTTGAAGTAAAACACGGGTCCCCGGGTACAGTGGAATGCTGCTATAATGAACATCGTGGGATCCACAGGAATTGTTCGTAATAGCAATCATTCGGTATTACGATTTTAAGCTGCCAGTGCTCCGATACTCACTTTTCAATAAATAGATTCAGAACTTCACCCTGCAACGCCCTGGTAGTTACTGGAAGACGACTTTGAACACGCGCTGACTATTGAATCATGTAATTGCACAGTTTATGAGCTTACTACCTACAGCGATGGGTGGCTTTCCCTTCTATTCCTTGGGGACATAATAGCCACTTGTCGCTCTTCTCTTGACATTTTTCAACAACAATTTTTCGGTATGTTTTGTACACAAAAATTGGGAGCAAATTGGTATAGCGGTGTTCGGAATAGCGACGTTCCGCTGTACCTGTAAAAGACGGTCAAATCAAAAATGGCGTTTTCTGTCAAACTTTATTTAGAATTTAAATAAACAAAACTACCCATAACTGTACATTATGCATGAAATCAAAAATGTCCTCAGAAATTAATGGATTTTCAATGTTTTGCTTAAGAATTCCATATTCATAAATACCTAAGACAAATTTACCCATTCCCATTGGTCGAGAGTCCGTCACTTGGCCGGTCTTAAACACTGGCTCCCTGGTCTTAAACACATGAAATGTGGACTCTACCAAGGAGTCCGTATTTTATAATCATAACAAGAAGTAAAATTGTTGAACAAAAAGTTTAGAATTTATATTTGTTGGCTTGTTTTGACTCTTTGACCGAAAAGGTATTTAACGCAAAAGGTCTATTTACAGTTTTATTGAAAATTTATAGTTGGTAGACCAGTAGATGATTTTGAAAAATTTGTGAATTTCCAAAAAACAACCTTTCTTTTTGTTTTAGGTGATTCCACACCAGAAAAAGTGCCTTGTGATTTTTGAAGACAGCTCAGAGCACTGGGTGCTGTTTAAACATCTCCAAAAAGGTAAATTATTTATGATAATGTTAGCTTTAATTAACTCATTTTAAGAGTTTCCTACAAAATGTGTATGCATGGACCAGTCCTTCATTTTTAAGGAGCGCGATCGCGCAGGCGCTCCTACTGCGCTCCTCGACTGTCTCGAAGGAGCGCCAAAAATAGCGCTCCTCAGAAATCCAAAAGAGTGCTCGTCAAACACGGGAAGTTTAAAAATAAGAAGTGATAAAAACGCAAAGGATTTTAAGTCTTAAGCTACACGTATTTTGCGTTGGTATAATGCCCAAACTCACGTTAATATGCCGCTGGACATCGCTAAAAATGAACGAACACCGAGCTCGTACGTACTGAATAAGATCGTGTGTGTACAGCGGTTGTACATACTGTGCGTGCACAATCTGCATATCGCATAGAGCTGCATGAAAACACGTGGGCCCGTACGTGCGAGTGCAGCAATGACTGGTTCCCGCTGCACCGCGCACTAAATCCCAATGAAGGCATGATGAAAATGCGGTAACCAGTCAATGTTATAGTCGCGCGCGGTGCAATGCACTGCCTGCCGTACAGTGTTTTGCGTGCAGGCCGGACGGAATAGACATCGTAAAAATGCCAAGAAAACAACGATTGAGAAGGACGATCTTTGCAAGCTTATTCACAAAACTTCTTGTCTGTGTATGTATTTCCCGTGTTCATAAATTTATTTTGAGGAAGTTTTACTGGTATGTGAAGTGAAACGATGCAGCGTGTTTCACCGAAATCCTATACCGTGAAACGAGTCTCATTGCCGGCCCACCACACACGGTGCATCACAAACGCTCGTACTAGTGCGAAGTTCAGACGTTGTTAGCCAGTTTCTCGTCGTGACTAGCATTGTGTATATGGCATACTTGACCTGCATTTTCCATTAGTTTTAAGATTATCGACGGCAGATAGTTTCGATAAAACTTAACGCAAGTTTGTGTCATTTTGAGGCCCTTTTTGTATAGCTTTCGTAGAACAATTGAAATAGTTCAGGCTGAACATTTCATATAATTTTAACGAATCTGAAAGCAAATTTTCAGTTGCTTTATGTGCCGATTATTAACTCTCCATTTTCCAAGTATAATCAAGTGATGAACCAACTGACAACTGTATTAAAAAATGAAAGCCTAAGCAGTAGTCAAACCTTTTATTAATCTCCATTTAGTTATTTTTTTTAAATAAATTTTACCTTGTCTTACAGTAACAAAAACGAAAAAAGTAACGCAACTTGAGCATATGTTATTATGCAAAAACTAATAAAAATGCAGCCCCTTGAATAAATCCTTATATTCAAAATAAAACAAAAACAATGGTAACCCGTCGTTTTACCGCTGTATATCCGTAGATTTTAAGGAGAGCGATTTGCTCTCCTCAAATATTTGAGGAGAGCGATTTATAGCTCTCCTGGATTTTCTTTAAATGAAGGACTGATGGACCATAGAAACAGTGGATATATACACTTTTCATGGTGAAATCTCTTCTTTTTTTCCCCCCACCTGCCTTGAGTGGCAACAATAGCCTTTCACTCTGTGACAAATGACACCACAAAAACCATAACTGAAAAGTGGCGCAATTCTCGTTATAGACCCTTTCATAAAATTGGTCACTGCTCAGTCAACCGTGAATGTAATGACATGATCAGGGTGTCATTTTAAAGAGGAGATTCAACCCTAACAGAGGATATCTCCCTTTGATTCACATGTGCCCAACTTCTGTTCCAACTGGTATTAATATTTCGGTTTTTTTTTTTATCAACCCTGTATAGAACCATGCACTTTTTTGTTTAAACAAAGTTTCAGTTAAACAGGATAAAATGTTTTTTATAATGTTTCATGTCTTAACAAGCTTGGTCAGAAATTGCAAACAAAATAGAGTTCCAAAGTGAATACATCACGCGCACAATGTGTGTGTAAAAGACATTCATTAGCGCGTGATTCAGCCCGTGAACCAACACGCGCGCGTACTCCATTCTTTTGCATACACTTTCTGGTTCTAAATGACGTCACACTTCGGTACTCTGTTGACCAGACGTACGAATCAAAGGTATTTATTGAGAATTATCACTTTAAACAAATTGACATAGTCGTCTTCTTCGTGTTGTCTCTTTTTAGTCGTCTTCTTTGTGTCATCTCTTTATATAAAATAAGTTTGTCTTAAATCGATTTTTTCTGTTTTCTCATTTTTTTCATTTTTAGGTCGAACTCCCAACAGTGAAATAACCTGCTGTGTGTGTGAGGGTGATCAGTCCGAGCCACCCAATGAGATAGTCATCTGTGATCGCTGTGGTTTAGGTAAAAATTCCTGTATTATGGAACAATGTTGAAATATGATATTTCTGTAATAATTGTAGATTGTAGAGGGGTTCAAACATATTGTCACCTGCGCTGTGAACCTGCTTAACTAGTTCACGCCGGGACTATTTTTTTTACAAGAACGGAACGAGGCGCGGAATTACTTTTCACTCGACCTCAAGCCAGGCGGGTTGAAGCCATCACCCTCGGGCCGCACACTCCTATTTTCATCCTCGCTCGCTGCGAGTGGGTCGCTGACAGATATTTCCAAGCCTCGCTCCCTGTGTGTTGATCTGTCATCCGTTCCAAATACTAAAATCTTTTTGCATTTTACGGCCTACAGTGCGAACTGGTTAAAGCTGTCATAAAAAATAAAACTTATGGCCAAAAAAAAAAAAGTCTCTGGTTTCTGGTATGCGCGCGCGTCGCCGTAGCCATGCGCGTTGGCAAAATGAAAAAGTTTTTTTTTTAATGAAAGATGATGTCCCAAAACCGCCAAACTCACTGGTTTGACTGGAATACTGCTGCTGCACAATTTTAACGTGTTTTTAGATTGGGTTATGGTCAAGAATAAGCTTTGTGTGGCCTCTCTGGACTCCCATATATTTGCACTAATTTTAGTCGGGCACCATTTGCAGTCATCAGCACACATTTGAAGCAAAAAAGTCAGGTAAAAAAAAAAAAAGCCGCGTCGCCGCATCACTTTTCGGGCAAGCTCCATACCAGAAACCGGAGACTTTTTTTTTTTGGCCTAAGCTCAGCCAATTTTTTTTTTTTAAAATAACGTAGATATTTTGTAGAATGTTCAGCCCTATGAAATTTCTGAACCCTGTGATTTGTACAGGATATCATCAGCTATGTCACCAGCCAGTCATCGACAGTTTCAAACTCCTGTGCCCTGATGAGTCCTGGCATTGCAGGCAGTGTGTGTTTGTCAACTCGGCAAAGGTCGGTAAAACTTGAATAATTCCTACATTCTCACAAAAAGATAATAAAAAAAAATTTAATTGAAGTGAAAGTGTGAAAATAAAAACAAACTGTTTTTGATAAATTAAAGTGAAAGATTTTATTTTGGGGGTGGAAAGGGATAGTAACATGTATCTAATTGTACAAAAACTAAAGTGTTGTTGCTTGCTGCTTGGTCTAAGCCTTGCATTTTAATTAGTGTACATTTAGTTGATGTCGTATCCTTGTTTGATTTTATATTAATTCATTGACCGTTTATCCACACAAAAAAATGTGTGTCCATATTTGTGTGACCATCAAAGATGACACCTTCCAAGTTGACTCATCTCCCATGTCATATTTTAATGGCTTCTTGTCGTACTCTTTATTTTAATATTTTTCACAGGTTGGAGGCGCTTTGAAGAAAGGCCCTGCAGGTAGGGAAACTGTAACAAGAAAGCGATTTTTTTTAACAACCCTTTCAGTTCAATTGATAACAGTCCTGATCCAGAAACCACATACTTATGTACACATCTACAAGTATACAAATATTGAGTGGCTCAGCGTGGAATGGGAGGAATATTATCGCAAGGTAAAATCTGGACTTTTCCATTTCACGAGGCGAAGCCGAGTGAACTGGAAAAGTCCAGATTTTACCGAGCGATAATATTCCTCCCATTTCACAATTTAAAGCCACTCAATATTTGTAATAATTTTTATAACTGACATAGAGATCCTTGTCATTTGATATATTTGAACTTTTATTTCAATACAAAATTTGTAGAAAATGGATTTCTCTCTTCCAAACCACCCCTTCACAAAAGTATTTGAACCAAACGCTGTAGCACTGGCTCTTTGGAACAATACACGCAACGCTGAACGTGCACACCAGCATGCATTTGCACACAAATACAGCATCATGGAACAAGAATGATCCTAACTGATTAATAGTATTTCCCATTCCCCACGGGCGAATGGGACTTTTTGAGCCCCGGCGTGAATGGGAGCAATAAAGATTGTCATGTGATGTGAGTTCCACCAATCAAATGACAAGGATCTGTATGTCGGTAATATAATCTTTACTATCCTACATGTAGATAGGGCCAGATAGCTCAGTTGATAGAGCACCGAAACGGCAAACCTCAGCTCCAGTCAATTTCTTTGCTGTATTTTAATGAAACAATTATTAAAGTGAATTTACATCACCCCGACACAAATTCCACCAGGTGCCATGTTGCGTGTGCCTTGGGCAAGGCACTTTGTCACTCATTGCTTCTCTCCACCCAGGAGTAAATGGGTACCTGTGAGGGCAGAGATGGTTATTGTGATTGAATTAGCTTCCTTGCGCCTAACAGGCAGCATCGAGCTGTATACTCCCCAGGGAGCTGAGATGGTATATGGAATGTTTCATGGGCCCAGTGAGCAGGGGTAATAATGATGTAGCGCCTTGAGCATCAGTCCTGGTGGATACGTGCGCTTTATAAATACCAACTATTATTATTATTAATTACTCGGGACAATACCGAGTGTACAGTGTTTAGAAAAATACGCCGGTGAAGGGCAAATCCCGATATTGAACCTTATATTGTTTTTTTATGACCACCTCTTGGTTTTTCCTTCCATAGCCAAAGTTTTCCAAGAAATGAAACAATCTCTACCATACAAGGTATGTGGACATCACTAGTTAATTGTTCTGATGAAAGTTGGGAATTTTTGTTTGTATTGATCCATAAAATTGTTATTCTACCTCAGCTGCCTGTACCCTAAAAGCATGAAAAACAAACCCCCGTTTTCCCGGAATTTTATAGAATTGGGACTTATCATTGGTTTTACTTTTTATAAAATTGTGCTAATTCGGGAAGCGATGTAACAAAATTGCAAGGAGTTAGTTTTGATAAAATGAAAAACATTCTCTCTATTTCAGCTTGAGAACCTTCACTGGGACTCGGCGCACAAGACCAACACGGAGCAGTGCTATTGCTACTGTGGTGGACCTGGGGAGTGAGTATTGATATCATTGGAAATGTTCCTCAAAATCAACTTCTAACATGATGTTAGAATACTGATTGTTATTTGTGACCGGCTCCACAAAAAAGGGTATTATGTTGCAAAAAGGTGAAATTAAGTTGAATCTTGAATTGGCCGTTGTGCACGGCCTATTGTATAATTTACACCCCAGTGCACACCCCGGAGTATTGAGAACATGAGATTTAGGCAAGAAATACATGTATCATACAAATACTGTTGAGATGACTCTTGCGAAATTGCCTTTTGCGAAAATCACAATTTTCAGCAAAAATAATCCTGTCTAAATATAATCCTGGTTAAAATTAGGTTATAGCTAAATAATCCTGGTTTAATGCCTATGGTTATTATATAAGCTAATATTCTAAAATGAGTGCAATATACATTCACTCATGCTTTTTGTGATAGGTGGTACCTGAAAATGCTGCGTTGTTGTCGGTGTATGCAGTGGTTTCACGAAGGTAAGGCTGTGTGTCTGGATTTGTGTTTTAGTTTGTTTTTGGTGGACCACATCCGGGTTTAAAATTTTCTGCTTAAACCGAATTGGATAAAATTAACAGAAATTTCCATATATCAGCTTTTTAATTGAATTGTTTTGTGTTTGTACACATAAACATCAGGCATGCAACTTTTCCCCGGCTCCGCTGATTTCCTCGTTGTTTACTTCTCATGAATGCCAGTACAAATTGAAAAACGCTGTACAAAGTCTTCTGTGGTTTGGAATTTCCTCATTTTTTTCTAAATTCTAAGTTGTATGCCTGAAACATGAAAGGTTCCTTAAAACAAATTGAAAACGTCATTCGTTCTGATATTTATGTGTGTGTATTTAAAAAAAGAAAAAATTCTTTTACTTTTCCAGCATGTGTACAGTGCCTTGAGATGCCTATGCTGTATGGAGATGGGTAGGAGCCATTTTCTTGAGATATATTTTTTATGTTCTGTCTAAATATTTATCTTTTTTTTTAACCAAACGAAAGATTTGAAAACGCCATGTAAAAATAATCCTAAAAGTGGATTTAGTGTGGCCAGCTTGATGTTAATGGCACTTTCTTCACTTTCCAAGATAAAGTTTTCCTTTGAAGAAATACTGCATTCAGTTTAATGTGACTAACAGAAATCACATCTGGTATTGGCCCTGTGCACAAAGTACCCCCTCAACGGTAAGAAAGGGAGAGTTTGGGGACTGTGAGGGACATTGGAACGCATTTCTGACAACGCTTGACGCTTATGCGAAGACACAAGGGCTTTGTGCACAATCAGAATAAAATAAATTGTGCTCACTTGGCGACATAAGTGCGCCAACCAGTACGTGCGCATGGTGTGTCCCGTCCACGAGGTTCTCAAAAGTGGTCAAAATGCCCCCCCCCCCTTGTTCAGGCGTGGAGCCCATGATGTATCAACAATTTGTTTAAATATTTCCCCCCAGGTTCTACATCTTTGTGTGTTCTGTGTGCAATTCGGGGCCGGAATACCTGAAGAGATTGCCTTTGAAGTGGTAAGCATATCTTGATATTTCAGTGTTCATTCTTCCGTAATTAGGTAAATGTAAAGATTTTCTCAAGCTCTTTTGCTGTTGCTGATTTTAGCTCAGAAATTTATATCAGTACTGTTTTGCTAGTAAATATCCATCACTGCATTGAAACCACTCTGAATAAAAGTAGGGGAATTTCAAAATTCAAATTGTACAACATGATGTCTGCGTTTCGGTACTTGGAGTAATCACATCCACACACAAGAAACTTTCAAACTGGGTTAAATTTCTTAAGGTTAAGTTTCTAGAACCAGTCTAGCGCAATGCTCATCATGTTCCCGTTTGACTGGTATTGCCTATTTGTGTTTGTAAAGGTGACTGTAACCATTCTTGTGCTGAGGAAATGTGTGTATGACATTAACCCTAACCTTCCCAAATCCTCCAAAATCCTCTTTGCAAAATGGAGGATTTCGCAGCATTGAGGCTATATGGCAAATATGTGTGGCAGGTTTTGGAGGATGCACTGTGTCTAGGTCTTGGGCCGGACCTTGTGTTGTTTATGCTCAGCTGTGCATAAATTCAGGCCTAGATTATACATGTGGTCGACCCTCCGAGGACCACATTCAAGAAGTTTCACGTCGCCCCAGTTTTTCAAACTTTCTCTTCCCTTCTAGGCAAGATCTCGTCCAGCTGGTTCTGTACAACTTGACTTTGATGCATCGTAAGAAGTACTATGACTTTGAAGAAGAGATCATACCCTTCTTAACAGAGCAGTGGTACAACTTGCAAGTCTCACATGTGAGTAAAACCTTGCACGATGTTTCCTTGAACAACTTGTCTCCGTGTGCAAGTCCCAGTGCACCATCTAACGCCTTTGCTAATTCAATTCAGACATACAACTTTTCCTTGGATCTGCAGATTTCCTCATTTTTTACTTCTCATGAATGCCATTACAAATTGAAAAACACTGTACAAATTCTTCTGTGGATTGAAGTTTCCTCGTTTTTTTTCGAAATTCGCAGTTGCATGCATGTTCCATGTTCATATCGGTGAATGGCATAATTTATACCAACGATTTTGCCTGTTCAGGCAGAAATTGGCTGCGTTTCAAGCTCAGTTTGATTCTTGGCATGGGAGGTACTAGTCCAACAATGTAGGACATCTCAATACTGCATATTTGATGGTGAAAACATCCGAATATGAGGTTATAAAAAGGTACAATAGGGCAAGTCTGTAAATACAGACGTACATGTCACACACTTGAAATGAGATGTTGTTGCAAAAGTGAACTAATATGTGACATCTAATGAGTAGAAAACACTTGCAGACCAAGCTAAGGTACTACCACCTTAACGACCTTGTACGCCATGTGGTCAGGAGTACGCAGAGAATTCCACGGAATAAGCCATTTGCGAGTTAAATTTGAATTCAATCTGGAACGCTGACTTAATCCAATGCTTTGCACATTTTAACTTTGCATTCTCCCTACCAAAGAGACTGTTACTATATCACGTGATTCGGGGCAAGCCTTATGCTAGCAACCCCCGGCATGGTCTGGTGTCTTTGTGCCATTTTTACCTATTGTGAACAATATA
Organism: Patiria pectinifera; assembly: GCA_029964075.1. NCBI lineage: Eukaryota > Metazoa > Echinodermata > Asteroidea > Valvatida > Asterinidae > Patiria > Patiria pectinifera. The sequence continues at coordinate 16,078,254 of CM057138.1, read as the reverse complement.
TTGGTGCCGAGCGTCTCTTGCGTAACTATGCAAGAGCTTGCCCTGAATCATGTGATTAGCAACAGTGTCTTTGGTCTGGGGACTTCAAAGTTAAAATGTGCCAAGCATTCTGAGCAAGTCAGTGTACCAGATGTTTTTTACATTTAAATCCAAAAGGGTATCTCTCAAATGGCTTATTGCCCAATACAGAAAAAAAAGGACTAGTGTATAAAGAGTTGACGTCAAAGTGGGTTTCTGTTTGATTATTGTTTTACAAATTTGAATTTAATTACTATTTATTTATATATATTTTTTTTATGTTTTATTTTTTTTCAGCTTGGTGCTACAACAAGATCAGAGAAACAGGAGCGAATCATGGAGGCATTACACAGCTCAAAAGTAAAGTGAGTATTACAGCTGGAATCCCAGGCACCCTGATAAACACAGTAGCCAATGCCACGGAACTGCTGGGCACAATAAGAAACATTTACTCATCAAAAATGCCACAGTGTCAAAGTAGTCGCCTAGCAAAAAAACATGGTACCAGGTACTACGTGTCAAAAAAATTATGTCCTACTTTTGATCCTAAATTGCTCTGTTGTTTACCAATGGAATCAAACCAAATTTCACATCATGTAAACAAGGCATGACAAATTTTATGGAACGAGTTTCATCAGTCTGTTTCCCTGACCTACAGAGCAATTTATTATGACACGTCAGGTCAGGGAACCAGACTAGCTCGCTTGCAGCCATTCACGGATGTGTAACCGATTGCAAACAAAATGTGGACTTACTAAATTTGGTAAATTGGGGGCTGTGTTTTGAAAAAGTCTCTTTTTTTCCAATGACGGTCGGCCGACCATCGTTGGAAATTGATACAAAAATTGTAATTTTCTTGAAAATGACAGCACACCGGGTGCCATAATCTAACAGAACGCTTGAGACTATTATTCCTTACAGTCAAGTAAGGTATTTCATAATAATTTGGTAGTTTTTTGTTTTTTTTTTATGTTTGCAAATGTATATTACCTTTAAAATTATTTTAGGTAATCTGAATGGAATTTTTTTCCGTTATATTTCTGAAAGGTTTGCTTGTGGCAAAGAGGTGAAGAAGAAGCAGAACATCTGGGGGCTGAGGATCAGAAAGCCCCCGGTCCCACCCACCATCATCCTGCCTGCCATTGGTCAGATCACCGATGAGGTCATGAATGACCTCAAGATGACCGGTCGTAAGATCGTGACGTTCATACCTGTAGAAAGGTATGTTGTTGTGAAATAACACCGATATAGCTAGTTACTGTCTTTAATAACTCTAACCTTATTGGGTATCTTTGACTAGTAACCTTTCAAATCGGAACAAAATGTCCATTACAAGGGCCCACGTAATGTAATTTTTTTAATCCATCCTTGTAAATGCACCTTTGCTTCCCATTTAACCTTTTTTCCAATTTTCATTTTGCCATTTTATGGGCATTTTGAAGCCTTTTTGGTTTTTATGCTAATGAAAATTTGTATATTCATGAGCAAAAATGTGATGTCATTTCAAGCAGAAACCTTAATGTTACAGCTATTTCAGCACAAAATTTTCCAGAATTGTGGATATTTTGCTGTTGTGAATTTTCTTTCTTTGGTGATTCGTTGTGTCAGTACATGACAGTAGGGCCCAGCAAAATTATATATATTTTTCAATGTTGTTAGATGATGTCAAACCGCCAAACTCACTGGTTTGACTGGTGGAATCCTGCTGCACAATTTTAATGTGTTTTTAGATGGTGACGAGATCGTATATTTTTATGAAACCAGAGACTTTTTTGGGGGGCCTAGGCCAAAGTTTTCCCACAAATGTTTTCAATGAGCAAATTTTGGGTTCACAGTTTGAACAAAAAACCCCAAACATCACAGCAACAGCGCCCTCATTTTTCATTGGACATTTTTGTAATGTTTAAAGAAGTGCACTTTTTAATAAGATTAACCAAAAACGGATGTCAAATAGTTTTCATACATTTTAAGAGGAGTAGAAATTTGCACAAATATGTTCCCAAGTAAAATTCATGTCATGAACTCTTTTTAAAGGGAGAAGCCTGCCCAATATATAAAAACGTCCAACAGGTCAATACATCCCAATGTCAAACTGCCTAAGAGTCCCTGTTTGCAAACTGCGACAGCATACAACAGTGGCGTTGTTCACTGCTGCTAACTCCCATTGCCTCGGAATTGGCAGTTCACGCACTGGTGTTGATAGCCCAACGCAACAATGTCCCACAGACTTTTACACTTGTCGCACTGTGTTGTATCTGGCAGGATTAATCAAAATTTCAAAATGAAATAATTTTACATATTAGGCCAAAAAAAAAATATTCGGTCTCTGGTCAGACCAAAGTTCCAGAATTGACGCGGCCACGCGGCTTTTTTTTTTTTTTTTTTTTTTTTTTTTTTTTCAGATTTGGATTGTACATACAAGGTAGCTTTTTTTTTTTGTCCTCATGTACATTGGTGTCCTCTCCATAATTTGCCTTGGTGCTCATTCATTTGCCTGCCTTGGCACAAATTTTGGTGCCTTTTGGTAAAAATTAAAAAATTGAGGAGAGGAAAGAATAGAGGGCGCTGTTGGAGCTACCGGGGAAAAAAAAAAAAAAAAAAGATCGCAAAAATGATTAAAATCGATGGCTGACCACGACGACCCTTACATAAACAACAATGTCGCACGGCATGGATATATGAATTCATAACGAACCTTTAGCAGAAAAAAACTGGTGTTGTTTTGGATGTCTAAGAAAATTTGCAAGATATCCAATACTGTGGCCATACATTTTTGTTTTCTAATGGTGTTTTTTAACTGTGTTTAATATTTTATATTTGCGTTTGTAGCAACTCGCCAGTTCCTCTCAAACCTGCAAAGAGGAAACGGAAGAACGTAGCGGAAACTCCCGAGGAGCTAGAAATGCGGAGCATAAACACCAGGAAGATGTTTGAGCAAGCAATAAAAGACGTGAGTCTGGAACCACAGGGCCCAATTTCATTAGCTTTAGCTAAGCACACAAATTTGCTGGGCAAAAATAGGTTACCGGCCAGAATTAAAGATCTGTCATGAAATGAGTACAAAGGTACTTTTGAGAGCTGTTTTTCAAGTCCTGTCATGCCTGTTTTGACCCGAGTGCAATCTGTGTAAAAAAGTCGTGTTGCGGGCAGCTTACTGTGTTTTGTTTGCTGCCATAGCAGCGACTTTACACAAATTGCGTTCGGGGAGAAACAGGACCTGATTCAATATGAATTGCTTGCACATGGCTGGTACCTGGCTGATTTTTGCTTTTAAAGGGAAGATACATTTGCAAACATCAAAAAACAAAATGCTCAAATAATCACGAAATACCTTACTGGATTGTTAGGGAATGACAGTTTTAAGCATCCTGTAAAATCCTGGCTGCTGGTATGCTGACATTTTCAAGAAACATATTTTTCCAACGCTGATCGGCCCACCAACGTTGGAGAAAATTGGCATTTTAAAAAAAAACGTTCCTGATATTTCATATTGAGTTGTTCCGCATTTGATTTACAATTGATTACACACCTGTGAAGAGTTACAAGCCTGGTAGACTGATTCTCTGACCTTACAATCCCCGAAAGTCTATAAATTGCTCCGTTTCATCTTAAGAGGGATCAGGGAACCAGACTACAAGAACATTATTGGTTTTCTTGGTTTTTCCAGCATCTACAAGCCCAAAACGTGAAACAAGTCAGTTTAACAATATTTGCCATAACATACTAATCCTTCAAATCTATTTATTTCTGAAAATGGTAGCAAAAGCAAATGTTGTACATTCCCTTTAAGTACGCAAATTTTCTGTACAGTATTGCCTGCTCAGCAGAATTTCAACCTAACTGATGGCTTTGAGTACCAAGTAGGATAACAAGCAGTCTTAAGCTAGATTAAAGGGTCTGGGCCCACTTGCATGGTGCTGCTAAGCACACTGTTTTCTGCTAAGAGAGCCTCTGACTGTTTCATAGAGACTGTAAGTAAGCACAGCAAAACCACGCTTACCCATGAGGAAACAGTTGCTTAAATCAGTGACAATAGAAATGTCCATGCGCGCGCGAACCGTTATCACATCCACGCTATGAAATAGTGTGGATAGGTTTGGAACCTATTCTGCTATAGTGGGCACAACTTTGCTGCTAACTGTTAAGCAGCGCCATTAAATTGGGCCCAAGTCATACTTTTTTGTACGTTTCAGACAAGTTAGTGTCTGAAACTTGGGAACAATTTTTTTTCTTAAATATCTTTTTGGAAGCAAAGGCTAGCTCATACATGGGGTGAAAGCAAACATTAAATGTATTTGTGACGTCATTCATTCATTCAGATTTATTTCCACTTTATCATTTTGAAGGGAAAAGGTTCAGACAATAATTTTGGCAAAGATTCATTGCTTTTAAAACTTTCATGTCTGCCAATAGATCAGCATTCGGTTACAAGAACACAAGGCACACAATGGCTTTTCACACCACGAAAGACACGTGTACCCTATTTGAACAGGTCAAGTTTTTGTTGATTTGTTGCAAGCTTACGAACACCACCTTACTAGAATGACTATTATGAGTATTTTTCCACATTGCCGCAGGGAGTGCACAAACCAGCTTTCAGCCCCAACCAGTCCTACACCGGCTACTCCGGCGGTGTGATGTCCCTCGAGGACCTGACCCCTGTCGCAGAAGGCCAGTCGGTCCTGGACACCATCCGGCCCTTCGAAACCATCTGCGCCGGCAGCACGGGAGTTCCCGTCCCCGTCAGCTTCAGTCAGCATTCCTCCGTCGCGTCTTCCGGCGACACGGGTTCCGATTACTCGGCTGTTACGATTCCAGCAGGGGCATCAAGTGGGGACAGTGAGAGCTTGGGCAACAGCGGAATGACGCGACACCGGAAGCACGGCAGCTGGAAGCGCAAACGGAAGCTCCTGTCACCCAGGAAGGAGGCCGGACCCACCAGCCCCAAATCTCCTACAAAGTCTGCTAACCAACCCTCGTCCAGAGGCGAGAACTCGGAGAAGTCAGCGACACGCCTGAACGGGGCGGTTTCCATGTCGGAACTGAAGCGCTCCATGTCGAACCATTACGGGGCCGAGGGGCGGCTGGCGTGCGGCGAGAAGTACCAGTTGCTTGGAAGGCGGGTGACGCCCGACGGAAAGATACAGTACCTCATTCAGTGGGAAGGCGTGACGCCCTAACACACACACCGCTTCTGACATCATTTGAAAAGTCCGGATTTTATGCAATGTAGTCAAAGCCTTTTCTCAAACCTAATTTACCCTCATTTTTGTACTAGAACGGTATTCTGCACATCCTATGTGAAGAGAATATTCTTTGAACAGATGGGGAAAAAATGCATGATGTCTAGTTGGTGTTTCAAAATGATCTCAGTGATTTGATTCATTTGTGACCATAATCTACCTTCATTTATAAAATTCATTTGTGACATAACAATATACCTTTGACTGAGGTTGCAAGGAAAACACTGCCGCTGAAATTGGTCCAAACAGTTATCTTTTGTGCCTTTATTTCCTCCACGTAAGAAATCCGTATGGGGACTCCTTTGCCAGCTCTTTAGAGCAAAGTTCGGGCAAATTCTAAACAGGCACAGGGTTGATATGTTAACCCATTAGCATGTTTACTGTTGTAATCTTGTTTTTATTCCCTGATGAATCCTTAAAGGCCGAGTAAGTTATTTGTCATTTGTGCATTTTTTTCGTTTGAAGCAACAAAAGTGCTCAAAATCTAAAGAAGGGTGCTTTACAACTAACCTTATGAAATTTCAGCTCAGTGAATGCTGTATATTCCGAGAAAAAAACAATATTCTAGGATCTCGATTTCAATTCAAAAGTTGCCGAGTCATGTTTTGAATTGCGCCCGAATTCAGCGTCCGGGACACGTTCTCATTCAGCCGATGGCAGCCAGCGATGTCGTGCACTGAACCAACGATTTATAGCAACCATGCGCATGTGTGCATCGTTTCAACGCTTGCGCGCGCACCCATTCACAGAATTCGCCAAATTAAAAATGAAGTACTAATGGAAATTTCCAAGAAATGCGTCGTTAGACGCATCTTTGGAAATCACCTTCTTTTATTTTCTTCAAAATGACAGCATGCCAGAAAGAATAATTTCACATGGAGCTTAGTCCCATTACTATCTTTAAACAAAGTATGCTTTTCAACAATAATTTCAGCAGTTACTTTTTGAAAAGCTGCAAATGATATACTCTACCTGTAAAACGATATGGTCCTCGGGCGATTTGGGGCAATACAGGGACACAGGCAGGGCGGTTTTGGATGTTACAGGGACCAATGGGTTAAAGTCCCTTGCACAAAAAGTGAGATGTATACAAATAACACTGTCTAATGTACAATGCACGTGAGCTAATTTCATACCACATTGTATTAACATTCCTTAGGTAATCCCAAATGCTATCAAAACACTGTGGGAAAGGGCATTGGGATTTTTAGAACTTAGGGTGGCTGTGGATAATTCAACTTTGACCAAACCCAAAGTGAAATACATATGTACCTCGTAATATGAATGCAACTGGTATTCCGGCTTAAAGGATTCATGACATAAATTTTTCTTAGGAACATATTTTGTGCAACTTTCTACTCCTCTTAAATGTATGAAAACTATTTGACATCCCTTTTTGGTTAATTTTATTCAAAAGTGCACTTGGTTAAATTTTTGTTTTTTATGTCCATGTTTTTTCCTCAAAAATTAGGGCGCTGTTGCTGTGATATCATTTTAGGAGATCAAAGTTCAGTTAAGGGTTTTTCTGTCCAAATTGTTAAGCCAAAAATTTGCTCATTGAAAACATTTGTGAGAAAAGTTTGCTCATTGGCCTCCTGCCACGTACTGACAACGAATTACCAAAGAAAAGAAAATTTATGACAACAAAATATCAAAATTTCTGGCAACTTTTGGTGCTGAATATACATTGAGGGTTTCTGCCTGAAAGGACATCACACTTTTGCTCATGAATATGTAAATTTGCAATAGCATAAAAACACAATGGCACCAAAATACCCTTGAAAATTGCAAAACGAAAAATTGAAAATAAGGTTAAATATGACACAAAGGTGAATTTTCAAAGGATTGCAGTCTTTGTTAGCATCAGTCATGTCCATGGCCATAGAGTAAGTCTTATCCAAAACAGCCGGTCCCCGGTATGCCTGGTCAAGGTGCAGAGGTGGTAGTTGTCGCTACAAGCACTTTCTTCCTCCATGCTACAAGTCCATGCACATTAGGTATGCTTGGAATTTTTTGGATAGCATTGCCAAAGTCCCCAAAAAATAGACTCATGATAGCAACCGCTATCGTTGCGGCGGCGTGACTGCGTATGACAGGGACCTGCTATTTTAGGGGATTAAAATCAAATGCAGTCTTAAAACAAGACTATCCTATAGTTGTGGGTCGGGGTTCAAGGTCAGACTACAAGGCCAGAATTTTCATGCAGTTTTCCACCCACCATTAAGGTTGCCAATCATGTGGGCACACAAGTAGCATCAATTTTGAATGAGGTGTTAAGGGTATGATTAACCGTAACCTTCCCAAATCCTCCAAAATCCTCTTTGAAAAATTGAGGAGCTAGCAGGATTGAGGCTATATGGCAAAATGTGTGGCTGATTTTGCAGGATGCACTGTGTCAAGGTCTTGGGCCGGACCTTGTGCTGTTTATGCTCAGCCGTGCATAAATTTAGGCCTAGATTATACTTGAAATCCTCCGCACTGCTCCAGGATGTCACTGGCGCTGGCTGCCTTGACATAGTGACAGTGATTGCTGGAGGATTTTGCAGGATTGAGGCAGTGGTCAGTCTTCCAAGGACCACTTCAAGAAATAACGCCTAGGGAGTTAGGGTCAATGAAGGATTTTCAATGTCAGACTAAAATGTCTTTTTACTATGTAAATGTAAAGGTCATAATCACTAATTTCCTAATTTTGACTGAAATGTATGCAATTGTCTAGTTTTCACAAATCTTATTTAAAATTCCCATCTGAGTTGCTCACAAATGTTAACATTTTAAAGAATTGATGAAAACAATGGAAACATTTTTAAAATTAACAAATGACTCAATGTGTGGGTTTTAGTGGCCATCGGGCCAAACTGAACTGCCACTGACCTCCAAATGCATTCAATAAGCCATTTGCGAGTTAAATTTGAATACAATCTGGACCGGTGACTTAATCCAGTGCTTTGCATTCTCCCGACCAAAGAGACTGTTACTATATCATGTGATTCGGGGCAAGCCTTAATGCTAGCAACCCCCAGTTCCGGCATGGTCTGGTGTCTTTGTGCCATTCTCAGCCATTGTGAACAATGTATTGGTGCTGAGCGTCTCTTACGTAACTTTGCAAGAGCTTGCCCCGAATCATGTGATTAGCAACAGTGTCTTTGGTCTGGAGAATTCAAAGTTAAAATGTGCCAAGCATTCTGAGCAAGTCAGTGTACCAGATGTTTTTCAAATTTAATCCCAAAGGGTATAGGTTACTCGCAAATGGCTTATTTACTCAGTATATAAGACATGACATACTATAGCACCTACCATGACATACTATAGCACCCACTGGTATGAGGGACAGAGGGCAGTCTGTGTATATACCATTAGCAACTCTGCTACATTGTATTACATTGTATTTATTCACTGACAAATCCAGAAAGCCATAGAAGGTTTGGACAGTTTTGGGTGTTACAGGGAGTAGGCACGACAGTTTGGGGCAGTACAGTGACTAAAGGTTAATGGTAGAGCATGTCATTTGTCATTTGTGCATTTTTGTTCATTTGAAGCAACAAAAGTGCTCAAAATCTAAAGAAGGGTGCTTAACAACTAACCTGATGAAGTTTTAGCTCGGTAAATGCTGTTAGCTGTACATTCCGAGAAAACAATATTCCAGGATCTCGATTTCAATTCAAAAGTTGCCGAGTCATGTTTTGAATTGTGCCCGAAATCAGCATCCGGGACACTTTCTCATTCAGCTGATTGCAGCAACACGATGTCACACACTGAACCGACAAATTATAGCAACCGCGTGCATATGCACCCATTTACAGCTTCGCCGAATTAAAAACGAACTATTAACAGAAATTTCCAAAAATGCGTCTTCAGACGTTTCTTTGGAAATAATCTTCTTTTATCATTTTCTTCAAAATGACAGCATGCCAGAAGGAATAGTTTCACAGGGAGTTTAGCGCCATCACTGTCTTTAAACCAAGTATGCTTTTCTACAATAATTTTGTCAGTTACTTTTTGGACAGCTGCAAATGATATACTCTACCTTTAAAGTACCATTACCCAAAGTAGCACTAATGAAACTGATTGTTAATTTGTCAAAAACAGATGTAATTGTGGATGAGAAGTTCAATTTCATTGGCAATGTGATAAAAGTGTTTGGAAAACCAGCAAAGTTGGGGGCATTACAGTTTTTCAAACAAGTAAATTGTGGAATAGGGCTGCATGTTTTGTACATTGTTCATAATCTATGCACTTAATCTTTTTATACTTTTTCTGTTGATATAGAATTTTATAGATGAAAAAAAAATCATCTTTGAGATAATCACAAAATTATGTTGTTGTTTTTTCTTGAATTTTTTTCTTGATTCTAATTGGTGGAAAGGGTAAAGTTTGTTTGTAGCAGTTGTTTCCTCTTAAATGCAACTACGTAACTTTTGATACACTGCATATTTGTTACATTCAGCAGGTTATTGGAATTTTTCTTCTAATGCCAGATTTAGGTATTGGCAAAGTCACACAACAGTTCTCAACTGCAAATCATTTGACATCTTTCGGCACATTCTTGCATATTGTTCATGTTTCGTACCTTGACTTTGTAAGTTCTGAAGCATGAAAATACTTCAGGGTTTTAGCGAGGTTTTTAGTACGTTTTTTAGTACGAGTTTGTTAAATCGGAAGATACATTTGTTGCGGTCACATTTTAATACGACCAGAGGAAACGACTTGATCAGCCTTTGAGATATGGCGAACACAATGCAGTGCTATTTGAGTGGTTAAACTTGTATTATTTTATCAAAATTTACTCACTCAAAATAGTGCCTTCTTATTGTGTCCGCCATATCTCAGAAAGGCTTTCGGTGAAGGTAGGTTCAACCACCACAGAAAACAAAGTTCAAATCAGAAAACTCATTTCAAATGACATTTGTGTATTTGTTTTTTATCCTCGAATAGTTGATTAGTTGGAGGACTTTTGGGGAATAAATCATTAGTGCCCAACACAGCACTTGCCTTCCTTTGTATACATGTATATTGTGTTGGTGATGTAGCAAATGTGTTTGTATTGGGAAAGTTTATAAGCTAACTTGTTTTGGCATATAAATACATGTATTAGCACATCACCGCAGCCTCCACTCCACCTGGCCGTGAAGAATACGTAAACGATGCTGACTGGCTACTTAGAGCGTACTGCGCACGTATTTCGAAGACTGCACCCCCTACATGCGCCAACGCATCTCCTGTGTGTCACGTCACCTACAAATTGTTTTATTCAAAACTACGTGTTGCCTGTACGATACAGATTTTGGATGCCTCTTTTTTTTGCCCCCAAAACGATCTTGTGTTGTAAAGGGACGACAGAAGTACATACATTCTACACACACACACAATTTCAGCGTCTGCGTGGCGCGTTACACGCACCGACTGCAGTCCTAATTTGAAGGTTCCAAATAGTGGGACATTTAAGTTGCACAATTCCAGAGGTTAAGATCGCGCAAGGCATGATAGGAACCAAGATCGTACCCACGGAAAGGAGGTTGACATGACCGCTTTCCATTCAACAATCAACATTTTATTTTCATTTCATACCACATGTTTATACATTAATACCAATACACATACCATATGATAGCAATAGAGTTTCTAATTATACATTTTAAAACCCAAGTGAACGCCTTATCAGTTTGCCATTTCAATTTGGCAATAAATTAAATGAAAAATCATATCAACTTGAAATTTTGACAAACCATTTTCTAATTAAAAACGGCAGGTAAATATGTGATGTCATCTTGGAAGAAAATTTTCCAAAATCAAACAAAATATTTGAATCAATCGGGCAGTTCACTGGCTTCAATAGTTCTCAACAAAATATTGTAAAGGTTGCTCTGGCTGGTCCATAGAGGGCAGTATAGCACCAGTGTATAACAAAAGTGTATAAGAACTTTACTTTCTGCTTAACAAAATTTAAACTTCAAGAAGGGCATACAACAGGTTACAGTCAAACAGCCTTGCAAACAGCACCACAAAAAACTACAATGTTGCCATCAACTGCAAAGTAGATTATTGCACGTTTTTTTGGCACATGAAGCCACTGGTTCTTCCAAAGTACCAACCAGTTGCAGAATTCCTGACAAAGAATTTGAACATCAAACAGCCATGACAAAAAACTCACAAAAGTCATTAAACACTTTAGAAGATATAAATGGGCGCAGACAGTACTGAATGGTATACACACATAGCAACCGATGAAAAGTGGTGTGCAAATGAATAGATGTTTTCATGGGATGACATCACTCCGCCCCGATCTATTTTGGTTATGTTTTATTTCTTTATTTCCACTTTTAGATGTGTTGATGCTATGGACTACCGAAGTGTGACGTCATTTAGAACCAGAAAGTGTAGTGCAAACGAATGGAGTATACGCGCGTGTTGGTTCACGGGCTGAATCAGGCGCTAATGTCTTTCACCACAGACCATCATCAAGTTGCATCCATTTTGATTTTTTTCCCATTCAAATCAACGTAAACAAAGTGAGGCTGGAAGGAAAAATAGTCTAGTTCCTTTTGCACAAAAAACATCATTCAGTACCGTTAGTGGATACAGGGAACGTGACTGAAATAAATGGTGGCAGCATGATGAAAGTCCATTTCTTGACACTTGGGGCCATTAGTTTCGAAATTTTCCGTCAAAATTATGAACCATAAATTCACCTTGCTGTCGGCTCAACTAACAAAGATTTAGAATTAAACTCGGGAAGCAAAAACGAAGACTTCTAGCAACACATTTGCCCAGTGATGTATTCATGTTTTTTGCTCTTGAATATTCATGGCAATACACATTATCATGAACTGTGAAAAATACAACCACTGAAAGAAATGGGTTCACAAATATTTACAGTTATGGCTGTTTCACATACATGTATAGACCCCTCTCATAGATAGCCATCTTCGTAGTGTTTGACACCATCAGGTATGTGTGCGTGCATGTTGCTCAAAATTTCTTCGCAATAAATACGGCGCAGCCGATGCGCATCGCAAAAATTTGATGCACAAAATGCTGATGCAATCTATAGGAAGTGATGTCATTTAAGAGAGACCTATTAAGCACCGGAGTTGGGCAGACAGAAAAGGCTAGATATAGGATTGAAGCTCCTAAAACCAAATTGTACATGTTGATGGAAAAGACAAGCTTCCATGTACACTCTATAAGTGTCGTAATAATGTGCAATTGTTGTATCACACAATGAGGTTTAATACCCGACCTCAATTTTGAACCACAGTGCCATAAGTCAGACTTATTCAAGTCTTCCGCTGGTTTCTGACAGGCATTGGAATTCCCAGCTGTCCACGAAGACGGGCTTCTGATGGGATTCTGCCGGCAAGAACTCCCAGGGTTAAGAACTCCCTGACGTGGAATTCTACTTGCACCTCCTCAGTTGTCGTCATCATCGTCGTCATCGTCCAGGTTCAGTCTGCACTTCTATTTATTTGAAGAAAAAAATGGTTGATTACTTGTCAGATACATCAGTGCTCTCAGTCCAGTCAGGCATCAACATGTTATTGGGGAGTCAGCCTCAGTCAGGTTGGCGTAGTGGTACTTTCCTCGCCTTCCATCGCTGTGACCCGGGTTCGATTCCTGCCCTGGGCCAATGTGTGGATTGGGTTTTCAGTCCCTTCCTGATTCTGTGGCTTTTCCCCAGAATATTCTTCTAGGGTTTTCCTCCCAACTCTAAAACTGTAATTTCTTCTCATTGTCTCCTCTCTACAGGTTTCTTCAGGCTTGTGAGCTACAGTGCCTGGTGCACTTTTGAGGAATCCTTGTTTTTATTGCCAGAAATAAATAATAATAATAAAATAATAATAAACAAACCAATGATGCAAGCAATTGCTATTAGCCTTTTTGAGATATGGTTGTCATAATAGGAGGGTGCTATATGTGGTTTGGTTGCAAAAGTTCATCGTACAAAATGTTTGATTGCGGTAACTGCTGCTATATAAGATTAAAACAGGCCAGTCAACCCCAGCAAGCTGGATGGTTGAGTGATGTTTGTACTATTATTAGCAGGTGTTGGGGGTTAACCCGACCCAAGTAAGCTTATGATTTTATTGGGCTTATAAGCCCTCGGGAAGAACTGAGCATACAGTGCGTTGGAAATGACATCAGTGAAGGGTAAAAACTCACAATATTGAACTGTAATCACTTGCGAATATATTCAAGACAGAATGGCTCTTTTACCTGATAGTTGGTGAAGTGGCCCTGGCTCCGGCAATGATGCTCCACCTCGTCCTGTTGCCAGAAACGACGGCCACACAAGAAACACTGGAAGGCAGTCACCTCACGGATGTATTCCTCACCTGATGCAATTGCAAAGGGAGATAGCTCAGCACATTATAGCTCAAATGGTGACAAAATAGACTAGTCCTCTTTTTTTTTCTAGAAATTTCAAAAATGCTGGCAAAATGTGCCATCTGCTGAAACGTTAAACATAAGAATCATTCCCAGTCACTTATACTGTTATTCAATTACTTTCAATTGAGTAACAAACCCTTAGACTTACCATATTTCTTGGAGGAATCATAGCCTTCAAGCCCAGTATCTGCAGGATGTTCCTTGTTGCTACTATCAGGGGACTGGCAGGGCACATCTTCTGTCAGAATCAGTGGCCTGTTCAGTTTGGCTGGGGACAAAATACTTTGAAATTAAGTCAATGAATACCAACAATGATATTCAACATCCCTAAAATATGGACTCAGTGCATTACTTAACAGCAGATGGGGACTGATGACCAATCACAATAACTCTATTGTGAGGGACATGTTCCATGTGGCCCTGCAGGATAGTGTGGCCTTGTGGTTAGCGCGTCTGGCTCACGATCAGAGGGTCAGGGTTTCAAATCCTACTGCTGGCCATACATTGTGTCCTTGGGCAAGCCACTTTACCCTAAATTGTCTCTCTAAGGGGAGTGTGGCCTAGTGGTTAGGGTTCTTTACTCATGATCAGAGGGTCAGGGGTTCAAATCCTACTGCTGGCCATATGTTGTGTCCCTGGGCTAGCCACTTCAAACAAACTTGCTTCTCTCCATCCAGAAGTACAAATGGGTACCAGTGTCATATGAAATTTGTCATATGAAATTTGGGCTAGTTCTGAAGTACTCAGGTTACCTGCCCAGCACTAGACTCAACTACATCCCTGATTCTCCTACCGAGGGCAGTATCCATGGTGTCTTCTAACTCTGCAGGTTCTTTCTGTTCGCTACTTGCTTCTTGCTGCTCCTGTTTCTTAATCTTCTTCTCCCCTTCCCCACTTGCCTCCTCTTCCTCTTCGTCCTGATAACACAAAAGAAATTGCTCATCTTTTCAAAATCCATCAGATATTGCAGGATTTTGAAGGATTTTGGAAGGTACACCCCTGAGCACATCTTACAATCCTTTACAAGGGGGAGGGGGACTTGATTCCTTTGAAATTTAATTAGAGGTTTTGCCTTTGACTTTCTGCACAACGTTAGAATTTGTATGATATGAAAGATTTCTGTTTTATTACGTATTGTAAGTTGATTTGCACATTTCATGACATTAAATAAAAAAAACTGTGTAATATTTCCCGACATTCCTTTGTCACAAACCTGTCTCTACAAAACCAAAACCCACCTTGATAGGAATTCATCCTTTTTGGATTTTTTTTAATACAAAGAAATGTTTTTGTGAAAACTATTCTTAGGTTCATAGCCATTGACAATTAATACATGAATAACATTATGCCTGCACGGCAGTTAGTTTTTGCTCCTCACCTCAACCTTTGACCTGACTGGTGACCTAGAACGCGACCTGGATGACCTCTCAGTGGTAGCCTTCAAGCCAGCCTCAGTACTGTCCCTCTTCTGATCCCCTTTGACAGCCCTCGAGTCCAAATGGTCTTTCCCGCTGCCTGCATGCGAAGGTTCACTTTGTGGCGGCTCTGTCTGCTTGTCCCTGATTGTGGGCGGAACGGTGAACTGTCTCGGAGGGAGTGTTGGGGCAGTTTTGGCCAGGAGGGGCGACATCATCTGCTGGATCTGCTGTTGCACAAGGCTCTCCACGTTGGTTGGCATGTGCGCGTTCATACTCCGAAAGTTGATGGACTCTGGGATGCGTTTGGGCGGAGTGTGACTGGGATGCTCGGGGAGTGACGACCGAGTCTTGTTTGTGTTTGAACCACCTCGTATGGTTCGGTCGTCATCCCATCGTGCTCTTGGGGACTTGCCGCCGTGAGGACTCCACCGTGCTCGGTCCCCGTCCCTCACATTCCGGTACCGGTCACTGTGGTGGTCATCTTTGCGTACATCGTGCGGCCGGTGGTCATCCCTGTGGACATCATGCTGTCGTGGGTGTCCAACGCGTTCATCGCGGCTGCTGAAGTGCCCCCCAACGGGACCGATGGCTGGCTCACTGCTTGCAGCCGGCCCCACCCACCAGTCAAAGACGTCTTCTGGATTTGCTTTCAACGTGTCCTGACCCTGGGCCGGGGCGGGATTCTGATTGCTCGGCGGCCAGTGGTCGCTGTAATGTCTCCAACCCCTACCGAAGCTGCCCCTCTGGCCACGCCCCCAGCCTCGGCCACGTTCACCACTTCGCCCACGCCAAGTGCTAGCACTGTATCCAGTGTTCTGCTGCTGGCTCAGTGGGCCCGAGGAATAGTGGGTGCTTCCTCCGCTGCCACTAGACTGCTGGCTGTAGTTTCCACTGTTGTAGGACGCAGCAGCCTGGCCCTGCGTGTAGCTGGCACATGCAGAGTAGTACTTCTCCATCTGTGCATAGAACTCGGCGTACTGCAGGTTCGACGAAGCTGGTGCTGTGGACGGGCTGTTCCCTGACGTGCCAAGCATGGATGAAGATGCCCCTCCTCCACCCGTGCCATAGTACTGGGCAGCGGCAACTGCTGCTGCTGCTGCTGAGTTGCTGTTTGGAGATGATGCCACATTGACATTGGGAGCCTGGGTGCCAGACTGGGGACCAGGCTGTGGGGTTTGGTTGGTGTAGGCAGCGATGGCTTGACTGTAAGACTGCCACCATTCTACATAGGAACCAAACAACATGCTTTGAATAATACCAAGACTAGTCAATCAAAAACACTCAATATCTTGTATTTACATAAAAACAAGCTAACCTTTTGGAGATTCAGCTCAGAGTTGCAAGAAAACGTACAAAACTAAAAATTGATTAGTTGACAAAGCTAGCAGTTAGAAGCTACTGTATTGTACTCCATTCAAGCATGTCCGGTCGATGCCAAATATTTACGCAGCTTTTCAGTATCAATATGTATACGATTGATATTGTTGGATCTGTGCACATTTTGCAGGAGTATTTTTTCGGGCATGCGAGCCTGAGATTTGCGCGATAGGCCAATCTTGCACTTGCAGGAATGGGTTTAGGCCTACAAGAACAGTCAAATGTGCAGGATGTTGCCCGATCAACACACTGCGTTCTTAATATGCTATAGCATCCACGATCACCAATATGAACAGAAAGGAAGGCCTAACCTACCTGCCAGTTTTGACAGTTGTTGTTGTTCTTGTTGCGACATCTGGGACAAGAATGTTGATTGCATCTATCTTTGGTTCCCAACGGCAGCCCTCGGCTGCACAATACCTGGAAAACTATTTTATTATAGTGCAAAAAAGCAAATGACTTATTTGACAAAATATAATTCTATTCTTCGAACAGTGTGACCTAAAATCGTTAAATTCTTGCTTGTTGGTTGATAAATTATAAAATGCAATCCATCCATATCCGCGCTGCTTTGCAAGATGCATTGGTAACTAGCACGTCCAATGTATGTAACTCTTGTATTAAATCTGCTGGGCACCAGCTACATGTTTATCAATTTTCAAACCTCGGGTTCTTTTCAGCAATGGTTTTTAGCTTTGGCCCTTGCAGCCTAATTTGCTCGAACTCTCTCCATACTCGAACCAAAACCAGTTACTCTGAACTAATTTTGTATATTTAAAGTATTTGATATTAATTAGGAAAAGAGATGATTAATATTGGGTAATGATGGGCCCAGACAGTCTAAAATTATGAAATTGGCAGAAGATACATAATCGGACTCGGAGCGAAGCCGGCCTTGTGCATGGATTGCGTCGGTTGGTGGCGCTGCCACATGATAGCACATTTCGCTCGTATCGTTCCCCCGATGTATGTAGTATGGTAGCAGACCAGTAAATAAACTTCCATAGACCCCAATGGTAAATGCTCCTACTTCAAAAATTCGGGAAAAATACTCACAACTCTCCAAGGTGTTCGAGACACACATCAAATTAAAGCTTATTTCATCATCTTTCATTTTCTTTTCAATTTTTGGGGGGGGTCAACTGATGACCTTTAGGAGAAATTTCCATCTGAAGATGATCACCCCTGAAAATAGTCCTGAAGCCCATCGCCTTTTGAAAAACGATGCCTACACTCCATTGCAAAGTAGAGCGCTTTTAGGGTCCAAATTACATCAAAATTACAAAGAACTGCAAGCTCCAAGTCCTGTGCACGGTTTCCACCCATATTTTTTACAAACCCTCAAGTTCATGGCCCACAGCATGCTTCAATACCGAAGATTTTAGCAAATCGTGATTTGGCCGGCGCAGGCAATTTCGGACCGATTTACTGGTCTGCACCCGTATGGGCTAGGGCGGGGGCGCTACGTACGAGCGAAAATAGTTGAAGCCTGCCGGTAAAGCTGAGCCTGCGTACTGCCAAAGTTACCAGTGGCATCCCTACTTTTTCTCCTGCAAATAGGACCCATTTTTGGACCCTAATTTTATCAAATCTGCTCTTAGATAATAGCCCAAAAGCTAGGGAGATGATCCTCGGCTATATTCGCACGATTCCACCGATTTTTAAACCAGACGGTCTCGTTTTTTACAAAAAATTGTGGGGGCACTTTTTATCCAAATTAACGACTCGGACGCGTAGAAATTTTTGAAACCCTAATCAAAATTATTGCGCCCGCTGTCGGTCTTATTGCGCCATTCTGATATATCTTCTGTCTGGCACCCCCCCAGCCAGCCACTCCCCCCCCCCCCACCACCACCACACCAAAAAAATAATAGTAATTAAATACTGTTAAAAATGTGCTCGTTTATTCAGAAATTCATGAAGCATATTCAAACTGATTGGATTTTTCCAAAGTGTCTTTCCCATTTGCAAAAGTTCTTTTTAAAAGCCCATCAACCATTACAGACACACTCTCGGAAAAAAATGGTCCGGATAACATTGTTAACTTATTTCTTATGATGGGACTGCGGTTTGGCCGAAGTCAATTGAGCATGATCGGCTTACTGATAAGGTTTACGTATAAAACCCCGAGCCAACGAGGTTTTTGTATAGAAAGCACCCGGACCACATTTTGCGAGAGTGTGTCCGTAATGGCATCCCGTGCCGTGCGATTTCTCAGTGCTGCAGTACCGTGCTCGTGTGATGTGCAACACAATCATAATATAAATCAAGTGACTAGTATTGCCAATAGAACTCTCGGCCTTCTCAAAACAAATCTTCACGCATGCAGTAAATCCAAAGAGAACTCAAAGTACACGATTACAAGTCACTAATCAATCTGCTTTTCTGCTTTTCTTATAGCAGAAAAGAAGATGCATGGCCACTTTTCGTCCGCCAGGAAAAGAAGGAAAAGGAAAGTCTGTAAGTGACAGGTTGAGTGCGCGCGGGCTTACCTTTAAGCATGCGCTTCAGGCTGCGTGGAATCCTAATTGCTGCACCATTTCTCAGACGCCAGCACTTTGGGCTATGGCCAATGTTCCTATCTCAGAATCCAGGATCAGCAAAACAGGGTACATTGTGTGCTTCTTATGGGTAAATCTAGAGTGGCCCCAACTAAGCTCACAACAATTCCCCGCCTAGAGTTAACTGCTGCTGTAGTGTCTGTGAAGATCAGTAAAGTTGTTAAGGAAGAGCTTCATCTTTCGGATGTGGAAGAAGTCTTCTGGACTGATTCTCAAGTAGTCCTAGGTTACATCTACAATGAGGCAAGGCGCTTCCATACGTTCGTGGCCAACCGAGTGCAGATTATCAGAGAGGGTACAGATCCTGATCAGTGGTTCTACGTTGAGTCTAGCTCTAATCCCGCTGATCACGCTTCAAGAGGTCTCACAGCATCGGCTCTTCGCCAATCTAACTGGTACACGGGTCCCGACTTTCTGTGGAGACCTGATTTCGTGTGCCCCTCGAAGACAACACCTAAATTATCTTTGGAAGATCCAGAGGTCAAGAAGTCGACGACAGTCTTGTGCACAACAGTCAAGGAGACAACAGATTCCCACATCCTGTCTAGGCTGACCAAATTCTCAAGCTGGCCTGTTCTAGTTCGAGCTATCTCCAGGCTTCGAAGGCGAGCTAGAGGAGATACTGATTGTAGTATCGCCAGTGTCCAAGAGCGACAAGATTCAGCCATGTTCCTACTTAAGTCGGTTCAGAAGCATGATTTCAAGGACAAACCACCCTGTAATGATCTTGATCCCTTCACCGATGACTTCGGGGTGCTGCGTGTGGGAGGTCGCCTAAGAAACTCATCACTTCCGCTCTCCGTCAAACACCCGGCAATACTGTCCACTGAAAGATAGCCACGTTTCCAGACTCATCGCCGCTCACTACCACCAAAAGGTCCACCATCAAGGTCGTGGCTTCATAGAATTAGAGTGCGGAGCGATGAATCATCCAGCCTCCCAGGACAAAGCGCAACTACTCCACTAAGGACACTTCTTATGGTCCTTATCTGACGTTCCCACAAAGTCTGCTTTTCGGGTAGCAGCAAAGCAGAAAAGTAGAAAAGTGCATTTTTACTAAACGTTCAATCTGCTTTCAGGTAGCAGAACATTTCTGATAGCAGAAAAGCAGACGGCCACTTTGCGACCTCCATAATTGTCACAAAACGTTGAATCTGCTTTTCTGATAGCAGAAAAGCGCAGATGGTCACTTTTTGTCGTCAGGAAAAGGCGGAAAAGTATAAAAAAAAAAATGCATTTTTTACAAAATGTTCAATCTGCTTTTCAGGTAGCAGAAAAGTAGAAAAGTCGAAGAAATCGTTGTACAAAAACGTGAAATCTGCCTTTCTGCTTTTCTGATAGCAGAAAAGCAGATGGCCACTTTTTGTCCTCCATTATGTTAAGCGGAGATCCAGCGTTAACAGCATGCTGTCCTCTCTCAAAATGGGACACCCTGGAACTCCGCAGAATCCGACTACGAGTCTACGACTGACAACAATCTACAAGGGAGTCCACAATCAAACATGCCGTCAAGCCAGCGGTAACAACAATCGTGCAACAAGACAGAATTTCGGTCCTTTAGTTATATCATTATCTCACCAAACTTTAACTGTGCTATTGGTATTCACTTTGCCCAAGAACTATAAGGGAATGGAACCTAGTACCGTCCAACATTCGCTCTGCTCCCGATGTGAAAACGTTCAAAAGAGGGAATTGAGCACCCGGATCTCCTCAGCCTGTAGTTAACAGTAGCCTAATATTGTTCAGTCCCAAGCGCCTATCCGGACACGTGACGCACCCCGGATGCTGGCGCGTAAAAAGACTAGCAGCACGATAAAGCGCGAAGCCGCGGCTTCGCCACTCGACTGGTCTTTCTTCGTGCCAGAATCTGGGGCGCCACGCGTCCGGGGTAGACACACGCGTTAAGTTAACAGGGCCCACTTTAAAATTTAGTTCACTACTAGTGTTAACCACTCCGACCTGTGCGGGGGTATTATTCGGGATTGTAATTTTAAGAGCATTTTGCACAAGAACAATCTGGTTCTATCTGGTTGTAGGCCTACTTGTGCAAAATGCCCTTGAAATGACAATCCCGATTAATTACCCCCTTCATTTACCCTAGCTCTCAATTTGAACGTCATACCAAATTAAACCATACAGGGTTTGGAGGGAATAACATGTATTGCATTTTAAGAAGGCACCGAGAAGTCGAACTTGTGATACCGTGGTTGTCTTTTTCCCCCCAGACGTTTGTGTGGCTCTTCCCTGGCACCTGGCTTCGCGCGTTCATGGTCCATCGCGGCGAATGCCTTCTTTATTTTTTTGTGGTGCGTTTTGTCAGTGTCAAGTCATTTTTACCCCCAAATTTTCCTCATACAAAATCGAAGAATTATTATTTCACTTTATGTATACGACATACCACCTGCATATTGTCAATGTCGCACATAGTTTGATAAGTCAAATAAATTAAAAGTGGATTTTGTTCTTATAGGGAATTGGGTCCTCAACTACACGATCGCACATACATTAAAAATGTTGTATTATAACATGGTCATATCTTTACAAAAATGTTAGAGCATGTAGTGCCAGCAAGCTCCATCATCCTTCCCAAACATATGCCTACAACGGGAAGGGTTTGATACCCAATCAGCTCGGATGGGGGCGGGCATTATCCAAATCGCCCACGTCCAAAATATGTTCACAATGCGGGAACAGTGGTGGTTAATTGATGGCCTTCCACGAACTTTGCTGTCTGATTCAGTGTTCAAGACATTGTAACAATGGGAGCCGAGCGATCTCACAGGTCGTTTGTACCGAGCATTGTGTGCACTGTATGGGGGCACAATAATCTTGTGGGGGCACACCCACTGCAAGGACACTAGCAGTGCACGATACCAAAACACAGCCTATACAAAGATGTAATCGTAAACATAATGCATTACACAAATTTGCTGCCATCGTCAAATCAGCAAAACAGCAAAACGAAATTGACAGAGAGAACATCATTACATCATCATATTGCGATGACATCTCACACACCAATCAAATTGCACATTTAACATGCCCATGTTCTTTTTTTGTGTTGAAAATCAGTGATAGTGCAACATCTAAAAGTAACCAACACGACTCGACTAAGCCGTCTCGTCCGTTACATAACACGGCAATTATTCATTTGGATGATAATCGAAGTTACAATCTGTTTCTCGATTGAATCATTGAGGAAGGAACACCATGAATGAACCGACGCCCTCCTCACGCTTTGATCGGGCATGCTTTTGTTGCTCACCTGGCCGTGATGAATTGGACTGCGGGTGTGGGGGAGGCAAAAAAGCCCTTTTGTATACTTCCCAAATGCAAGGGTCTCTCATCGACAGTTGTGCAACGGGAGATAAAACGAGCCGCATGTCAAAATTACGATATATCTGACATAATATCTTTAAAAAGTACGTGAAACCAAACCAAACTCAGATGGTTTTATTCATCCTATATACGTACTAGTTAAACAAAAGTTCGAGAACGAAAGATCTAAATATGGATCTCCGGAGATGGAAACTATCTGCAGTATGTCTCGTCCTTGTCTTGACTGTTACGGGAATATCGGCACAAACCGGTAAGCCAAGAACTGATGAAGTCATGTTAAGGTGTAATGGATTATGGATGTGTATCCGTATGCCTTTCAGCGAAAGAGACAGCAGAGGGTATACTGTAGACTAAGGCCTAGATATTCGCGACAACTTTTTGGAGAAGGGGCATTGGAGAAAATGGAGCACATTTATCTGATTAAATTCGACTTGCTCCATCCAATATTCTCGGAAGAAACTATGCCGAGTTCAGTAGCGGATACAGGATTTTTCAAAGAGGGTGACCGGGATGTAAAGTCGAAGATTTTCCCGGGAAGGGGGGTCGGGGGGGGGGGTTGAAACGTTGGAAGTCCATAAGCAAGGAGTCAAGTTGTAATAATTATTGAGTGATGACTTTAAAACTTGGGGATTGACCCCCATTTTATAACCAATTAAGTCAGTAGGGGGGGGGGGGTCGCCACTGTTAATCTTCCCCTTGGATCCGCCCTTCGTTAAGGCATATAGGAACATTTGCCTTTTTTCATGCATTTTGTTGATTTCCAATAATACCTCTCAAAATCCAACTACTTACGACTGTTTGAACAATGAGGACGAGAACGACGAGCATTGTGGTATTTATTCGAACACTTTTAAAGAAATATATTATTACCATTTCAAATTGTTAAATCATTGGGTCATTTAATTTTCATTACATTATGTGAATATGATTAAATTCTTGTTTTTTTTGGGGGGGGGATCCTCCACGGAACCCCCCCCTTTCCCCACCCCCTCTCCCTGGTGAGTCGAGCCGAAGGCCCAATTGGGCCTCAGGATTAGCAGATAACAAAGCTTCATATTTAAAGCTTTCGAGGTTGTTGGATTATAGAACAAAGTTTGAAAACTGTGTGTCTAACTTTAGAATTGTACTGCTGTTTTTTTCTTTTTGTGGTGAGAATTTGGAAACTGAATAAACGAATCGATTCATTTGTTTGCAGACTACGGTCAAACTACGCAGGCAACTGAATTTGCACCGACAACTGCAGATAGTTTTCGAACGGGAACCACTGAAAAAGTGGAATTTGTAGCAACTACCGCGGAAGTTGAATTTGTAGCAACTACTGCAGGTAGTATTCCAACCGGAACTACTGAGGAAGTTGAATTTGTACAGACAACTGAGGAAGTTGAGTTTGTACAAACTACTGCAGATAGTTTTCCAACCGGCACTACTGAGAAAGTTGAATTTGTACAGACAACTGAGGAAGTTGAGTTTGTACAAACTACTGCAGATGGTTTTCCAACCGGAACTACTGAGAAAGTTGAATTTGTACAGACAACTGAGGAAGTTGAATTTGTACAAACTACTGCAGATAGTTTTCCAACCGGCACTACTGAGAAAGTTGAATTTGAACAGACAACTGAGGAAATTGAATTTGTAGCAACTACTGCAGATAGTTTTCCAACCGGAACTACTGAGGAAGTTGAATTTGTACAGACAACTGAGGAAATTGAATTTGTAGCAACTACTGCAGATAGTTTTCCAACCGGAACTACTGAGGAAGTTGAATTTGTACAGACAACTGAGGAAGTTGGATTTGTAGCAACTACTGCAGATAGTTTTCCAACAGGAACTACTGAGGAAGTTGAATTTGTACAGACAACTGAGGAAATTGAATATGTACAAACTACTGCAGATATTTTTCCAACCGGAACTACTGAGGGAGTTGAATTTGTACAGACAACTAAGGAAGTTGGATTTGTACAAACTACTGCAGATAGTTTTCCAACCGGAACTACTGAGGAAGTTGAGTTTGTACAAACTACTGCAGATAGTTTTCCAACCGGAACTACTGAGAAAGTTGAATTTGTACAGACAACTGAGGAAATTGAATTTGTAGCAACTACTGCAGATAGTTTTCCAACCGGAACTACTGAGGAAGTTGAATTTGTACAGACAACTGAGGAAGTTGAATTTGTACAAACTACTGCAGATAGTTTTCCAACCGGAACTACTGAGGAAGTTGAATTTGTACAGACAACTGAGGAACTTGAATTTGTAGCAACTACTGCAGACAGTTTTCCAACCGGAACTACTGAGGAAGTTGAATTCGTACAGACAACTGAGGAAGTTGAATTTGTACAAACTACTGCAGATAGTTTTCCAACCGGAACTACTGAGGAAGTTGAATTTGTACAGACAACTGAGGAACTTGAATTTGTAGCAACTACTGCAGGTAGTTTTCCAACCGGAACTACTGAGGAAGTTGAATTCGTACAGACAACTGAGGAAATTGAATTTGTAGCAACTACTGCAGGTAGTTTTCCAACCGGAACTACTGAGGAAGTTGAATTCGTACAGACAACTGAGGAAGTTGAGTTTGTACAAACTACTGCAGATAGTTTTCCAGCTGGAACTACTGAGGGACTTGAATTTGTACAGACAACCGAGGCAATTGAATTTGTACAAACTACTGCAGATAGTTTTCCAACCGGAACAACCGAGGTTATAAAATTTCGTCCAACAACTGCAGGCAGCTTGCTTACAACTGAGGGCACTGGTATGAATGGTATTTTTTTATCAAGTATTTAATTTGTCTTGTTTTTGGAACTTTTCAGTGTTAACTCATAACCAGTTCTTAGAAAAGAAATGTACCTCAATTGAATACATATCAAGTTTCTTTACAATCATATTAAAACTTCCTCTTTTAAATTACGGACCCTTTTTTTTGTGTGTGAAGAATTTGAAGGAATGACTGAATTATTATTTTGTTTAATAGAATCATGTAGCAGTTTTCAACTGCAATGCTCTGATGGAGAGTGCAAACCCCGAGAGTTTTTTTGTGATCGTAGCCCTGGTGACTGCGCTGATGATTACGATGAAGATGAGACCCTTTGTTGTGGTGAGTGATTCATGTTAAAAGGGTTCGTTAAAAGAGCACGAAGATTCAAGTACGGGCCAAGTTCGAGTACTGATACATGAGACGAGTATGGGCCAAGTACTTGTGTTTACTCGAGTTGTACTCGACGAGTACGAGTACTCCAACACTGGTACTTGGCCCGTACTCGTCAATCAGTACTCGAAAAAAATATGGACTTGGCCCGTACTCGAATCTTCGTACTCGAATTTTGCACGACTCGACGGTTTGGTACTCGGTACTCGACCCCAGTACTCGGGAGTACACATCGTCTCGAGTACACTTCTTTTAAATCGATTCCATTGCTCAACCTGGCGCACAATAGCGCGGTTGCAGTCTGTATTACGGCTTAGTCTAGTTCCCGCCTCCCCAATGTTACTTACACTGAGGATTCGTGTTACTTAATGCTTAAAGCTATAGTCCATCATTTGTAATTAGTGCAACAAAAGTGTTCAAAATCTAATGAAGGATACTGAACAACTTACTTGATGAAGTTTCAGCTCAGCTTCAGCTTCAAATTCCGAGAAAAACAGCATTCTAGGATCTCAATTCAAAATCAAAAGTTGCTAAATCATGTTTCGAATTGTTTTGAATTGCAGCTTTACGCGATGTTGCGCACTGATCCAACGAATTATAGCAACCGCGCGCGCCTGTGCGTCGTTCCAATGCTTGTGCGCGCTGCGCCGAATAACAAAACGAACAACTAATTTAAATTTTCCTACGGTGCTTCTTAAGAAGCACCGTTGGAAATGCCTTCTTTCGTTGATTTCTTCAAAATGAGAGCTTGCCAGAAAGGATAATTTCACAGGGAGTTTAGTCCCCTTACTATCTTTCAACCAGTATGTTTTTCAACAATAACTACGCCGGTTACTTTTCGGATAGCTGCAAATGATGGACTATAGCTTTAAAGGGTGCCAGCCACCATAAACCTTAAAATTAGAGCGCGCGAGCTCATTAATATTTTGTGACCCCACAGTTTCTTTTGAATAAGAGGACCTTGCGGCTTATAATTGGAATAGATTGTAGAACTATTTATGTCAATCAAGTATTTGTGACTTGTGGCTTCCAACTCGGGCGAGTTTATTCGAAAAAGCCGGACTTGTGGGTCTATTTCGCATAGAGGCGGGGGTTACTCTTAGACCTGGGCCCAGGGATTAACAATCTTTTTAGGGGTGGTTTTGGGGGAGGGGAATATAATTTTTTTTTGACCCGGTTAATTACCACTAATAAAATTGAAAAGAAAAATGTTCAGGGGGTCGCATCTTTAATTTCCAGCGAAAAAAAACCCTCGCCACCTTGCTCCTGAGCGTCACCAGGTGGCGCTGTCTCTGTCCGAATTTGTGTTGTTTTCTAGGAGCGCGTAGTTGGTGCAATCATGGTGCAATGGAACCCAACCTCGTCCCAGGGTGTCGAGCAGTACGCGCCCACCACTACCTGCTCTCTCACCCTGGTATTGGATCATTTGCATGTGCAAGATTTTTGCAGACGTATGCAAATGAGGAACAGTCTGGTGCCTGGATATGCGTTAACATTAGCGTTTGTTTTTGTATGCGGTGTCTGGGGTAAAAACAGAGTCAATTCGAAGCAGCGCGAGCACGGCGTGAGTTACGAAAACACGATTTTTGAAATCAAACTGTTACGATCTTATCAAGACAACATGCAGTATCATATTTCATATTAATATGAGCAAATTGGAAAGGATATTAGTATTTTCGAGAAGGCGTGGACGAATGATCGCGAAAACACGTACTGCACGTTGTGAATATATAGCACCAAGTACACGATAAAAATCCATTACTAGCCAATTGCGGTATCCAATCAGGATACAGGAAGAAAGTTTCCTATCCAGGGTTTACTATTGGAAACGCGGTTGGAAATAAAGTAAGCACTGGGGACGAGGTTGAATGGCACCTAAACTGAGTCTGAGCCTGCCTGCGAGCTGCCTAGCCTGAGGATTCGCAATTGAAGTCTCGCTCTTTGGTTGGTTTTGTTAATTTTTTATTAACAAACTGTTCTTGTGTACATGTATCCTCGACCCTCCTATATCTGCACAGACAAGGCTTTGCAACCCAGTAGCTTAAAAATAGCAAAGCAACCACTCTTTTCCTCAACAAAACTTATATTGTTGGCTTACGATCATTTGTGGCAGCAAGCGGGGAATTCGAACGCATGCAGTTTTGGCGTTGTAGAAAAGAATCCTGCCTAATTCTGCGCACGGGACGCTTCATGAAAAATATGTGCTATCCGGGCCATGTAACTCAATATAAACATTTTTTTTTAAATAACTTAGACTTGTTGGCTTTAGGAACATATATTTCCTGAGCTTTACAAACATATTTTCTTTCTTTTTCCTTTCTTTTTTCAATGCCAATACACTTTTTGTAATTTCACGATTATTTTCAATATCCCATTTTGGAGATTTAATTACAAAGGCCTATATTTACATATTCATATCAATAGATTTTATACATATTTACCTATTAAATGTAGATCCCAATGACATTGTTATTCTGATCATCCCAATCAACAGAGACAGTTTATAAGATGTCAGATTTTAAAACTTATGACCAAAAAAATTCCAAAATAATAGGCCTATAAGAAATGTGTCTTTTTATTTGCACTGTAAGTTTTACACACTTGTAAAAACTGTAAATTCTTATCTATGACATCTTATCTATAATACTGACGATATTGGGAGGCCAAGAAAGGTCACCGTTCGGTCATATTTTCGACTTCTGCAGGCCCGGAAGCATCTTCCTGCATTTGTACTTAGTAATTAGCTGTAAAAAGCAGATTTTTTTTTCATATTGTGCCTGAATTCCCGGTAAAGCCTTCAATTTCCAATTTTTTTCGGCTGCTGGTTAAAGTTCATGCATCAAAGCATATGATCCCAGTGAAAGTATGTCATTTTTTAGGATGCATGCTTGCAAAATATATATATTTTTTTTTAAAGTAAGGTGACAAATGTGTAGTAATGGCCAAGACTTGTAGATCACATTAATAATGTTCTGACAAGTACGACTTTCAACTTCAAGGAAGTGAGAAATCAGATATTTTCAAGTTAGCAAATTTGCTAACATGTGGTATTTGGTGTTTTAGGACGGTATCATGGTCTGACGTTTATCCGATTCGTTAGTGTGACGTCACCTCCAGCACTTTCTGCACGATTGGAACCGGAAGTTAACGCAGCTCGAGCGTTTGTAGCCAATGGGTGCTAGTAATCAATGGTGGGCGCGCGTGAATGACGTTTTTACTAACGAACCGGATAGTCGACTAGTCTAGGCATGGGTCATGAAAGAGGAGACGGCAGAGGCAGTCGGACTAGTCATAGAGGACACTAAGTTTTAATATTTAACAAAAACTGAATGCGCAAACCTGTTGTAGTAGCACCCAATTGTCATTCAATCAGTGTTTTCTTTTGTATAGGGCATGGGATGTTTTTTGTATTTACATGCACGTAGCTAAAGGCTGGTTTCATACTTCAAGCCCGGTTCATACCTAGCGTGAAAGCGAACGTGAATTTGTGACGTCATGGCAGGTTTTTGCGCCTCAAATTCGTAAAAGTTGAACATACATGCATTTGAACTCGAAACTTCACATTCGCATTCGCGCCCTATATTTACTGGGCTTAATTATGCAAATGCGATGCAAATGCGAATGCGAATTTGACATCAGGAAGCAATCACTGTGAAATTGGCAGGAGTTAAAAAATATGTGACCTACTGAGGCAAAATGAGGAATGTCCCCCAAAACCTTGATTTGAGTAATCGATCGATATACCAGAAAAATTATGTCAAAACCGACATCGATTATTTTGTATTTTTGAGTAGCCAAGGTATCCAAGATTCACACTATGCATTTTTGTTGGGGAAAAAATACCCACCAAAGTGAAAAAAACTAAAGAATGTTTTTCACTGCCGTTGTATTTTTGGATCAACAGATACACTTGGAGTGGAAAGCCATTGCTCTAAACCAGACCACTACCGTTGCTCTGATGGCAAGTACATCCCAAACAGCTATCTTTGCGACGGAACTACTTACGACTGTTTGAACAACGAGGATGAAAACGACGAACATTGTGGTATTTATTTCCTAATTCTTGACATTTTGCTTTTTTTGTTAATTTGCATTTGAAGGTGGCTGAATATTTCTATTTTTTTCCCTTTTTTTATTGTGTGGTATAAAAACTAGAATAAATTGGAGATTCCATCAGCTACATTGGTTTGATGTTACAAAAATACCTTCAGGAACCCCCCCCCCCCAAAAAAAATGAATGGGGTACATTTCATCTGTATTTGATAATGTATACATGTTTTATTACTCATTGTATACTCTATGATACAGCTATGCTTTGACTGTAGGTGATTGATAAGCCAGCTGTGCCTACCAGTTGCCTGCTTTTGTCTGCTGACTGAATTCGAAAAGTCACAGTGCTTGCTTGAAATATGATCTTACTGTTGGTGACTAGCTTGTTTAAAAGGCATGGCAGGCGAAGAGGATTGAAATTTTGACTGTCTGTGACTGTTCAAACAATGGGAGGGTTTAAATAATGAGTGGTATCTTAGTGCTTTGGAGGGGAAATTTTTTTTTTTTGGCAGCAGAACTAAATTTGTCGTATTTTTCTTCTGTTAACGTAGTGTTCTGTCCGAACCCTGGAGAGCCCACAAATGGACAGATCGTTCCCTGGTATGCTGAGTACTTTGAGGGCGAGAGTGTGACGTTTTCCTGCCTGGATGGCTACAGCTTGAGGGGGAATGCTTCAGCTGTTTGTGGAAACATGACATTTGATGTGGATGTTCCTGTGTGCTATGGTATGTTGTTATGCCTCTGTATTTTCATTGGTCTAGAACGATC
Source organism: Patiria pectinifera (assembly GCA_029964075.1). Classification (NCBI taxonomy): domain Eukaryota; kingdom Metazoa; phylum Echinodermata; class Asteroidea; order Valvatida; family Asterinidae; genus Patiria; species Patiria pectinifera. The sequence continues at coordinate 16,047,947 of CM057138.1, read as the reverse complement.
ACGTGTTAGGTTTATAAAAAGTCATGGCACCCTCCCTGTGATATCCCACAGGGAGTGTGCTATGACTCGAGATCTGTACGTAAGGTACGTACAGTGTGAAATGCTTGTATCGTTGGTACCCATGCTACTTTCACCATGTTTTCACACAAGTACATGAGTGGGAGCAGGGAATTAGCAGACGATCTGCTGTTTAGAGCACGCAACATGCATGTATTATAGTTGACGTTCGATTGTCATGATTGTTGTGTTTACTGCTGTTTACTCATGATTTTTACATCAAAATCCAAAAGATCCAAGACGGAGGTATAATAAAACAATTGTTGACTGCTGTGATGTGGGATGATGTTTTGAACACCCTCGGGGCTCATAGCACTCTCGGCTTCGCCTCAGGTGCTATGCGCCCCCTGGGTGTTCAAAACGTCATATCTCACAAAGCAGTCAACAATTGTTAATTGTCCTGTCCCCCAGTCCTGTCTCCCCCTCCCCCTCTTGCCCCTTCTCCCTTCCCCTATCTCTCGCTGCCATCTTGGATGGTTCTTAAGCCTAGTTAAGCCAGACGTTAAACTTTTGTAGACTGCGCAGGGAGTGCGTAGAACCGTCAGCAAAGTTGAACCGGGTGCGAGATAGTTTGCGTCTGTCTGAGTTGTCGGCGACATTTCCTGATGAACTGTTTCCATATTTCTGCGTTGCAGTTTGGGTCTTGTTTGCATCCCTCTCTGTGTTTCTTGTGTCGATATGAAAACAAGGCTTTAGCTAGAGGGTCACTTTTTTAAAGGGTAGTTTTATACTCAACTTGAAAGCAGACTCGACCACGAATTTGTCATATCGCACACTAAGTATTGGCACTTTGAAGTAAGAAAAGTTCAAGACATTTCAACTACGGTAAACTTTGCCACTTTGTTTTTGTAGCGTCAAATTCACTTCGCATTTATATGAAGAATCATTATCCAGCCGTAGGAATTCTTCATGTGAACAGTGCAGAAACCCAGTTCTGCAATTTGGAGCAAATTATGGCCATCAGATATCTTCAATTCTTCGTGATTCTAAGAGAGTTCACTCTCTGACTTTGGAGTGTTTGATGGATTTCTGGAGTTTAGCTTGTGTACATTTCATGTCTTCAAAGAGTCACTTTTTTTTACGGCGCGCAACTTTGACACTGCACCAGTGTAGAAGATCATTTTGTACGCCTTTGTTATTTGTGTCTTGTCTTCAGAGAACTGCCCTACCCCCAGGACACCAGCCAAGGGTTCCTCCAACGCCGCCTCGCCTGTCGTGCATGGGGACGTGATTGGTTTCACCTGTGACCCAGGTTACACCCCGATTCCTGACGTCACCATTATTTGTAACAACGGCACCTTGGAGGGGAGAGTCCCAACCTGTCAAGGTATGATGATATACAAAATATTGACTGCTTCGAGTGGTGTAGTAAAACTAGCCTCCGGAGGTGATCCATGGACGAGATAATGCAGTCAATATTTGTTTTATAACACCTCTCCCACAGATTCGGCTTGGTTTTAATATTTTAAATTATTTAAATCTGAACACAGTTAAAATAAACTTCCATTTCAATACAAAATTGGTGGGAAATGTATATCTCTCGTCCAAACCACCACTTCACAAAATGTTGGAACCTAAAATTCTGTGGCGCGCTCTCTTGGAAAAAAATATGCGCCACGCACAATGCTCAACGCGCACACTAGCATGCATTTGCACACAAATACCGCGCCATGGGTAAAGTACTTTGGTTGCTAATGGTATAGGACTTTCGTTGCTACGGGTACAGTACTTTTGGACGTGCACAGAAAGATAACAAAAATAGAAAGTGCCATGTGACTTGCTCTCGGCCAATCGAGGCACAGATTCTGCAGGTGAGGTTTTATAATGAAGTCTATACCGCCCAAAACCACCCCGCCAGTTACTCCCTGTACCACCCCAAACCAATAAGGCAATTTCTGTTTTTTATGGATTCCATCAGGGAATAAATGTGACCCTCTCCACAAAAAAAAGTAGTTATATACATGGTTGGAAAGCCCACAACGTAAGCATTGAATTTGGTATAATATAGCCCCTCCCATTTCGGAGATATGACGAATAGCGAGAATGGAACCGGAAGTTACGGCAACTCGAGCGTTTATCCAATGGGTGCTGTAATCAGTGGTACGCGCACGCATATGACGTTTTCAGTAACCAACGGGATAGCATCTTCACGTGACCGTCAGGCGTCATTGGCAATGTGTTCGACTATCCCTCCCCATTATCTCCAGAATTCTCCCAAATTTTGTATCCGCTGAATGCATCTCCACATTTGACTCGGTGTGCTCTAAATACTGATAATGATGTTTGGGGCGAAAAAAAGTCTCCGGTTTCTGGTATGCGCGCGTTACCGAGTAGCCACTTGCTGTCGGCAAAATAAAGTTTTTTTTTTCGATGATGATGATGTCTCAAAACCACCAAACTCACTGGTTTGATCTGCTGCTTAATTTTAATTGTGATTTAGATTGGGTTATGGTTGGTTATGGTCTATGTTGGCCTCTCTGGACTCCCATATATTTGCACTAAGTTTAGTCGGGCACCATTTGCAGTCATCAGCCGACATTTGAAGCAAAAAAAAAAGTAAAAAAAAAAAAAAAAAAAAAAAGCCGCACCACACAACACCAAGGCAGAAGCTCCATACTGGACTTAGGGGCCTTAACAACTTTGGGTTTTTTTTGTTCTCTCAACAGATATAAACGAGTGTGCTGCTACTCCCTGTTTAAATGGTGGTGGTTGTCTCAACCTGATAAATGCCTACCAGTGCATGTGTACATCGGCCTGGACTGGCGCCAATTGTTCAATGGGTAAAAAAAACCATATTCTTGATGACTATAATATAATGCAATGTGTTTATCACAAGTAACTATTGTTCATTTTAATGTTTTTCGCACTTTTACATTTCTTTTTTTGGTAAAAAATATATTTGCCTTGCCAATGATGTTTTTTGTGACAGTTGTATAGTGTACAAATATTGAGTAGCTCAGAGTGAATGGGAGGAATATTATAGCAAGGTAAAATCTGGACTTTTTTATTTCACGAGACGAAGCCGAGTGAACTGGAAAAGTCCAGATTTTACCGAGTGATAATTTTCCTCCCATTTCACAATTTAAAGCCACTCAATATTTGTTTCATTTAACTGACATATAGATCCTTGTCATTTGATATATTTGAACTTTTATTTCAATACAGAATTGGTGGAAAATGTACTTCTCTCTTCCGAACCACCCCTTTGCAAAAATGTTTGAATCCAACTCTGTAGCGCTGGCTCTTTGGAACAATACGCGCAACGCTGAACGTGCACACCAGCATGCATTTGCACACAAATACCGGGTCATGCAACAAGAATGATCCTAACTGTTGAATAGTATTTCCCATTCCCAGTGGGTGAATGGGACTTTTTGAGCCCCAGTGTGAATGGGAGCAATAATGAATGTCACGTGATGTGAGTTCCGCCAATCAAATGACAAGGATCTGTATGTCGGGTTATATAGCAGTGAATATTGTACGCAAGAGCTGTTTGTGGGTGAGGCAGCCAGGCAGTAAAGCAGTACGTTGCCTGCGTCATGAACATGTGACCTGCTTTGCTGTAGAGTTTCCTGCTTCCTGAGTCTGAGTCTTTTGCCGATGTGACTCGATTTGAGTCCAAGTCACTGAAATTGTGACTCGAGACGGACTCAAGTCTAGGTCCCGGCAGAGTTGTAATGACTCGAGTCAATGACTCGACTTGAGTCCGACTCAAGTTACACTTTTTGGTGACTCGACTCGACTCGAGTCCCAAAGGGTAAATGACTCAACTCGACTCGAGTCACTGCGAGCAATTGACTCGACTCGACTCGAGTCCCTCATCAGACGACTCGACTCGACTCGAGCGAAGGCTAATAAGACTCGAGTCCCAAAAATAAAAGCAAAACTTTGTGAAAAGTATTTGCAATGACTTACGGTGCAAAATTTATGCTCACTTCGCTTTGCGAATAGCAGTCATGTATAAATATACAACGTGTCACAGACTTCCACCTCATGGTTCTAGAATGCACAAAATACTATCCAGGAACCAGATTTTTAAACACATTTTCTAATTCGCTGTTTCATCATTGGGCGATTTCTTATAAAGCTTTTGGATTCGAACGCTGGTTAAACTTATGGCCTCCTTTTATAAATTTTGGTATATAGTGTTCAAATATTCGTGACTCGAATTGACTAGAGCTAAATATTTGACTTGACTCGACTCGACTCAACCTTTTGACCTAATGACCCGACTCGACTTGAGTCACTTCTTTAAAATGACTCGACTCGACTTGAGTCACTTCTTTAAAATGACTAGACTCGACTCGAGTCACTTCTTTCAAATGACTCGACTCGACTCGAGTCACAAAAATCAGTGACTAGTTACAACTCTGGGTCCCGGACCCAAGTTATATCCCAGCAAATGCATGTGATAAATTTTGTTCTCTCCATTTTGCATTACATATCTCTGTTTGGAATTTTCTTGCGTCAATTGAACAGATGTGGATGAGTGTTTGTCATCTGTGGACAATTGCCACTCCAATGCTACTTGCACTAACGTAGTGGGAGGGTTCAATTGCACTTGCAATGAAGGTTTCAAAGGAGATGGAGTCACCTGCATAGGTTTGTATGATAATGTTATATAATCAGCACGTTGTTGGGTGTAATCAGCATTTTCCACTGTTTATATGCAACGTCATTCTTCATTGAATATTATACTTCTCGGCTTATGGGCATGAGGTAGAGACGGCGTCATCCATTGAGCATACAATAAGAATTATAACAAAAAACGTAAGTGTTCTTTCAGCAAAGCGAAAACAACTCACATAGGGAAACATGCAAATTGTTTTGGTTTTGCTGAAAGAACAATTTACCTTTTTTTGTGATCCATGGACAGAGCTTTAAAACGGTGTTTGTGTTTAAAATTCCGTAACTTGTAAAGTACATAACTGATTTGAATGATACTTTTACTAAAAGAAAGCTTATTAATTGGGCTTCCGTATGCTGGATTTTGAAAGTGCTGCATGCAGAACTTCACTGCAAAAATGGTCCCGACATTTGGATTTCGTTTGTTTTTAATACTCGCCCTGTGGTGTAACTATGAATGCTTCAATTTTTACAGTGATTATACAGACTAACTTTTATCACTGTGTCATTTATGTCAAGTTCATCAATATTGCTGCAGACTCCTGCAGACTCTCGAATTCTACTTTTATTGGACTGACAACAAAGCATAAACTACCCTTTTCGTCTACCCTTTTCCTTCTTCTCCGTTTTTGGGGGGCATGGTTTAACTGAATACTTTATTTTCATGTCAACCCCCTCCTGCAGAAGACTATCTGTTCCCCTACGGAGGTGATCAAGGCGATTCTCTTCTGAGTGGAAACTCTGCTCAGTCCACTGCCACGGATAAAGTCTCTAACGTATTTAAACCTGAATATGGCTTCCCACTAGGCTACAAGTATTTCTTTTCGGGTCTCTACGTAAGTATTCGATTATGCAGGTTTGTTTAACGTTGTTTGTACCGGTCATTAATTCCATGGCTGATATCCGCACATTTGCAAAGATGTCATTCTTTACATTGGTGTTACTTTGCTGTTTACATTTTAAAACAGGAAATGCAAAATAAACCAAATACGGAGATGTGCTGTTTGAGACATCAGGGGTTGATATTTGTGACCTGTTCTGTCAAAATCACACTTTTCTGGGCAAAATGTCAAAAATGAGATTTTTGCATATTGTTAAAATATGTTCTGTTTCCTTTTAATAGGTGGTTGAATTTTTGAAACTGGTCATTCCTGCGCAAAGTTATGCTATTTAAGAAAATGGCCACGAACGTCACAAAACAGTAATTTCTTTAATTGATATACCTTAACAAATCATCAAAAATACTATAATTAAAGGTCAAATAAGGGTTTCAAACTTTTATAGTATATTTTAGACATGCTCAGGATTACAAATATGCAAAAATTAGAAAATGGAAAAAAATCACCCCCACAGCGTTTTTTGGCCCTATCTCAATTTCAACCTCTGCCCAGAAGCGTCTGCTTTTGACAGAACAGGTCACAATTTTTATTAATGGAATTATGTTGTGGTGTAAGGGCCCATCTAAATTTATATCTGGCACGAGTTTCAGTCAAGTTGCTGATGTTGTATCAGGTACGAATTGCAGTTTTCTGAACAATTGCCTCGCAATCTTCCCGTAACGAAGTTATCAGTATTGGAAGTCAAGCAGTTGCTAATGAAAATTTCAACTTACCATGTTCAGGACAAATGAGAAATCAATTTATATCCGGGACGAGTTCCGGCCAAGTTGCTGATGCTGTATCGGGTATAAGTTGCAAGATTCTGAACAACTTCCTTGCAATCTCTCCGCAATGAAGTTATCAGTATTGGAGAGTCAAGCAGTTGCGAATCAAAGTTTCCCTGTAACACATCTGGGACAAATGCAGAGCTTATTCCAGACAAAGTGAATGATTATACCCGCAACTTGTTCGGAACTCGTCCCAGATATGAATTGAGACCTAACTTGGCCGAGTTAAAGATTGTGTGACTGATATGAGAAATGATAATCAACAAATGGTACGACTTAAAAACAACATTCATAAATACCTGAGACAGTTCACCAATTCCTATTGGTCGAGAGCCCGTCATGTGGGAGGTTTTAAACCGCCGGTAAAACACTGCTGTGTTCTGCGCTACATCGCGCAAGTATGCGCCACACGTGCCAATTTCCATATAAGAAGATTTTTACCACTACGTGTATGAGACACATACCATAGCCATGGTCATAGGGGTGCCTCACAGAACACAAAGTAAACCTGCTGAACAAAGTGATTGGAAATTTGTGAAATTTTGGCTTGTTTTGACTTTTTACCAAAATGTATTGAGGAATGTGAATCATTATGTGCTTGGCTACGGATCTGCATTCAGGAATTTTTCATGCAGTCAAAAAGACGATTGAAACTGTCACAACTAAGAACATATGTCCCAATTTTTTTGGAAATTTTCTGGGTACGACAGAACAAGGCACTTTATTTATTTTGCTGGTACCCGCTGTGAATGAATCTGGTGAATTGTTTATGCACAGCCAAGTCTATTGGGAGTTAGAGTTTACTACGTGCGAGTAACTTTGAAACGTCCTTGTTTAGTTCACAGACAACGGGCAGATTGTCTTCACAAACCAGAACAATATGCCACTGGCCTATCCTCATCCGTTCCCTGATGGATTTGGTAAAAAGGACGGCGTGGCTATGGTTGCACCATTTTGGATCGATGCCAATCCGGACGCTCCCGATGCTGAGGTCTTTTACCAGGTAAACCATATCTTAACCATTTAGCGCCTGTACCACATTTTGCACACAATGTGTATAGTACTTTGGTTGCTACAGGAATAGTGCTTCAGGCTGTGCACAGCAAGATAGCAAAAATAGCGAATGCCATGTGACTCGCTTTTGGCCAATCAAGATACAGAATCTGTGGGTGAGGTGCTATAATCACCAACAGGCAGATCGTATTTTAATAGGCACTGTGACTAGGCAATTTCATCAACAGACAAAAGCAAGTAAATGCAAAGTACAGCCGGCTTATCAATCTCCTGCAGTCATTAAAGCATGGCTATATCAGGTTTCACAACAATCACAGCCAGTCAATCCTGGTTCATGAAGGCAGGATGCATTCAACTGTGTAAAACAGTCACTTGATTTATTTTGACTGATGGACTGGCCTTGTTGAAATTGCCAGCCAGAGAGGAAGGGTTAATTCATATTAAAGGGAAATAACAACATTTGCAAACATCGAAAAATAAAACTATCGATTTTTTACGAAATATCTTACTAGGATGTTGGTAAATGACAGTCTAAAGCATCCTGTAAAATTATGGCACCTGGTGTGAAGTCATTTTCAAGAAAATGGTATTTTTGTATACATTTCCAACGGTGGTCGGCCGACCACTGTTGGAAAAACCTAACTATTTTTTCAACTTCTGCTCCAAATTTACCATTTTTTCAGTTCAAATTTTGTTTGCTATTGGTTACATGTTTATGAACGGGTGCAGGCCAGCTAGACTGGTTCCCTTACCTTACAATTTTCCGGCATCTATAAATTGATCCATTTCATTTTTAGTGGAGTCAGGGAACCAGACTACTTGAACATTTTTGTTTTTCTTGGTTTTTCCAGCATTTTTGAACACAAAACTTCAAACATGTCAGTGTAACAATATTTGATCTATATATACTAACCCCTCAAATACTTCATTGCTGAAAATTACAGCAAAAGCCAATGATGTACATTCCCTTTAAACTTGAGTGAAATTGTAGATGTGCAACTTGAGTGGTTACATTGTACTTGTTGGTTGTAGGTTTATACCAACACCAGTGGGCCAGTGATGCAGGACGCATGCTCAAGAATTAAGGATGTGCATTCATCCTTTTCAAGCTTTGAACCGGATTGGATGCTGGTGGTCACATGGTACCACATGCCTTCATTCATAGAAACAACTGTAAGTACAATTTTACCATGAGTGCTGTGGCCTCGTGGTTAAGGGCACTGATTCATGGTCTGCGGGTAAAGCTGCAGGTTAAGTGGGTTCGAGTCCTGGCGGGGTCATGGTGCGTGTGCCCTTGGGCAAGGCACTTTGTCACTCATTGCTTCTCTCCACCCAGGAGTAAATGGGTACCTGTGAGGGCAGTGATGGTTATTGCGATTGAATTAGCTTCCTTGCGCCTAACAGGCAGCATTGAGCTGTATACTCCCCAGGTAGCTGAGATGGTATATGGAATGTTTAATTGGCCCAGTGATTTAATTATGACAATAAGTTTTCTTTTCTGTCACACTTCTCCATAAGTTTCTCCAAAGTGTTATTCACACTATTACTCAATTAATTTGTTCAATATTCCAAATGCATCATGGAAGTTAAATCAAAACAGCTCACATGCAGGTGCGTGCTTGTAAGTGCACTTGTAAACACAGTGTGATGTCATCAGTACCTAGGCTTAGGGGCGGCGTCCCTATACAAATGCTTGGCCAACCGTCGAATGGTTCCCAAATGTCTGATTTGCCAAACCATTTCAGAATGGTGTGCTGAATGGTTCACGCTTGGTTGCACTTCAAGACCGGACAAAAGGAAGTTCATTGGTTTCCCGGCTATTGTGAGATTAATTCAGTCTAGATGCTTTGCATGCAAGCTTGTAATCAGTTGCGTTAACAAAAAGCTTGACTCTGGGGGATATGTGGCGATGAACCTTTGAAGTTGGGGATGGCACACATGCCTTTGTGGCAATCCAGGGTGAAAATGCCATCCTTTGTTCCCAAGCTGGACTGGTTGGCAGAAGGCCTATTGGTTTGGATGACCCTATATCGGTAGAAAGAAGAGTCCCAAATGATTTGGCCAGTCGTTCGGGTCAAACGTTCAGCAGTTTCTGAACCATTTGTATATGGACGTCGCCCCTTATTGTTCCACTGGATGTACGTGGTGAATTTATTAATCAGATGAGCAAAGTAGGGTCTGTTGAGCATGCTTAAAGATTTGTCCATATTGGGATGGACATGTGGCAGTCATTTTCCTCGTAGGTTTTAGTTTTATTTGTGTAAAAAGAATCAACAGTGCCTTTGCAGTGGACTGAAGTTGTATTGAAAATCTGAAATTTTGTCTCTGTTTTAAAAAAAATCCCAAACAAACCAACAGAATACCAACACATTCCAAGTAGCCTTGGTCACAGACGGGGACTACAGTTTTGCAATTGTGAACTATGAGCAAGAGGGCATGCAGTGGAACTACAACGCCCTCTCCGACACCGACGTCATCATCGGCTACAGCAACGGCAGCGGCCTGTTTGTCAACTCCCAAAAAGAGAGCCCCTTCGCCTCGGTCGCCGACAAATTCCGGCCAGACACGCTGGTCGGAAACACGGGCCTGACCGGCCGGTGGGTGTACCGATTGGACTTGAACAGCGCGAGGGTCACCAACCCAAAACGATATTGCAGATGGTGGTATAACCGTCAAGTGGATCCTAGTCGTTGGAAAGGATACCTAGGAACATGCCCTTGTGCCTTCTCCCAGGGGGACAGAGATAGTACGTATAAACGCCGAAGAAGGTCCAGGGGACGCAATTCTGCATCCAGTTCCCAAATGCCGATTACTGATGACGTACAAAATCAAATTGATCAGGAAGGTAGGTTTAAAGCCATTAGCACAGGAAGTACTTTGTGTTACTTATATTATGTTACAATATTGTTACATATTTCTTCCCTGATGTATCCGCCAGTACAATGCTCAAGCAGTGTGGGTGGTACAATGTTGAGTGCAAGCACACATAACTTTTGTACTATCTTTATGCATAATAAAGATATTATAATTATGTATATTGCCAGATCATTAATGCACTTTGTTATTCTTCTGTTAGTTCCTTTTGTTACAAGTGGGTACTGCCTTTTTTTCAGTGCTTATCCGTAAAAAATAACACCCCCCCTGAAGTCTGAACTGAGAATCTGATTGGCCGAGGAAACTCCCTAAAATTAAACTGAAAATTGTGGACTAGACAATTTGAGTGAAAATCACTCTCGTTTCAGATTGAAATAGTGTGAAAAAAGAAACAATTAGTCGTAAGTCAAGTGAAAACTCGATTTTTTTCAAGTGAATGAATTTCACCCTAAATCGTCTGGGCCCAATTTCACGGTGCTGCTAAGCACAGGATTTTCCGCTAACAGAACCTCTGTGACTCTCTGTCTACTTCATGGAGACTGTAAGCATGAGCACAGCAAAAAGCACGCCTACTTCAGAGGAAAAATTTGCTTAGGTTTAGTGACGTGTTACTATAGAAATCTCCATGCATTCGCAACAGGAAGCACATCCACGCCGTGAAATAGTGCTTATGGTTAGCACATTTTTCTGCTGTGCTAAGCACAACTCTTCTGCTTACTGTTAGGCAGCGCAGGAATTTGGGATCTGGTCCCTATTTTCCGACTGTGGGAGTGAATTTTCACTCTGGAATTTAGTAAAGATTAAAAATCGGTTTTACGATGTATTCATAAATGCCTAAGACAGTTTACCCATTCCCATTGGTTGAGAGCCTGTCATGTGGCCGGTCTTAAACGGATGATAAAGACATGGCTGGCTGGTCTTAAACACATTTTTAGTGTCACATGAAGTTTGGACTCCCATGAAATCTGGTGCCTTTTAACGTTTCATTGTTGAACGTTCACATTCCTCATCTACCCGTAGGCATGCGCAATACTACCAGTGAGTCAGTATTTTATAAGTCCGAAATTCACACTACACCAGCCCAGCTGCGTTTTGCACGATATCGCGCAGTACGCTCAGCGTGTACGCCAATCTCCTTATAAAGTAAGCAGTTGTAGAGGGACATTCCATATTACAGTCAGAAAACTAGTTGAACAAAATGGTTGGCAACGTCTAAACTTTTTGACTTGTGTTGATATTTGGACCGAAAAGATTTTTTTTGGACCGAAAAGGTAAATTTATGAATGGGAAAAAATATGTGTTTGGTCGATACTACACACTCTGTTTAAGACTGGTTGGAGTCTGGAATGCTGATAATTACCCATACATTTAATCCCTTATTATAACTGCCCTGGCTAACGAGATGACAAATCTTTGTTACTTTGTCAGAAGGTGGATTCTGTCTTCAGACTCAATTTCCTCAAAGAAACTATGCTGGGATGAGATGTTGCTACCGTGCGGATCGCTCTCTGGTGACCGGCTACGATGGAGTGTGGGATCTCAGCGTCACAGAGAGGGTTCAGTTTAGTTTGGGTGGAAGGATAAGTTGGCTACGCTACTATTATTGGATTTGTAAGTCAATATTTTGACTAATTAACTAATTTTGTTAATTGCATACTTGTCTTGTTGGTTTTGGGTGTCCATGTACAGGGTTCCTTGTGGGGTAGAAAACACAATAGAACAATAGAACCCACAAGGAAGTCTTTAGAAATCAATCTTCCACATAAGGGAAGCGCTATGGAGTTTGAGATTTCAATAGGAACAAAGGAGAACAAAAGAAAGGAAACAAAGGTCTTCCCCGCAAGTGTGTGAATGGGTGTACAAGCATTACATTCACTGTGTGGACTTACGAACAAAAGAGGTCCACATAAACCAGGTAGCAGCGACGTTGTGTGGACTTGCCCACGTCCACACACTGTTTGCCTCTCTCTGAAAAACAGGTGTAGAGGCATTTTTGGGTTAGGTTTATCTGTGGCAAAATGAAGAGAAACACTAAAGGGAATCATAGAAAAAAAAATTGGGTTGTAAAATGATTTTTTTTCAGACTAACTTTTTCTTAACTACAAGAAAACAAAAAATGTCCACACTAGGTATGTAACGTTAACATGTGGGTGTTTTCTGAAGGTTGAGGGGGTCTCATTTGGCTTATATTGTTTGTCATTTTCATTTAATCTTTTTCATTTATTTAGTTCGCAAGTTAAAAGGCAGACAAAAACAAATTACAATTAAAACTATAATGGAAAAAGATTGTAGAATTACACACCAATTGCACATTAGAGGCCACAATTACGGCAATAAACTACTACAAACAAGATCCCGAGAGAAAAACAAAATGAAATAAAAAACATTTAGTAAATGGAAAAACAAAACGAGAAAAAAGCAAAGAAAGATAAACACACGAAAACACAAAATTACAAGTAGCACCCTTGCAGATTGCCAAGGTTCCTAGTGCAACTCGGCAAAATAAAAACTCAGACAGAGCAGACAAACACATCAAATCTACAAATACAAAACGTGTCACGAAAACAAAAAAGAAAAACAAACGGGTAGACAACCAGACAAACAAACAACCTCACAAACCCCGACAAGCACACAAACAAACAAACAAACAAACAAACAAACACCCCAACGAACAAACACACAAAATGACAAGAAAATGTTCATAGTTTAAATTACAAAGCCACAACAAAGATTAAAATTATTAACAAGTTACCATGTTACACAAATACCCGGGGTAACCAGGACTCAGTGACCAATTTTTTGGTTTGCATTTCTGTTTTGTTATATTGTGTCTTTGATACTGTATGTTCATTGGTGTAGAACTTTAAAACGGTGGTTGTGTTTAAAATTCCATAACTTGAAAAGTACATGAGTGATTTGAATGATTTTGGTACTAAAAGAAAGCTTTTGAATTGGGCTTTCATATTTTGAAATTGCTACATGCAGAACTTCACTGAAACAATGGTCCCAACATTTGGGATTCATATTTTTTTTTTGGACTCACCCTGTAGTTTACCTCATACAAAGCTGGATTTACTCTGTGAGAAATAAATTGAATCACCACATTTTCCTCAGATTACGGTCAGAGTTTCTGAGCACACTTTAGCTTTGATAGATTGCATTGGTGGCACTGCTCTGCACATTGCGCGCCCCGTTTACATGCAAATCGGTGTTTTTGAGGTAGTTTTTTTTATAATGCGACATGGTGTATAGAGTACAGAAGTGTGACGTCATTTAGAGCCAGAAAGTGTAGTGCAAATGAATGGAGTACGCGCGCATGTTGATTCGTGGGCTGAATCACGCACTAACGTCTCTTACACACATTTTGTGCGCGTGACGTATTCACTTTGGTACTCCATATGAGGTAAACAGTCGTTTTTATAGGCTGGGCATGTGATTGTTTTAGACCAATGAAATTGCACATATGTAGCACGATATGAGACGGAGGGAACCCCCTCAGTTGTGTTGGATATCTCAGGAATTCTTTTGAGATATTTAGGGGGGATGTACCCGGAACGTGTTAGATAACAATAGTCTAGGGTTTACAAAGGGTACAGGTAGATTTGGGGGGGGGGGGGTACCCCTCCATCTCATATCGTGCTGGATATTAAAATTGCAGAGTCAATTTTAGACACCGTATAGTCTTACATCTCACTTTAGGATTTGTATTCGTTTTTCTTCACTGCAGATTTCGATTATGCCCCACGTTATTACTGTTGCGAAAAAGCAAACGACGAGGCTTTTTGTGACATGTACTTTGAGAAGCGACCAAAGGGCAAGTGCAGTGGGTACCTACCCCCAAATACAGGTGTGTTGAGAGGAATCTAACTTTCAATGCTCAAACTCCATAAAACTCTCTCCCTTTAAAATGTTAAGCAAACAGCCCTCAAAAAGTAAAAAAAGTAAAAAAAAAGAAGAAAAAAATCAAACAGTATTGTATAGAATTTAGAGCACAAAAACCCATGTGTTAATTCCTGATGTGCGTATTGTGTTATGGGTAATCCTAGAAATGATTGTTTAGCCACAAGAAATTCAAAATTTCTAAAGTAATAATTTTGGTCTCTGTGAAAAGTAACTAACTTTTCCATTGGTACTTGAAAAAAAAAAGTATTTAGAAAAGGAATCTATTTTTTTTTAATGAAACCTGAAAATGGCATGGGAAATCCTAATCTTTTCCAACTCCATCAAAAGCCATCCCCCCATTTTGGTGTATTTTGGTGGGCTTAGTCCTGCAGGCTTGATTTGATAAATACTGATGGAGTATGATGGACTTAGGCCTGGAGGCCTTAAGCAGTGCTAGGGGTATCCGATTGATTTTACCTAGCATCCTGCGCTGCTGTTGTCCAATAAGTCCATCAATATCCACCAGTACTTCAGTGTGGATTCCATTATTTCATGTATTGGAAGCAGAGTGATGGATTTTGGCGGACTTGGTCCAGTATTTAGTAAAAGACATTATGGAGTAAGGGTTTTAAGCATCCTGAATTTCTGGGAAAAAAATATGCATCGTTTGATCCCTGTCCGCCGTGCTGATTCTGTTTATTTTCGTGAGGGATTGTAGGTTGGATGATTGGCGATCCTCACATCACAACTTTGGATGGAGTTGGTTATACCTTCAACGGCCTCGGGGAGTACACCCAATTCCTTCTGCCCGACAGCGAGGGCGAGACTTTGTTTGAGATCCAGGGCAGGACGATGCGCGCCCGGGACGCCAAGACCGGCGAATTTTCCCAGGCCACGCTGTTTGTAGGCTTCGTAGGCCAGGCCAATGATTCCGCCAAGGTACTATTAAGTTTCCAAAACAGTGCAATTATATTCATAATCCAAGTAAAAAATGTGGCCTCAAAAAATGTTAGCACTTTAATGTTAAACAGATGGAGAATGTTTGTGAGTGCAGTGGTAAGAATAATTTCATGAGGTGACAGATGGAAAGTTGAGGCGAAGCCAAGTAAATTGGAGCATCACTGAATGACATCATTCTTTCCATTGCACGAATGTGAAACATTCTTTGTTTGTTTTATACAACACCTGAATAAATCCTCATCATCTGATTGGTCATAGCTGCCAAAAGTGTGACCTTGCAATGGAACTTCCATTTACCGTGGAATGGAATTTCTATTTTGCGTTGATATGAATTGGGTCATTCCGGATAATCAAACGCTCATCGAAGACGCATGAACGCACAAGGAGACTGGCGTGCGTGTTAACTACCAAACAGAATTCGCGTTCCTGTAACATCGGGTAACACTACATCAGCGATTTCATCCCGAATGGCCTTTCACCTGGACTACTTCATCAGGGGACCGAACGGCTTATTCAGTGACAATGAATCTACAAGAGGCCTGCTTAATTAATACTTTGCCACAAATTCACGCACTCCTTATATAATGGAGTTTGTTGATATTAATTGCAAAATCAGTCAAATTTCTCTGTGCGACCAAGCCTTGATTTTTGTTTTTATGTTTTTGCAGGTGCAAATGAGTGCTAATGAGAATTCCTCAGACGTTGACATTTTCATCAATGATGAACTCTTCAACAAGACCCTAATTGAAGAAGGTACAGTTATCTTAAATACAGAATTTTAACTTCTTAATACATGCAACTGCACGTGCAACATTACGAATCCGTGTGAATAATGTCTTTTATTATCATTTATGTCCTCAACAGTTTTAACGCTGAATCAGGCAGAGCGCAATATACAGTAGCCCTATTAATTGGAATATTGGGCTTTGCCTTTCATTTGCGTAACTTAATAAGCGTTGTTTACGGTGGTGAAAAGGCAAACCCAATGAATGAAATTGATGTCACCCCCAGGCACAATTCCATGTTATGAGATACGAATTGAAGTACCTGCTGCCGTGACGGGCAAAACTCGATATTAAACTTGACATTTCACTGAAGCAAATTGCTTTTTTTTTTTTCATTTTTAAATTGACTCATATGATGTGCCATGTGTTAGGAGTGTGGCCTAGTGGTCAGGGTTTCTAACTCATGATCAGAGGATCACTTAGGCTTGATTCCAGCTGCTGGCCATAGGTTGTGTCCTTGGGCAAGCTACTTCACCCCAACTTGCCTCTCTCCACCCAGGAGTAACCTGCAATGGACTAGCATCCCTTCCAGGGGGAACAGAAATATTTTCAGTCGAAACTGGAGATAAGCACCAGCCTGATGGGCCACATTGGCTTGTGACAGACTTTACTTTTTTATACTGGTTGTATCTCCTAAAATGACATGAATGCAAAATGCAAGTTTTAGAATATCAAAAGGTTGTATCTTGCTTAAATTAACCAGATGTACACGCAAAGTCAATGGACGTCAAGATACGACCTTGTTGCATGGAGTGCATTCGCACGAGATACGACTTGTTGCAGAATCGAGTTACGACCTTGTTGCACTGACGCGTCGACTTTGTGTGCCATGTAAAACGCTTGTTTTAGTTGCATATTTTAAAAACGTTGTGTTTGTCTTCCAGATGCGTATCACATTACCAACATGTCCTGTTCCATATCCCAGAGACTGGACGCCAACAATAACACGCGATACTTGGCCACTTGGAGGATCGGAACGTCCATGGAAGTTGGCATTAGTCTGGGGATATTGGATATCGTCGTCTCCGCTCCGATCTCGTACATGAACAGATCTAGTCGCGGTTTGCTTGGTGAGTTGATGAGATGCTCTTTTGTTTCTTTATTAGTGAGTCAATCTCAAGTTCATCACAAGTCAGTTAGGTGACTCACTGAAGTCAATCCTTTTAGTGTTGGGACCCGGTCATCACTGCATGATAATGACCGGGTTGGGGGATGGCGGTCCCCTTACCTGGTCATTATCGCAACCGTGTTACATACGCATGTGTCAGTCTTTCACACGGTGGTGGTTGGCTGTATTGTTACAAGGTGGTTGGCTGTATTGTTACGTAGGACTGTTGTATATTTGGCCAATCATTTGTGATGCGATCAAGCTAAATGAGTCGTTTGTCGGGAACTTTCATTTGGAGATACAGGCCAAAATAGGGCCACTTCATCACATCACTTCATCACATCTCTTGGTGTTTTGACTTCCACAATTTTTGAACCAAAGATGGTACCAGCATGCGGTTTTCACAGCAGTAATGCTGAGATTGTGCTCTTTTCAAGTCTGTAAAAAGCAAATTGACTAGGGTCAACAAACGACTCATTTAGCGTGATTGTATCACATTTGCATACACGATGCTGGATCACCGCTGATTCAGGGGCCATCTATTCACTTGTTTTTGGAGCTGGTTTTTATATCACGTGTTAATGCACGCCCACATGATGAGTTTCAACCAATCAGAAGCTATCAACTCTCCAAGGTATTTATTAATCGTAAATCGCAAATCAGTAACGTATTTATGAAGTCAATCATATAAAGTGAATAACAAGTCAATAATGTTACTCTTATGAAGTCTGTTGCTAGGAAGTCACGAGTGAATAACGTGGCTGTTATGAAGTCAATCGCAAAAAAAATTTCAAGTCAATGATATGACACTAATAAAGTCAGTCACAAGTAAATCACAAGTCAGAAACAGGACTCTTATGAAGTTAATCACTAGTAAATCAAAAGTAATCACTAGTTAATCGCAAACCATTTATGTGACTCTTATGAAGGCAATCACAAATAAATCACAAGTGTATAACGTGCGTTTTTATGACCTCACTCACAAGTACGTCACAAGTCAAGAACGAATAATTTAGCGGTAAACTTATGAACTTTCACGCTAAGTCTGGAATGTAGTTATGAAGTCAATCACAATACATCACTAGTCAATTATCGTGATTCCTATGAAGTCCATCACAACAAAATCACAAGTCGGGTCAATTTGCCTCGATGGCTAGTAGCTGGCTTGTGTCTGGGTGACTTGTGATTGACGTGTGAGGAGACATAAGAACTCAATTTGGAGACGTGACCTCAACAGGGGAGTCAGGTTGGCGTAGCGGTACTTTCCTCGCCTTCCTCCACTATGACCCGGGTTCGAATCCCGCCTGGGCCAATATGTGGATTGGGTTTTCAGTCCCTACCTGATTCCGTGGGTTTTCCTCAGAATATTCTTCTGGGCTTTTCCTCCCACCTCTAAAACTGTAATTTCTTCTCATTGTCTTCTCTCCACAGGTTTCTTCAGGCTTGCGAGCTACAGTGCCTAGGGCGCTTTTGAGGAATCCTTGGTTTCATTACCAAAAATGACTAATAACAATAATAATAACAATTTATAAATGAACACATTTTGAACGTTTTCCCACTCTTCAGGCGTATGGAACGGCGACCCAACAGACGATTTTATGAAACGCAATGAAACACTGCTGACTCCCTCTAGCAGTGATGGTAACTACACTGATGCCGACTACTTTGAATTCGGAGAAACATGTAAGTTGTCGGTGTTATTTTTCCATATTCTGTAAAGGTTCACAGTGCAAAAACTTTTTGTGCTGAGTAAAACCGTCCTTCACAAGATTATATCATTTGCTTTTGAGCTATGGTGGCTTATTTAGTATTTATGTAGTGTGAATGTTGCACACCTCTGTAGCAACTTTGTTAGAGTGAAAATTTTTCTCGTGGAATTTTGGAAATTTCTCATGGAAATGTTAGGAAAAACTTTGGGAATTTTGTTTTCACACAGTGCTGGGAACCCTGAAGGAAATATATTTACTACCAGCCAAATTGTCATGCAATGTAAATTATTTACGGCTGATTTTTTGCACAGAATATAAATTTGCTAACAAATACTATTCACTCGGCAATTCAGTTTAATTATGCCCTTTTTAGTATGGTTTAGTTTCTTTTCTTTTTTGTCCGACAATCGAGACGGTTTAGATTTAATTTTTTTGTTTGGTGTGCGTGTAATCAGGGAGAACCACGCCCGAAACCTCCCTCTTCCTGTACCCGCCGGACACCGGCTGGGCGGACTACAACAACCTGACCTTCGTGCCGCTGTTTCTGGACGAACTGATCGCGGAGGCGGAGCGAGACGATCCGACATTCCTGGCAGAGGTTCGGTCCACTTGCGGAGACAACAGCATGTGCCTGTTTGATTCTCTGGCCACCAAGGACACGGCCACTGGAATGGCGACAATGGCCATGGACGAAGCGAACGTGGCGAATGCAAACGAATTAGGTATTGGGCTCTTCTAGAATATAAATAGAACATGGCTTGCGGGTTGATAGTCGATATTAGCTCCCTGAGGTATTGGAAGTTGACAGACTATTCGCCTCGGGAACTAGTCCGTCAACTTGCAATACCTAGGGGAGCTAATATCGACTATCAACCTGAACTAAGCCATGCTTCATTTGTTTCACTATACCTCATACATATTCACAAAAAATTCACAAAGTTATGAGTAATTTTTATCAGCAAATTGTTGTGCATGTGCACCGTCTTTTTTATGTAGCTGCTTGTTGCTAGTGCACTACCCCATGCACTTGTTCCACGATTGCCTCGTAAAGCACATGTATAGTAGACTAGCGCACTGGTAACCATTACGATAGTCTACTACGCATGCATATTTAACCCATGCGTCTAGACTGATCAGTGTTTGGTACCAAAACGTTCACAGACAAAGTGAACATGGACTGGCAAGACTTATTTGCTCTTTTGTAAATACAGAATAAAACATTTCTTGGTTATACAAACTGGCATGTATGCAAAACACCCAGGGTTTTTGGAAACTGTGAGTAAATCTTTTGGCAATGGGTCTTCCACATCAGATTGTTGTCAGTAATAGCCTGGTCAGGCGGAGGACAATAAGCTGGCACTTCAGGGGCCAATTTCACGACGCTGCTAAGCACAAAAATTCGCTTAGCACAAAAAAGTGTGGCTTAAAAAAGCAGGTTACCAGCCAAAACTCCATGTGATTTATATTGCTCATGATTAGTATTCAGCTGTTGTTTGCTTAGCATTAAAATCACATGGGGTTTTGGCTGGTAACCTGCTTTTATAAGCCAGACATTTTTTGTGCTAAGCAAATTTTTGTGCTTAGCAGCGCCGTGAAATTGGTCCCAGGTAAAGACCAATCCGGGCACGTGATCACTGTCCGCATAGGCGACCCCCTTCAATGAAGAAACCATTGTGCATGCTATTGTACAAAACAACTGCCCCTCCTTGGATTATCTGAACAATAGCTAGCACAATGCCTCGGCCATTGCAGGGGGCCTTCGTGATATAAGTGACAGCATGCCCGAATTGGTCAACAGCAAAAACATATTTAGCCCAGTTGGTAAGTACGCGCATTCATCTTGCATTTGCCTCATTGCCAGTGGTATTAAAGTTGTTCTTTTCTTTTCTTTTCAGCCAACTTTCCTCCGACCATTGACAATGGAACCAATGTGATAATTGCCCGTGTGGGAGAGCCGGTTCAATTCCAAGTCAATGCTAGTGATCCCAACGGGGACGCTGTCAGCTTCTCTCTCTTGCAGGACGTTGAAGGTGCTTCTGTCAATCAAGGTAAATTGAGGATTGAAACCGGGGGGTTCTCGGGTGTCTCAGAGTTTTTTTTCTGTGTTTATTAATTTAGTAATGATAAATGTACAAAAAGTTTACTCAAGTCTGTCCGTTACTCATTATAACCTAAATTTACCCCCCAGAAATGTGTGTGTGGATTTGTTTCTGCATTCAGTAGGGGACGGTAAACAATGGAGGACAATAGGGTCCCCAATTCCTGAAGGGTCCCCAATTTGGCGATGTGTACAAAACATACGGGAGGTCTTCCTAAAGACAAACAAAAGAGGGACAATAGGGGGTCCCCGATTGCAGGCAAATACACACTTGCATACGTATAAACACTGCCTTATGGGGTACCGGATCAATGGGAGGTATTGCAACATTTAGCACGGTCCTGGAGCCGTGTGTTATACATTTCTTTTTCTTTATTGTTTTCCCCAACAAGATGGTCTCTTCGTCTGGAATCCCACCAACACTAGCAAAGTCCGGATCGCGATTCAGGCCAGCGACGGATCTGCCAACGCTGTGCTTGAGCCCACCGTGAAAGTCTGTAATTGTCAGAATAATGGGACCTGCATGTACGATACGTACGTCCAGGACACAAATATCATGAAGGACAAGTTTGCGGTAAGTAGAACTTTTCGAGGGAAACAAATGATATAGTTTGTGTTTATAACTACAGACTAGGCAGTAAAATTGCTGAACTTCATTTGGAATGATGAATCTTGTTTTGCCATATGTGTGCCCGTGTTAACCCCTTAAGTACGGGTTCTAATGGGGACATTCCTCCACACATAGAGCAAGTGGCCCGCATGACTGCACAGCCTTTGTGTGGTAGCAGGACTGCACAAAAGCAGCTGCTGTGGAACTACCCACTAGCCATGTGCCACGGCATACCACAGCTGGCAACTGCATTCCAATGAGGATTAGCGGCCGCGGCCATGACCGCTTCCCGTGCGCATGGGGTTAAGTTGCCCACCTTTTATGGGTTGGTTCGCGTTCATGTGAGATTGGTCATTTATTCACTGTAAACCAATGGGCGTTATTCAGTATGCACAAAGCTCTCCACAATATCTGCATGAAATTCACAGACAATATGACCTTGTTTGCAAATTGGTTTTTTGTAGTGCTTTATAATTTTTGTGAAAGAGATGATGGAATGTTGAAACTTTGTAGTGTTTAAGAAGTGACAGTTTAATGAAAATGGACTCCTTATTCGGCAAAATAGTGCCCAATTGAAGTTTGTTGTAACACAGGTGAAAAAAAAAGAAACTGCCTTTTGAAAGCTTTCCTCTGCTTTTCTTGAACCGGTACACTATGGGCTCCGTGCGCTAACGAAAGAGGGCGCCCTTTACCTAGCAACGACACCCCATGGGCGGGACATTTAGCTGGTTGACGCGCACTGTTCCTTGTGTGTGCCGCACGTACACCAGGGGATTTGTACTATGTACATGCAGTGGTGGGGCCGCGCGTCGCGGCAAAGTTGCAGTCAGGCAAGATGGCGTCGGTTGGTCACCCCCCACTGTACTTTCTTTGCCGGTGAGGGGGTACTTGTGAATGGAGCGGATTACAAATCAACTAAACTTACCTTCACTACATTTTAGACATATTTAGGGTTACAACTGAAATGAAAACAAATCACATATTTTGAGTCATTACTATAAATTTGGAGTCCACTTTTTCCCCCTATCCCTTTAACATCTGAGATATGTGATTTTATAACTCTGATATACTCCATAATGCAGTCATCCTCCAAGAGTGATTATAAATGGCAAACTACCTACCCAACAGATGAAAAATTGTTTGAAGTCATTATCAATGATACTTCAATTGTAACTTACAAAGTACCAAGTGAACCGGGACAGGAAAATGTCGAACTCTAGATCTTAAATTTATAGAAGACCCATTATACCACATTGTTTCCTCAGGTCGTTGTGTGTAACTGCACCGCCGGCTGGACTGGCGACTTCTGTGAAGTTGACTTCAATGCATGCCAAGACAATCCGTGCTTTGAAAACGTCACCTGCATCGACTTGCCACCGCCGGAGGTGACGAACACATGCGGACCGTGCCCTGACAACCTGCAAGGCAATGGGTTTACGTGTTACGGTGAGTGTGGTGGAGCAGTTATAAACATGTGGTTTCCAACCGGTTAGGGACCTGGCCTCCGATAATGGCAGAGCCAAAGGCGAGTACTTGACAAATCTGCAGCGATTTAGTTCTACCAATAAGGCCCAAAAAAATATAGTTCTGCTTCCGGTTTCCCTACCTACCCTATTCTGACAGCCCCTACCCTATTTTTTTATGGGAAAAATGAGGGAAAAAAACACCCAAAACCATCAATTTCTACCTTTTACCCTTGACTACACGCAGATGCCTCCATATGATCGTACACAAAAAAAATGGGCCCCCCAAAAAAATTGCCTACCTACCTACCCTATTTTCAAATGCCATGTAATCGGAAGCAGAATTTTTTTTTGTGGGCCTTATTTATGTTCAGTTTATTTCTTTGGTGCTTGTCGTGCTGCATGCAGTGTTCAATACCTCCTTATATGGTGATCACATCAATGGTTCTCAAATGCCCGGTTTGAGCCAGCGCGCAGTGTGTACTGCGCATATGTGGCATAGCATAATTTGGATGCAATATAGCGCATGTCAGTTGGAAATGCCAACGCACTCTAACTGTGGGTATACCATGTATACTGGAAGATGCTTTGATTTTTCAAAATTCTGGAATACATAAAAAATGCAATTCAGGGGTGAGTTTTTTATAGGATTTTCCAGATTTCAGGATTTTTTTATCAGGATTTTTCCAGATTTCAGGATTAAAAAAAAATCCCAATATATCTGAGGTTTTACCTTAAAAGTGTACATGTAAAAGGATATGGAGCGATTGAAATTGGTATTTTAAGGGTTGCCTTTAGGCAAATAAAAACCTATACCATAGATCCTACATTGCTCTGGGGCCCTCCCTCAAACCCAATGCCGATTATTTCATGGATCCCCCCCCCCCAATCTCACCCCTGCTGAGGGCTTATCTACTGGAGAGCTCACTACGGACTTTTTTACTTGGTACATTACTAATTGCTATTGAGTTCTGGGGGGGGGGCAATTTTTAGAAGTTAAAAATTTTTCAAAAAATGTTGCCCCCAATTTTTAATTTTTTTTTTGGGGGGGCGGACTATTTGGACGTTGGTGGCACCACTTACACCTCTATTATTATACTACTCGAAAATAGGCCACATATATATCACCAAGGTCAAATCGTGGGACTAAAAAAAGAAATTACCAAAAAAAAAATAAATAAATAAAACTGGGGTAGGGGGTGGGGGCTTAAGCCCCCGATCCCCCCCATTGGGTGCGCGCCATTGATTTGAAGGCAGTGCAAAAAACATAAAGAAGTCAAATATTGAAGTGAATTAATTAATTATTATTATTATTTATTTCTGGTAATGAAACCAAGGATTCCTCAAAAGTGCCCTAGGCACTGTAGTTTGCAAGCCTGAAGAAACCTGTAGAGAGAAGACAATGAGAAGAAATTACAGTTTTAGAGGTGGGAGGAAAAGCCCAGAAGAATATTTTGGGGAAAACCCACGGAATCAGGAAGGGACTAAAAACCCAATCCACGTGTTGGCCCGGGTCACAGCGGTGAAAGGCGAGGAAAGTACTGCTACGCGAACCTGACTCCCCATTTTGAGGGTGTGGTAGAGCGAATGTTAACTGAGCTGTTTTGTTGACCAGATCTGGATGAGTGCAACCTCCCAGGGGGCTCCCCGTGCTCCCAGCTCTGCGCCAACTTCCTGGGCGGCTACAACTGCACCTGCAACAGCGGCTACGACCTGCATCAAGACATGCACAACTGCACTGATGTTGACGAGTGCATGCTGGCCAATGCGACCGACTGTCACGCGGCTGCCCTCTGCAACAACACCGTGGGATCCTATGAGTGCTACTGTCCTGAAGGTTACAACGATGTGAATGATGATGGAACCATCTGTGAAGGTATGTTCCCGAATCTTTTTCTATTTTAACCCTTTAGTCACTGAAACCGGCCTGAAACCGCGTCTGAAACTGCCCTGCCTATTACTCACTGCAGCCCCCGAAACCACCGGAGCACTCTATGGTTATTATTGATTCTTCAGTGAGTAAGCACAATGTAATACAAAGTATACAGTTGCCCATATGGGTTATCTTTGTAGGGATGATTTCAGATCATGACACTCTTTTCCAGAGTGATAGAGTAATAAGTCAACAGTGAAATCACAAGTCAGTCAAAAATTAGATCACAAGTCAGTCAAACGGTAAATCACAAGGAAGTCAAAAAGTCAAATCACAAGTCAAATCACAAGTAATAGTGACAAATTAGTCAAAGTCAGTCAAAAATTAGATCACAAGTCAATCAAACGATAAATCACAAGTAAGTCAAACCATAAGTCCATCATAAAGTCAAATCACAAGTAATAGTGACAAATTAGTCAAATCACAAGTCAATCAAACGGTAAATCACAAGTAAGTCAAAAGTCAAACCATAAGTCCATCATGAAGTCAAATCACAAGTCAAATCACAAGTCAAATCACAAGTAATGAATAGTGACAAAGAAATTACCTGAGAATGGGCCACACGAGCTGCGATTCTACCGCGATAGATTAATTGGTAGAGCACCAGCACGATGTGTGGCTGGTCACAGGTTTGAATCTCTCTCATGTCAAATTTTTGATTGATATTTGTCTCAGATATAAACGAGTGTCTGGCCATGCCTCCCGTGTGCACAGCTGAGATGGAATGTCAGAACACCGTTGGCAGTTATGTGTGTAACTGTGAACCTGGATACGAGGGCGTAAACGGCTCATGCGTTGGTAAGAGCATTGATGTAATCCTATTGTATCCGTTCACAGCTTTTGTAACAGTTACAAGGACACTACGGCCTGGAATGCGCCAAATTGGGCTAAACGCGTTTTAAACGAAATTATATTAAAGAGAGCACTGAAAAGTAGAATATAAATGTCCACACAACCACCCTTTAAAAAGTTAGAGTTTTTGTGTTTATCTTACGAGAACCATGCCAGAATGAATTTCGGGGGTCAAAATTTTGTCTCCGAAAAATTGAGCTGTTGAGTGCTAGTTGTGATCCAGCCGCATAGTGGTTTGCATTTTGCTGACGTGTGAGAAACAACATTGTTGGTGACGTGGGTATGATGTAGCACACACACACAACGTGTACAGTATATGGAATAGACACAACATGAAATATGTATGGCTATGCCACAAAATGTCCGTCATGTCCGGTGTAACATATCAAATCGTTTGTGGTCAAAAGGACCCCATGTAAACTGGCCAAAGCGCACAGCCAGATGACCTTGGACACACAGAGATAAGAGCTCCCGGGCTCTGTGTATACAGTAGCGCTGCCTAGCACGTGTACAATAAACAGACCCTACGCGCTGAGCCATTGAGCAACGGCAAATTTTATTGGAGTTTAGATGTACAATTCTTTAGTAAATGAATACACGCGAGCCTAAACCTTAACCAATCACAATAAGGGTTATATTGTTGGAAGATGAAGAAAAATGACTCGAGAGATCTAAGCTCCTCGGTGGCGCTATTTAACGTTATGATGATGTTAATGGACCATTTCTTGGCTGAACGCGTGGTTTACACACAAAACAGGGAGATTTTTGACTGAAAATGTAATGTTTAACATCAATTCGCGAGTAAAACTCAGCGTTTTATTCAATTTTTCTTTCATTTTCTGAAAGAGTATATTGTTAGGGTCACACTGTAGTGAGATCTAAGGTATACCCTGTCGAATAATGAAGTGCTGGCGACAGATGTGAAAAAAGGCCCGTTTTTAATGATTTTTTCGCCGCGTTCTCTCATAGAGGTTGCACATAAAAACCGGCCGGGTGGGTTAGTTCCCCAAAAAAATTCATATGACAACCAGGTTTTTCGTCTTTTCTTGGGAACGATAAGACATTAGGTTGGTTTCCTTTCAACCAGACCTTTGAAAGAATGATGGGATAATGGGGGATTTTTTTGGTTAACAGTAAACTTGTTATTTCATGAAGATATATCCACACGCTCAATATATGCATTCACTTACATGAAGATTGTAAGACTTGCATTCTTGTGACTGATTGAAAGTCATTGTTTCTGACTGATTTCAGTATAACTTACATTTCATCATTAGCAAACCAACAATGCCCTCTGCCAATTGTGAGGCATTCCTGCAAAGTGAGACGGAACTGGACACTGGGGCCGTAGTGGAGTAAAATGCAAAAACAAGGAAATGGTGGAATTTTTTTTCTGATTTTCAGATTTAAGTGAAATTTGTAAACTCTGATATGTCTACCAAATGTTTTGTGGAAAAAGTCTAAAAATTGAGGAATAAAGGTGTTTTTTTAAGGAAAAAAAATTGGCATATTTCTTTTTCACAAATACAATTACATTGTCTGACATCTTGCTAAATACAAACTTTAAATATCCATTACTTGTCAATGGAATGTCTGATTGGAGTGCAATAAACAGTATTGTAAGGAAAATTTTATTCACTTTCCGAATACCAACAAACCCTCATTTTGACCTCTGCCCTGTTCTGTCTCATTTTGCCAGAATGCCTCACAATTTTTTTAATTTGTGCTCAGTGGTGCATTTTCCCACAATTTTCCAGTTACATTTTTGAATTTTTCTTGTCTGTGTTGGCAAATTTTGTTAAGACGTTGACGAGTGCGCAAGGAACACGTCCGACTGCGGGCAGTATGCCACGTGCAGAAACGTCCCGGGCCAGTTTGTCTGCAGATGCGACGCAGGTTTCCAAGGCAACGGCTACAACTGTACCAACATCAACGAGTGCGAGGGCGGCATGTCTCGCTGCTCCACCAGGGCTTCGTGCCAGGACACGGTGGGGAGCTACCTGTGTCTGTGTGGGACGGGATATGCGGGTGACGGATCTGTGTGTGAAGGTCAGATATGTTATGGATCATCAAATAAGCACTCAGTGATGCGTGGGGTTGGGGGAGGGGTTGGGGGAGGGAGTGGGAGAGGGGATGCGGGAGGGGGTATGAGGGGTAGGTAGGTAGGACTGGGGTTGGGGTGGGGGAGTGGGTGGGCGTGGTGGCAGGGGAGGGGTCAGGGGTCGGGATATGAGGTAGGCATGAGTTGGATTGGGGTGTGGGGGTGGGGCGATGGCAGGGGAGGGGTCAGGTCGGGGGTATGAGGGTAGGTAGGCAGGACTGAGCTTAGGGTGGGGAGTGGGTGAGGGTGGTGTTGGGGCGGTGGAAGGGGAGAGGTCAGGTCGGGGATATGAGGGGTTAGGCAGGACTGGGCTTGGGGTGGGGGAGTGGGTGGTGGTGGTGGTGGGGCAGTGGCAGGGGAGGGGTTGGGGTATGAGGGTTAGGTAGGCAGGAGTTGTATTGGGGTGGGGGAGTGAGTGAGGGTGGTAGTGGGGGAGGGGTGGGGATCGAGGGGGAGGGGTTAGGTAGGAAACTTACCCACCTGGCCACATATTTCCCCCTTTTTTGTAAGGAAATGAAAGTGCCGCTGAGTTCGAACCCTGCATCAACAATTGACGACACCATCCAAATCACTGATTTGACCGTGGTCTAGCCTCTATCCAGAGACTTATGTCATTGATGCATGATGCTGAGGAAATCTTCTTCATTTTTTCTTTGTTTAATAGATATAAACGAATGCAATACTACCATGAACAACTGTTCTGAGGTGGGTTCCATGTGTATGAATTCTGCCGGCTCTTATACCTGCCGCTGCATTGCAGGATATAGAGGGGATGGTTTCACGTGTACAGGTATGTACAACAAAATTGAATTTTTTTAAAAATAATTTTGAAAATTGGCCCTTAGCCATGTCAACAAGCAACACAAAAGCATATTTTGTTTTGAATAGAGTTTTGTTTAAAAAAAAAATTGAAAAAAAAAAAATTGAAATTTGGTTACGATGTCATCATAGTGCAACTGTTGTCAAGTTAAATAATCAAATGGTGGACTCCCCCTCTTACTTTGCATTTTTAGAGACAATTTCTACAGGGCTCTCCATTTTTGAATAATTTAGTGTTTGATCATTCGAAACAGCACTTGACCAAATATTCTTATATTTGAAACTCGCCGATCAAATTTTACACACACCAGCTACAGCTGTCTTCAAGTTCCTCGCTGGTTAAAAGTTGCATACAAAGCGCGCCATTTAAAATTTGCATGTGGAGATGGATAGTATGGTCTGCTGGAGTATCTTGCAGTAAGTGCTATAACTGTCAAGGGACTTTACCCAGCTAAAAGAATGGGACCAATAAATAGGCGTCGATCAAAAAGTTACCGTCAACAAAAAAGTGGATTCTGACAATAAAAAAAATTCAAGTTTACAATTAAAATAACATCACAGTTGTGTGTGTACATGCATAGTTTTCTCTTTTCAAATATTCAGACTGGCAAAAAGCTATTCGAATATTCGGTTGATGATCGAATATTCAAATACTCAATATATTCCATACAGCCCTAATCTTTTAACAAACCTAGACAAAGAATTTTTTTCCAAAATTTCCACAACTGTCGAATAAATTAGGTTGACTGTATGATGACACAAGACATCACTGAATGACATAATAAGCATGAGTAATTGAGGATAAAGAATATTGAATGCAATTATATTTCTGGCCAATACTATGAAAAAGTTTTCCTTTTTAATTTTGTATTATTTGTCCATTATTGATGTTTCCACCTCAGAAATCCTTATCACAACCACTGAGGCAACCACTGTGGCAGAAACTGCTACTGAAGAGGTCGGGATGGCCACTCAGGACACAGCTGATGAGTCCGTTACCATGGCAGCTGGCATTACTCGCGCGGATGAAACTGCTACCGAAGAGGTCGGCATGGCCACTCAGGACACAGCTGATGCGTCCGTTACCATGGCAGCTGGAATTACTCGCGCGGATGAAACTGCTACTGAAGAGGTTGGGATGGCCACACAGGACACAGCTGATGAGTCCGTTACCATGGCAGCTGGAATTACTCGCGCAGATGAAACTGCTACCGAAGAGGTCGGCATGGCCACTCAGGACACAGCTGGGATGACCACTGGAGGTTGTTTTTCTTATCATCTTTTCACTATTTGGTTTTGCCCTTGACTGAATCAATTTTGATCAGTATTATATACATTGTGCAATCTGAGAAATGCCATCTGAAAAACACAGCATTTAATAGCTCAGTGAATCAACCTGACATGTATCCATCAATTAGTAATGGTCAAGGAGAGTACTGACTAGGAGTTTTGAATCATTCCTTTGAGTTGTTGATTTGATATCGTGGCTAATTGGCTCTGTCACCAATTTACACTTCCTTTCACAACACTGGAGTTGTCCAGCTGCAAAACAAGTTTTGCAGATTCAAGAACACACATGGTTTTGGTCTTAAATCACTCAACACTGTTCACTATTATCCTGGACAAATAGCCCATGCATGACATTGTAGCATAAAATGTTTATTTTTAATTTCAGAAGTAGATGTGTGCCCATTACACTGTGCTGGCAACAGCACGTGTGAGAACACTGCGGGTAGTGTTGTCTGCACGTGCAACGCTGGCTACCAAGGCGACGGCATCACCAACTGCACCGATATAGACGAGTGCGCCCAAGATCCCAGCGTCTGCGATCGGAACGCCGCCTGCACCAACCTGCCTGGGAACTTCACCTGCGATTGCAACGCAGGTTTCCAAGGCGACGGAGTCACAGGTTGCGCAGACGTCGACGAGTGCGCTCAAGATCCTCCAGTGTGTCACCCGAATGCAACGTGCACCAACACTGCTGGCAGCTTTGCATGCGAGTGCAGTGAAGGCTTTTTCGGCAATGGAATAAATTGCTCAGGTATTGAACTTTTTTTAAGCTCTGGCAGGAGCTTCTACAAGTCACTTCCTTGTTGGTCGGTCGGTCTGTCCCCAGAAAGTTGACCAAAAATGAGCCCCTTGTTATTAAAGTTTCCCATAAAATAACAACTTTTAATTTGCCCCAAAAACAGCAAACAAAAAGAATTAAATACGTCACAAATTTTTTTTGTAAAAATTTGTAAAGGTGTTATGAAAATTTGGTAAATGGTGGCAAGAGATGTGCAGTAATGTCATAGTCATGTGGTATACAGCGTGCTATAATTCTGCATGCAATATTTTATTGGAGACCTGGGGGGCGGCTTTTGGTCATTTTTCGGGGACAGATTAGTGTAGTGTGATTTTTGCGTGGGAGGCTTCGCGGACGGCTTATGGGACAGTGCGTGGGATGCCGCGGCCCGGCTTATAAGCACAATCTCTGGGCAACGTTGCAGACTTTCATGGAAGATGGCCAGGGCTTATTGTGCACCCACACTTGTTTTTTCTTTGAATTTACTTTTGTTTGCTCTGGATTTTATTCGTCAAATACACAATATTTGGAGGATACCGTTTTACAAGTTTGGATCTACACATGCATGAGTGCACATATGGTCAATTATAGTGCATATATGTCAGGCGTGAGACTTTTTTTCAGATTTTTTTTCTGAAATTAGACCTTAAGACGTTCTCAGACATTCCTTACAGTTTTCAGACCTTTTTAAAATTGAAAATCTAATCTCTGTTATGTTTCTTTGTCATGAAATTTAAATTGGATTTTTATGTGTGAATTGTAAGTTTATTTATTAGGGTTCTCAGTGCACTTATTGCTGTGTGATACAGAATGTAAACAAGGACAAGACGAAAAATGGCATCTTCAAGACAAGCACTTAATAATAATGTGGTGCTATATCAGGAATGAGACCATTTTTCTGCAGCAGCTTGAGTTCAGCGCAATTTGGTCTGTACCTTCCCAGGTACCCATTTATACTCCTAGGTGGAGAGAGGCAATCGTAGTAAAGTGTCTTGCCCAAGAACACAAGCACTTTGTTCCCTTTCATGGTTCGAACCCACGTACCACATCGCTTAAGACGAACATCCTAGCCTGTGGACCACAGCGCCCCACTTGGAGGGTAGACCGTATTGCAAATTGGTCAATTAAGGTAAAGCACCCTTTAGCTGAAAACGTCATTTGAATAAATATATTTATAATTTTTACCATTCTTGGGGGTTTGTTTTCAGATGTGAATGAGTGCTCTCTGACTACGCCTCCCTGCGCTGCCAACAGCGATTGCGAGAACATCGTCGGGAGTTTCTCTTGCTCTTGCAGCCTCGGTTACCAAGGCGACGGACACACCAGCTGCACGGACGTGGACGAGTGTTCCCTCGATCTGAGCAACTGTCATCAGAATGCGACGTGCATCAATACGGATGGCAGCTTTGAATGCCAGTGCGATGAAGGCTTTTCTGGGGATGGCTTAATGTGCGCAGGTATGCACTTACTTTCGAGAGTATATTACAGTGTCAATTTATTGTATCAAAAAAGTTTGTAGGAAAAGAAGTAAACTTAATTGTCATGACGTCACAACGACTGCATCGTTATTGTTATCTTTTGTTCAGAGGAGACAGCAAGGGATAAAAAGTAATGTGTAACGGATGTAGGCATCAACGTACGGGCATTGGCCGTAATTACATTTTTTTTTTAATTTGGGGTCTTTTGTAATGATGAAATCGTATGGTATATATGCTTCTAATGCTTCGTTTAAGTCACTTTTAATGATGGGTGAGTGACAAATTAAACAAGTTACAAGGCAACAGGGATAGGAAAAATGTCACACTTTGGACCCTCAATTTATAGAATGACCCATATGCCACTCAAAATGTATGTTTACAAGCACATTTCCCCTGTTACCACTGCTCTGTCGGTCTGCTATTTTCATCTTTATTTCCTCTTACCACCTATGGGCTTTATTCAAGAGTAGAATTAGTTTTAAGTGAGGAAAAAAAATCTTCTCTTTCTGGAACTGGCGACTAGAACAAAAAGCAATAAAATTGATTAAATTAAAAAAAACCAAAAAATCTCTGATGAATAATTTAAAATTAAAATTTAAACACACCCCAATGTTTATTTTTAAAATAATTTAAATTTAAGGCTAGGATGCTTAAATAATTCTGGCACCATGGCATCCCAGTTCAAAATGTCAAATGTATTCACATTCAACGACACATTCCAAAATGGCTTTCTCATGAATAAGGTCCATAGACAGACATCAATATTTGGTTTGATCTGTGAAATATAGGTTTTTGGCCTGTTTCCAATTTCCATCATCTTCAAAAAAAAAAATTTCATTTTCATTTGAAATTGAATTTATCTTAACAACAATTTGATTTTTCATTTTTACCAGCTTATTCTTTTTATTCTCAGCATTTCAGTTCAAGTGATTGAGCAGCACCTTCGTTTTATGTCCATTCATTTTCATATAGACTTTTTTAGACTCTTTTAGAGGGAGATTTCAAACATTTACCATTCCATTTTACTTTCATTTAATGCCATCGGCACTAGATACAATTAGGGGTTTCTTTTTCATTAACTGTCAGTCAAATTAGCTGTACCTAAAATCAGTTTAGAAAAGGTATGCCTGCATAAATGAATGCACAGGTAACGTAATTGGCTGTCTGTTTCTTAAAACCAAATGCCTGAACAAAGAAAACGATTGAACTTTCGTTGAATTGAAACGGGATTCAAGACGTGCATTCAAATTCAGACGAAAAGGAATGATCGATTTGTATAAGGGAATGAACATTTCAGAAAATTGGCCGGGAAAACCTATATTTAAAAAAATACACATGTGAGTGTACTTTCCTTTCAGATATTGACGAATGCGTGAATGACCCCAACATTTGCACCGGCTATGGTGAGACGTGCTTCAACGTTCACGGCAGCTACTCCTGTGTCTGCGATGCCTTGGAAGGATTTATTGAAGTCAATGGGACGTGTCAGTGTAAGTAATCTCTGTAGTGTTCATCACTGTGTGCAAAGAAAGTTGTATATTTTTACTCTGTAATTTTGTTTTGTTTTGAGGGATTGTATCAAATAAACTTAAAGGGAATGTACATCATTGGCTTTTGCTGTAATTTTCAGAAATGAACTATTTGAGGGGTTAGTATAATAGATCAAATATTGTTAACACTGACATATTTTAACTTTTTTGTTCGAAAAGGTTGGAAAAACCAAGAAAAACAAAAATGTGCAAGTAGTCTGGCTCCCTGACTCCACAAAAGATAAAATGGATCAATTTATAGATGATGGAAAATTGCAAGGCAAGGGAACCAGTCTAGCTGGCCTGCACCCGTTCATGAACATGTAACCAATAGCAAACAAAATTTGGACTGAAAAAATGGTAAATTTGGAGCAGTAGTTGAAAATAGTTAGGTTTTTTCGGCCTGGTCCCGACCGCGACGTTGGAAATACCATTTTAAAATTTTCTTGAAGGTAAGGTATTTCGTAAAAACTGGGTAGTTTTATTTTTCGATGTTTGCAAATATTGTATGTTCCCTTTAAATGTGACAGTACTGCAGATTGATTTTCTAAAATATGAGACTCAAATCATGGAATGTGCATTATTAACCTCAGTAATATAGACGAAAGATCAGTTCATTCTCCACGCGAAATTCATTGGAGTTGAAATGTGTTCAACTTTTGTGAATTCGCAGCGCTTAAACTTGTCGTGATGTCATAAATTCGAGTTTGTGTACGAACCAGCTGGTTCATACACGAACGCGAGCACTTGCTTTGTCAGCCTAATATTTTTATAACCTTAATTTCACACTTGTCCTTTAAAAGTCCAAAATATCAGTCCAGCTGATTCTCATGATAATTAATCCTCTCGCGTTTTACATGCAACACTTCTCTCTCTAAAATTTGGGTAACTTCAAAAGAGATTTCCTTAAAACAGGGACTTGATCATGCAAATGTAGCAAGAATAACGACTTAAATTTTGCAAGGGTATTTTCCGATCATTTTTTAGGAATTTTTATGAGAATTTTTTTTTTAGAAAGAGCTGTTTTTTTTTTTTTTTGGGACCCCTAAAACCCCCCCCCCCCTCTGGATCCGCGCCTGACCATGAAGTATTGCTGTAACAGTAGTGCCAGGCGTGCTCACAATAGCAAGTGTGTATGAGACTCAGTGTGACTCGAATGACTCATGACTCATTTTACTCAAAATCAAGCATCACAACATTCAGATTTTAAAAATGAAGTGATTTGAGACTCGGACTCAGACTCACACTCATTTCTTCAACGACACTGACTTTAAGCAATCATTAATTATTCCTCCTGGTGATATTTTTGACCTCACAGTGTTCACCAGTTTCCAAGGCAGCTTTGTAATCAATGCCATCAATGGGAATGCAACCGCAGCTCGCTATGTGCCGGCCCTGGCTGATCCCAGCTCACTCGAGTTCATCGCTCTGGCAAAACTCGTTTGTGATATTGTAAGTGAGACACAGAGTTATAATAATAATAATAATGAGTCTTATATGGCGCACATATATCTACCAACAATTAGGTACTCAAGGCAGTAGTAATTATGTCTATTTTAAAGACGGGTAAATGAAGTTTATGAGAAATATGAGACCCATTATGTAGCACCTTTATAAGGGTGTGCAAGGTGCTGACCTATTACTAAAACCCTTTAATAATGTTTGTGACTACATCAATGCTTTGACATTATAAAGACATAACTATTCCTTCAAAAAGTTTGATACTTTCAATTAAACTGGGCCCAGTCCTTGTACATCGTGGTGTGGCAAGCTTACTCTCACATTGTTAGAACGTAAAATACCAATTTAACTTCCTTCAATTGGAATAATCCAAGGCTGTGAGAGTTATCTTGGAATTAGTTGGTGATACATCTCGCACATTTTTCGAGATTTTTTTCAGAAGTGCAAGTTTTGTTCTTCGGCATTATTTCATAGGTCAACGCTTCCTCCGAGTCCAACAGCGCCCTCAGTGACAACTACGAGACCTGCCAAGTGGTGGCGTTCACCGAGAGCGACCAGACGCGACGCAAGAGAGCCGTGTCTGGGTTTGTGCTGGCGCTGTTCGCAGCCATGTTTCAACTCAACTCGCCGGTGGACGGCAGTGCGTTCCAAGCTGCGATGAGAGACACGATGCGCGGAAATACCAGTAGCCTGTCTGCCGATGTCTCATCGTTGGACTTGCGAGGTGAGTTAGTTTTTGTCTGAGAATGTGTCCTTTAAAACTTAACAGGTAACAGGGGAGTTGCATTTACTTCTTATGGACAACTTTATTCTTAAGGATAACTTTTCTTGTTAAGTCTAATCGGAAATTAGCATTACATCAAATTTTCAAGCAGTTTGTACATCAGTTCAAAGCGCTACATGATTATTTTAAAAACTCACTGCTGGGCAAATCCTGGGATTACTTATGTTTAAGTTTTCTGTGTTAACGTCTCCATGATGTGTATGTAAATACAGTTTCTTCTTTGTTTCCCCTTTCTCTAAAAACGTTGTTTTTTTGAAACACAAGTTTTAGTCAACTCTTATCACAAGACATTTTTATTACAGCTTCCATGAAATTTCACAATCTTCCGCTGTGCAAAAACCAATGTTTCTTGCACCTTATTACCTTATGAAAGCCATCTTTAACAACACAAAATAATAGCAATCTAGAGCAAGTTCAAGCAAGGACTATAGTTAACCATGGTTCGAATATTAAACTTGACTCGACAGCAGGATGGTAAGACTACTCTAGTTGACTATTTGGAACCGGAGCACAGGGCACGGTTCCAGCACTGGTTACCAATAGCTGTACGCATCATAATGCACAGCAGGGAGCCGTGACCCAGAAGATTTGTGATGACCTGTTGACCGGCGTTGGACTAGAGACGTTCCCACATTGCTATAAGTGCATATGCAGACATAAGGCCCCCCAAAAAATAGTTCTGCTTCCGATTACTTGGCATTCCAAAATAGGGTAGGTAGGTAGGGAAGCTTTTTTTATGCCCCGCGGCGAAGCCGAAGGGGCATACTGTTTCCGCCTTGTCCTTCCGTGGGTGGGTGAGTGGTGTGTGAGTTTGTGTTTTGTGGACATGTGAGGTCCACATACAAAAGGTTAGTGAATAATATGTTATATAAGCTAAGCACTATTAAGGCTTTGCCCCTTTTCTGAAAACTGGTTTAGGGGGCATTTTTAATTTTTTTTAGGTTTATTTCAGAATGAAGAAAGACACTATAGGGAATCATAGAAAAAAATTAAAAAAAAATTGTTAAAAGAGTTTTCAGTTATTTTTTTTTTGTTTTTTTTGTTAGTTTTCTTAACTACAAAGCAATGTTAAACGTCTGGGTGTGTGGGTGTGTGTGTGTGGGTGTGGGGGGGTTGTAAATTTACTACTACCGGAGACATGAACACAATAGGGAACAAAAGATTGTATACGCGTCCAGAAGAACATTTCTATAGATGAATACGTCTCTCCAAGAGAATTTCACGAAATAGATATATGGATTTTACTCAAAACTAGGAATTTTCCAAGGGGATCTGATCTGTCAAGTGGAAGAGTTTTAGAAAAGGGATAGTCCAAATTTCAGCCCAGTAATTATTTAATCAATTAAAAAATAAGATTTTTTTGAAATCCTTTTCACACACAAAAAAACTCTTTACACACACGAACAAAGAAACCAGAACAAATAAATACATAAGAAGGAATGTAGGTGTGTGTGTGTCCGGTTAAATTTGGTTTGTGTATTGTTCTTTTTAATCCTAACAATCCTTTTTCATTTGGGGCGAAAGGTCAATGGTCAAGGTCACAGTGACTAAAAAAAAGATTTTTTTGTCAATAATAACTGACTTGAGAAATACTTTACATATGAACTTTTCCAAATAGGCCTATTGCATTGGGGGTCGAAAGGTCAAGGGTCAAAAGTTCACAGTGGCTAAAACAATAAAAATTATTATTTTATCATAGGGAGTAGAGATTATTATTAAAAATAACAGAAGATACTACACTGGGTTTCACCGAAACATGTGACCAGGCTGTGTACGATCCTGCATGCAGTCAAGGGTAAAAGGTAGAAATTGATGGTTTTGGGTGTTTTTTCCTCATTTTCCCATAAAAAAAATTAGGGTAGGGGCTGTCAGAATAGGGTAGGTAGGGAAACCGGAAGCAGAACTATTATTTTTTGGGGCCTAAGTAACGTCACAAATCAACCACTAGTCGACTAATGGTCCTTGCCCAAACTTAGTCTTAGCTGTACCTTCCTCATAAATCATTTCTGCAGAATTTGCTAAAACCTCCTTATGGATTTTCATGGATCCGAAAAGGTATACACTAAATGAACAGTTTTTGGAAGAAAATGAAAGTTATGCTTACTACGTGTATTGCTTGTTATTTTTAACAGCAACCGCTATGATGTGTGTTGACGGTCATTGTCTGAACGGCGCGACGTGCTCTGTGGGTATCACCAACCAAATTGAGTGCATGTAAGTTCGAAATTTTATAAATATCTTGTTCTACAGTAGTTGTGAAATTTTGTTGAACTGAAAGTTAGAGATATTTTGTGGCAAACTCTTCCATATATCCCCACAGTTTGTTTTGTTGTCTAACCCATTAGCACCCATACTACATTAAAATACATCACAGGGTGAGTAAAAAAAAGCGGAACCCCCAAAAATATATTTCATATTCTATAAAAAATAATATAAAAAAAATATTTATGTGGTAAGCCAATTTAAAAAACTACTTTAAGATGAAAAAATTAGTTAAAATTATTCAACAAAGTCCTTTTGTAGGCTCGTCTTAAAAAAAGGTGGATTTTATAAATCCTATTGTTTGCCAAAGTAGGGCTGTTAATAAAGATATTGTGTACTACAGTTGTTGAAACAAGTATTTTGTGTTGTTTTCTTTGTTGTTCCAAACAGAACACACAATACATTTTTTGGACGAAACTGATTTCAGAGTTACTTTGTTTAAGTAATGATAAGTAAGATTTGAGGTTTTGCATGGTGGAGATACTAATGAATGAAAGGTTTGCTATACCTCTGGTTCTTTTCAGAACCATCCTCTTAGTTTGAGAAATTATTCCCACATGGTGTTTCCGCAAATTTTTCATTCATATGTAATGATAATTAAAGTCTTAACGTGTAGAGCAGTTGACCTTCATCATGCCGCCACCATTTCAGTCATGTTCCCTGTATCCAATAACAGCACTGAATGATAATGTTTTTGTGCAAAAAGGAACCAGACTATTTTTCCTTCCAGCCTCGCTTTGGTTACGTTGATTTGAATGGGTAAAAAATCAAGATGGCCGCAACATGATAATGGTTTATTGAAATAATTTTCTCACTTAAAAGTAGTTAATTAAATGGGCTTCCAAGTCATTATTAATTTTGGTGCTACATAGTTTTTATGTGAAATATATTTCTTTGTTTTGGGGTTCCGTTTTTTTTTTTACTCGCCCTGTATTTATTTCCTGATGAATCTCTAAAACCAGACAGTGCTGGGGCAGTTTGGGGCAGTACAAGGAGTAACAGGCAAGGTGGTTTGGGGCAGAACTGGTATAAAGCCACCATAACTTTGGCAGCCTAGATAGAAATATCTGATTTGAAAATAAACACCAGAGACTGCTTTACAATCATACTAATAGCATTTTTATTTTGACAATATTATTTAAGACAGTATATTTAAGACAATATTTGTTTAAGTTTGCTGTAGCACCATGTGAATCAATCTCTTTTGTGAGTATGTGTGGTTTTGAAAAGAACCGGTGGGACTCAACGTCTCGAACAGTATGCTCTGCCCATCGTCAGGGCAGTTTTCAGGGCAAAGTTTTTATAAACCGTTCCTCCTGACGACGGGCAGAGCATACTGTTCGAAACATTGGGCCCCTCCTGTTCTTTTCAGAACCACACATACTCACAAAAGAGATTTATTCACATGGTGCTACAGCAAACTTATCTTGTCTTAGTATCTTTCCACCATGCAAACCTTCAAATCTCAATATTATTTAATAATATTTTATTGTGACAGGTGTGCCTATGGCTTCATTGGCTCCCGATGTGAAGCTATGGGAACTGTTGAAGTGACGGATGCAACTACACCAGTTGATGGTTGGGTGGTAACATCCATAGTTGCAGACGACGCAACCGACCGTCCGCCAGATTGTGAGTTGGATAAATTGAGTCATTTTATATTTGTTAATTTGTCATTCAGCATTGTTCAGTTTAATATTTTTTTAAAGTATATCACTTATACAATTCCTTCCCAAAAGATCACAGCACAAAATGTTGAAGGTGACTTTTGGCTTATAGGGACAACCCGACGGACAATTTAATCGTTAACTTTCATTGGTTTGCCTTTCACCAGTGTAAGTTTAAAGGCACTGTATAGTCAGTATTATCTAAGATCTCGTGAGGAGGATATCCACAAGATTGCTGAATTGGGACTCAAACCCACAACTTCCTGGTTTCTACTGCAGACACTTGGCTAGTCGACCGGAGAAACTGCCGGGGTTGGCTGACAGTTTCACATCTCATATTGCAGTACGTAGTTATAAATAGGGACAAACCTCAGTATTCAATTTGTCACCGACGACACCACGAACTGACACTCCGTGCTAGTGAATGTCGGTTCGTGAAAATGGCATAATCAACAATGTCTGTTTCACAAACTGACTGTGTGCGGGCACATCGAACACTGGAGCGTAATAGAACAATTTTCACTTTCACAAACGACACGCAAGCATGTTGCGGCAATCCAATTCGGAGAAAAACGCTTTGAAAGGTTTGACACGAATTTAATCCATCTGTATACAAGTGGGCTTACACAAAAATTTAATTAAAAACCTTTTTTAACTGGTGAAATTAAGATCAGTGTCAGTTCCGAAAACGAAAATGTACGGAGTGCGCGCATGCAGTGCCACAGTGTCGGGTGTCACTTCGTGAAAACAAAAATAATGCGGTTTTGTAAAATACGCACGCGTGCTGGGCACTGGTGCTGTTCATTGTGCTGTTGACGAATTTGACATATACAATTCAATTCATATTACTTGCATTTTTGTTTATTACAGCGGATATGATGGGCCTCCTCGTCATCATCATTGTGCTTGCTGGGTTGGCTACCCTACTTCTGCTAGCCTTCATGTTCATCATATGCGTTTACCTGTGTCAAAAAGGACTTGCCAGAAAACGCACCTTTGAAACCAGGGGTGGTCGGAGATACTTTGCGCAGGGAAGCATCGTCCGCTCCAGCGATGACTGGCACCACAGCGCCACAAATAGGGGGATGACTGACATGGATCGGCAGATGCGATATCTTGCCGAAAACATCAGTCAGTCGCCATATTACCTTGTAAGCACCAAGATAACAGTTATATTTTAACAGCAGTTATCGCTATTTTATTGTTTATTTCTAGTTTTAAAAACAAGGGTTCTAAAAAATGCTCAAGGCACAGAAGCTCACGTGCCTTAAATCCAAGCAGAAAACATGCTGGAAGAATGAACAGTTCGATGGGGAATCAAAACTCAATGCATATTTTGAGGGAAACACACAGTATCAGATAGGGATGTGGGTGTGCATCGAAATTGGGTATCCGAGTACCCGACCGCTGATGTCGGAACCAGTTCCAAGATTATTTGATCGGATACCCAAACTTTACAAATAACTTAGTAACTTCTCAGAAAATTAAAAGGAAAAAATCAAGAATGATTTTTGTTTTATTGAACTACAGGAGACAGTATACATTTGATGCACAAATAACACTTACCAGGCAACATGGAAAACCAACACAGATGTATTTTATTAATGCTCGACAGATGACGCTTGCGAAAGTTGCAGTTTGCAGCGCAAAACTGTAAAGTCCTTCAGACAGTTTCCGGGATTTGAATTTTGGGGTTGGGTTTCTTTAACGGCTACCAATGATACCCATGTTTTACTACAATAGGTTCCCATTCTAACCATAAATGCACACCACTTGATAGGGACTGAAAAAAACTAAGTACATAGGTTGCTCCAGGTGGGATTTGAACCCGATTCCAGAAACCGCTTTGCCAACCTGACTCTCCAAATCTTTTGGAATTGTGCAGAATGATAATGATAATAATGTGTATTTATAAAGCCACATATCCACCAGCATTGGTGCTCAATTGCCCTTTGGGCCAATGAAACATTCCGAAGACAATGTCATCTCCGTATAGTATAGTTCAATGCTGCCATTTCGGGACTCAAACCCATAACCTGCAGAATTACCCGCAGACCACGAATTCAATGCTCCAAACCACAAGGCCACAGCACAGCATTGATACCTAAATGAAAACTTGGAATCCCTGTGGATTGAGTTTTTTAAGGTTATGCCCAACAACAGTGCATTTTGTTCTTTACTGAATAAAATGTTTGTTTTTGTGCTTTTTAATTTTGAAAGGAGCCAAGGAGGTCAGTTGTTGACGGTTCATCGGCAGCCCCAGTCAGACTGCCCGTGAGTGAGTTTGTTGTACCGCATGTTGCCTCTGGCATGGAAGCAAGTAGGCCGAGGCTGGTGAGTTGTCCAAAACTGATACTTATTTAAATTTACGTACCCCATACTCTTGAAAAAATGTATTGTTTTTTTTTTTTCTGCTGACAAAGTTTCAATTTGTTTGTTTTGTTTTAACGAAAAGTAAAAAGTACATTTCCAATGTATTTAATTGCATTTCAATCTAATGAGGAATGTAAAATCCAATTTTACCATGTGAATCCACAAAATACTG
The DNA here is from genome assembly GCA_029964075.1 of Patiria pectinifera. Classification (NCBI taxonomy): domain Eukaryota; kingdom Metazoa; phylum Echinodermata; class Asteroidea; order Valvatida; family Asterinidae; genus Patiria; species Patiria pectinifera. The sequence goes on along the minus strand of CM057138.1, from coordinate 16,005,596 downwards.
GTATGGTGGTTGTTTGTTGTAGCGATATTCGGTCTCCAGTGCTTTCTGTAATTGTTCATTAAAGACCATGTTTGTTATTGCTCACTGTCGATCCAGTATAATGTTGGTTATAGGGGCGTTTTCAGTCGCCTAGCTACGTAGCAAGGTCATTTTCATTGGGGGGGGGGGGTAGAAGTGAAAAAGGCACTCGCCCATCCATGCTGAAAGTTAGACAGGGTATTTACACCGGTCACCTGGTCTCCGTAAAATTCAACTCGTTAAAAAATTACGCTGCCGCTGGTAAAAAAAAAGGGGCACTTGTGTAAAGATAAGGGCACTCTTTACAAAACATTGGGTGGTAACTGCTGGTGAAAAAATGGCACTTTTGTACAAAAGGGCAATCTTAAATAAAAATTTTTTTTGGGGGGGGGGTCAATACTATCCTTAACCCCCCCCCCCCAACAACCAACTACCAACTCCCCCTGCTGGCTATGCCACTGTTTCTAGCGTATTTAAAGGTCAGGAATCCCTGAAAAAGAATCATAATAAGGAAATATATCCACATATTTCCAAAATGTAAAACTGATGATTCTGCTTTCCACAGGGCGAGTCCAGGGGGGAGAGGGCGCCAAGTAGATCCAACCGCAGGGCTGCAAGCACTTCCACCAACCACCCACAATCCATCAGGCATTACTGGGATAATCAACAAGGATACCGCAACTAAGCAAGAATGCACCCTTTCAAATTTGGTCATAAGCCACGCCCATCTTTGGTCCGAGTCTATTTTGTATGGCGCTTGTGACCGAGTTTGACTCGGCTAACGTAGTCACCTGACCAAAAGTCATTATCTGATTGGTTGATTGACAGGTTGAAGGATCCATTCCTGAAGACTGTTGGAGCACCATTATTTTTTTTACAGATATGCAAATTATTGTTAGAGTTGGGGGTTGTTTATCTTTTTAAAGCTACAAAAGGGGTTTTGAAAGTTCCCGTATCTGTCCAAACATAGTTTTAAATTTACTCGTAGAATTAAGACAATCAGTGTTTACATTCAACACTGGAATTTTAGTCTTTGCCTTCAAAAGGTACTTTTTAAGGAATGTTTCAATGCTATTTTTATAGAGACAAACGTGGACATCTCTAAAGTTATACAAACTTGCAAATGCTTGTAAGTACCTGTCTTTGAAACTTAGAATTTATGGTTTTGGAGACCAAATTTATCAAAATAAGCGTCTTATTAGATTTGGAGTTTGTACATGATCCCTGGCCTCAAGATCCGAGGCTTCAGAATAGAGCACCAAGCACAAAGACATTGAAAAAAGTGGGAGACCAAGTCCACAGATATGCTTAGTAAACACATTGGCTCAGCACAGAAAATATGCGCTTAGCATGTACACAGGTTCATTGCACATACATGGATGCAGTCTTGTTTCTCCTGGACTTGTGACTTGACTTGTGATGAAGTCGACTACAACGCTGCTATATTGAAAATCATTCAAAAAATTAGATCCTCAAGGTGTTCCGTAACTTTTTAATAAACATTGGAGCCCTCTATTTTTTTCTTGTTAACCTGCATATGTATGCATTGATGTCTGTGTAAATTATTAACATTAGTTTTGTAACCAAAATTCGTAGCAAGTAGCTGGTATATGAAGAGCTTTTTAATTTTTATACTTCTTGTATGTGGTCTTATGTATGTATTCATTATCATCTTATTAATTTTGTTACCAAGTTTTATTTTTGAATAATGGTTTCAAAAGCCTTACATTGCCATTTAATATTCATTTGTCTTTCCAATGTACTTTATTTGCATTTAAATCTAATGACGAATGTAAAATCCAATTTTACCATTGTTCTTTAGTATCACTGGCACGTACCACATTAAGATATTCCAAATATTGCAATTTGTAATAACATTTTTTTAAAAACTCATACATGTAATCTGATTAATAGCATTTTTAAATAAAACTTTCTGTGTCTCATATTTGTAACATTAAATACCAATTTGAAATAACACTTTGACATATTTTTACCTTAAACTGATGGGATGTGAGGTTTTTTAATGACTGTATTAAGCACAAATATATTGTATTTCTTACTTTGTGACTGCTATATAGCAATGGAAATAAAGGTTGTTTTCAGTATTTATGTGAACGGTTGATTTGTGAAGTTATATTGATGGCAGAAAGGATAATGTGTATTTTCTCTGATGAAAAAATAACCGCCCAGTTCCGGCAATTTGTCCAGTGAGCGCTCCCGAGATCAGTGGAGCGTTATCATTTTGATTGGGTCAGTATAGCCCGACTGCGTCTGGCCGTACAGTACTATCGCAAGCTCTGTAGTACGTACTACAGAGCTTGCGATAGTACTGTACGGCCAGACGCAGTCGGGCTACAGAGCTTGCGATAGTACTGTACGGCCAGACGCAGTCGGGCTAGGGTCAGTAGTGGTTAGAACTAAGTGACAATCCAATTCAAGAGCCAGAATAGCACACGTCCGTACGATGGATAGCTAGAAAAATAGAAATTGAAATTCTCATGGAAATGAAAACCAGATTATTTCCCAAATTGTTGGTAAATTTTGATTGAAAATCCTTTCCTCCTTCCCAGACTACTGCAAGGGCGGATCCAGAGCACATTTTTTTTTGGGGGGGGGGGGGCAACATTTTGGTCCCCCAATAAAGTGGGTCCAAAAAATTCGGGCATAAAAAAAAACCCAAATAGGTTTTTTTTTTGGGGGGGGGGGGATGGCCCCCGTTTCCCCCCCCCCCCAGATCCGCCCTCCATGGGACAACTGACAGGTGTTTCGAAGGCCCCTTTTGATTAATTATTTTTTTAAAGTCATGAAACTCCACACTTCCTCACAAAAATACTACATGTACATGTACAATTTAAATACCAATAAAGTGGGTCCAAAAAATTCGGGCATAAAAAAAAACACCAAATAGGTTCTTTTGGGGGGGGGGATGACCCCCGTTTCCCCCCCCCCAGATCCGCCCTCCATGGGACAACTGACAGGTGTTTCGAAGGCCCCTTTTGATTAATTATTTTTTTAAAGTCATGAAACTCCACACTTCCTCACAAAAATACTACATGTACATGTACAATTTAAATACCACGCCTAATAAAATCGTTTTAGTTGCAGCATGCTATTTGGGAATGTTAACATTGTACGAACTACATTTCATCACCCTGTTGTACTTGTGGTGATTATAATTAACAAATGTCAATCATTCGTTGAAATTTTGCAAAAAATGCAACGTTGGTGTGCTGCGGATTTTTCTCGGCTTAGTAGTCCAGGATGGAAGTGTAAAAGTGGGCGGAATCTAAGCTGAATTGTGAATCAGCCAGAACTGACGTAACATCTTATTACTGACGTGTAGTAACATGTGGACCAATCACATACAGCCAACATGCCGGGTTTCGACCAATCAGAAAAGGCCACGACCAGATTGTCACCCTGTAAAACGAGTAGCATGTGCGTGCACACGACATCGAAAAAAAATACACGTAGCAAATTGTCACACATTGAATCCTACGCACGTTGTCAAGCAGCAATTGCAATTCATCTTCATCGAACGTCAAGAAATTGTCATTTTTTAAAGGAAATTTTCCTGTATTCTCTGTCAAGATCAACATTTCTCGAGAGCTGGTTAATTGGTTGACATTATAGGTAAGTTAATAAGATTTGTATTTGTTTGTAGAATATGTAAAAAATCGGGGATTCCCTTGATTTTATGTTCTAACACGTGACGGGGGATTTAAATTTGTCCAAAAAAACTATTCCTCCATCATGTCCATCCATTGCATGAGCCTTTACTTTAGATCATCCGGTCAAATTTAAGTATTTAGGAATATGATTCCTAAGGATTCTTCAGTAAAGGTGATAGCGTAGCGTTAAGCCCGAGCTGCAGCTTCTTTTTACATGAATTTAATGCCGAGAGGCGAGAACTGGAGAAGGGAAATTCATTTATCATGTTTATAACTTAAGGCATAGCGGCAGGCTTTATATTTTGCTGACAATTATATATTTTAAAAATAAAATATTCCTCAAGTTTATACAATTTAAAGACATTCAGTTCTGTTTAACCAACTGATTTTTGCATTTTGCAACTTTGAAATTTCCTCGACAGGACTAAAGTAGCCCCAGTTTATTGGACTTCCTCACAATATGGACATATGTAGCTTGAGTAATTCCAGCTGACATGCTCATATTCATTCACATGTGAATGAATATGGATATGGAACATGTCAGCTGGAGTTGCTCAAGCCAGACATGATGGAGGAAGTATTTGCATGGAGAAATAATTTCTCCATGGTATTTGAGCCACATTTTGGCTATGACTCGACTAGTCCGAGTAACTAGGACTCTACAGATCGCTTTTTTTAACATTTGGACATCGCCCGACAATGTCCAAATCAAATGTTAAAAAAAGCGATCTGTAGAGTCCTAGTTACTCGGACTATGACTCGACACAGGCACAACAATTAAGCAACATTTTTTAATTTCTTCAAATGAGGCATGTGATTTGATTCCTTGTCTTGTTGAAATTTTGATAATTTTGTGAAACCATTTGAGCAATATATGGGCCTTGTTTTCAAATTCATTTCAGGTTATTCAGAGTATTGCACTTCATCATGAAGAAGGCATTTTACATCCTGTGTTTTGTGGTGTTCACCCTCAACGCACTCTCCATGGTGAGGGCCGATGAGGAGGAGGAAGAAGATGATGACAAGGATAAAGTGGGCACAGTAGTCGGCATTGATCTGGGAACAACATACTCCTGGTATGAGTCAAAGGCAGCAGTTGCCTTTCATACTTTGGTGGTAGAGTTAAAAGATTGTTCATTAAATGATCCAATTCTCCAAACTGTTTCCTACCTTTCTGCTTAAAGCCAACATATTGTTGGTTATTTTTAATCTTAATAACTGTATTGGGTAGAAATGTGCAAGGAATATGCCATTAATTCCCTGTAGAGCAGATTTCAACAGATTAATTTTTTTTTTTTAAAGAAAACCTCGGAGAAAGGGCTAATAATGAAGGGCTACACGAAGCTTTGTGGGTACATGAAATCGTTAAAATCCGACCATTGTAACTGCACTTCATGTTGATTCACTAAAACGTCCAATCCTTCAGATGTTTAATTGTCTCCAATATCTGATTTCAAATTGCAGCGTTGGAATCTTTAAGAACGGCAGAGTGGAAATCATTGCCAACGACCAGGGCAATCGTATCACGCCGTCTTACGTGGCCTTCACCGCCGAGGGCGAACGTCTCATCGGTGACGCCGCCAAGAACCAGCTGACCAGCAACCCAGAAAACACCGTCTTTGATGCCAAGCGACTGATCGGACGCACATGGGAGGACAAATCAGTGCAAAGTGATATCAAATACTTCCCTTTCACGGTGAGTGATTGTTAGACAAACTTTTCAATTGCCCTGTGCTGTACACCCCCCCCCCCTTTTACTAAACCTTTTTGAGACTGAAATGCTGTTGTGTCCACATTTGCCTAATTACTAAAAAAACAATCCCGATGGCCAAAACCACCTTTCTGGAGCCTGAAATGCACCTGAAGAACTCATGTATTTTCTGGAATTGCCTTATTGTCTTGAATGTTTCACTTGCAGGTCAAGAACAAGAGCAACAAGCCGCACATCGAAGTCGTTGTGAATGATCAGAAGAAACTATTCGCTGCTGAGGAAATCAGTGCCATGGTCCTCTCCAAGATGAAAGTAAGCAAGAACCACAGAAACTAGTTCTATTAAGTAAAGATATTTTGCAAAGTTCAGACAGTATCCTAACGCAAAACTAGTTTGCATCTTTGAGGCATAGTCATAAATTGTTCTCAATCATACCAGCTATAATGAATGATTTAGGCCTTCATATAAGCTTAAAACTTCATTATGGAAAATACTTTTAAGGCCAGGTTGCCAGTGGATTCACCCGAGCCGCACATTCTCTATTTTAGTTCTCCGGATAGTTAATTAAATTTTGAACTTTGAAAGGTGCTGGTACTTGTGAAATCACTCCAATTAAAAATGAGTATGGCCTCATGTGAATGCAAACATGTTTGTGAGAATTGTACTGTTAACGAATTAACATGGGCCTACGCTGTGTTCATTGAGTAAAGGACTTTAACTGATGTTCAGTGTTTATAACTCCACCATGCTTTACTTCCATTGCAAGTAAACAAGTACTTTTGTTTAAGTTAGGATTGTGTGTTCACAAAATTAGTGGGGCTTTTTTGTGTTGGCTGTTGGAGGCGGAAAACAATAAGCATAACCACGGAGTGTTAAGTACACAGTGAATGACAAATTCTTGCTGTGTACTTAAATTTAATCGCCTTTTTTCAGTTTGTACAATAGATGTGGACTCTTAAACACTTTGAATTTTTTTTTTTTTCCTGATGGTGTATCTTCTACTTTTGTTACTCCATGCAGGAAACAGCTGAGGCCTACCTTGGCAAGACGATCGGCAATGCCGTAGTAACCGTCCCTGCCTACTTCAACGATGCCCAGCGCCAGGCAACCAAGGATGCGGGGGTTATTGCCGGCCTGAACGTCATGAGAATCATCAACGAGCCGTAAGTAGTGGCAAGCATAGACCCCACGTCGCACACCTGAACACAAATTGACGTTTTGGTCAAGTGATGCTGACATTTCAGCAAACTGTTCCATTTTGCGCTGCATGTGTGTCTCTTGAAATAGGGACGGTATTTATACGCGTTGACATTTTCTGTTAAATGTGAGCAAAAAGATGGCAAGAAGCTTAGCAGTTGAGAAAACTTGCATGTTGGGGCCATTTCTACATTTCCACCGACCATCGAAAGCTTTTCTGTGTGTCCAGAGAACACATCATTGCTACTTGACACCTTCATACCTATACAATTATACAATTATACAATTTGAGCACTTAATAGTGTTGTACAAGACAATTCGTGCCACATTGTGGAAATTTAAATGAAGTGCCGACACCTAACAATAATTTTGGAGATTCACTGCATGAGTGGGAATTCATGCACAGATCCCTGTATAAGCTCCTACTGAAGTTGTACTTTCATAACCTTCAGATGGGCATTTTACTCTGAAATGGATTCAGTTCACACAGTTTACACAGTTAAACCAAAAAAATAACGGACAAATTTCTGTTTTTCCTGCCAACACAGGACTGCGGCTGCCATTGCCTACGGCTTGGACAAACGCGAAGGGGAGAAGAACATCTTGGTCTTTGATCTCGGCGGTGGAACTTTCGATGTCTCAATCTTGACCATCGACAATGGAGTCTTCGAAGTCGTGGCAACAAACGGTGACACTCATCTTGGTGAGTCATACCAACGTTCTGTTTCTGTTGCGGCTGCTGATGTCAGTTAGAACTGCAATATTGAAATCCATTCTAAGGAAAAAGTCTTTGCTTGTGTTTTGTCCCTTGGCAGGTAATGATTTGTATTGGCTATTATACAATTTCTTTGTGTACCCATTGACTTAACTTTGTTTACAACAATCCAATACTTGTGTTCAAAATAGCAACTGTTAAGTCAGAGCCGATTTTTCGGCTCGACATCAAGTGCTCATTGCTTTAATTCTAATAAAAGGCAACGTAAACCATAGCCAAAGAGTGAAGCTTCTCGAAGAGAGCTTCTCCAGATTTTAGAAAAACGACAGTTGCCTTAAATTCACTGGTACTTAGGCCCTGTTTAATTTTGTGGTTGTTGCCATCTCCCAAATCCAGGCGGTGAGGACTTTGACCAGCGCGTCATGGAGCATTTCATCAAGATGTACAAGAAGAAGAAGGGCAAGGATGTACGCAAGGACAACCGTGCCGTCCAGAAACTCCGCAGAGAGGTGGAGAAGGCCAAGAGAGCCCTCAGCTCCCAGCACCAGGCCCGTGTGGAGATCGAGTCATTCTTTGAAGGCGAGGACTTTTCCGAGACGCTCACAAGGGCCAAATTCGAGGAATTGAACAATGTAAGTAGATCACAGCTGTATACCTGAAACAACTATAAAATTAATCAAACAACTTACAACCCAGTTGGCAGTTTTTCCACAAATTACTTCCTGAACATAAAGCTGAAGATTATGAGGGTTCAAAAGGCTTACACAGTCACACCTGGATGTACTCAGGAGTTGGTGAAATACACGTTGTATAATAAGTTCCATGCACTTCTACACTTCTTAGGGTCTACTCAATTGATGCAGCGTTCTATTAAAGGTCTGAACTTTTGAAAGTAACAGTTACATGTGGTATACTTCCTATTTGTCTTGCAGGATCTCTTCAAATCCACCCTGAAGCCCGTTAAACAAGTCCTGGACGACTCTGGACTGAAGAAGACCGAGATTCACGAGATTGTTCTCGTCGGTGGCTCCACACGAATCCCCAAGGTGCAGTCTCTGGTGAAGGATTTCTTCAACGGGAAGGAGCCGTCCCGAGGCATCAACCCTGACGAGGCTGTGGCCTATGGCGCAGCTGTGCAAGCTGGAGTGTTGAGTGGAGATGAAGACACAGGTAAGCTGAATGGCATGTTCATATTTGTTTTGGCCTTTCTCTGGGGCGAGAGCTAAGTCTTTTTGTAATTACAGCATTTGAATATTTTTTACACTTCAAATTTTGCCACTGCACATGTGTGTGTACTTATCTTCTCTACCACACATTTTATGTAGAAAAACACTCATATATAACACATCAGACCCACATACATGATTATTACATCCCTACTGTTCTGAGGACTTGAACAGAATGATTTGAAAAGCTTCAATTTTCAATGCTTGGAAAAGCCAGTCTCTTGAAGAATTTTTTGGTGTCAAATCCTTTTTTTGGGGGGGGGGGGTGTTTTTGTAGGAATTCCTTATTAATGGTGTTGTGAAATGCATATACAAATTATCTATAAAGGTGGCTGTATGCTTTTACTTGTTCAGCCCTGCTGAGTCTTTCAGTATTCAACCGTACCAGTGGGGGTAAATGACATCAGTCATTTTGCAAATCAGATCAGCAAAATCCATCAGAATAATTGAATCATTTTAACATTTATATTGTGCAAATTCCATATGAACATGATCAAATGCACATCACAATTATTATCCCTGTTCATCAGGAATGAGACAATTTTTTTCTGCAGCAGCTCGAGATCAGTGGCAATGTGGTCCCTACCTTCACAGGTACCCATTTTACTCCCAGGTGGAGAGAGGCAATCGTGGTAAAGTGCCTTGCCCAAGAGCACAAGCACCATGTGCCCCGTCGGGGTTTGAACCCCATGTACCACTGCACACGAGTGGAACACTTGCAACTATTGGACCACAGCGCCCCACGACAAATATGTGTTTACTTCTGCTGCGGAAAAGTAGGTAAATAAAACAGAGGACTGAAAAGAGGTTTTGTTTCTCTTCCACTAGGTGAGCTGGTTCTCCTCGATGTCAACCCCCTGACCCTGGGTATTGAGACAGTCGGAGGTGTCATGACCAAACTGATCACCAGAAACTCGGTTGTGCCAACAAAGAAATCACAGATCTTCTCCACCGCCGCCGACAACCAGCCGACCGTGACAATCCAAGTGTTTGAAGGTAAGGGAGCTTTGACTGTTTTACCTTCCACAGTTTTAGGAGTTGTACAACTGTGACAGATTGTCATTGGCAAAAATCCTGTTATAACGATATTGTGTGATAGGGAAAGTCCACATCAATTAGCAGACTTGTATTCAAGTCGCCAAACATCAGGTTCGAGTCCCGAGTCATGCTGGTCGAGTCACGAATCACATTGGCCGAGTCGAAGTCACAAGTCACCTTTAACTAAGTACTATACAGGGTGGATTAAAAAAAACGAAACCGAGATATTATTGCAAATTGGAAGAGAAGTAGGGCACATGTGAATCAAAGGGAGATATCCTCTGTTAGGGTTGAATCTCCTCTTTAAAATGACACCCTGATCAAGTCCTTACATTCACGGTTGACCGAGCAGTGACCAATTTTATGAAAAGGTCTATTAAGAGACTTGTGCCACTTTTCATGGTGAAATCTCTTTTTTTCCCACCTGCCTTGATTTGCAACCATTGCCTTTCACTCTGTGACAATTGACACGACAATAACCACAATTGAAAAGCTGTAAGTAATTCTTATTACTCTTTAACAGGTGAGCGTCCAATGACAAAGGACAACCACTTGCTCGGCAAATTTGACCTGAATGATATCCCTCCTGCTCCCCGCGGCGTCCCCCAAATTGAGGTCAGCTTCGAGATTGACGTCAACGGCATCCTGAGAGTGTCGGCCGAAGACAAGGGCACAGGCAACAAAGAGAAGATCACCATCACCAACGACCAGAACCGTCTGACGCCCGAGGACATCGAGCGCATGATCAACGATGCCGAGAAATTTGCCGACGAAGACAAGAAAGTCAAGGAGCGAGTGGAGTCCAGGAACGAACTAGAAAGCTACGCTTACTCCCTCAAGAACCAAATCAAGGACGAGGAGAAACTGGGCGGCAAACTGTCCGAGGAAGAGAAGGAAACCATCAGCACAGCACTAGACGAGCAAATTGAGTGGCTAGACGCAAACCAAGACGCAGAGAAAGAAGACTTTGATGCCCACAAAAAGGAATTGGAAGACATTGTCACCCCAATTGTCAGTAAATTGTACGAGGGAGCAGAGAGAGCAGCTCCCTCTGAGGAGGGTGGTGACGAGGAAGACTATGACAGGGATGAATTATAAACAGAGCTTAAAGAGCAAGAGACTCTTATTGAAAAAAAAAGGACTGCTTTTATCAAACAAATAAATTATTTGGGTTTCACAAGTTCTCATGACAGTAAGAAGGAAGCTAGAGATGCTACATCAACAGTACAAGTATTTAAAGACGAATGAAATTATCACTGGAGAGGGACGGGTCAGATATGTGTGCAGGAAATTCCTTATGGTACTGCCTCGAGATCTTGTGTGTGAAAAGGTCATTCCGAATATTGCGCAGTTCAACAGAATCCATTTACACATGCAGTCTTATGTATTCATACATGTATGTTTTTGCTGGCAGTACTTCAGTATCAGTCCTCAAGTCGGCAGAAATAAAACACACTGTAAGGTGTAAATTCTGTTGAAGGAAATGCAGTATTATCTTGAATGCAAAATAAGGCATGGCATGGTTTTAACTTAAAGCTGTGGGGAGCTGTTAGCTATTGACAATTTCAGAAAAAAATCTTCCGTAGGTTGTACAACCCTATTGGCTTTGCCATGTGATGGATGACTTTTTTTAGTGCTGTCACACTTTTTTTCTTAATCCATGTTTGAAAACGCAAGTGTAAAAAGATCAATTTGAACTGTAATATGCTTGTCTAAAAAGTTGTTTCGTTGAATTTTTTGTTCAAAACCAAATTATGTTCAATACTTTTGTTGTGTGGGAAAGTTTCTTGTGTGACAGTTGGTATTTTGACAACAATGTTTGTTCAAATGTTAACATTGAAATACAGATAAAAGTATGGGCAAATTCTCACATACCCGTATTTAACTTGACCAGATTTTTTGACATACTTTTGCATTGCTCAAATTTATGTTGAAGTTATGGTACCGTTAGTCTATTCGAGCAAATTTGCTGATTAATTATGCAAAGACAACTGCATCTTGACCTCTAGATTTTGACCAATCAGGGGGTGCTTTCTATATTGGGTCTTCTGTCATTCACCTGTTGTCGGGTCATAGACATGGATAAAAAAAAAACAATCGATAGACTCGGCAACAAAGGCTGTGTCACGTACGCGCCATGTATTATGCTGGTTAAGCGATACGCGCCGGGCTGTTGTATTACAGAATTGACCAATCACATGTTTAGTCCTGATTTGGGAATGAAATAACGTCACTATTTAGTAAAGTCAACTCTGATTGGCTGAGGTGCGAGATTGCATAAATCTGCATGCTCTGACATATCAGACGTTATACAGGAGACTTGGCTCCGTGGATAAGGGGTGATACTCAGACTATGGTACCAGCTGCTTGCCTCCCTATCATAAACCATGATCAAACTTGAATGCGAGAAACATGGTTTGATGAGAGATAATTAAGGCATGTTATTTACATGGACATAATGTACTAAACTTAACCTTTACACACCTAGTACAAGGATTTCAATGTGCCCTTCACACATCATAGATGTCAACTATAGCTTTGTAAATGTTTTGCTTTAGGAACAAGTTTTCCCTTTCCATACTCACTTGTGTCTTTGATATCGTTCGAGTAGTTTTCATTTTGGTTCATATTTTGCAATCTTCAGGTAAAGTTTCCATTAAAATGAATAAATTTTACAATTACTTGACTGACTTTTTGGTGTATTTATTTGTCATGGATTTCATATCCGATATGCAGGACATGTTTTTTTAAAGCGCTAAACTCTAGTCTTTGGGTGTGTGCTAAACAACCACCTTTTTTGTTTTGTTTGGATTGTGGCATTCGGCGGGGATATAGCCTGAAGTAATGAAGGGAATTACAGTTTCGAGAGAAACCCCAAAAATTGGAGGGGGGGAGGGCCTAGTGAAATCATGAACTACACGTAGAGGAAAACAAAGGTTATGTTGACCATTTACATGTAGATAGTGTACACTTTATCAATTTGTCCCCCGTGCACGTGACGCGTCAGGTAAATAAATTATGAACGATGGTAATACATAGGTGGGAGCGTACACCAAAAATACGAGGTTGCTGCTTTTGTGCACCTGCGTCAAGTATCTCGACGTGTACACACGTTAACTTTATGACACGTACATAGAGAACCAAGTTGCTTTAATTGTAGAGGGCGCACTGCACCCGTACCCACGTGCGTTGACTTCGCGATATCGTACAGCATACACTACGTAAGGGATCAGTGCGCGGACTCCAAATATCAACACTATGGCAAGGAAAAAGAAGGTCAGTTAAGAATGATTGACCAAATACTTGATTGCTGGTCATTGAAATGTATTTATTAGGCGTTTCTGAGATCATTAGTTCTCTCGGAGGTAGAATTACCTCATGGTTCTCGGTTGCAAATGTGAATAAAATTGTGCATATTTTACCTTTACCTATTGCGTTATTGGCATTGGGCGATTGTGTTGTCATGGTTGTCATGATTATGTAGGCCCCTTACTCATTCTTAAATGACATTTTCCACCTTAAGCAGTCAACTTTTAATTGCAATGACTCTATCGGTGTAATTTAGAAAAAAGAGAGTATTTTTTCCTTTCAACCTTTGGCATGTTTCGTGTACAGAAAATGCCGGCAATCGTGTAACTAGTCACAGTGTAACGTTACTAACATTACTAATGTTCCTAACGTCGTTATGGCCCCTGTTTTGTTTCGATCAAATTAGAATCAAGAAATTTTTTATTACTAAAAAATGTCATTGTCAACCTAAAGCAGACTTTGTTCCTTCCTCCATGCTCAATGTAATGACACCTTTTTGGTAATTTTTGAACAGTTTCTTGGGCTTGGGGTAGAAATTACGATTTTCTCCGCAGTTTACGGGCCGGTTGGTGCTGTGCAGCGCAACTTGCGTGCTCACAGTACATCTCGCGGTGATCGCCATCTTTATTTTTGTGTTGTGTTTTGTCATTGTCATCATCATTTTACCCCCAAATTTCCCTCAAAAATTCAAAACCCTGCCCTTCTATGACTATATGTTCTTACTATATGTCTCCAACTAGCTTGGTTTGTCAAATAATTTAAAAGTGGATTTTGTTCCCTTATGGGAACCGGGCCCGTAAATGCCACGCTCCCAGTCCCACAGACTTACATGTTTAATACATAAGTATCCTCGACCCTCCATTATCTGTGCAGGTAACGCTTGCATACGCGTGCGCTTGTCGCACACAAATTGAAAGTAAATGTGTAGAAAAGGGACTGCGTAGCTTTAGACGGCCTGACGATACTTGTTTTCCATTGTGCAAATTCGCCCAAGCAGTATTTGCGACAAGAATTTTTGAGAAGAATTCCAGAAAAAAATGTTGCAACCTGAATATGTTGCAATGTTGCAACCTGAATATGAATAAATAAATTCCTTCTGAGTAATTACTGACTGTTTATCTTGATGCTTATCTTCTTTTTGTACACAAGGGAAAGGGAAAGAAAAAGGCCAAACAAAATCTGGTCACTGCAGAGAGTGAGTATGGCAAGGCACCCCACACATTTGTCTTCCACAGAGGTGTAGTTGGCAAAAGCATCTTGCAACTTCTTCTTGACATCAGACGGACAATGGAACCGTACACTGCAGCCAGCCTCAGGGTAAAGTATAGCCCTGGAAGTTCCTGTGACTATGGCTCGAATACTCAGCTGAACCACCGTGTATTTTGTGAAGAGGATATAGAATTACTTCCTTCATCTGCTTTGAGCAACACTGACAACATCTGGGCCTACTATTAATGTTGTCCATTGGGTCGGGTTGACCAGGCTAAACCGACTGGAAACAAATTTAGATATAAACCGAATCCGAACCAAAATCCAACAAAAATTAAAGCAAAAACCAACCCAAACCGACCTGAAACCAAACCGAAACAGAACCGACCTGAAGGAAACCAACTTTCTGGCTTGGGCAACTGTGTCCACTTTTTGTGCCTGAACTTACCCGCCTTGCATGAAAATCGACTCTCAGTAAAAAATCGTACGTTACAGTGAAGACTCATAACATTACCTACTGGTGGGCCTTCACGTTATAGACTGTGTGTGGTAGACCGCAAACCACATGCACGTTTGCACGGTGGGTTGACGTTGGTTGTACTGGGCACAGTAACTCTGCAATAATATTGCACCATGCGAATTTCCGAATTGTTAATTTTTTTCAGGTGTATTTTGGATTTTTCACCCGGTGGCTTAACTGACCCAACCTGAAAATCAAAAAGACACAACGAAACTGACCCAACCCGACAGAAATGATGGAAAAACCAACACAACCTGACCCAAAGCAGGTTTCGAGTCGAGTCTATTTCGGTTTTGGGTCGGGTCAATTTTGGTTTCTGTTCGGCTTTGCACATACAACATTACCCCATATCATGGCTCTGCTAATCACAGAATTCTGCACGTACTATTACTAGCTCATACTTACCGCTGTGAGCACACAATCCTTAGTTATGGGATGAACGCATGCACACAAATCGAAATTCTTTGCTAACTAGTGAAATTATGTCAAAAGTTTGCTGGAAGATTCTACGACAGTTAACAAGCTTGAGATAGGTAGAGCCATGAAATTGGGCTCTGCTTTTACTCTGCTGCACCAGGCATCCTAGGGACAAATCAAGGTTTGGCCTGGGCGGATTAGCTGATAGGATCAAATAGCATGCCTTCTTTCAAAAGTTTAAAATGTGGATTTCTTTTCTTACATTCTTGGTTGTCTTTGAAAGGAATCTTAGAATTGTACAGGGATACTAGCTTTGTGAGTACAGGTTTTTCTTTGTTAACCTCCTAAACAACCCCTTCCCTAAGATTTGGCATGCGTCTAGTGTCCTGTGACGTGACCCTTGGTGATTGAAGTATATAAGTCTGATGCATTACGAATGAGAGTACTACAAATTGCTACGTTGTTTTTTATATTTCGTCCTTATCATAACTTCTTTTTATCTTGATTTCAGACTAGAAAGAAGAATGTGTTGAAGGATTTTGTCAGCGTGGCCAGTCCTCTCGGCGTTACGCATTTCATGGTGTTTACAAAAACAGATACAGGCACAAACATGGTGAGATATAAAGGGCTTACATACAGGAATACCCCGCCAGAAGAAAACAAACCAAATATTAACAAACAAGAAAACACTTTACATGTTTTATCAAGTACGGGGTCCGAAGGCTGCCTTGAAAGTTCAGTGTCAGATGTTTTTGTTTGTGCGCATCAGCTACATAGATTTTGCACATGTATTAAAATATGATGCACCTTTAGCTTCAGATGCAGACCTATGCTCATTCCAGTGTATCTTTAACACTACAATGCATAATATCATTTTTTTAAGTTTAATTTTCAGGACAAAACCAATTGAAGATGAAGTATGGATTTAATTTGCACTACTTTTTATCCCCCCCCCCCAGAGAATTATAAAAATCCCAAGAGGACCCACCATCACTTTCAAAGTGACTCAGGTAAGAGTTTGATTACATTCAAGATGTCAAGTTTCCCAGGCTGAATTCTTTCTTTATCATGTAATTTAGTATAATTGTCTGAAGTGAAAATGGACTGTATTTCAACTACTGCAAAGTAGTTGCAATAGACTCAACTGCGTAATTTCACAAGCACTGTTTGCTCAGTGCTGTTAGAGGCTTGGCAGAAAAAAACAAATACACATGCTTATATGTGAAATAACATTGCTGAAGGACAAAACAAAATGTTGAAATTCCAAATTTCTTCAGTGTTTGAATTATCTTGTTGCAGTATTCGCTGGCCAGGGATGTGGTATCGTCCTTGAAGCGCCCCAACATGTACGCCTCCCAGTTCAGGTATCACCCTCTTCTGGTACTCAACAACTTCAGCAAAGACAAGCCACACCTGAAACTCGCTGCTACAATCCTGCAGAATATGTTTCCCTCCATCAATGTACACAAGGTATAAAGGCATGGAAATATTGCAATGGAAAATGAGTCTTGAGTTTTGATATTATTTTTTAAAGTTTGTGGGAGACACGTGTAATAATGAAGTCCTGACTGTTATTGTGGGATCACTTAATGGACAAAAAGACTCCACTTCCCATTTTCAGTGTTCAAGGTGCATATTTTTGTACTTTGTGTAAGTGTTTACTTGCCATAACACCATTATGAAAGTTGGCAAGGGAGTGATACCTAATTATGACAAGGAATGTAGATGATGGATTTTGTAGAATTCAGTTGGCTTCATACTGTGCTGTTGTTGGGTGCTATTGGATTGTTCTGCCCCCCCCCCTCGGTATTAAACTACACAGTGCAACCCCCAAGAGTATCATTGCATGGTTTGTTTTGCTTTTGCAGGTTCAGCTAAACAAGATACGTCGCTGTGTACTATTCAACTACGATCCAGAAACAAAGCTGATTGAGTTCAGACACTAGTAAGTGAAGAAATAGGGCAAAGAAAAAGAAGGATTGACTTTTCAGCTAATCTGAGCACGACTTTTTTTGGATCATCCAAAATCCCCAAACCAGGAAATCAACAGCAGGAAAATCGACGGCACATATTTTGCACTGAACTTTTCAAGGGACATTGAAGCTAACCCCATGTAATGCAAAAGTTGCTTGGATGTACCTTCCTCACTCTTACAAAATCCTCCAAAACCACCTGGAGGAGTTTGAAGGAACTCGGAGGGTTAAGAAATATGACTTATTGATATGCAAGGGCTCAGTGAAGATTTGGTAAAGTGCCTTCTGAGAGGATGGCACTTTACAATTTAGTGTAGCATTAAATTGTCATTTTATTCCTGTTGGAAAAATTTATTTTTTGTCCTTCATTTTTCCCCATTGTTTTTGTTTTTTTCTTCAAGTTCCATCAAACTTGTGCCAGTTGGAATCAGCCGGAGTGTGAAGAAGCTGCTCAAGACCAAGGTACCAGACCTGAGCCGATACAAGGATGTTAGCGACTTCTTCCTCAAGTAAGTCAACGTTTAGAAGACTTTTATTATTCTGTCATAGGAAATAATTTATCATCATGTGGCCCAATTGGTCTTCACTTTGTTCAGGATTTATAACCCACAGCGGACATACTGTTTAAAATTTAAAAGCAACCTTCAATGGTTGTTTTCTTCTGAATGATACCATTTCAGGCAGAACAATTTCAAAGGGTATTTAGTACCAGTCCTTTTTTTACTTTTAGCAAGGATTTTAACCACTAAATCAGTAGGCTCATTTCTCGGTAATCACCAATGTTCCTATGTCTTTACAGGGAATTTTCTAACAAAAGCTCTGGGAAAAAATGTTGCAACCTGATGCTACTTTCGAAACAGAAAAAATACAATTTATTTTGCTTATCTTGTACCTCAGAGAGTATACTTTCATGTGAGAACTGTAAGGAATATGTTGACAAAGTCTTTACGAGAGATTTGCAGGCACAAAAAAATGTCCTTTTTTTCTGTTTCGAATGTAGTGTCAGGATGCAAAATTCTTTCCAAGCTCTGAAGGTTGGTGTTTTAGTTATTGGGCAATGGTGAAATCCAAACCACACTGTTCCACCAATATTGTTCAGTTCAGGCTAGTTCCATGACATACATCCTTCCTATTTACAACCGTTTTGTTACTTGAACTACCATTTGGTTTTTCGTTTTGATGTCATTGGATGACATGTTTGTGCATTTGTTTGTTCGTCTTGTCTAGTGCTGGTCAGTTGTCAGAAAGCGAGGCAGAACAAGATGGTCCCGACAATGAAGTGACCGTTCCCCAGAGTATGAGCAGCAGGGGTAACATTGCTGCCCAGAAGAGCGCGATTAGACTGGTGGAGGTATGTAGACTATAAAAAAAACAACTTTCAAACTACTTACTTTACTAGAACAGTTTTAAATTTCGTCCTCATCTTAATATATGCAGATATAAAGTGGGAGGAAGTGTTCACTGTTTCAAATTCTGATTGATTTCCATTGTTGAAAATGTGTCAAATGGCTTATTACTCATGCAGGCCAATTTGTCATGTAGTCGGTATGTGTAAGCTCAATTTTTTTATGACTAAAACATTTGCCGAGATTCCAGCAGTCTTTCCTCAATGAAAATTAGTACTTTTTTTTTTACATCTACATGTATCAATTTATTTTGTCTTACAGTAGTAGACAGAGTAGTCTCATTGAAGCTTTGTCTTTTGACAGATTGGTCCGAGGATGCAGCTGCAGATGGTTAAGATTGAAGAAGGCATGTGTGAAGGAGAGGTCATGTACCATCAATTTGGTATGTCGGCATTGCGTTACATTGCTTAAATTGTGAATCAGCAATATATAGACCAAATTGGTGACCAGCCTTTACTGAGCTGGAACAACTGAACTCTATATACTGACATGTAGGCTCGTGCACAGGTGGTACGCACGCACTCAATGCTCCTTTAACCACCCCCAATCCTTCAAAATCCAACTGCATGTTTTGTTGAAATCATTTGGAGTGAGTACTGCGCTAGTAAAACGATTATGTTTTAAATGGGATTGGACATACCGAGTCCAACAGTTTGGGTGTTGAGTTTGCCATACGGTGTTGGATTTTGCAAAAGTTAGGAGGGTTCTCAGTAAACAGGCATGCAACTTTTCCTCAGATCTGCTGATTTCCCCGCTTTTTACTTCAAATTAAAAAATACTGTACAAAGCCTTGTGTAGTTTGGAATTTCCTCATTTTTCTCTAAATTCCCAGTTGCATGCCCAAGTAAATCAAGGGGGTGAGGGTTAACCAAAAGGGTCACCCAATGCATGTGAGCCTCTGCGTCAAGACTGGTTCTTTCTCAGAAATTACCTTTTTTTTCTGAATTAAGGTAGATACATTGCCCGTATTATGCCGTAGCAAAGGATTTATACAGTGTTGGTACTGGCCGTTGGGCAGTGTTCTACAATGTATATTCTAGTTGTGCAATATTTTTTAATGTGTTCAACACCTTAGATGAGGATGACCAAATCTTTATCCAGTGACCATTGGCGACTCTTCGTGAAACAGTTGTGGCATAGCTGCACTTCCTGCATTTTAAAAAAAAATATGGAATTTCTCAAAATTTGTCAGTGGATAAACCTTACGAAAAAGGGCAGTGAGAACAAAATGAAATGAAAGGAAAATGCATTGCAGGGATTGTCCAAATACTGGTGGTCATTCGTTTGAGCAGTTTTTTTATGATTTTGTTTTTGTTGAAACTTGCAGTCCAAAAGACTTCACAGGAGATTGCTGAAGCCAGAACCCTTCGACTGCAAAGAATGTAAGTCATTTACTCCCCCAAAAGGAAGTAAATATTCCTTTTTCTAAATCTTTGTACTCTTGTCTCTGAATTACCATAGTGTGATACAGTTCTGAGTAAAAACCTGTTAGTTATAATGGGAGCAAAGCTGTTAACAATTGTAAATGGTCTAGGAGTTCATTTCAGTGTAGTTCTGTTGCAACCTGTAATGCGTTCACTCACTTTGTTCAATTCATCCTTCGTTTATTGATGATATTCATTACGATTAAAAGCTGGTCTTTGCTTTAACCCTCCTATGCAAACATACATTCTGTGCCAAGTTGTCCTTTCAGTCAAAATCAATCAAATGACTGTTTTCAACAGTTAGAGCTTCCAGCCTACATAAAGCAGGATTGACTGGCTGTGACTGTTTATACAGCTATGCCATAGGTGATTCATAAGCCAGCTGTGTCTACCACTTGTCTGCTTTTGTCTGTTGACTGATATTGACTAGTCACAGTGCTTGCTTGAAATATGATCTGACTGTTGGTGACTAGCCTGTGTAAAAGGCATGGCAGGGGAAGAGGATTTATTTTTTGACTGTCTGTAACTGCTCATATATCATTTTAATTATATTTTTAGTATTGGTTTGTAATTTTTTTAACTCAGTAATATGCAAATACGATGATTTTGATTTTTTTTTTGTTCAGGAAAGCAAAGGAAAAGCGAAAGAAACTTCAAAAAGCAAACGTTGATTCAAAGACGAAACAGAAAGAAGAACACAAGTAAGTTGAACAAAGCTTCGCCAGTAAAACTTTGAAACACAGATGTCAATGATGAAAACTTCGCGAGTGTGCTATTATTCTTATAAGGTAAAAAGATAGAAACTGAAAAACTAGATACACTAATGACCCTGATAGGAATTAATTCCAGGATCATTAGTGATTTTAGGTGCCAAAAAAGAAAAAACGCACAACTCTTTTGCCCTGCACCCGATTTCACGAGCTGCTGACGGCGTGTAACTGAGGTTATGGCTGGTGTAACATCAAGCCCAGCTTTCCGACGCATCGTCCATTCCATTTCCAGTTGATTGTGTTGTTGAGCGTCAGAAGTTTAAGTGACTTTAACACACGTCGCGTCGCAAGGTTAAAGGTCTGTCTAGTGGTCGAATGGCAAAATAAGAAGAGTCATTTCTAAGCCAGTTTTATGCCATAAACATTACATTATTGAAATTTCTAAGTAGCTATACAGTCCAATGAGCATGGTGAGAGTTTGTTTTCCTTCAAAATTGCATCGCTTGGCCGCCATTTTGTTTTACGTTTTAACAAATTTCGAGCTGAGATCCGACGACTCTTTGTTGAATATCAGACGACTATTTACTGTACGCTGACTAAATACATTTGTGCTATAAATACACCTACGACGTGTCGCACTTACGACGTGTTTTGTGAAATGGATCGCAGGACGCGTCGCAGCTGCGACGCATCGTAGAGATACGACGCGTCTCATCGCTGCGATGCATCATAAGTTACAAAGAGTTTAATGAAGTAGACATTAAAAATATCATGTTTAGTACATGTCCACTAATTGTAAAGTGATATACTTTAACATCTGTCAACTTTTTGGGGTTTAATTTAGACAAAAATCCCTGGATGGAATCAAGAAGAAGACAGAACAGGAAGAGAAGTCATCTATGAAAGGTAAAAGAATGAAAATGTCAAAAGAATGACAAATGGAACTTGTTAAACAGACAAATACCTTAACCCTCGGCAGTGCTAAACTACAGTTTTGAAAAGTAAGTTTTGATAATTTTTTTAATTACTCTTAAGTTTTTTTTGCCAAAATTGTTCAAACTCCATAAGTGCCCCAATCAGATGTAGCCAAAATATGGCGAGTGTCCCTTAACCCCCGGTGAAAGCATGACCCATATTTTCCAGGGCAAAGCCAGACTAGTGCCAAGCCCCATATGATTGTGTACAAAACAAATGCCAGCGTCTTTGACTACAGGAAATCAATCATCCTTTTATTGTTCAGGATGAATGAATGAATGAATTAATTTCTGGCTAAAACCTGTTGTGTTGGGCCCAGACTATTTCTAAACTTATATTTAGACACTTTGATAAAGGATGTGCTCACCCAACATGATTATTACGCCCAACCCTCATGTACAGTTGAAAACAGTGTCCGAGTGTAACGACGCATGGATTTGGGGTTAGTGCAGCACAGGAATAAACTTGAATTTCTTCCCGTTTTTAACAGTAGCTGTCAGCGAGAAGCAAGAGCAAGAGGAGGAGGAAGTGGATGATGACACAGAGTACTACCGACAAGAAGTGGGAGAAGACCCTGACCCAGGTATTGTTATGCAAATATTCATCACACATGCTCTCTGGCCTTTTACTCTTAAAAATTAACTTCTTGTCAATTTTGTGAATTCACAATCGGGTCATTCCATGTCAATTCAACACGATTTTTACCCGAACCTCACAGATTGACATGATATTTGGTGTGATGATTACCTATATGAGAAACCTCCGAAACGGACTTTGTTTTGCAATGTGGCTCTTTTGTTTTTGAGATAAAGGTCAACAAACATTTTACTAATTAGCATAACCTCCAAACTTTCAATACTTCGTATCTCCAAAAATGTAGCACATATAAGGCCAAAAAAAAAATAAGTCGGTCTCTGGTCAGCGCGCGCGTCGTTTTTTATCATGCGCGTCAATCTTTTTTTTCTCCAAAATGTTCCGCGGTAGCTCCAACAGCGCCCTCTATTTCCGCACCTCCCCAATTTTTTTTACCAAAGAGCACCAAGGAATGGGAAATTGCACCAAGGCAAATGATCGAAAGCACCAAGGCAAATTATGGAGGACACCAATGTACATGAGGACACCAAAAAAACAAAATAGTACCCCACCTTGTCTGTACAATCCAAGCTTGAAGAAAAAAAGGAAAAAAGCAAAACAAAAAAAAATGCCGCGTGGCCGCGTCAATTTCTGAACTTTGGTCTGACCAGAGACCGAATATTTTTTTTTTTGGCCTAAAGCCAAGTGTTGTACATCATTTTACAGCTCTTTGAATGGCTCCTTTCATAAAATAAAACCATTGTAGCATGAAGCGCATGAAAATGTGTCATGACCTTTGACCTTGAATTACAAAAATAAGTACGCTTAAAATTTTCATAAAAATATTTTGAAAAATTAGTTTTTGATGTGAGCAAAGTGGTGGGCACTCTTATTAAACTTTTTAGGTTATGATTAAGTAGTGTTTAAAGCTCGGAGGTCATGCTAATTAGTCAAAAGTTCGTTGATCCGGTCTCAAAAACCATCGAGCCAAATTAAATAAAAAACCAACTTTTGGAGGTTTCATCATGGCCAATCATCACGCCATATATCGTTCCAATCTGTGACGGTCAGGTGAAAAATTGTGTTGAATTGACCCCGAATGACCCAATCTCTATAAACTGGGTGTGTTGATATTCAAGGGCTTTTGTATTTGTCCCTATTTGGGGGTGTAAACATAATGTAGAGAGAGTTTTTCCGTCCATAATTTGTCAAATCTAAAACCCAAAAAATCAGAAAAAAGAACTGATGTACTGTATATAGAGTTCTCAACCGTTCAAATGTCCTATAAATTTAGCAGCTGCAATCGCGTTCAAAATTTTCATTGTACACATGAATTTTTTGTACTATTTGTTACAGCTCTTTTTCCGAAGCAGAAGCGCCTACCAAGGACAGACAAGAGAAAAGCTAGCAGTCAGGGAACCAGACTCCCACAGAAGAAATTCAAGTTCAGCTCCAAGTCGTCCAAAGATTCCGAGAACAAGGTGCGGAAAGGAATGAAGGGCAATACCCGTAGGCAAGACAGCCAAGAGCGGACTTCGTCCAAAACATTCGGGAAAAAGTCACCTTCGATGAGAGCTGGAAAGAAATCCGGGCCTTTGGGGAGAAACGCAAACAAGAAGTTTGGATCTCTGGACCGAACGCAGCGGCGAGGCCACCCAGCAGGGAAAGGGGGTGCAGTGAAACTTAAAAAGGGCAAAGTGGCTGGAGGAAAGGTCATGAAGAAGTCAAAGGTCAAGGGTCGTTAGCATGGAGGTATTTGTGGGGGAACCATTAAATCACCATTCTTAATGACAGTGTCAAATCAAGGTTTCGGTTTTATTGATAAGTATCATTATGACGCGATACCAAATCTTCTGATCTTTGAGTAAATCGGTTCTATTATTGCTGTCTTTTAAACTTGAGTACGATTTCAGTAGTAGGTGTGGGCTACATTTTAAAGGGACACTTGGTCCTGGAACAGCCCAATTGGGCTACAAAACGCGCTTTGAACGAGATTATGTTAACCGGAAAGAACATTTAAAACTAGGATAGAAACATCCACACAACTATCCTTTAAAAACTGGGCGTTTTTGTGTTATTCCTGTATTTTGTGCGTGCTAGAACGAATTTCGGGGTCCACTTTTGCGACCCCATAAATTCGAGCCGTTTGGATGCTAGTTGTGATTTCATTCGTACGCGTAAAGTGTTCGCCTTTTGCAGACATTGAAGAAACCACAATTTTTTGCATTGGTGATTGGTCACCGCTGTTCCCGAGACACACAATGTGTATATCGTACACTGTATGAGAACGACACGAAAAACGTATTTGTACTCCGTTGTGTCCGTTTCTCAGAAACGGTAAGACATTTGGTTGGTTTCCTTTCAACCACATGTTTGAAATAGGATAAGTAAACAATCCAAAACATGAAATTTTCGGGGATTTTAGGACCTAGTACCCCTTTAAGGCTCATGTGATATGTGAGGGTCACCTTCCATCTAGGGTCGTTGATTTATCCATGTTGGATTGGTACATGGCCTGGGGGGTAATGCTAGAACCATTTTCAGGGTTTTAGATTATGCATAAAATCTAAAATCCTAACTTTAAAAGTGGTCAAACATTGGATGGCTTCATAATGCAATGTGTCTAAGCAGCATTTAATGATTTTTTTTCTGAGTTCAGCTTGGTATTCCAAAGGGGACACTGCTTTTCAGTCTAGTTTGGGTTTTCATTGTCCCAAGGGAAACCTAATTTTATGCTTTCTGTACCAGACTGTATTGTTTTTAAGGTAAATGTACTCTGAGGTACTTTTCAGAAGAATAAAGATCATTTTGAGATGTAAAAATTTGCCCATTCGATTGTCTGTTTCTAATTGTAAATATTAGTCTGTATAGTTGGACACTTTTAGTACGTAATTGTTTTTGGGTTCAGGGATGTATTTTCCCCTCCACTTTTTGATCGGAATGGGCCATTGGATCCCTTCCCCCCCCCCCCTTCCCCCACCCCCAGTTTTGTGGTGAGAAACCAGAAAAGCCGATTTTGATGTTTTCTTGTAACTCTCCAATTGTCAAAAATGTATTTAAAGCAGAGAACAAACGGTACAAAAGATTTAAATGCACCGTTTTGATGTAATTAGGTTTTATTTAGGGATGTAAGCACGCAAGTTTTGTATCCTAAACAGCGCCTTTTTATGTAATCTGGGGTGCTAATTCTTATCCAGCCACCCCCACTTTCCTGCTTTTCGAATTACCACTGCTGGAAGATTTTTGGTCATCCCTTCCCCCCCCTCTCCCCCAGCCTACACGCATTTACGCCAGTGTTTGGTTATGAATATAAAACAAGCTTTGGGTCCCCCAAGAAGCTTTACTTAAGGTTAGGGCTTAGTGACTGTAAGTACTTATTTATTTTGTGAGGCTCTATTTCCAGTTACAAAGACTTCAAAATAACTTAAATTGGCCAAACCACCGTTGAAGATGCCCTGACCCCCCTTCCCCACCCCCCTTCAATGTCTTCTCCCTGAGCTGAATTGTTAAAAAAGGAAATGACATAAAAGTATACGAAATAGTCATGATGGGAATTTGACATTACGTTAGAATTATGGGGTAAAAATGACTGCGTAAAACTTAGGGTAGAGTGTATGCGTTAATGTGCTTGCTTTTGTTTTATTCATATTGGCCCCCCCCCCGGTCCCCGGCCCCGGCCCCGGCCCCGCGTACCGTGCAGAAATACGTGTAACGATTACAATCCTAACCGTAGAGGGCGGTATAATCACGGCTTGCAAATGCACCAGCATCGCGGTACCACCAGCTTGGCGGATGTGTGGACGCGGTGGAGGAGAAGACGCCGATTTGCAGTTATTTTTGCAGCTTAAATAAGACCTCACTGAACAACGTCAGACAGTTTACTATTGGTAGGTGATCTTGTTGATCAAATTTGCAAATAGTTTGTCGTACATTTGGTTATAAGACTGAAAGCCATACCGTCAATTTTAACACGAACAGGCCCCATGTAAAGCTGTCCAGTTTCCGGACATAGGCCCTATTTGTTAATTAATGGTTTAGGCCTATTCAGGGGCATCACCTGGATGTTTTATCATTGGGTTGTTATTAAGGGCTGGAGGAAGTTATTCACCAAAACCAGCGCCAGCAGCCCATTGGCAGGTCCAAATTTTTTTTCTCGAAAATGTGCAATTTTGTCCCAGTTACACACTATCTTCAACTGGAATTCACCCAAACCTTGCCTGGAATAACCACTACAGAGGTCCTTGAAGTAAAAAATGATCCACGATGAAGATTCAGCCTACAATTGCAGTGAAAAAAAGGAGGCATAAGCGACAACCGTGCGGTCATGATGATGCCCGCAGTTTGTTTTTGCACAAACAAAGTGCTGTCGAGTACCATGCACAACACAGCGAACCACCAGCCACACTTGCCAACTGCACGGCGCGGCATGGCGCTGAAGCGCGCATCCGACGACTGTTTGATGCACTACTGCTGCACTAACTATGAGGCTTCACTCCCATCACAGCAGAAGTAGAACGGCAGCCGAAGTTGGCCGACATACAGTCGTCGGGTGCGCGCTTCAGCGGCATGCCGCACCGCGCCGTGCAGTTGGCAAGTGTGGCTTGTGGTTCGCTGTGTTGTGCATGGTAATCGACAGTACTTTGTTAGTGCAAAAACAAACTGCGGGCATCATGATGACCGCACGGTTGTCGGTTATGCCTCCTTTTTTTCACTGCAATTGTAGGCTGAATCTTCATCGTGGATCGTTTTTTTTTACTTCAAGGACCTATGTAGTGGTTATTGAGACAACTCGACTCGGGACAAGTCGACCATTGAGACAACACGACCATTGAGACAAGTCGACCGTTGAGACAACTCGACTTGGGACAACGTGACCGTTGAGACAGCTCGACTTAATGGAAATGTATACACGCGGAGTGGAAAAAGTTGCATAAATCTGTGGCAGGACCGGTCCCGGGTGCGGCGCAGGCATACTCGATGCACAGAGTACGCTCCGATCCGGTGGCCATCGCGTCGGGCCGGCGCGCCCCTGGCCTGGCACGTGGGCACGTCAACCGGCACGGCAAGTGGGCGCACAGGCCCGGCACAAACGATGTCACCGTGCACGGTACGGCCACGTTGACTGACCGGGGATGGGATAAGCGGGCGCACAGGCCCGGCAAAAACGATGCCACCGTGCACGGTACGGCCACGTAGACCGGGGATAAGTGCGCGCACAGGGCTGGCAAAAACGAACGGGCAAGATTACCATGTGCGAAGTTCACTAATTTTCCTCTGTATTGACTAACAAGCCCCCAGATAGCAATTTCATGTCATCAAAGTCAATTTGAGCAGTGAGAAAATACAAGCATTTTCTTAGAAAACACTTAGACTTTTTCAGTCCAATCTCATAGGGTTTGTACACAGGGTGTTGAGTGAACTTCGTATATGGAAATCTTTCCAACGAACGATGTACACGGACAATCACGCTGCGCTATATCGGCTCTGTTACAATTATGTAACAAAAAAACGTCATATATCATAACTCCCAAACGGCGATCAGCCGCCGTCAAAATCTCCGGTACTATCCCAGAAAACTAGGCCCAAAAACATGCGAGTCGACTTGTACGTCTCAACGGTCGACTTGTCTTTCCATTTATCGCACATTTGGTCGAGTTGTCTCAACGGTCGAGTTGTCTCAACAGTCGACTTGTCCCGAGTCGAGTTGTCTCAACGGTCGACTTGTCTGACCCCCATTCCAGGCAAGGTTTGGGTAAATTCCAGTTGAAGTTAGTGTGTAACTGGGACAAAATTGCACATTTTCGAAATTTTTTTTTGGACCTGCCAATGCTGCTGGCTTTGGTGAACAACTTCCTCCAGCCCTAAATGACAACCCAATGATAAAATTTAGGGCTGGGTAACTCGAGCTAGGACAAAGCGCAGTTTTCCCCCAAAATCCCTTTACTTTTCATGCATATTCTCAGTTTATCAATTGTTCGAGGGTGAGCAGGAACATTTGCCCCTAACAGCAAAGACTAGAGTCTCTAGAGTGAATTTGCGCCTCTTTTTCTCCCCCCCCCCCTTTTTGTAAAGAATGTTGCATCCTGACGCTACTTTCGAAACAGAAAAAAGATTTTTTTTTTTGCTTATCTTGTACCTCAAAGAGTATACTTTTATGTGAGAACTTTAAGGAATATGGTAGATGTCCCAAATTTGGCACCATAAGAGTCGATTTTTATTTTTCAACATATGCTCCCGTCGACACACATCACGTGGGCATAGCGCATGTTGCGATACCAAAACTAAATCGATCCCTAACCTGCTTTGGTAATGTCACATGACTTTGAAAGACGTTCATGTTGTCTTGAAATTCGGCACCCTGTGCCTAAGTTCGGTACTGCGTGCAGTCACGTGCTTCTGCAGTGGGCAGCACCATGTTTCAGCGCATGGGGAAAAAGTTGCGTTACGCACACGTTTACTATTTCACTATTTATATAGTTCACTATTTATATAGGGGTGCCGAATTTCGGAACGTGCCGAAATTCAGGACGTCTACCCTATGTTGACAAAGTCTTTAGAGAGATTTGTAGGCGAATGTGTGGCCAACTTAGTGAATTTTTGCATGTGTGCTGCATGTTGAAGCCCTCAACCAACACGTGACATGTACAAATTCATAAAGTTGGCCACACATTTGCCTTCAAATCTCTCTTAAAGACTTTATCGCCATATTCCTTACAGTTCTCACATGAAAGTATACTCACTGAGGAACAAGATAAGCCAAAAAAAAGTGTTTTTTTTTCTGTTTCGAAAGTAGCGTCAGATTGCAAAATTTCCCCCCTTTTTTGCTCCTTTTGTTGGGGGGGGGGGACATTTTCTTAGTCGGAGTAACTTGGACCCAACTTATTGCCTTTTTAACATTCGGACATGTTCTGGTGATAGTGGGGTCCAAGTAATCCGCATATATGCCCGACATCAAAAACATCAGATTTCACCCTGAAAATGGCCTCCAAATTACTAGATACGCCACCTGAGGTACAAGTAGACATCGATGATTAAGATGGTTGTACTGAAGTTTAATTATGATCTGGATGAAAAGTGAAATTTCCCGTTCAATTCCGAGAGCTCGCCTTGCGATCGTGAACACGTTAATTTTCCGACTCGAGTTTGAAAACGTGATGTGGAGTGCCCAGCGTTCCTTCAATGGTCCCCGTATCCCGAGTGCGATTCCGTTACCAAGCACGATGCATTGATTATGATAATGAGTAGACTATATCTTGTTTGTAAACACAAGTGCATTTCGAACGATGACAGGGAGTCGGGAAATAGCTTGAACTGGTTTCCGCTGATAGCTGCCCTAGCTGCCTCCAAACTACTACATGTAGATACGCCATAGTGCGACACAATTCTGCCATTGACCCCAAAACCCGACATTGCCCGACAAAAACATCAGATTTCACCCTCAAAGACTACTAAATACGCCACCTGAGGTACAAGTATTGATCGATGATTATGATCGAGGTACTAAAGTTATTTACGATCCGGATGAAAAGTGAAATTCCCATTTAATTCCTGGCGATCGGGAACATGTAAAATTTCCGACTTGCTTGAACAATGCAATGTTGTCGTGCCTGGAGAGAATTGCAGGTGCGTCATTTTGAAGAAAACAATAAAAGTAGGTAATTTCCAAAGAAGCGTCCAAAGAACCATTTTTGAAAATAATGGTTCGTTCGTGAATGGGTGCGCACAAAAGTTGAATTATAGCATATAGGCTAAATGAGAACGTGTCCCGGAATGCTGATTTCGGGTGCAATGCAAAATATGACTCGGCAACTTTTATATTGAAATTGAGATTCTAGAGTATTTTTTTCTCGGAATATACAGCATTCATCAAGCTAAAACTTCATAGGGTTTTGAGCACTTCAGTTTCTTCAAACGAAAAATGCACATTATATATGATATACATGTACTCCACCTTAAAACCCCCAGATATTACCATGTATATCTTTGGATAGCACCAAGGCATTTTCCTTTCCAAAGAAAGAACGTGGGTTCTTTGACAATATCTTGAGTAACGATCTGAGTGAATATACATACCTTTGTGTTTTTCATTTCAGGAAGATGGCACCCTTTCATCCAAATGGTTCAAAACTTGAAGCGTGCGACTTTGGATTGTGACTACTATTTTTTTTTTTAGATGACCGGTAACTTCCAGTAAACACCATGAAGTACATAGCGAACTCCGCTTTGCGCGAATATGTGAAGGAGGAGTTGAGAGTTTCCATATTTCAAATGGTAATTTTTTTTTCTTTAAACAAAAATCCCTTAAAACTCAGATTCCCGAGCTTTTGTCTTTTGAAGAGCAAGTTAACTGAAGATTGCATGTTACTTTCGAAATTATTCCATCAATCAATTTTGCAATGAAATTTATGTAAGGTAACAAGCCAGACGTAAAAAAAAAAAAAATCTTCAAAAATTGTTTGATTAATAATAGTTCAGCTTCTCTTGGACGCCGCACTTTCCACTGAAGACTTCATTGGTCAGGACAAGTGATGAAAGTATTTTCATTTATCAGAAATAAAACTCTACGAGTCCTCAGACATAATATGTGAGGCGTAAAATTGGCCTCTTTCATTTTTACATTTTCAAAACTTGAAACTTTAAAGGCCTTTCTGGCAGTATTTTACTGCTTTGACACGTCGATAAATGTGAACTTTAAACAACCATAACCATAACCATAGAAGAAAAAATATAGGGTAGGGGTTGTCAAAATAGGGTAGGTACATGTAGGGTAGGTAGGGTAACCGGAAGCAGAAGTATTTTTTGTTTGGTCTAAGCAACTCATCCCATTTGATCTTTGGGCAGTTGGGTTATTTTATCTTCTCTGTTTTCCTCAGGCACACAAGTTAGCCGTACAGACAGGCTGTGAAATTCTGGTCAAACTGGAGGACTGTGTGGACCACGCGGGCTGCCAATACTATGCCACAAGAACCCTGAACCTGCAATACATGGACAAGGGTTTGTCCAAACAGCCGTGGGAGGTCATGGTCTCGGGAATTTCAGGGTTGCCCGTGTCCAATTATGGCAGCCAGAGTGAGGATCGGAATGGAAGCTTGACGGAGACTGAAGACTATGAGCTGAGCAACGACCTGGGCAATTCGGCCGAGATGTCATTCTCCAATAACCTGTCCTCAGGATCCCTGGCCAATGTGTCTGCAGTGAGCCAGGGTAGCCAGCAGAGTGGCCAGACGATAGTGCATGTGATCAAAACAGAGCCTGGTAACTCGCAGTTGACCTCAGCTGCCGACGGGGACTCTTGGACCAAGACCACCGTCACGCTGCCTTTTCCAGTGTCACTCGAGTCGGCCTTGAGCAGTCAAGGTGGAGAAGGAACTGTGGATGCAAGCAATCAAAATCAGTCCATGGATGCAGACCATATCCAGCAGCAGATCTACATATATGCAAACACCAATACTGAGGTGAAGGAAGAGGAGATGGATGAAGAAGCTCCACAGGATGATGCAGCTGACGACACTGCAGATCCACATCGCCACCGCACACCGCCCTCGCTCAACTACCAGTGTAGCTTGTGCAAAAAGCGGGTGAGCAGTGTTGCACTGCTGGTCCGTCATGCCAAGTTGTACCACACCAGCGACGAGAACATGCGTTACCACTGTGTCCCCTGCGACAGGGAGTACAAGCACGCCCGGCACCTTGAGCAGCACACCGAGTTGCACAGCAAGGCCAGCTACAGATGCTCCACGTGCTGCAAGGGCTTCTACCGCAGCTCCACACTGCGGGAGCATGAGCTGCGGGACCACCAGGGACGCTATCGTTACTATTGCCCCAAGTGTCACAAAGGCTTCATGCGTCCCAGCACCATGCAGACTCACTTAAACCGCACCCATCCTGGCTGGTTCAGCAAGTCCAAAGCCTCTCCTAGAGCAGCCGCCAAAATGTCCAAGCCCCCAGCCAGTGTTCCCCGGATAGTGATACCAGTCGACAAAGACGGGGAGGAGCTGAACTCCTTGTGTACACAGGCAACCAACGATGAGGTACCATCAACAAGCGCTGATCAGGGGCAAATGACCGAGGCTACTGACCAAGATGTAAGTACAGTTTGTATGCACATCTAGCAATGGAATAATCATGCTATTTGAGATCCAAAAGCTATTTTCCTTTTCCAGAAATAGCAGCGCTTTGCTGTTTTTTCTTATAATTCCATTCCCTTTGCATGTAAGTTTTAATACCATTTCATCAAAACAAAATACACCATGAAATAGGGCTGTCCCAAATATACAAAATTGTCAAATATTTGATCATCAATCGAATACAAATTTAGCTTTTTTGTCGGTTTGAAAGTTCAAAAAGAGAAATGTAAGTGCGCACTTGAATGTGGAGTCATTTGAATCGTAAAGTTGCGTTTTTATTGTCAGATGATACTTTTTGTCGACAGTAACTTTCTTGTTGACATGTACATGCATTGATTTGTCCCATTCTTTTAGCTGGGTAAAGTCCCTGCACAGTTAAAGTACTTACTGCAATTTCAAAACACTCCAGCGTTCAATAATATCCATCACCGCAATCAATTTTTAACCTGTGTGTTTTGACTAGCAAGTAAGGTAGCTTCAGCTGGTGTTTGTTAAACTTGATCGGCAAGTTTTGTATATTCGAATATTCACTGAAGTGCAGTTTGGAATAAGTATGAAAGTGCATTAACGAAAACAAGAAAAGTACAAGGTCAGTACTAGAAAAGACATGAAATTAACACATGATTTTTAGAATTGTTGATTTTTTTTGGTAATAAAACAAGCTCAGTCGGATCTTAGAAGCTGTGAGCCAACGAATTTGTGTTCATGCATGAGTCACGTGATTGTTCCATGTAATTTCTTGAAGGAGTAGTTTTTGAAAAAAAAAAATCAGGTTTTTGACCCCAAGATGACCTTTGACCCCAGTTTAGTCATGTGGCATGTTGGGGCTGGGCTACTGATACTATTGGTTGAAATCAGTCAAAATATGTAGGAGCATAGACAATGTCAACGTTTGTTACTAACTAACTAACGGACTAATGGAGAGACAGGATGATTTGTTGAGCTGCTATCCCGCAGCTAAAAATGCAATACAAAGGAAAAAAAGGGGTCAAACCGGGTCATGTAAGAAAATTTAATCATGCGACCACTAATCCTGATCACCTTGAAAGCAACAAAATATTTTTTTTTTATATGAAAGTAAATCACATGCTCCATCATTTCTTTAATGTACATGTAGCTGATGTTTCTTGTTTTCATGAATGTTGCACACTGTAGCTGAAATGACTGTTTGTTCATTTGTCGTGTCACTATCCAACTGTGTTCTTGTACATTGGTGAGCACATGTCGCATTAATATAACTGTATAAAAGTGCATTGTGCTTGCTGCATTGTGTCAACTTGCTAAGCTACCATTTGCTGTACCTTTCATCTTTACTGTTGCTGTCTCTCCCTCTCTCTCTGCTGAAGTGAATCGTTCTTCTGGTGGCCTTTTGCCCCCCCCCCCCAGCTTCAAAATTACATTGGATATGTGCCCCCCACCGCTCTGACCCATAGTTCTCATTCTGTTTCTTCTTCAGAGTGGTGGGGTAGCCCAGTCCGATTCCGAAAACCCACGGACCACGGTTAACGAAGAGCTTCGGAACGCAACCCAGAGGAAGATGATGAAAGTGGTGTATCAGTGCAAAGAGTGCGGCCGCATGTACGACAACGCCAACTCCCTTGTGCGCCACATCCACGACCGGCACGACAGCCGCACCAAATTGCGGTGCAACCAGTGCAGCTACCGGACCAGTCGCACCTCAGACTTGTCACGCCACAAGAGGGCAAAGCACCCTGCTGGGGGCACCTCTGCTGCTCAACCCAACAAGGGTTCAGAGTAGGATCTGTTGACAGCTCTGTGTTGATGATACCAACTGACGGAGTAGTTGGCAATTGTACATGGCACACATTGATCACAGAATAAACTTTTCTTCCTTAATCTCCAGAGAAGACTTAAAACTACTGAATGAAATTCCTTCATTCAATCCAAATTCTTTGCAGTGGAATGTGCCTTTACATGGAGTGGACAAACAGCAAAACTGCATGTCATCTGTTTATATTGTAACATACATACAACCTTTTTTTTACTGTAAAATAGCATGATAAGTCCTACCAGTCTTACCTGTGAATTTCGAAAGAAAACTATCTAGATGTTAGATTCAATAACCCCAAAAGTTAATAACTTGCACTTCATCTACGATATTCATAATAACTTTTCACAAATCTCTTTATAAAATTTCGAGGAAAAATGCCCCAGATTGATGAATATCGTTTAAAAGCTTTTGCCTCCTGACAGAAAAGTTTAGACTTCTGCCTTTTCACTGGGAGTTTCCACATATATGCAAAGTTAGGAGTCAAAACATCAGTTGGGAAGGCTTTGAAGGTTTAATGACTATGACCGCGTTAGCGCCAAACTTCTGATGTTCCAGATACATATATATTTGGGCATCTTTTTGCCTGTATTTTCTATCCAAGACAAGTTGAAGGTGATGAAATGGAGAGTGATGCAGATTTCAACTTTGAAAATATGAATGACATAGTGTATGAATGACATAGTCTTCCTATGATGGCCAAGCATCTCTGCTGTGTATATTCTGTGTGGTCCTCGGAGGCGATTTCTGTCCTTTCAGTCCACTGACTATTAAGTGGGCATTCATGAACCAATGGATAAGGCTGTGGAAGAACATAAATTGTACATCGTTTTTTTAGCAAGTGAACAAGAGAAATGGGTGCTTACACAGCCAGGAATTACTAATGTGTGTATATTAGGCCAAAAAAAAAAATAAGTCGGTCTCTGGTCAGCGCCCGCGTCGATTTTAAGCATGCGCGTCGATCTTTTTTTCCCTCAAAATGTTCCGCGGTAGCTCCAACAGCGCCCTCTATTTCCGCACCTCCTCCATTTTTTTTTACCAAAGAGCACCAAGGAATGGGAAATTGCACCAAGGCAAATGATCGAAAGCACCAAGGCAAATTATGGAGGCCACCAATGTACATGAGGACACCAAAAAAGCAAAATAGTACCCACCTTGTCTGTACAATCCAAGCTGAAAAAAAAAAAAAAGCCGCGTGGCCGCGTCAATTTCGGAACTTTGGTCTGACCAGAGACCGAATATTTTTTTTTTTTCGGCCTTACATCTGTTGTGCGTGTACAGTGCATCAGTTGGTGAATGACCACACAATGGGTTCCCAGCCTTGGATGATCTCCTGTACAGTTGTCATTTCTAAGGCACATAATGGCAGTGCGTCGCTAATGGAACACTTTGCTGTCTACATGTGATGCCTGCTGGATATTTGATTTGACAGCGGTTCTACTGTCGTCACCAGACAAACTGGCTGAATTCATGGACAAGGAACTTAA
Organism: Patiria pectinifera; assembly: GCA_029964075.1. NCBI lineage: Eukaryota > Metazoa > Echinodermata > Asteroidea > Valvatida > Asterinidae > Patiria > Patiria pectinifera. The sequence continues at coordinate 15,970,101 of CM057138.1, read as the reverse complement.
CATTCGGAAGCTTCACTTCAAGAAACCTGTCAATAACTCCTGCTGTTCTGCTTTGTGACATTTCACCAGTAATATGAAGAGCCTATCAACATCCCCATGATGATCTTAAGTCGCGGACAAATTTTTTCCCACATTTGTTATGGGACAGCCTTCTTTGTTTTTTTTCTTTCTGCAGGTTTTTAGGCCACAAATAGGTTCCATAGCTGCAACAAGTATACTCAACAAGGCAGTAAGTGGTTATTTTTTGTTCAAAACTCCTTAAAAGGGTGGTGTTTATTACCCTTCTTCTTAATAACAAAGCTCTTTATTTCACCTTTCAAAATGTTAATGGCTTTCTATATAGGTGCAGGGCCCAATTTCTTGGCTCTGCTTACCGTTTGCGAAAAATCCCTTCTTACTGTAGCAGAAAATCCTGTGCTCACGGTAAGCGTATTTCACGGGTTGGCGAGGAATTTTGGCGTCTGCGCATGCGTACATGTTGTAACTAAGGACTCTGTGTTTACGGGGTTAGCACAGAATTTTTTCTGCTAGCGCGGTTAGCACAAAATGGTGATTGTAAGCATGCATTTCTGTGGTTAACAGAGCCATGAAATTGGGCCCATGTACTGTAGAACGTTGTGTTGTGCAATTTAGGCAGATAAGATATGGAAGGGACCAATTGGAGTTCACTATTCAAAATGTTTTACGCAGCAGACCCAACACAGTTATGAGGAATTGAACCTGTTGTATTTAATGAGAGCCCCTTTTGATTGTGTGTGGATTTGTACTTGATGTACGGTAGTAACTGATAAATTGAATCGCCATCTGGCATATAAAATTAAACAAATTGGAATGGCTCTAAAATACTAATAGGCTGGAAATAAAAATTTGCAGAAGGTCTGGCACACAATAAACTACTGGTTTGAAGTTAACAAAATTTTAAACCCATTTTCATCGATTGTTGGGCCAAAACTTTGCATTGCCCAGATTTAGGTCAAGAAGCCAACCCAAACGGGATATTGTGTTTCAGAAAACTATAAATGCAGAATGTGTACTCCTCTTTGTAGGCTGTAGAAGTTAGAACAGGTTTTACTTAGTCCACCTGTTGATATCTTTGTCTTTTTTTTGGTCATTCAAACAGATAATAAGAGAGCGCCTGTTGCAACAGTGAAAGTGAAATCCTGAGTGTGCAAAATAAGTCAAGAACTGAATTCGCCCGTAAACCTTGAACAGTATTTTGGAGCAACCAAAGTGTATGGTCTGCATATGTCTACAGCATGCAAATGTCTGTAGTATGCAAATGTCCATAGCAAATACTATACATGCACACTGTACGTTAAAGACGAGGATGGTTTAATGCCTTGGCAGTTGGCATTGGCATCTTTGTACATTGTACATGTAGGTACATTTTGCTAGATTTTGTATCGATGACTAATAAATTTTTAATGATATTTATCTATAAAACCAGTAATTGAGAGATGTACAATGTGTGTATACAATGTATGTAGACCAACTTTAACCCCAACTCCCTGATTTACTCAGAACCATACCCATCCTGGCAAATTCCTGCACCATGTGGGAAACTGCACACACATATTTCTGACTTTGATACTGGAGGTGTGCCAACCCAGTGTAAAAGACTGTCGGTTTTAGGGGTAACTGCATCCATCCTGACAGATTCTAACAAAACATGCCGTTGGGGTTTGATGGATTGAGTTCTGTTAGGGTTAATAATGGTTGTTACCCGAATCAGATTTGGATCAGATTTCATTTGTAATTATTTTGTGTCTTTGGATATTCTGTCAGTAAGAACATGCTAAGGCCAAAAAAAAAAGTCTCCGGTTTCTGGTATGGAGCTTGCCCAAAAAGTGGTGCGGCGACGCGGCTTTTTTTTTTCCCCTGACTTTTTTGCTTCAAATGTCAGCTGATGACTGCAAATGGTGCCCGACTAAACTTAGTGAAAATATATGGGAGTCCAGAGAGGCCACATAAAGCTTATTCTCGATCATAACCCCATCTAAAAACACGTTAAAATTGTGCAGCAGCAGGATTCCAGTCAAACCAGTGAGTTTGGCGGTTTTGAGACATCATCTTTCATTGAAAAAAAAACTTTTTCATTTTGCCGACGCGCATGGCTACGGCGACGCGCGCGCGCGCATACCAGAAACCGGAGACTTTTTTTGGCCTAATGCACTTGCTACATTTATTTTGTTCTTTGGGTCTAGTTCCAGCAGTATTTGCAGAATAATATTGCCTAACGTTTAGCAACAGTCAGGAATTTAACTTTTGTGAATATTGTTTGATACCATGGCTATGTGTAATCTTTTAGATGATACTTATAATTTTTTTTCTTGGTTGAACAACATAAAAGTGACTAAAGCCAGTTTGTGTTCTGAATTCGACTTGCGACAGTCTTTTTGGTTTGGACTAAAACTCGATTTTATGCATGTAACCATATATATTAGCTTTTTTTAGATAATTATTTAGATGTTTTTTTTGTAGTAAGGATTCTTTTCTTTCAAAAGTGTATAATAGTCGTAAAAACTTCATTTCTGCAAATTTATAGGGTATGCACAATCATTTTTAAAAAGAGATATTTTAAGCACAACACAGTTGCATGTTGTTAAGCTTCCACAACTGACATGTTAATTGAATCATGAGTATTTGAAAGTAATTGGGGGGGGGTGTTAACAATTTAAAATTTATTTGTGAAACTAATCTTTTGTTTTTGCTTTGCTGTGACTGTAAATTTAAAATCATTAGAGTGAGCACCCAAGTGGAGAAATATTAGCAATTGAGGTTAGTGTGAGTGAGCATACCAGAATATTCATGACTAGAATTTACCGATTGTATGGTTTGAAAATTGAAATGAAAATGGGTAAATTATTAGTTTTAATCAAATTATCTCCTTTCAGTTGTAGTGGGCTTTAATGGGATTGGGCATTTTTGAGGAATATTGATAAAATTCATTTAACTTATTAAAGAAACAAAAAAATGATTTTTACCCAATTGTCATGCAAATGTTGAAGCACCGGGCGTTTTTATTTGAAAAGGTAATGCATATACTTGGTTATATTTAACAATTATTGTAAATAATGCTGTTTGAAACAAATTGAGCCTCGCTCATGTTTCTGGAAGTTTGTTTTAAAGAGAGGAGATCATGTTCATCAAAATTGTTGGAAATATTTTTTCAATTTGCAATTGTTTCCATTTAGTTCCGGAGGCGAGAACTTTGTTCTATAAATGATCGTGTGTGGGTCCAGATGATTCCATTTCCCCTTTGTAATCGAATGATTTAAATGCAGTTGCTTATACACCCTGGCATCTACTCCATTCAAATGCAACTTGAAATCAATCTTCTTGCTGTAAAAATAGAACAAACAAGATTTCCTCAAAAACGAAATATCGTCGGGTGCCAGGATTTCAGTGTGTACTCAATTATTGATGCACCGACTATCCCAAATTCAAACGTTCTATTTACATGTGTAACTAAAATAGGTGTTTCTTACCAAGATAAGTTTTGGTTTTTATATGGCAAAGAAATCGTTATTTGTAAAAAGAACCTTTCAGTAGTTTATAATTCTATTGTTTTTTTCCCCAGCTTTGCATCGTAATGTCGCAAAAAACAACACCATTTGGACTGCAGAACGTTTTCAGTGTCAATCATGAAAATGAATTGTAATACTTGTAATTGTAATATACATTTAACAATTGCTTACTTTATCAAAACAGTGTATAATATGTATCTAAAAAACATAACCTGGACGGAATCGAGTTCATAAATTTCTCTTGTAGATTGTAGGATTAAATTTTAAAAAATGAGGAGAAAAATTGCGGGGTCTGTCTGTGCTTGTTTGTGTCTATAGGAGATATAGTTATTTAAACTATAAAAAAGGGTTGAGTCAAATCGTGTTTCGAAAAAAAAGTCGAAAAAAACTTTATTAGCATTTTAACTTGCCATGCATCCAAACGTCTCTTGGGCCCACGTGTGCGGCGCGGCGGAATGAAGCGTGTGTGGGTGATGCAGCATTTACCCACATGTTTGGAACCACTGCTACTGAAACTATACTCACAGAGACGAAGTTAATGTACCCCAGTTGCGTGTAAAATGTCCACTTCAATTTACTGGGGCATTTTACAGGAACGATATGGGGGGGGGGTTGAAAAATCCACAAAATATCAGCAGAGTGTTTAGGGGTCGCTGAGGGCCTCAGAGCAAAGTAATTTGCCTAAAGGCGCCTCTTTAAATACCCATTTATTTTGTTTTACATAAACTGTTTTAGGTATAAACACCTTACGGTAAAACCCCAGGAATTGCAGATTTCCAAAAGGGATTTAAAAAAAAAAACCTGCTATGAGGAAAAATCCTTACAAAACATCCTGAAAAGGGGAAAAATTCTGACAAATTTCACATCTGACTTATTAAAGGGAATGTACAGCATTTGCTTTTGCTGCAATTTTCAGAAATAAATGGATTTGGAGGATTAGTATGTTATAGCAAATATTGTTACACTGACTTGTTTCACTTTGTTGGCCTGTAAATGCTGGAAAACCAAGGAAAAAAAATAACGTTCCTTTAGTCTGGTTCCCTGGCCCCACTTAAGATGAAACGGAGCAATTTATAGACTTTGGGGAATAAAAGTCAGAAAATCAGTCTAGCAGGCTTGTACTCCTTCACAGGTGTGTAATCATTATTGCAAAGAAAATGCGGAATATCTAAATATGAAAAATTAGGAGCAGTTTTTGAAAAAAAAGCCAGTTTCTCCAACGCTGGTCGGCCGACCAGTGTTCGAAAAATATTTTTTTTTCTTGAAAAATGTCAGCACACCAGGAGCCACGATTTTACAGGATACTTTAGACAGTCATTCCCTAACAATGTTCGCAAATGTTGTATATTCCCTTTAAGAATTTTGAGGGCGTTCTCAATAGTTTAAACAACACATAAATATTTATGAAGCTACTCGAGCAATAGGCTTAAGGCCAGCTACCCTCGAGTCGAGGGAGGGGGTGGGGGTAGCTGGCCTCAAGCCTATCTGGACCAGGGAGTACACAATTGTTCCTCATCGTCATTCCCATATTGCACATGTTTCAATTGCACTTTCCTAAAAATTTGCCATAAAATGATTGTCCGGTTCTTCTCATCAGTGCAGTACTCTATATTATGACGTCATTTGCGCTGCGCCATGCAGCACGCTACTAGAGGGTGCTCTACTTTTCCGCGTTTTTGTCAAAAACAGTCTTTTGGGCAAAATTTAATTCGAATTCTTTCAAATTTGGTTAAAATATTCTTTGAGTTACCTAATTCGATAAAAGAGCAATAGGCATCCGACTATCTTATTCCCCCCCCCGCCTCTAAAGAAAGTTTTATTTTTCACCCTAAATCGGTTCTTAAGTACTTATGGTAGGCCTATTTTTTCCATACCAAAACTGCCACGAAAGTAACCCCCAAACTAAGGAAATTGTGGAAAAACAGGACCAATAAAAGTATCTATTTGAGCTGCATGCATAGGATTCCCAGCATGAGGGTCGAGGGAGCCGATTGGGGGGGGGGGGTGTTACGGGGTTTCGGAGGGCTGAGTCGAAAGACTCACTCCGACAAATTCGCAATAGACCTTATTCACGAGGTAGAAGCCATTTTCGATTGTGGTCCCTGAGTCTATTTTGTTAATGGGATGCTGCCAGAACATTTGATGATTGGAGCGCATTCCAAGCCTCATTTTCATTTTTTTTTTAAATGTTGCTTAAAACATTAGGGTTTATCACAAATTTTAAATTAGTCATCAGCCTGGAACAGACTGGTATTAATTTGTGATAAATTTTGATGAAGATTTTTTTTCGCTTTCAATTCGATATGGCGCAGGCTCGTGGATGAAGTCTATGGGTCCACTTAACAACTGTCAGAAGTTTTATCAAATGTTCAAGAGCTTTAACTGACCCATAGTCCAAACCCATACCTCTTTTTAAAGGGTTCGTGTAATGTGATTTTAATCCAATCCTTAGAAATGCACTTTTGTGTCCCATTAACCTTATTTTCAATAGAGGGCCGGGTTTGCACAGCCGTTTCCCCACAGTAAACTTATGCGAGATTTGACCTCAGTGAGGTCATGTCGTTCATCTCTCTTATACACGACTGATGGCATCATACATAGAGGGTATATTTTCATTTTGCCAATTTTAAAGGCATTTTGGTGCCTTCTTGGTTTTTACGCTAATTGAAATATGCATGTTCATGAGCAAAAGTACGATAAAATTCAGGCAGAAAACTCAATGTTACAGCTTTTTCAGCATCAACATTTGCCACAATTTGGAATATTTTGCTGTCGTAAATTTTCCTTTCTTTGGTGGTTTGTTGTTGTTTCAGTACATGAAATTAGGACAATGAGCAAAGCTTTTCCACATTATGTATTCAATAAGCAATTTTGGGGTTCACAATTTTAACAGAAAACCACCAAACTTAAAAGTGTCTTCCTGAAAATCCCAGCAACAGCGCCCTCATTTGTAAAGAAAAGCAATGACAAATTTAAATGTTTAAAAACTACGCTTTTCAATAAAATTGACCAAAATGGGATGTCAAATAATTTTCATATATTTAAGAGGAGTAGAAAGTTAATAGCCCCATGCTCCTTCGCCGGTTGCTGCATTGATCGTTTAGTAGTTTAGTAAAGGAAAGAGAAATTGCATTTTTTTTAAACAAAAAATCAGCCATCCCTGGGCCCCCAGCAAGCCATGCAGGATGGTTAATGGGCCTGCCGGTATATTCGAACATCTCGAAACTTCAAATAATATATTTTTGCATAAAAAGGGCCCGTTCCAACAAATTTTCTGGTATGATCAAAGTGCCAGAATGTGGGGAAATGTTTTTTTCCGGCTTGAACGCACACGCTGTTGGCGCATCAAGCGCACATGGGATGGTTGCCCGGCAGTACTCGCATAATAGACACCGGTGCTCGTATTTCGTGAACGATTTTGACAACGATTTGCCCCCCCCCCCTAGTTTCCCTATAGCCTTTACACACTCTAGACTATTGTTACTTCACCCCCCCCCCCCTTAGCTCGACTAATTTATAGAATTCCGGGAACGCAATGCTATGCGTGGACGGGACGGTTGTTCAATAGGTTCATAATTGGCTTGCCGTTTTAATCCCTCCCTGTATTATAGAACCCAATCAGCCAGCCTCCGATTCTCAAAGCTTTTTTTTGTCTAGGCCTAGGTCTTTGCCCATTTCAAAAGAATATCCACTGGTCACGGACTAAGCACATGCTCATTGTACATGGGTGTGCATGCGTGTATGTTGTCCCGTTCACATTTCGTAATGTAAAAGCTTGCCAGTGAGTGTTGTTTGTGGAGGAAGGCGTCACCCAGTTTACCGAGGGGCTTGTGTGCACTCCGTTGACTCGGGTTCTTAATTATTGTGTAACTGTTCAAAAGTGATAAAAACGCGGGATGCCACCTCCTTCGACGCACAAGACACACAGAAAGTGACCTGCCGCACACGCTAGTATAATTTTGTCTGACAAGTTTCTCGGGAATAACGCGAAATAAAAAGACCACATGTTACACATCAGGACGGCAGCGGCAACTCCCCATTACTGTTCCCGGGATTCCAAGTGCAAGTTAACCCAATGGGGATCTTTTATAAAGTGTGCATTCTACTGACAGTGCTCCATTCTACAGTCTCTCAAGGTAAGGTCACAGTGGTTTTCGACATTTTGATACAGGAGGGGAAAAATCGGGAAAGAGTTAACGGAAAGAATGTTGCAACCTGACGCCACTTTTTTCTTCATATATCATCCCAATTAAGGTCAGTAATTGCAAAAATGTTGAAGACACATGGATCTGAGACTGAGAAACATTAGGAAATATTTAGAAAATGTTCTTGACTCTTCACATAGACTTTGTACACAACTCAACGGCGTCAGGATGCAACATCCCCCTGCAAATTGGCCCTCAGTTAATTGCGCCATTGCTCTATAACTTTGATGCGAATGTGTGAAAGTTTTCCTAATACTTGTAAAACGTTGCTGGAAATATCATACACTTTCAATTCACCAACCTCGTTGGTCTCCTTTGTTAATTTTCAATTTGCACCAGTATAGATTTCAATTGGGTGCAGTTTACTCCACGAAGTACCGGTAACGCTAGCCCCATAGACCCATAAATGTGGCCAATTTACTGGACTATCTCCGTAAATAAAGGCCACACTTCCACTACTCACCCTCTTTATAGGCTAATCAGAAAGTGCTGCCTTTTTCAAATGTCTGATTTTCGTGAAATTTCATGTTGAAATTTTGATACGTAAACGAACCTGGACATTTCACGAAAATCAGACATTTGAAAAAGGCAGCACTTTCTGATTAGCCTATAAAGAGGGTGAGTATGCTTCTAAAGCAAAAATAAACTACAAACTAAGCCTAAATGTGACAATCAAAATTTGACAAAATTCGACATGTTTTTTGTACATGGTGGAAGTGTGACCTTTATTTACGGAGGTAGTCCAGTAAATTGGCCACATTTATGGGGCTACGGTAACGCATATACAAAACACCCATGTGTTGTATTTCTCTCCAATCTTTTCCCATGATATTTCTATTCCGAATTCGTTTTTCTCTGAGATAGTGAATGGGATAGCAGTAGCCCATCATGAATAGTGGGAGAAAATTATCGCTAACACTTCGCACGTCCTTGCCCTGCTAATTAACTGTAGTGTAAATCCACCATTGGAATAGGTGAACAACTCATATAGCCTTTTTAATCTGTTAGATCTCTGGTTTGCATGGCATTTTTACTGAATATACACAAGAGTATACAATTTTACAGCATAGAAAACTATGCTCCATCAAGATAAAATACTCATGTTAAGTAGTTTTTTGATAAAATTAAAGGATATCTGACTGCACAACTGTTTTTTTTGGGGGGGGGGAGGCACCCTGTACACGTAGCATCCTTTACTTCATCTGGTCTTCCCAAGCAAATTCGTTTTCATCATAATTATGCATACATGACTTGTATGTATTCATAAAGGTTGACTCTTACTCAATCATGCATGTGAAACTCCTAGCTTAAATTTAGAGCATTATGACGAGCAATTCATTTTGAACATTTTATACGTGCAGTATCGGGCATACGCGTACAATCTTTGATTTCCTGTATTATTAAGCTGGCATTGTTTTTGTGTTGATTGGTAATGACAGGTAGAATTATTAGTTAGTTTGATATAGTTATTAAACACGTGTAGTATGGTTTGATTGATGGTATGGATGGTTAACCAATTCATTGGTTAAGTTGGTTCATTGGCTATTTTGTCCTGTTGTTTTAATTGGTTGGTACGGTGCTGAACGTTAGGTTGAATTTCTACCATGTTTGACACAGTTTGATGTTTTTCGTGTTCATATAACTTAGCATCCATAGGCCCTATAGAATCAGTCCAATGTTGAGATGTGCTGGCAGTAAGTTTCATAACGCCTACGATGAAACAGCAAACTCATTTTCTCACATAATGGTATATATATACACATGATAAGACAGACCTAAAGCCCCTTTTCAACCGCCAAGATTATCGCCGATACCAAACACACCGACCACAAGTACCGCCGTGTATGTCTTTCGTGTACTAAAGCAATAGTGCAAATCCTTCGAGCAAATTGTCGCGGTTGCATAAAATGTGGACACACCCACTTTAGTGAAAGGCAAAGTCGCTTTTCAAAATGGCTTACGACACTGAGCGCTTTGGCAAACATTCATATCACACACGCTCCGTTAGGTAATGGTGTGATTTTTGCGGATGTGCTGTTGTCAGCAAAAATTGTCACCACTGTTTGCGAGAAAAGACGGGCATGTCAACAAGTGCGAGTGCACGATAAGCTCTGGCCGTCTTGCATAAAAGTCTTGCATGAAATCTATCAAAATGATCCCTGCCAGAGATTAACAATGCGACGCCCAAAACTGCGACGCTCAAGGCACATGGAACTTCTCTTGCGTTTCTCTTCAAAACGTTTTTTTTTTCGCCAGTCAGAATCGGAAAGTAGGTCTATAGGCTCTTCCCTTATATGCGTTGACAATCAAGTAACAAAGTTGGTGATTATCCTGTAATAGCGAGAATTTCTTTTGGGGAGGGATCGCGGGTCGCGACTCGCACTTATTTTCCCGACATTTTCCGCAAAGGAGTAGAACATTGAAAATGGTGGAGAGGGATGGACATCATTCGACGCTTGTGGGCGCTGTCCGTGATAATCATTTTGACGCATGAACATCCCTAGGGTAAATTCTACTATTTTAATAACATTAAATAATACATATTGGCATGGGGCCTCTTTTCGTTCTTCATCACACTTTGGGGTAATGGGAACACCCTCCCTCGTTGCTACACTATTTGTGATATATGATTTTTTTTGTAAAAAAGAAAGAAAGTAGATGTATCAAACTGTAGCAAATAATAATGGTAATATCTAGAGTAGCCAACTATGAAACAATGTTGACACAAATTTTATCCATAGCGGGCCAGGGGCGAAATCCCCCACAGTAGGGCCTATACATTTTCCGACATCATGGGCGCGTAATATGTTTTTTATTGATACATGATATATTTTTTTGTATACCGAGCCTGTAGGAGTTTGTAGACTGCTGTCTTGCGGACGTGTTGACACCAAATTGGTGCCAAAAGTTGGGTGGGGGGCTATTTCCCCACCTCCTACTGCAAGAACCCTCCCTCTTCAACAAAATCTGTCTCTTTGAGGGTTATGACTTCCATATTACAAAAAGCTTTTCAATGAAGACCAGTCGAATACACACCTACCAAATAGACCAGACAGTCTATGCTACAAGTAAGATTATGCACCTGCTAAGTCTCACGATTCAGAACAACGCAAATCCGCATATTCTGTAGAAGCTAACGCATGAATGGAGAATGTTAAATAAAACTCATTCAGGCCCAAATAACTGCGTTTGAAATACTCAGAGATTACGTCGTCACTTCAAAAATAGTACTGAATTGACAACAAAAAGACTTCAATGGCTTCTCAAATGACAATGTAGCTATTAGTAGGGTCTTTCACTAAATTCAATTCGTATGTCCTCCAGGATCTGTATAAAGGACCGTATGTGAACAAGACTCGACTACGGGGGCGTACGTGGCCCGGAAAGAATTGGAGATATCGCCACATCGACAATGTGCATCACAAATGAGATATACATGCATAAGTAATGGCCTTGCTGCATGCAAAATAAACTGGCGAAATATTTGTTTTATTTTATTTCTTTATTTTATTTCTTTAACGAAACCAAGGATTCCTCAAAAGTGCCCTAGGCACTGTAGCCCGAAAGCCTGAAGAAACATAGCGAGGAAACAATAAGAGATTACAGTTTTAGAGGTGGGAGGAAAAGCCCAGAAGAATATTCCGGGAAAAACTCACGGACTAACTGAAAAACCAATCCACATATTGGCCCAAGCGGGATTCGAACCCAGGTCACAGCGGTGGAAGGCGGGGAAAGTACTGCCGCGCTACGCCAACCTGAATCCCAACCTGACTCCCAACCTGACTGATGTAGTGATGTTTTTAGTGGACATTGTCCATACATTGCAAACACTCCCGCGTTCGCATTCTTGTCATTTCTTTTTTAATAATCCCTTTAAGGCCACTTCATACTCCATGCAAATGCAATGCGATTTTGACGTCACGAAGCATTCGCTGCGAATTTCGCCGGAGTTGAAATGTGCTCATGACTTGTGGACATGTTTTTCTTCAGTGCACAAATGGCACAGCACTCAGCAGCAGAGTGGGCCAAAATGCGTGGGCGATGTTACGTAAGCCGAAAAAACATCTTCACCTAGTATCGCTGGCGAGTTTTTCATCGGTTGCTATGTGGTTCCCTTTAGTATACTTTCAGATGAATGCACAATTAAGTTGGTCGTCATTTGACTACAGGAGCGCTGTTCAAACTTGTATGCACGTCATGTGCATCATTATGGGCGTTTGTCGCTCATTCCGCGTAATAATACAGTGTAGCATTTACGTGAAAACATAATGGCAGAATCATATGGCTATCACACCAATTTAATTACAGTGCACATTTATGTACCCTGGGTTGAAATATATACGGATTGTGATAAATTATTTGGAGGACATTGCCCTTTGCGTCCCTCTCTCCAAATGGACATGCAATGTCCCCGATAGGCCGGGTTCGCCGCCCATGTTACGCATAATACAACACAAGGGGCATCTAGTAATAAAACACGCTTAATTGTTAGTATTCCCCCCAGCTTTTACCAACATTTCAACAACTGTTCAAAACCTGTAGAACATCAGAGACACTTGACATATTATTATTACGAAGTTAATGTAACAAATACATATTCTTCGAAGTGGGTTGTGTGAAAGAAATCGATATGCTCCTATTTGTTGTTGGTCAATTTTGTTGAAACATGTCGACAAGCGTATACTCTCACTACATTCAGTACCATAATCCAAGGAGATATCATCTATAAGTCTATAACTGACCGGTACTAACCCCCCCCCCTACCAGTTTTTAAAAGACAGATGGTCAGTGTCCATACCCTTCCAAACGGACATTCAGAATACCAAAAACAAATCGTAAGATTCCCTCAAGGGCGCCACTTGAAAAAAAAATAATACAACTACTGTCCTACAAAACCATCCTTCATCTCGACGATATCTTTGATCCTTGAAAGGCGCAATGAGGTCAAGAGGTATTGCCTGCGTTTGGTTCTCCACAATGCGAATTTATATTTTTTTTCTCCAAAAATTCTCGGCTGGCATGGTGCAATCCGTCCTTTCACGTTAATTATCTGTTTGTTGGACTTTGATGGCGTTGCAAGGACTTTCACAGTCGTGAGGTTTTGTGATTCCAAAAGATTGCATTTGTTGCAATGGACATTTCACAGGTTCTCGATATGTATGGTATGTTTTTTTTGTTTACGGAGATATAACTTTTTCAATCCAAATCAATGCTCAATTCAATAAGATTCTGCATGTTAGTTCAGAATGAACCCTTGAGGGTTGGGGTAAATTCCGAAGACATCGCACTTTTGTCATGCAACGAGTTGATTTTTTATTTTTTTTTAAATTGAATTCTAATTATTCAGCATTTCACATCGTTTATAGAATCAAACTATTTAATCAACAATAGAGCCCATACAGATTCTTTAAGACATCCCGAAAATATTTCTTACATTGCAAACTTTCCCCCAAATATTCATCTTTTCTTTTTTTGCGACTGGCATATACAAAATGAACCACATTTTCCCCCAGGACATAGAATTTTACCAAAAATTAAAGAAAAAAACACCTTGAAGGTTATACACCAGTAGATGACTTTATCATCAATGATAAATATTTATCATTTGCCTTCAGTTCCCCCGCCACCCCCCTTTAGTGTGGCAACCCATCAGGCGCCCCCAGAAGTTTAATCCTTCGTTACGCCACTGAATGGAGCAAACAGTTGTGGTATGCTAATTCGTGCATGCACGCATACCTTAATTACTCCATTGAACTTATCCATCAGTTCATGGTATACATTAGCCTTTCGCCCATGCCATAGTGGTTTAGAGTTGCGGAGTTGCGGAGTTGCGAAGCCCTGGGGCGCCTGGAGCAAAGATTAAGTCAGGCCCGGCAAAGCCGGGCCACTCGTATACCGCTTCGCCACTCGCATGTGTGGTCTCCATCTCCGGTCGCTTCGCGGTTTCGCCGCTTTGAATGCGGGCAAGTTAAGCCACGATGGCCTTGGTGAAAGGCTAGGTATACATCTGCTGTGTATTTGATCGACACATGCAGCGATAAGGTCTTATTTTGCAGGTTGGATCAATACCTAGGAATTGAGGCTGTTCGTCGCGGAATTCGAGATGATCAAAAACACATCCTAAAACATATTGCATCGATGGGACTGCACAATTCTGGCGGGTCGCTAGAATGTTTGGGCTCGGCGTGCCAAGCAACAGATCGAACACGAATTATACTTTATATCACCCCCCCCCCTCCGTTTTCTGAATGCTAGATCCGACTTTGATGTCTGTGTTCTCATGTTACCAAACACGTGTCAAAATGGCTTTCATCAATCTATGAGAAGATTTCATTATTTTTATATCTAGGCCATCAGCCTGGGGGTTTGGTCGGTATCAAATGAGGGGAATAATGCTCATTGTGATTTTTGGCATGGTATGTGTGATAGCATTGCAGCGGTGGCAGCTTTTTGGGTGCTATCATCTTAAAAACTAGGACCGAAGCTGATAGCCTAATCAGACAGACGTCCTGAAGAGGTTTTGTATTCCGGGATACAGTGATGGCGGCGCAGTTTTGATGTTAAATGTTTGTGTTTGTTGGTTACTTTTCTGCTTCTTAATTTTGCTGTTGTTGTTGTTGTTGTGTTTTGTTAACCATCAGTCATTAAAGGTTTATGACACTTTCTTAACCGCTACGTCTTGAAATTAGTAATTGATGTTGGAAGCCCTAACCACGACATAGCCAAAGTACAATGCATGACGCATTTATATGCACGGGGATGGATGCTACATCCATAGCCCAAAGAGAAGAAAAGGAGTGAGACACTTGTGCAAGTTACCAGAGTACCGCGTTGCACTATTGCGCAAGAAGGGTTATTACACCAGTAATTCCACATACCCATGGGCGTCGCCAGGATTTTTTCTAGAGGGGGGCAAAAAAAATTTTGCCAAAAAATGCTTGTATTTCTCAACACATTCTCGATTTATCAGTTTTAGAGGGGGGCAGGGACATTTTGCCCCCCCCCCCCAACTCATTAAATTTACACCACTTTGTCTTCGCGCCTCTTTTTCTTTTTTTTTTTTTCTTTTTTTTTCCTTTTTTTTTTTTTTTTTTTTTGGCAGGGGGGTGCCAAGTGCCCCCTTGCCTGACGCCCATGCACATACCTCTTCACTATTAACTTTAAAGAAATTCGATATCAAAGGCGGTCAGGCAGATACATGATAACTCTTATCTGTTAAATGAGTACATTTATTCTCTTTTATAAGTGTTGGTCACTGAAAGTTGCGTCACATGAAATTTCCTTTCGAGTGGTGAAAGATACTGTCACAATAATAATAATACCTATAGTACCGGTAGACCTTCCAGGGGCTTTAGATAAGATACGTTGTGACATCTCTAATGCGTCCAACGCGCAATTTTGGCAAAAACCAAATCTTTTTGTTTTGATTTGGAGGTGAGGGTGGAGGAAGGCCATGGTCCGAAACATTATATGAGAAAAGGAGAAAAAAAAAAGACAAACAGTAGAATCCCACATATTGTTGAAGAGGATATTGTGTTTATGACTTTTAAAGAAGTAACTCTTCGCATATTTTCCCCCCTCAAATTGTTTTCTTGCAACATTGGCTCAGTAAGTGACAAATTTCGGAACATAAAATGTTGCAGAAATCATCGAACCATCGTAAGTTCGTTATAACCGTTATGAAAACAAGCGATGGTGGGTTGTTGAGCTCAACCGGTGATCGGTCTTCCTCATTGCTCATCACTGCCCTTTACTGAGGGGCCCTTAAGCCTGTCTTCAAACACCCACACAATGCAAGCACAATAACTTTTACGTAACGGCCCTTTCACCGAGAATGCACCACACCCAGATGTTTCAATGGTAAACCTTGTGTCAATATGGATTTGTGAGCGGTGGGAACAATAACTGGCTAACTGGTGGACTGAGTGCAGAAGACCAGAGTGGGAATAGCAGGCTCAACATAACTGCTTCCAACGAGCACAAAATTGTTGTAAAAAGTTGTAAAAAGACAATGTGGGCTAGAGGGACGAGTGAAAGCAAACTAAGGATGATTACAAAAGGAGAATGTCTTCAGTAACTTCAATCTTCATTCTGTTATTTTGGATGGGATTTTCTCTTCCAGTAGGCCTATCCATAACAGCAGGTGCGTGATATTACATCAACGGTTTTGAAAATATGAGTTGTGTTATTGTGTATGCATTTTATTGCACGTTATTCGGTTGTGATACCGTAAACTTGGTCTATCAAACTTTAACATTAGTTTAGAAATTCATGGTCACAAATAATGTGCGACGATTGACTGCAAATTTGTGATGACGTTTAAGTTTTTATTTAGCCCCATAAATGTGGCCTGTTTACTGGACTACCTCCATAAACATAGGCCACACATCCACATGTACAAAAATGTGTCGCACCATTGTGATTTTCACATTTAGGCTTAGTTTGTAGGTTTTTTTTGGTTTAGAAGCATACTCACCCTCTTTATAGGCTATAAATCAGAAAGTGCTGCCTTTTTTCCAGATTCATTTGCACACGTTTGTGTATCAAAATTTCAACATGAAATTTCAAAAAATTAGACATCTGAAAAAGGCAGCACTTTCTGATTAGCCTATAAAGAGGGTGAGTATGCTTCTAAAGCAAAAACCCTACAAACTAAGCCTAAATGTGAAAATCAAAATTGGCAAAGTGCGACACGTTTTTGTACATGTGGATGTGTGGCCTATGTTTACGGAGGTAGTCCAGTAAATTGGCCACATTTATGGGTCTAAGTTTTATTCAATGGGACTGGCATAAATAAGAATGGAAATGTTTGGGGTTAGGTGGGTGTGTCACAATACTATATTTCCTACGTATATTGCTGTGGAGGAGGAGTGGCGATCCCCTCACAGCAGCATGGGCACTCCGTTCCAGTTGACACAGGTTCGTTCCCCTTATTGAGAATCACCCAGCGACGCCTGGAAAGTTTCCTGGGAAACGCGTGTTCCCTGTGAACTACTTTCATAAATAAAAACTAGTAAATATATATTACATTTCACCACTAGATTGTCTAGTTACAATGTACTCTGAATTATATATTGGACAAATCGGAGAGCTATAGTTGTCCGAAATGGGGTCAGGATTTTTTTTTTATAGAAATCTTTGACCATACACCTTTGACTTTCTGATTCTGCCTAGTTGATTATGCTAGGGGGGGGGGCCCACGGGGGCTTTCTTTCAGAAGAAACTGATAAAGTCGTGTGAAAGGCAGAAGGGAATGTGCCCGTACGCCCTTATGTGCGAGCGCGTAATCACCAGAATGTGCCAGCAAAAGGGCATATCCAGAAAACTACCTTTATTTTCATGAAATTTAAACATTTACGTCGGAAATTTACACGAGTTGCTCCAAAAGGTACGATTCAGACGTGACACATTTAAAATATGTACGAGTTTTGTTACACGTGGGAGAACATTTTGATTCATAATACGCGTGGGGAACATTGAAGCCTTTCATGTAGTTTTCTTGAAAGAGATTTTCGCGTCAGAACGTTCATTAAATAATGCCTTTCTGCCGGGCTCCCCAGGTTAAATTGGTGCATAATTAGGCTAGTCACGCTGTGTGTTCTAGTGTAGGGACTATTGCCGATATTACGAATCGCATCACCGATTTGCAAGGGAACATCTTGTGGGCCTACTTTGATCAGGAGGGGTCTACATTTAAGTTTGGTCTAGGCCTATACTTGAACAAGACCGGCGTTCAATCAAGAATTCAATATCCAAAATGTAAAGACTATAGCTGTGTACATGGGGCACCTTTGGTTTGAAGAGAGAAGCAGACTGCCTTCATTAATAGACAGAGAGAGGCAATAGCTGGTTCCAAAGTACCAATGGCCATTTTTCATAGGAGTCCAAAAAATTGGCTTTTCAAATAAATAATAAATGAGCTGTCTGTTAATAGGTTGAAAAAGGACGTAGTTTATTTATAAACTAACTCCCCAGTAAAACTCATTGGTTTCACGTCGACTACGTGTTAAAGTTTGTTAGTCCCAATTTATCGGGCGAGTCACTGACAGAAAGTGACCGAATTAGACATAAAATATATTTTAATGAAACTTGTGGCTCGCCCCACTTCATACAAAGAACTTAGGGATAAAGTACGTATGTTATTGACGAGTAACGGTGAACATTTCACGTAATTTTGCATACTTTATTCCAAAGTTATGTCTACGTTAATAAAAAAGATCACAAAAATTCAACTGTCCTCCACTGATCATTACTGCCCAGCGAACTGATGAATTGAATACGGTACCCATTGAATACAATGGAACATGAAGTTTTCTCACATGAATGAACGAAAAGTTGCAAAGAAAAACAGACAAAAATCGCCATCAATATTTCAGGAAAAAAGTCGACTTGTTCCTCATGACACTCATCACAGCGTGAATGCAAGCATGATTGCCGCCGCCTTTATGGTTGGTAACCAACAACCCCCTATATGCTGCATATAATCGTCGTTGCTCTTTTTTTTGAAAAAAATAATATTTAACGACAATATAGGTTTTAACAACCGCGCAGTTGTTAGATGCGAGTTATGAATTCAAGTTATCGGTGCCGCGGCCCGGTTGAAAGCGCTATCTGTCCCTGTAATTTGAAGATAAATAAGATTTGCTTTCAGATCAGTTTATATCATGTCGCTTCGGGCATTTTAATTTCACAAGTTTTCATACTAAAGGTGTAGAGCATTTTGTTCTTCATAAAATGATCGTTTCAGTGATGTTATCCAACACTGAGTGAGTGATTAGTGAGCGCGGATCTCTATTGTGTAGAGATTAGTGTAGTTAGCAACCCAGCAACCTGGATCCAAATGCCTTTCATTGTTGTTTCCGAGCGCAGCGACCATCCTTTTTCTTTTGGAGTCTTGGAGTTCAAACTCCTTGGTCCTCTTTGCTCGGTACAAGGGATTTGTAAAAAAAAAAAAATTTACGGTAACTATAAATTATTGTAAATGTTAACAGTATGTCCCCGAAAAGTGTCCGTCTGACTATTTTTGAAATAACTATAAACCATGAGTTCAATATTATTTTGAAAATGTGCAGATACTCATCAACCCCTATATATGAGTTTCATATCAGTCACGCATCACCACACAGTAATGTCAATTGATCACAACAACATTTGTGGACACTGTGGCCAAGTTCCTTGCCTTATTCAATTTAAGCTGTGTAAAACCCTTCATGTTATGGAAAGGGCTGCAGTTTGGATTGAAATCATTTGCCTGGCTATCAGTAATCATGGCAAGACATCATTTTAATATTTAAGAGCAATTTAAATTCCAAACCACATCAGTCTTTTTTTCAACATGCAGGATTTTACAGCTTACTTATCACAGTACTGGAATTGACTCGATTCCCGCATATAACTTGGTCACCGTGTACAGAAATGTTGCTGTGCTCAACTTCCATTAATGCGCGGCTGAAATTAAATTAAACTCAGAGGGGAAACCGTTGACGCCAAGGCTTAAAAAAAAAACCAAAAAGGGGCAAAAACAAGCAAGACAATCAAAATTGACCTTATATTGTTTATAGTTATTTTCAAAACAGTCAGACAGACATGTTTTTGGGACATACTGTAGAGCACAAATTATGGAAAGGGAAGTAAATCGGGGTCTGCATAAGGTTTCTTTTGTTAAAATTAGCATCGACCAACGTATTGTTAACAGCGGTGTCGAGTAATTAGTTCGTAAACAAATCGCATTCTATATAGCGGCCTATAACCGTAAAGGGATCTTTTCAACTTGTTGCCAAAGCTAAAAAGTGTCCCAAAATACAGCGGATTGCAGACGCCCAAAATAGAACAATAGTTTTTTATCCATTGAAATAAAACACACAAACTGAAAATTCCTTACGAGAAAAAATGGAATCGAATGAAAACACGGACTTTTATTGTTAATATTATTCAGTTGCGGTATCGGCGTTTTGGGGTTCGGAATGTTATAATGTTGTTAACGAGAGAGGGCGCTGTAAGCCTACTTTGTAAACGGCGTTCTCGCATGCAGCACACGTGTTTCTGAGCTGTCAAACACGGAGTAATTGTCATGGAACTTGGAATTAGGAGCTTTTAAACCGGTGAATTTTGCTTGTATTTTGAAAATGCTTGAATTTTGGTAGGTGCAAAGCTGAAATTGGGAATGTTCTCGTTTCAATGAATATATTGAAAATCTTAGTGTGTTGACTTTTCGGTCATTGTCGGTATGGCAAATTGTTCGTCCCCCGTACAAACTGTCTGGCATGTCCGAGCAGTTCTGGAATCAGAACCCTTGCTCATCAGCCTTCTGTTTCTGGCATGCTCTGTTTTTGGGGGTCAGCACTCTATGGATTTTGGACATGCACCTTGATACTGATAGACGAAATTCCTTTGTATCGAATTCCAATTTTCTGAACACAAATCCACCCAAAATGTTCGAAAGCTTGATCCATATCTCTGAAATATGTTAGAACTGTCGAGCGCAAAGTGAGTCCCCCGCGCAAGTTTAAACTTGCGCGCGCAAGTTTAAACCTACGCGCACGTAAGTGTATACTTGCGCGCGCATTCATTTCCTTGCTACAAATTGCGCACGCAAGTTTAAACTTGCGCACTGCATAGATTTTCCCGGCCACGCATACCCGCTAAACTATTTTCCCCTGGTAAACTCATGCAGATATGTAACATTGTTTTTAAAGCAGATTTTTTTCTCCGATTAAATAGCATCACTGAGCTTCGGGAGACAATGCCTTAATGCCTTTTTTGAAACATTTTATTAAATTCATTAATTAAATCATTTGCAAATTTATTTACTTTTTAAAATAATTACCATTTTTATTTTATGCATAGGCCTAGCGTTTTTAAGTTGTAAACATTTTTTAATATGAATTATTGAGCCTGCAATATAAAAATATTTGTTAAGGTAATAATTAGTAATTTTTTAAGAATAAGTACTTTTTAAATTGTAGTATACATAAGCATTTTAAAATTAATGTAAATGATTACTATAATGTCAAAACTTGAACAATTGAAGGGATCATAATCATTCTTTTTACGTTAACAGCGGGTTACACCAGCCCCAGGAAATTATGATTTATTTACATTCAAGAATATAAATAAAATGCCATTTAGGTTTACAAAGCAAACAAAGCAAACAACTTGAAGCTGGTCTCCATTATTGAACAACTTCAGTACACTTTCCCAAGCAATTGCCGCTAGTGTGCTTAAGTTGATTGCTTGCCCGGTCCCCTCCCCGGCCCCGCCCCACAACAACTTCTCTGATAAGCACTGCTAAATCTCAATGTTTCTTTTCATTGACGCTAATTGAATTCCCCTTTTTATTTATTTCTTTATTCATTCATTTATTCCATGTTTTGAAAAAAAAATCTTCATCAATGAAAATCCCGCCCGCAAAAGAAGGTTAAGTTTAAACTTAAATTAAAATGGCGCGGTGTAATTTGCGTACTTCAGGAGTCCCTCGCGCAAGTTTAAACTTGCGCGCGCAAGTTTAAACTTGCGTGGGGGACTCAAATTGCGCTCGACAGAACTATCGACAATTGGATCATGGGACAATTGTTTGGGTGGAAAATCTGAGTTTTTACTCGCCACCCTTGCGTCTTCGATCTGACGAATGCACGGTTATGTTCAAGTGTGTGTTTACGTACGTTTCGCGTGCGATGATTTTCGCGTGACCTCAGCAGGTCAACTCTACATTCGGCTTGACCATTTGAGATGGAGGGGGGATTAATTGTATGCTTTGCATCGCGCAACAGTGAATTATGTACGTCATTGTGGCGCGCTAAATACGCTGCTCGGTATCGTTACAAGCAAAGTCCTATAGGCCTAACACGGCGCTATAGGATCTTTGGTTACAAGTTGTCAGTGTTGGTGGACTGTTAACTGATGGATCTTTTCATCCCTTTTTTTGTCAAATGTAAAAACAGTCCACCAAAACTGACAACTTGTAATGATACCGCGCAGCGTATTCAGCACGCCAAAACTGATGTTCATAATGCACTGTTGTGCGATGCAAAGCATACCATCCCCCGTCCATCCCAAATGGTCGAGCCAAATGTAGAGTTGACCTGCTGAGGTCACGCGAAGATCAGCGCACGTGCAACTTACGTAAACACACAATTGAACCATGCTTGAACATAACCATGCATTCGTAAAATTAGTCCCCCCTTTTCAGATGTATTATACGCTATAATGAACCTGGAAATTACATGAAATATAGAAGTCTGAAAGGGGGGATTAATATTCTATCGCTTTAAAGAGGGCGAGTGTGCTTCTAAAGCATAAACAAACTACAAAGTCTAAATGTGAAAATACAAACTTGACAAAGTTCTTACATTTTTGGGTATATGTTTCAAGTGTGGCCTTTATTTACCGAGGTAGTCCAGTAAATTGGCCACATTTATGGGGCTAATCTTAGCAGAATAGGGCCTACATGTGATTTTAGGTAGGCCCCCTAGTTTTGTAGGATTAGGAATGACTACAGTGCTCTGCCCCCCCCCCCCCCAGTTTAAGATCAAATACAGGCATGCCCGGCTGTTACAAATTTAACAACTGATACAGTTTGAAAACAAATTATTTTGACTCGTCTGTACACAGTATTTGTTTTGTGAATGGGTAGTCTTGATTGGGGGGGGGGGGGGTGTATGTATCCCCACCACTAAATTTTTTATAGACTGCCCCTTTCCATTCAAGTGCCCTTTTTCACCAGCGTTTTAATACCGGCCGATCGAGATTGGCCTTTTATTTAGCAAGTGCCCTTTGTTTTAAAAAAAAAAAAATGCCCTTTGTTTTCTTAAAACGAGAGACCTTGATTTAGGAGCCGCTGTTTCCGATTGACTTTTTTTGGAATTTTATGCATGTGCCACCCTGAAAAGCGCCCTCTATTGTACAATAGTTTGCAGGATCATCCGGTTTGTACAGCATCCGCACCCATTGGAAGATTATACCATTCTCCCCCCCCCCCCCCCCCACTATTTGATTTTACGGAGGCCCAGTGTCCGGAGCAAAATTACACCGTCTATATTTCAGCACGGATGTGCGAGTACCCTTTTCAAAAACTTTGAACCCCCTGGTCATTCCGTGTCTAATCCACACCCCTGATTTGGAGGATTTTGGCAGAATCAGGATACCTCCATATTGAAAAAGTTGGGGGATTTTGATGGATTCAGTACAGTAAGCCTAGCGGTACTGCAGGATTTTGATGGCTTCAGGATACCTCCATATTGAGCAGTTGGTGGACTTTGATGGTTTCAGGTTCTCAACAGATTAACTCCCTCCAAACTGGTGGATTCTGGTGGACTCACTGTCCACCAACATTTTTTTCATTGCAAAATTGATGGATTTTGGCGGATTCAAGATACTTTCTAGTAAAAATACCCCAGGGGTTAGGGTTAAAGTAGGCAGTAGCACCATGATGTTTTAATCTAAAAAAGTTAGATAGATGCTAGTCTTACTGGGACTCAAACACAGCTATATATCTTCTGTTAGTGTCCAAGATTGTCTGCCTTGCACAGTGCCTCCAAAAGTTTCGATTTTGCAACGGCCAGTTGACTGGAAAAAAATCCATGGAGAGTCTGTCGGCGAAATTTGTGGTCCCCCCCCCCCACAATTCACTTTACCCCAGCATGACTGCTCTTAGTAAGCAGGAAGTTGTGGCTTCAAGTTCCATTGACCCGGTTGAGCCGGCTTCTGAATTGTCTGTCTCAAGCTCTCCAACAGCTCTTACTGAACAGTGTTTATTATAATAAATATGTCATATATATCTGTGATACTTGAAAACAAAAAGATAAGCCCAGTGCCAAGTATTGCTCAGAGTAATATGTACTGATAATCCTTTTCCTATCTGCAAAGAATACTTTTTGTCCATGGCAATGGGTACTCGGTTGTCTGTGTAATTGTTGTTATCATAATTTTAAAGTGGCCTTTTCTATTTCTGTTACAGATTCAGAAGCTCCAATCATATCAAACTGTCCCAGTGATATTACTGCTTCAGCATCCATCGGCCAGTCAGCAGTTGTTGTTAGTTGGGATCCGCCATCAGCAACTGATAATTCAGGATCTGTGACACTTTCCAGTAATGCCAATCCTGGAGATCTTTTCTCTATTGGAAATTCAACAGTTACGTACACTGCCACAGACCCATCTTCAAATAGTGCTACTTGCCAGTTTATTATCACTGTTCAAGGTGAGTGTAATGTTTGTGAGACCATGTTTTAACAAAAGTTTTAGGACAAACACCTCTGCCCCTCCCCTACTGAAAAAGAACAGAGAGAAAAAAAATGACTTTCTGACTGTAACATATCAAACCTTTCTGAATATTTTCCATTATTTCTGAAAATGTCTTTTGATCAGGTTTCCAAACAAGTTGTAAATTATTGTTTTTGTCATCAAAACTCTTCAATGTAATGAGTGAAAGTTGCAGACATTTGTATTTACAATGTACAGTTACTCCTGAATATACAGCACAGTATTCTAACTCTGTTGTGTTATCTATAGACAGCAAAAGAACAAAATTACAGTGAACTTAAGTTAAGAAGAAGTAACTCCTGAAATTTTAATCTAGTAGTCTTTTATCCTTACATCTACAGATGCAGTTGCAACGACAGCTGAAATTACTACACAGGAGGATGCCTCTCCTACAGAGCAAACAACTACATTTCAAACAACTGAGGCATCAACAGCAAAGGTAACAACAGTATCTGCCACAACAGTGGCCCAACAAACAACTTTGAATGATGAAACAACACAATTACCAACAAGTGTAAAAAGCACAACAGAAACTACAACTCCAGATCACATTATAACTACAGCAACACTGACAGCAAGTGATGAATCCACCACTACAGTAAAAACAACAAAATCAACAACAACAGTTGGAGGCTCCACTACAGCTGAGGTAACAACTAATCCAACTGCAGGTGTGACACCCACAGAAAGACAGACAACTAGCATTGACGCCACCACTGCAGCTGTGGCAACAACGGAAGATGGCAACACTTCACCAGCTCATACCACTACCACTGAAGCAACCACTACAGAAGCAACCTCCTCCTCAGTGGACACAACTGCTGCAGATGTGACAACCACAGCAGAACAGACATCCATTGCTGAGGCCACTTCTACTGCTGCAGTCACAACAGCAGGTACAGGTACTACCACAGCTGAGGGAACAACTAGTCCTGTGGTGGATACAACTGTTGCGGATGCGGTAACAACAGAGGCTCAGACATCCTCTGTTGTAGACACAACAGTCTCAGCAGATACCACAACAGCTGAGGGAACAACCTCTCCGTCAGTGGACACAACTGCTGCAGATGTAACAACCACAGCAGAACAGACATCCATTGCTGAGGCCACTTCTTCAGCTTCTGCCACAACAGCAGGTGCAGGTACTACCACAGCTGAGGGAACAACTAGTCCTGTGGTGGATACAACTGTTGTGGATGCGGTAACAACCGAGGCTCAGACATCCTCTGTTGTAGACACAACAATCTCGGCAGATACCACAACAGCTGAGGGAACAACCCCTCCTTCATTGGCTACTACTGTTGCAGATGTGACAACTGCAGCAGAACAGACATCCATTGCTGAGGCCACTTCTACAGCTGTAGTCACAACAGCAGGTGCAGGTACTACCACAGCTGAGGGAACAACTAGTCCTGTGGTGGATACAACTGTTGTGGATGTGGTAACAACAGAGGCACAGACATCTTCTGTTGTAGACACAACAATCTCTGAAGATACCACAACAGCTGAGGGAACAACCTCTCCTTCATTGGATACAACTGTTGCAGATGTGACAACTGTAGCAGAACAGACATCCATTGCAGAGGCCACTTCTACAGCTGTAGTCACAACAGCAGGTGCAGGTACTACCACAGCTGAGGGAACAACTACTGTTGTGGAGACAACTGTTGTGGATGTGGTTACAACAGAGGCTCAGACATCCTCTGTTGTAGACACAACAATCTCAGCAGATACCTCAACAGCTGAGGGAACAACCTCTCCTTCAGTGGACACAACTGTTGCAGATGTGACAACTGCAGCAGAACAGACATCCATTGCTGAGGCCACTTCTACAGCTGTAGTCACAACAGCAGGTGCAGGTACTACCACAGCTGAGAGAACAACTAGTCCTGTGGTGGATACAACTGTTGTGGATATGGTAACAACAGAGGCACAGACATCTGTTGTAGACACAACAATCTCGGGAGATACCACAACAGCTGAGGGAACATCTTCTCCTTCAGTGGACACAACTGCTGATGATGTGACAACCACAGCAGAACAGACATCCATTGCTGAGGCCACCTCTACTGCTTCAGTCACAACAGCAGGTGCAGGTACTACCACAGCTGAGGGAACAACTAGTCCTGTGGTGGATACAACTGTTGTGGATGTGGTAACAACAGAGGCACAGACATCTGTTGTAGACACAACAATCTCTGCAGATACCACAACAGCTGAGGGAACAACCTCTCCTTCATTGGACACAACTGCTGCAGATGTAACAACTGCAGCAGAACAGACATCCATTGCGGAGGCCACTTCTGCAGCTGCAGTCACAACAGCAGGTGCAGGTACTACCACAGCTGAGGGAACAACTAGACCTGTGGTGGATACAACTGTTGTGGATGCGGTAACAACAGAGGCACAGACATCTTCTGTTGTAGACACAACAATCTCAGCAGATACCACAACAGCTGAGGGAACAACCTCTCCTTCAGTGGACACAACTGTTGCAGATGTGACAACTGCAGCAGAACAGACATCCATTGCTGAGGCCACTTCTGCAGCTGCAGTCACAACAGCAGGTGCAGGTACTACCACAGCTGAGGGAACAACTAGTCCTGTGGTGGATACAACTGTTGTGGATTCGGTAACAACAGAGGCACAGACATCTTCTGTTGTAGACACAACAATCTCAGCAGATACCACAACAGCTGAGGGAACAACCTCTCCTTCATTGGATACAACTGTTGCAGATGTGACAACTGCAGCAGAACAGACATCCATTGCAGAGGCCACTTCTACAGCAGTAGTCACAACAGCAGGTGCAGGGACTACCACAGCTGAGGGAACAACTAGTCCTGTGGTGGATACAACTGTTGCGGATGCGGTAACAACAGAGGCTCAGACATCCTCTGTTGTAGACACAACAGTCTCAGCAGATACCACAACAGCTGAGGGAACAACCTCTCCGTCAGTGGACACAACTGCTGCAGATGTAACAACCACAGCAGAACAGACATCCATTGCTGAGGCCACTTCTTCAGCTTCTGCCACAACAGCAGGTGCAGGTACTACCACAGCTGAGGGAACAACTAGTCCTGTGGTGGATACAACTGTTGTGGATGCGGTAACAACCGAGGCTCAGACATCCTCTGTTGTAGACACAACAATCTCGGCAGATACCACAACAGCTGAGGGAACAACCCCTCCTTCATTGGCTACTACTGTTGCAGATGCGACAACTGCAGCAGAACAGACATCCATTGCTGAGGCCACTTCTACAGCTGCTGTCACAACAGCAGGTACAGGTACTACCACAGCTGAGGGAACAACTAGTCCTGTGGTGGATACAACTGTTGTCGATGTGGTAACAACAGAGTCACAGACATCTTCTGTTGTAGACACAACAATCTCGGCAGATACCACAACAGCTGAGGGAACAACCTCTCCTTCATTGGATACTACTGTTGCAGATGTGACAACTGCAGCAGAACAGACATCCATTGCAGAGGCCATTTCTACAGCTGCAGTCACAACAGCAGGTTCAGGTACTACCACAGCTGAGGGAACAACTAGTCCTTTGGTGGACACAACTGTTGTGGATGTGGTAACAACAGAGGCACAGACATCTGTTGTAGACCCAACAATCTCGGCAGATACCACAACAGCTGAGGGAACAACTTCTCCTTCAGTGGACACAACTGCTGCAGATGTAACAACTGCAGCAGAACAGACATCCATTGCTGACGCCACTTCTGCAGCTGCAGTCACAACAGCAGGTGCAGGTACTACCACAGCTGAGGGAACGACTAGTCCTGTGGTGGATACAACTGTTGTGGATGTGGTAAGCACAGAGGCACAGACATCTTCTGTTGTAGACACAACAATCTCGGCAGATACCACAACAGCTGATGGAACAACCTCTCCTTCATTGGTTACTACTGTTGCAGATCCGACAACTGCAGCAGAACAGACATCCATTGCAGAGGCCACTTCTACAGCTGCAGTCACAACAGCAGGTGCAGGTACTACCACAGCTGAGGGAACGACTAGTCCTGTGGTGGATACAACTGTTGTGGATGTGGTAAGCACAGAGGCACAGACATCTTCTGTTGTAGACACAACAATCTCGGCAGATACCACAACAGCTGATGGAACAACCTCTCCTTCATTGGTTACTACTGTTGCAGATCCGACAACTGCAGCAGAACAGACATCCATTGCTGAGGCCACTTCTGCAGCTGCAGTCACAACAGCAGGTGCAGGTACTACCACAGCTGAGGGAACAACTAGTCCTGTGGTGGATACAACTGTTGTGGATGTGGTAACAACAGAGGCACAGACATCTGTTGTAGACACAACAATCTCAACAGATACCACAACAGCTGAGGGAACAACCTCTCCTTCAGTTGACACAACTGCTGCAGATGTAACAACCACAGCAGAACAGACATCCATTGCTGAGGCCACTTCTGCAGCTGCAGTCACAACAGCAGGGGCAGGTACTACCACAACTGAGGGAACAACTAGTGCTGTGGTGGATACAACTGTTGTGGATGCGGTAACAACAGAGGCACAGACATCTTCTGTTGTAGACACAACAATCTCAGCAGATACCACAACAGCTGAGGGAACAACCTCTCCTTCAGTGGATACAACTGTTGCAGATGTGACAACTGCAGCAGAACAGACATCCATTGCTGAGGCCACTTCTGCAGCTGCAGTCACAACAGCAGGTGCAGGTACTACCACAGCTGAGGGAACAACTAGTCCTGTGGTGGATACAACTGTTGTGGATGTGGTAACAACAGAGGCACAGACATCTTCAGTTGTAGACACAACAATCTCGGCAGATACCACAACAGCTGAGGGAACAACCTCTCCTTCATTGGATACAACTGTTGCAGATGTGACAACTGCAGCAGAACAGACATCCATTGCTGAGGCCACCTCTACTGCTGCAGTCACAACAGCAGGTGCAGGTACTACCACAGCTGAGGGAACAACTAGTGCTGTGGTGGATACAACTGTTGTGGATGCGGTAACAACAGAGGCTCAGACATCCTCTGTTGTAGACACAACAGTCTCAGCAGATACCTCAACAGCTGAGGGAACAACCTCTCCTTCAGTGGATACTACTGTTGCAGGTGTGACAACTGCAGCAGAACAGACATCCATTGCAGAGGCCATTTCTACAGCTGCAGTCACAACAGCAGGTGCAGGTACTACCACAGCTGAGGGAACAACTAGTCCTGTGGTGGATACAACTGTTGTGGATGCGGTAACAACAGAGGCACAGACATCTTCTGTTGTAGACACAACAATCTCGGCAGATACCACAACAGCTGAGGGAACAACCTCTCCTTCATTGGATACAACTGTTGCAGATGTGACAACTGCAGCAGAACAGACATCCATTGCAGAGGCCACTTCTACAGCTGCAGTCACAACAGCAGGTGCAGGTACTACCACAGCTGAGGGAACAACTAGTCCTGTGGTGGATACAACTGTTGTGGATGTGGTAACAACAGAGGCACAGACATCTGTTGTAGACACAACAATCTCGGCAGATACCACAACAGCTGAGGGAACAACTTCTCCTTCAGTGGACACAACTGCTGCAGATGTAACAACTGCAGCAGAACAGACATCCATTGCTGAGGCCACTTCTGCAGCTGCAGTCACAACAGCAGGTGCAGGTACTACCACAGCTGAGGGAACAACTAGTCCTGTGGTGGATACAACTGTTGTGGATGTGGTAACAACAGAGGCACAGACATCTTCTGTTGTAGACACAACAATCTCGGCAGATACCACAACAGCTGAGGGAACAACCTCTCCTTCATTGGATACAACTGTTGCAGATGTGACAACTGCAGCAGAACAGACATCCATTGCTGAGGCCACTTCTACAGCTGCAGTCACAACAGCAGGTGCAGGTACTACCACAGCTGAGGGAACAACTAGTCCTGTGGTGGATACAACTGTTGTGGATGTGGTAACAACAGAGGCACAGACATCTTCTGTTGTAGACACAACAATCTCGGCAGATACCACAACAGCTGAGGGAACAACCTCTCCTTCAGTGGACACAACTGTTGCAGATGTGACAACTGCAGCAGAACAGACATCCATTGCTGAGGCCACTTCTGCAGCTGCAGTCACAACAGCAGGTGCAGGTACTACCACAGCTGAGGGAACGACTAGTCCTGTGGTGGATACAACTGTTGTGGATGTGGTAAGCACAGAGGCACAGACATCTTCTGTTGTAGACACAACAATCTCGGCAGATACCACAACAGCTGATGGAACAACCTCTCCTTCATTGGTTACTACTGTTGCAGATCCGACAACTGCAGCAGAACAGACATCCATTGCAGAGGCCACTTCTACAGCTGCAGTCACAACAGCAGGTGCAGGTACTACCACAGCTGAGGGAACAACTAGTCCTATGGTGGATACAACTGTTGTGGATGTGGTAACAACAGAGGCACAGACATCAGTTGTAGTCACAACAATCTCGGCAGATACCACAACAGCTGAGGGAACAACCTCTCCTTCAGTGGACACAACTGCTGCAGATGTAACAACTGCAGCAGAACAGACATCCATTGCTGAGGCCACTTCTGCAGCTGCAGTCACAACAGCAGGTGCAGGTACTACCACAGCTGAGGGAACAACTAGTCCTGTGGTGGATACAACTGTTGTGGATGCGGTAACAACAGAGGCACAGACATCTTCTGTTGTAGACACAACAATCTCAGCAGATACCACAACAGCTGAGGGAACAACCTCTCCTTCAGTTGACACAACTGCTGCAGGTGTAACAACCACAGCAGAACAGACATCCATTGCTGAGGCCACTTCTGCAGCTGCAGTCACAACAGCAGGTGCAGGTACTACTACAGCTGAGGGAACAACTAGTGCTGTGGTGGATACAACTGTTGTGGATGCGGTAACAACAGAGGCACAGACATCTTCTGTTGTAGACACAACAATCTCGGCAGATACCACAACAGCTGAGGGAACAACCTCTCCTTCAGTGGATACAACTGTTGCAGATGTGACAACTGCAGCAGAACAGACATCCATTGCTGAGGCCACTTCTGCAGCTGCAGTCACAACAGCAGGTGCAGGTACTACCACAGCTGATGGAACAACTAGTCCTGTGGTGGATACAACTGTTGTGGATGTGGTAACAACAGAGGCACAGACATCTGTTGTAGACACAACAATCTCAGCAGATACCACAACAGCTGAGGGAACAACCTCTCCTTCATTGGATACAACTGTTGCAGATGTGACAACTGCAGCAGAACAGACATCCATTGCAGAGGCCACTTCTACAGCTGTAGTCACAACAGCAGGTGCAGGGACTACCACAGCTGAGGGAACAACTAGTCCTGTGGTGGATACAACTGTTGTGGATGTGGTAACAACAGAGGCACAGACATCTTCAGTTGTAGACACAACAATCTCGGCAGATACCACAACAGCTGAGGGAACAACCTCTCCTTCATTGGATACAACTGTTGCAGATGTGACAACTGCAGCAGAACAGACATCCATTGCTGAGGCCACCTCTACTGCTGCAGTCACAACAGCAGGTGCAGGTACTACCACAGCTGAGGGAACAACTAGTGCTGT
Organism: Patiria pectinifera; assembly: GCA_029964075.1. Taxonomy (NCBI): domain Eukaryota; kingdom Metazoa; phylum Echinodermata; class Asteroidea; order Valvatida; family Asterinidae; genus Patiria; species Patiria pectinifera. The sequence goes on along the minus strand of CM057138.1, from coordinate 15,938,477 downwards.
GGTGGATACAACTGTTGTGGATGCCGTAACAACAGAGGCTCAGACATCCTCTGTTGTAGACACAACAATCTCGGCAGATACCACAACAGCTGAGGGAACAACTTCTCCTTCAGTGGACACAACTGCTGCAGATGTAACAACTGCAGCAGAACAGACATCCATTGCTGACGCCACTTCTGCAGCTGCAGTCACAACAGCAGGTGCAGGTACTACCACAGCTGAGGGAACAACTAGTCCTGTGGTGGATACAACTGTTGTGGATGCGGTAACAACAGAGGCACAGACATCTTCTGTTGTAGACACAACAATCTCGGCAGATACCACAACAGCTGAGGGAACAACCTCTCCTTCATTGGATACAACTGTTGCAGATGTGACAACTGCAGCAGAACAGACATCCATTGCAGAGGCCACTTCTACAGCTGCAGTCACAACAGCAGGTGCAGGTACTACCACAGCTGAGGGAACAACTAGTCCTGTGGTGGATACAACTGTTGTGGATGTGGTAACAACAGAGGCACAGACATCTGTTGTAGACACAACAATCTCGGCAGATACCACAACAGCTGAGGGAACAACCTCTCCTTCATTGGATACAACTGTTGCAGATGTGACAACTGCAGCAGAACAGACATCCATTGCTGAGCCCACCTCTACTGCTTCAGTCACAACAGCAGGTGCAGGTACTACCACAGCTGAGGGAACAACTAGTCCTGTGGTGGATACAACTGTTGTGGATGTGGTAACAACAGAGGCACAGACATCTGTTGTAGATACAACAATCTCGGCAGATACCACAACAGCTGAGGGAACAACCTCTCCTTCAGTGGACACAACTGCTGCAGATGTGACAACCGCAGAAGAACAGACATCCATTGCTGAGGTCACTTCTACAGCTGCAGTCACAACAGCAGGTGCAGGTACTACCACAACTGAGGGAACAACTAGTGCTGTGGTGGATACAACTGTTGTGGATGTGGTAACAACAGAGGCACAGACATCTTCTGTTGTAGACACAACAATCTCGGCAGATACCACAACAGCTGAGGGAACAACCTCTCCTTCAGTTGACACAACTGTTGCAGATGTGACAACTGCAGCAGAACAGACATCCATTGCTGAGGCCACTTCTGCTGCTGCAGTCACAACAGCAGGTGCAGGTACTACCACAACTGAGGGAACAACTAGTGCTGTGGTGGATACAACTGTTGTGGATGTGGTAACAACAGAGGCACAGACATCTTCTGTTGTAGACACAACAATCTCAGAAGATACCACAACAGCTGATGGAACAACCTCTCCTTCATTGGATACAACTGTTGCAGATGTGACAACTGCAGCAGAACAGACATCCATTGCAGAGGCCACTTCTACAGCTGTAGTCACAACAGCAGGTGCAGGTACTACCACAGCTGAGGGAACAACTAGTCCTGTGGTGGATACAACTGTTGTGGATGTGGTAACAACAGAGGCACAGACATCTGTTGTAGACACAACAATCTCGGCAGATACCACAACAGCTGAGGGAACAACCTCTCCTTCATTGGTTACTACTGTTGCAGATCCGACAACTGCAGCAGAACAGACATCCATTGCTGAGGCCACTTCTGCAGCTGCAGTCACAACAGCAGGTGCAGGTACTACCACAGCTGAGGGAACGACTAGTCCTGTGGTGGATACAACTGTTGTGGATGTGGTAAGCACAGAGGCACAGACATCTTCTGTTGTAGACACAACAATCTCGGCAGATACCACAACAGCTGATGGAACAACCTCTCCTTCATTGGTTACTACTGCTGCAGATGTAACAACTGCAGCAGAACAGACATCCATTGCTGAGGCCACTTCTGCAGCTGCAGTCACAACAGCAGGTGCAGGTACTACCACAGCTGAGGGAACAACTAGTCCTGTGGTGGATACAACTGTTGTGGATGCGGTAACAACAGAGGCACAGACATCTTCTGTTGTAGACACAACAATCTCAGCAGATACCACAACAGCTGAGGGAACAACCTCTCCTTCAGTTGACACAACTGCTGCAGGTGTAACAACCACAGCAGAACAGACATCCATTGCTGAGGCCACTTCTGCAGCTGCAGTCACAACAGCAGGTGCAGGTACTACTACAGCTGAGGGAACAACTAGTCCTGTGGTGGATACAACTGTTGTGGATGCGGTAACAACAGAGGCACAGACATCCTCTGTTGTAGACACAACAATCTCGGCAGATACCACAACAGCTGAGGGAACAACCTCTCCTTCATTGGATACAACTGTTGCAGATGTGACAACTGCAGCAGAACAGACATCCATTGCAGAGGCCACTTCTACAGCTGCAGTCACAACAGCAGGTGCAGGTACTACCACAGCTGAGGGAACAACTAGTCCTGTGGTGGATACAACTGTTGTGGATGCGGTAACAACAGAGGCACAGACATCTTCTGTTGTAGACACAACAATCTCGGCAGATACCACAACAGCTGAGGGAACAACCTCTCCTTCATTGGATACAACTGTTGCAGATGTGACAACTGCAGCAGAACAGACATCCATTGCTGAGGCCACCTCTACTGCTGCAGTCACAACAGCAGGTGCAGGTACTACCACAGCTGAGGGAACAACTAGTGCTGTGGTGGATACAACTGTTGTGGATGCGGTAACAACAGAGGCTCAGACATCCTCTGTTGTAGACACAACAGTCTCAGCAGATACCTCAACAGCTGAGGGAACAACCTCTCCTTCAGTGGATACTACTGTTGCAGGTGTGACAACTGCAGCAGAACAGACATCCATTGCAGAGGCCATTTCTACAGCTGCAGTCACAACAGCAGGTGCAGGTACTACCACAGCTGAGGGAACAACTAGTCCTGTGGTGGATACAACTGTTGTGGATGCGGTAACAACAGAGGCACAGACATCTTCTGTTGTAGACACAACAATCTCGGCAGATACCACAACAGCTGAGGGAACAACCTCTCCTTCAGTGGATACTACTGTTGCAGATGTGACAACTGCAGCAGAACAGACATCCATTGCAGAGGCCATTTCTACAGCTGCAGTCACAACAGCAGGTGCAGGTACTACCACAGCTGAGGGAACAACTAGTCCTGTGGTGGATACAACTGTTGTGGATACGGTAACAACAGAGGCACAGACATCCTCTGTTGTAGACACAACAATCTCGGCAGATACCACAACAGCTGAGGGAACAACCTCTCCTTCATTGGATACAACTGTTGCAGATGTGACAACTGCAGCAGAACAGACATCCATTGCTGAGGGCACTTCTACATCTGCAGTCACAACAGCAGATGCAGGTACTACCACAGCTGAGGGAACAACTAGTCCTGTGGTGGATACAACTGTTGTGGATGCGGTAACAACAGAGGCACAGACATCTGTTGTAGACACAACAATCTCTGCAGATACCACAACAGCTGAGGGAACAACTTCTCCTTCAGTTGACACAACTGCTGCAGATGTAACAACCACAGCAGAACAGACATCCATTGCTGAGGCCACTTCTGCAGCTGCAGTCACAACAGCAGGTGCAGGTACTACCACAACTGAGAGAACAACTAGTGCTGTGGTGGATACAACTTTTGTGGATGTGGTAACAACAGAGGCACAGACATCTTCTGTTGTAGACACAACTATCTCGGCAGATACCACAACAGCTGAGGGAACAACCTCTCCTTCATTGGATACAACTGTTGCAGATGTGACAACTGCAGCAGAACAGACATCCATTGCTGAGGCCACTTCTACAGCTGTAGTCACAACAGCAGGTGCAGGTACTACCACAGCTGAGGGAACAACTAGTCCTGTGGTGGATACAACTGTTGTGGATGTGGTAACAACAGAGGCACAGACATCTTCTGTTGTAGACACAACAATCTCTGAAGATACCACAACAGCTGAGGGAACAACCTCTCCTTCATTGGATACAACTGTTGCAGATGTGACAACTGTAGCAGAACAGACATCCATTGCAGAGGCCACTTCTACAGCTGTAGTCACAACAGCAGGTGCAGGTACTACCACAGCTGAGGGAACAACTACTGTTGTGGAGACAACTGTTGTGGATGTGGTTACAACAGAGGCTCAGACATCCTCTGTTGTAGACACAACAATCTCAGCAGATACCTCAACAGCTGAGGGAACAACCTCTCCTTCAGTGGACACAACTGTTGCAGATGTGACAACTGCAGCAGAACAGACATCCATTGCTGAGGCCACTTCTACAGCTGTAGTCACAACAGCAGGTGCAGGTACTACCACAGCTGAGAGAACAACTAGTCCTGTGGTGGATACAACTGTTGTGGATATGGTAACAACAGAGGCACAGACATCTGTTGTAGACACAACAATCTCGGGAGATACCACAACAGCTGAGGGAACATCTTCTCCTTCAGTGGACACAACTGCTGATGATGTGACAACCACAGCAGAACAGACATCCATTGCTGAGGCCACCTCTACTGCTTCAGTCACAACAGCAGGTGCAGGTACTACCACAGCTGAGGGAACAACTAGTCCTGTGGTGGATACAACTGTTGTGGATGTGGTAACAACAGAGGCACAGACATCTGTTGTAGACACAACAATCTCTGCAGATACCACAACAGCTGAGGGAACAACCTCTCCTTCATTGGACACAACTGCTGCAGATGTAACAACTGCAGCAGAACAGACATCCATTGCTGAGGCCACTTCTGCAGCTGCAGTCACAACAGCAGGTGCAGGTACTACCACAGCTGAGGGAACAACTAGTCCTGTGGTGGATACAACTGTTGTGGGTGCGGTAACAACAGAGGCACAGACATCTTCTGTTGTAGACACAACAATCTCGGCAGATACCACAACAGCTGAGGGAACAACCTCTCCTTCAGTTGACACAACTGTTGCAGATGTGACAACTGCAGCAGAACAGACATCCATTGCTGAGGCCACTTCTGCTGCTGCAGTCACAACAGCAGGTGCAGGTACTACCACAGCTGAGGGAACAAGTAGTCCTGTGGTGGATACAACTGTTGTGGATTCGGTAACAACAGAGGCACAGACATCTTCTGTTGTAGACACAACAATCTCAGCAGATACCACAACAGCTGAGGGAACAACCTCTCCTTCATTGGATACAACTGTTGCAGATGTGACAACTGCAGCAGAACAGACATCCATTGCAGAGGCCACTTCTACAGCAGTAGTCACAACAGCAGGTGCAGGGACTACCACAGCTGAGGGAACAACTAGTCCTGTGGTGGATACAACTGTTGTGGATGCGGTAACAACAGAGGCACAGACATCTTCTGTTGTAGACACAACAATCTCTGCAGATACCACAACAGCTGAGGGAACAACCTCTCCTTCATTGGATACAACTGTTGCAGATGTGACAACTGCAGCAGAACAGACATCCATTGCAGAGGCCACTTCTACAGCTGTAGTCACAACAGCAGGTGCAGGGACTACCACAGCTGAGGGAACAATTAGTCCTGTGGTGGATACAACTGTTGTCAGAACAGACATCCATTGCAGAGGCCACTTCTACAGCTGTAGTCACAACAGCAGGTGCAGGGACTACCACAGCTGAGGGAACAACTAGTCCTGTGGTGGATACAACTGTTGTGGAGTCGGTAACAACAGAGGCTCAGACATCATCTGTTGTAGACACAACAGTCTCAGCAGATACCTCAACAGCTGAGGGAACAACCTCTCCTTCAGTGGATACTACTGTTGCAGATGTGACAACTGCAGCAGAACAGACATCCATTGCAGAGGCCACTTCTACAGCTGCAGTCACAACAGCAGGTGCAGGTACTACCACAGCTGAGGGAACAACTAGTCCTGTGGTGGATACAACTGTTGTGGATACGGTAACAACAGAGGCACAGACATCCTCTGTTGTAGACACAACAATCTCGGCAGATACCACAACAGCTGAGGGAACAACCTCTCCTTCATTGGATACAACTGTTGCAGATGTGACAACTGCAGCAGAACAGACATCCATTGCAGAGGCCACTTCTGCAGCTGCAGTCACAACAGCAGGTGCAGGTACTACCACAGCTGAGGGAACAACTAGTCCTGTGGTGGATACAACTGTTGTGGATGCGGTAACAACAGAGGCACAGACATCTTCTGTTGTAGACACAACAATCTCGGCAGATACCACAACAGCTGAGGGAACAACCTCTCCTTCATTAGATACAACTGTTGCAGATGTGACAACTGCAGCAGAACAGACATCCATTGCTGAGGTCACTTCTACAGCTGCAGTCACAACAGCAGATGCAGGTACTACCACAGCTGAGGGAACAACTAGTCCTGTGGTGGATACAACTGTTGTGGATGTGGTAACAACAGAGGCACAGACATCTGTTGTAGACACAACAATCTCTGCAGATACCACAACAGCTGAGGGAACAACTTCTCCTTCATTGGATACAACTGTTGCTGATGTGACAACTGCAGCAGAACAGACATCCATTGCTGAGGCCACTTCTGCAGCTGCAGTCACAACAGCAGGTGCAGGTACTGCCACAGCTGAGGGAACAACTAGTCCTTTGGTGGACACAACTGTTGTGGATGTGGTAACAACAGAGGCACAGACATCTGTTGTAGACCCAACAATCTCGGCAGATACCACAACAGCTGAGGGAACAACTTCTCCTTCAGTGGACACAACTGCTGCAGATGTGACAACCGCAGAAGAACAGACATCCATTGCTGAGGTCACTTCTACAGCTGCAGTCACAACAGCAGGTGCAGGTACTACCACAGCTGAGGGAACAACTAGTGCTGTGGTGGATACAACTGTTGTGGATGTGGTAACAACAGAGGCACAGACGTTTTCTGTTGTAGACACAACTATCTCGGCAGATACCACAACAGCTGAGGAAACAACCTCTCCTTCATTGGATACAACTGTTGCAGATGTGACAACTGCAGCAGAACAGACATCCATTGCTGAGGCCACTTCTGCAGCTGTAGTCACAACAGCAGGTGCAGGTACTACCACAGCTGAGGGAACAACTAGTCCTGTGGTGGATACAACTGTTCTGGAAGTGGTAACAACAGAGGCACAGACATCTTCTGTTGTAGACACAACAATCTCGGAAGATACCACAACAGCTGATGGAACAACCTCTCCTTCATTGGATACAACTGTTGCAGATGTGACAACTGCAGCAGAACAGACATCCATTGCAGAGGCCACTTCTACAGCTGCAGTCACAACAGCAGGTGCAGGTACTACCACAGCTGAGGGAACAACTAGTCCTGTGGTGGATACAACTGTTGTGGATGCAGTAACAACAGAGGCACAGACATCTGTTGTAGACACAACAATCTCGGCAGATACCACAACAGCTGAGGGAACAACCTCTCCTTCAGTGGACACAACTGCTGCAGATATGACAACCACAGCAGAACAGACATCTATTGCGGAGGCCACTTCTGCAGCTGCAGTCACAACAGCAGGTGCAGGTACTACCACAGCTGAGGGAACAACTAGTCCTGTGGTGGATACAACTGTTGTGGAAGTGGTAACAACAGAGGCACAGACATCTTCTGTAGTAGACACAACAATCTCGGAAGATACCACAACAGCTGAGGGAACAACCTCTCCTTCATTGGATACAACTGTTGCAGATGTGACAACTGCAGCAGAACAGACATCCATTGCAGAGGCCACTTCTACAGCTGCAGTCACAACAGCAGGTGCAGGGACTACCACAGCTGAGGGAACAACTAGTCCTGTGGTGGATACAACTGTTGTGGATGCAGTAACAACAGAGGCACAGACATCTTCTGCTGTAGACACAACAATCTCTGGAGATACCACAACAGCTGAGGGAACAACCTCTCCTTCATTGGATACAACTGTTGCAGATGTGACAACTGCAGCAGAACAGACATCCATTGCAGAGGCCACTTCTACAGCTGCAGTCACAACAGCAGGTGCAGGGACTACCACAACTGAGGGAACAACTAGTCCTGTGGTGGATACAACTGTTGTGGATGCAGTAACAACAGAGGCACAGACATCAGTTGTAGACACAACAATCTCGGCAGATACCACAACAGCTGAGGGAACAACCTCTCCTTCAGTGGACACAACTGCTGCAGATGCGACAACCGCAGAAGAACAGACATCCATTGCTGAGGTCACTTCTACAGCTGCAGTCACAACAGCAGATCCAGGTACTACCACAGCTGAGGGAACAACTAGTCCTGTGGTGGATACAACTGTTGTGGATGTGGTAACAACAGAGGCACAGACATCTGTTGTAGACACAACAATCTCTGCAGATACCACAACAGCTGAGGGAACAACTTCTCCTTCAGTTGACACAACTGCTGCAGATGTAACAACCACAGCAGAACAGACATCCATTGCTGAGGCCACTTCTGCAGCTGCAGTCACAACAGCAGGGGCAGGTACTACCACAACTGAGGGAACAACTAGTGCTGTGGTGGATACAACTTTTGTGGATGTGGTAACAACAGAGGCACAGACATCTTCTGTTGTAGACACAACTTTCTCGGCAGATACCACAACAGCTGAGGGAACAACCTCTCCTTCATTGGATACAACTGTTGCAGATGTGACAACTGCAGCAGAACAGACATCCATTGCAGAGGCCACTTCTACAGCTGTAGTCACAACAGCAGGTGCAGGGACTACCACAGCTGAGGGAACAACTAGTCCTGTGGTGGATACAACTGTTGTGGATGCGGTAACAACAGAGGCACAGACATCTGTTGTAGACACAACAATCTCGGCAGATACCACAACAGCTGAGGGAACAACCTCTCCTTCAGTGGACACAACTGCTGCAGATGTGACAACCGCAGCAGAACAGACATCCATTGCTGAGGTCACTTCTACAGCTGCAGTCACAACAGCAGGTGCAGGTACTACCACAGCTGAGGGAACAACTAGTCCTGTGGTGGATACAACTGTTGTGGATGTGGTAACAACAGAGGCACAGACATCTGTTGTAGACACAACAATCTCTGCAGATACCACAACAGCTGAGGGAACAACCTCTCCTTCAGTGGACACAACTGCTGCAGATGTAACAACTGCAGCAGAACAGACATCCATTGCTGAGGCCTCTTCTGCAGCTGCAGTCACAACAGCAGGGGCAGGTACTACCACAACTGAGGGAACAACTAGTGCTGTGGTGGATACAACTGTTGTGGATGTGGTAACAACAGAGGCACAGACATCTTCTGTTGTAGACACAACAATCTCAGCAGATACCTCAACAGCTGAGGGAACAACCTCTCCTTCAGTGGATACTACTGTTGCAGATGTGACAACTGCAGCAGAACAGACATCCATTGCAGAGGCCATTTCTACAGCTGCAGTCACAACAGCAGGTTCAGGTACTACCACAGCTGAGGGAACAACTAGTTCTTTGGTGGATACAACTGTTGTGGATGCGGTAACAACAGCGGCACAGACATCTGTTGTAGACACAACAATCTCGGGAGATACCACAACAGCTGAGGGAACAACTTCTCCTTCAGTGGACACAACTGCTGGAGATGTGACAACCACAGCAGAACAGACATCCATTGCTGTGGCCACCTCTACTGCTGCAGTCACATCAGCAGGTGCAGTTACTACCACAGCTGAGGGAACAACTAGTCCTGTGGTGGATACAACTGTTGTGGATGAGGAAACAACAGAGGCTCAGACATCCTCTGTTGTAGCCACAACAGTCTCAGCAGATACCTCAACAGCTGGGGAAACAACCTCTCCTTCAGTGGACACAACTGCTGCATATATGACAACCACAGCAGAACAGACATCTATTGCGGAGGCCACTTCTGCAGCTGCAGTCACAACAGCAGGTGCAGGTACTACCACAGCTGAGGGAACAACTAGTCCTGTGGTGGATACAACTGTTGTGGAAGTGGTAACAACAGAGGCACAGACATCTTCTGTTGTAGACACAACAATCTCGGCAGATACCACAACAGCTGAGGGAACAACCTCTCCTTCATTGGATACAACTGTTGCAGATGTGACAACTGCAGCAGAACAGACATCCATTGCAGAGGCCACTTCTACTGCTGCAGTCACAACAGCAGGTGCAGGGACTACCACAGCTGAGGGAACAACTAGTCCTGTGGTGGATACAACTGTTGTGGATGCAGTAACAACAGAGGCACAGATATCTGTTGTAGACACAACAATCTCTGCAGATACCACAACAGCTGAGGGAACAACTTCTCCTTCAGTTGACACAACTGCTGCAGATGTAACAACCACAGCAGAACAGACATCCGTTGCTGAGGCCACTTCTGCAGCTGCAGTCACAACAGCAGGGGCAGGTACTACCACAACTGAGGGAACAACTAGTGCTGTGGTGGATACAACTTTTGTGGATGTGGTAACAACAGAGGCACAGACATCTTCTGTTGTAGACACAACTTTCTCGGGAGATACCACAACAGCTGAGGGAACAACCTCTCCTTCATTGGATACAACTGTTGCAGATGTGACAACTGCAGCAGAACAGACATCCATTGCAGAGGCCACTTCTACAGCTGTAGTCACAACAGCAGGTGCAGGGACTACCACAGCTGAGGGAACATCTAGTCCTGTGGTGGATACAACTGTTGTGGATGCGGTAACAACAGAGGCACAGACATCTTCTGTTGTAGACACAACAATCTCAGCAGATACCACAACAGCTGAGGGAACAACCTCTCCTTCAGTTGACACAACTGCTGCAGATGTAACAACCACAGCAGAACAGACATCCATTGCTGAGGCCTCTTCTGCAGCTGCAGTCACAACAGCAGGGGCAGGTACTACCACAACTGAGGGAACAACTAGTGCTGTGGTGGATACAACTGTTGTGGATGTGGTAACAACAGAGGCACAGACATCTTCTGTTGTAGACACAACAATCTCAGCAGATACCTCAACAGCTGAGGGAACAACCTCTCCTTCAGTGGATACTACTGTTGCAGATGTGACAACTGCAGCAGAACAGACATCCATTGCAGAGGCCATTTCTACAGCTGCAGTCACAACAGCAGGTTCAGGTACTACCACAGCTGAGGGAACAACTAGTCCTTTGGTGGATACAACTGTTGTGGATGCGGTAACAACAGCGGCACAGACATCTGTTGTAGACACAACAATCTCGGGAGATACCACAACAGCTGAGGGAACAACTTCTCCTTCAGTGGACACAACTGCTGGAGATGTGACAACCACAGCAGAACAGACATCCATTGCTGTGGCCACCTCTACTGCTGCAGTCACATCAGCAGGTGCAGTTACTACCACAGCTGAGGGAACAACTAGTCCTGTGGTGGATACAACTGTTGTGGATGCGGCAACAACAGAGACTCAGACATCCTCTGTTGTAGACACAACAGTCTCAGCAGATACCTCAACAGCTGAGGGAACAACCTCTCCTTCAGTGGACACAACTGCTGCATATATGACAACCACAGCAGAACAGACATCTATTGCGGAGGCCACTTCTGCAGCTGCAGTCACAACAGCAGGTGCAGGTACTACCACAGCTGAGGGAACAACTAGTCCTGTGGTGGATACAACTGTTGTGGAAGTGGTAACAACAGAGGCACAGACATCTTCTGTTGTAGACACAACAATCTCGGCAGATACCACAACAGCTGAGGGAACAACCTCTCCTTCATTGGATACAACTGTTGCAGATGTGACAACTGCAGCAGAACAGACATCCATTGCAGAGGCCACTTCTACAGCTGCAGTCACAACAGCAGGTGCAGGGACTACCACAGCTGAGGGAACAACTAGTCCTGTGGTGGATACAACTGTTGTGGATGCAGTAACAACAGAGGCACAGACATCTGTTGTAGACACAACAATCTCGGCAGATACCACAACAGCTGAGGGAACAACCTCTCCTTCAGTGGACACAACTGCTGCAGATGTGACAACCGCAGAAGAACAGACATCCATTGCTGAGGTCACTTCTACAGCTGCAGTCATAACAGCAGATCCAGGTACTACCACAGCTGAGGGAACAACTAGTCCTGTGGTGGATACAACTGTTGTGGATGTGGTAACAACAGAGGCACAGACATCTGTTGTAGACACAACAATCTCTGCAGATACCACAACAGCTGAGGGAACAACTTCTCCTTCAGTTGACACAACTGCTGCAGATGTAACAACCACAGCAGAACAGACATCCATTGCTGAGGCCACTTCTGCAGCTGCAGTCACAACAGCAGGGGCAGGTACTACCACAACTGAGGGAACAACTAGTGCTGTGGTGGATACAACTTTTGTGGATGTGGTAACAACAGAGGCACAGACATCTTCTGTTGTAGACACAACTTTCTCGGCAGATACCACAACAGCTGAGGGAACAACCTCTCCTTCATTGGATACAACTGTTGCAGATGTGACAACTGCAGCAGAACAGACATCCATTGCAGAGGCCACTTCTACAGCTGCAGTCACAACAGCAGGTGCAGGGACTACCACAGCTGAGGGAACAACTATTCCTGTGGTGGATACAACTGTTGTGGATGCGGTAACAACAGAGGCACAGACATCTGTTGTAGACACAACAATCTCGGCAGATACCACAACAGCTGAGGGAACAACCTCTCCTTCAGTGGACACAACTGCTGCAGATGTGACAACCGCAGCAGAACAGACATCCATTGCTGAGGTCACTTCTACAGCTGCAGTCACAACAGCAGATGCAGGTACTACCACAGCTGAGGGAACAACTAGTCCTGTGGTGGATACAACTGTTGTGGATGTGGTAACAACAGAGGCACAGACATCTGTTGTAGACACAACAATCTCTGCAGATACCACAACAGCTGAGGGAACAACTTCTCCTTCATTGGACACAACTGCTGCAGATGTAACAACCACAGCAGAACAGACATCCATTGCTGAGGCCACTTCTGCAGCTGCAGTCACAACAGCAGGTGCAGGTACTACCACAGCTGAGGGAACATCTAGTCCTGTGGTGGATACAACTGTTGTGGATGTGGTAACAACAGAGGCACAGACATCTTCTGTTGTAGACACAACTTTCTCGGCAGATACCACAACAGCTGAGGGAACAACCTCTCCGTCATTGGATACAACTGTTGCAGATGTGACAACTGCAGCAGAACAGACATCCTTTGCGGAGGCCACTTCTACAGCTGTAGTCACAACAGCAGGTGCAGGGACTACCACAGCTGAGGGAACAACTAGTCCTGTGGTGGATACAACTGTTGTGGATGCGGTAACAACAGAGGCTCAGACATCTGTTGTAGACACAACAATCTCTGCAGATACCACAACAGCTGAGGGAACAACCTCTCCTTCAGTGGACACAACTGCTGCAGATGTAACAACCGCAGCAGAACAGACATCCATTGCTGAGGCCACTTCTGCAGCTGCAGTCACAACAGCAGGTGCAGGTACTACCACAGCTCAGGGAACAACTAGTCCTGTGGTGGATACAACTGTTGTGGATGTGGTAACAACAGAGGGTCAGACATCATCTGTTGTAGACACAACAATCTCAGCAGATACCTCAACAGCTGAGGGAACAACCTCTCCTTCAGTGGACACAACTGCTGCAGATATGACAACCGTAGCAGAACAGACATCTATTGCGGAGGCCACTTCTACAGCTGCAGTCACAACAGCAGGTGCAGGTACTACCACAGCTGAGGGAACAACTAGTCCTTTGGTGGATACAACTGTTGTGGATGCGGTAACAACAGAGGCACAGACATCTCTTGTAGACACTACAATCTCGGCAGATACCACAACAGCTGAACACAACAATCTCGGCAGATACCACAACAGCTGAGGGAACAACCTCTCCTTCAGTGGACACAACTGCTGCAGATGTGACAACTGCAGCAGAACAGACATCCATTGCAGAGGCCACTTCTACAGCTGTAGTCACAACAGCAGGTGCAAGTACTACCACAGCTGAGGGAACAACTAGTCCTGTGGTGGATACAACTGTTGTGGATGCGGCAACAACAGAGGCTCAGACATCCTCTGTTGTAGACACAACAGTCTCAGCAGATACCTCAACAGCTGAGGGAACAACCTCTCCTTCAGTGGACACAACTGCTGCAGATATGACAACCACAGCAGAACAGACATCTATTGCGGAGGCCACTTCTGCAGCTGCAGTCACAACAGCAGGTGCAGGTACTACCACAACTGAGGGAACAACTAGTCCTGTGGTGGATACAACTTTTGTGGATGTGGTAACAACAGAGGCACAGTCATCTTCTGTTGTAGACACAACTTTCTCGGCAGATACCACAACAGCTGAGGGAACAACCTCTCCTTCATTGGATACAACTGTTGCTGATGTGACAACTGCAGCAGAACAGACATCCATTGCAGAGGCCACTTCTACAGCTGTAGTCACAACAGCAGGTGCAGGGACTACCACAGCTGAGGGAACAACTAGTCCTGTGGTGGATACAACTGTTGTGGATGCGGTAACAACAGAGGCACAGACATCTGTTGTAGACACAACAATCTCGGCAGATACCACAACAGCTGAGGGAACAACCTCTCCTTCAGTGGACACAACTGCTGCAGATGTGACAACCGCAGCAGAACAGACATCCATTGCTGAGGTCACTTCTACAGCTGCAGTCACAACAGCAGATGCAGGTACTACCACAGCTGAGGGAACAACTAGTCCTGTGGTGGATACAACTGTTGTGGATGTGGTAACAACAGAGGGTCAGACATCATCTGTTGTAGACACAACAATCTCAGCAGATACCTCAACAGCTGAGGGAACAACCTCTCCTTCAGTGGACACAACTGCTGCAGATATGACAACCGTAGCAGAACAGACATCTATTGCGGAGGCCACTTCTACAGCTGCAGTCACAACAGCAGGTGCAGGTACTACCACAGCTGAGGGAACAACTAGTCCTTTGGTGGATACCACTGTTGTGGATGCGGTAACAACAGAGGCACAGACATCTCTTGTAGACACAACAATCTCGGCAGATACCACAACAGCTGAGGGAACAACCTCTCCTTCAGTGGACACAACTGCTGCAGATGTGACAACTGCAGCAGAACAGACATCCATTGCAGAGGCCACTTCTACAGCTGTAGTAAGTACTACCACAGCTGAGGGAACAACTAGTCCTGTGGTGGATACAACTGTTGTGGATGCGGCAACAACAGAGGCTCAGACATCCTCTGTTGTAGACACAACAGTCTCAGCAGATACCTCAACAGCTGAGGGAACAACCTCTCCTTCAGTGGGCACAACTGCTGCAGATATGACAACCACAGCAGAACAGACATCTATTGCGGAGGCCACTTCTGCAGCTGCAGTCACAACAGCAGGTGCAGGTACTACCACAACTGAGGGAACAACTAGTCCTGTGGTGGATACAACTTTTGTGGATGTGGTAACAACAGAGGCACAGACATCTTCTGTTGTAGACACAACTTTCTCGGCAGATACCACAACAGCTGAGGGAACAACCTCTCCTTCATTGGATACAACTGTTGCAGATGTGACAACTGCAGCAGAACAGACATCCATTGCAGAGGCCACTTCTACAGCTGTAGTCACAACAGCAGGTGCAGGGACTACCACAGCTGAGGGAACAACTAGTCCTGTGGTGGATACAACTGTTGTGGATGCGGTAACAACAGAGGCACAGACATCTGTTGTAGACACAACAATCTCGGCAGATACCACAACAGCTGAGGGAACAACCTCTCCTTCAGTGGACACAACTGCTGCAGATGTGACAACCGCAGCAGAACAGACATCCATTGCTGAGGTCACTTCTACAGCTGCAGTCACAACAGCAGATGCAGGTACTACCACAGCTGAGGGAACAACTAGTCCTGTGGTGGATACAACTGTTGTGGATGTGGTAACAACAGAGGCACAGACATCTGTTGTAGACACAACAATCTCTGCAAATACCACAACAGCTGAGGGAACAACTTCTCCTTCATTGGACACAACTGCTGCAGATGTAACAACTGCAGCAGAACAGACATCCATTGCTGAGGCCACTTCTGCAGCTGCAGTCACAACAGCAGGTGCAGGTACTACCACAGCTGAGGGAACAACTAGTGCTGTGGTGGATACAACTGTTGTGGATGTGGTAACAACAGAGGCACAGACATCTTCTGTTGTAGACACAACAATCTCAGGAGATACCTCAACAGCTGAGGGAACAACCTCTCCTTCAGTGGATACTACTGTTGCAGATGTGACAACTGCAGCACAACAGACATCCATTGCAGAGGCCATTTCTACAGCTGCAGTCACAACAGCAGGTGCAGGTACTACCACAGCTGAGGGAACAACTAGTCCTTTGGTGGATACAACTGTTGTGGATGTGGTAACAACAGCGGCACAGACATCTGTTGTAGACACAACAATCTCGGGAGATACCACAACAGCTGAGGGAACAACTTCTCCTTCAGTGGACACAACTGCTGGAGATGTGACAACCACAGCAGAACAGACATCCATTGCTGTGGCCACCTCTACTGCTGCAGTCACAACAGCAGGTGCAGTTACTACCACAGCTGAGGGAACATCTAGTCCTGTGGTGGATACAACTGTTGTGGATGCGGCAACAACAGAGGCCCAGACATCCTCTGTTGTAGACACAACAGTCTCAGCAGATACCTCAACAGCTGAGGGAACAACCTCTCCTTCAGTGGACACAACTGCTGCAGATATGACAACAACAGCAGAACAGACATCTATTGCGGAGGCCACTTCTGCAGCTGCAGTCACAACAGCAGGTGCAGGTACTACCACAGCTGAGGGAACAACTAGTCCTGTGGTGGATGCAACTGTTGTGGAAGTGGTAACAACAGAGGCACAGACATCTTCTGTTGTAGACACAACAATCTCGGCAGATACCACAACAGCTGAGGGAACCACCTCTCCTTCATTGGATACAACTGTTGCAGATGTGACAACTGCAGCAGAACAGACATCCTTTGCAGAGGCCACTTCTACAGCTGCAGTCACAACAGCAGGTGCAGGGACTACCACAGCTGAGGGAACAACTAGTCCTGTGGTGGATACAACTGTTGTGGATGCAGTGACAACAGAGGCACAGACATCTTCTGTTGTAGACACAACAATCTCGGCAGATACCACAACAGCTGAGGGAACAACCTCTCCTTCATTGGATACAACTGTTGCAGATGTGACAACTGCAGCAGAACAGACATCCATTGCAGAGGCCACTTCTACAGCTGCAGTCACAACAGCAGATCCAGGTACTACCACAGCTGAGGGAACAACTAGTCCTGTGGTGGATACAACTGTTGTGGATGCGGTAACAACAGAGGCACAGACATCTGTTGTAGACACAACAATCTCTGCAGATACCACAACAGCTGAGCGAACAACTTCTCCTTCAGTGGACACAACTGCTGGAGATGTGACAACCACAGCAGAACAGACATCCATTGCTGAGGCCACCTCTACTGCTGCAGTCACAACAGCAGGTGCAGGTACTACCACAGCTGAGGGAACAACTAGTGCTGTGGTGGATACAACTGTTGTGGATGCGGTAACAACAGAGGCACAGACATCCTCTGTTGTAGACACAACAATCTCGGCAGATACCACAACAGCTGAGGGAACAACCTCTCCTTCATTGGATACAACTGTTGCAGATGTGACAACTGCAGCAGAACAGACATCCATTGCAGAGGCCACTTCTACAGCTGCAGTCACAACAGCAGGGGCAGGTACTACCACAACTGAGGGAACAACTAGTGCTGTGGTGGATACAACTGTTGTGGATGCGGTAACAACAGCGGCACAGACATATGTTGTAGATACAACAATCTCGGAAGATACCACAACAGCTGAAGGAACAACCTCTCCTTCAGTGGACACAACTTCTGAAGATGTGACAACCGCAGAAGAACAGACATCCATTGCTGAGGGCACTTCTACAGCTGCAGTCACAACAGCAGATGCAGGTACTACCACAGCTGAGGGAACAACTAGTCCTGTGGTGGATACAACTGTTGTGGATGTGGTAACAACAGAGGCACAGACATCTGTTGTAGACACAACAATCTCTGCAGATACCACAACAGCTGAGGGAACAACTTCTCCTTCATTGGACACAACTGCTGCAGATGTAACAACTGCAGCAGAACAGACATCCATTGCTGAGGCCACTTCTGCAGCTGCAGTCACAACAGCAGGTGCAGGTACTACCACAGCTGAGGGAACATCTAGTCCTGTGGTGGATACAACTGTTGTGGATGCGGTAACAACAGAGGCACAGACATCTGTTGTAGACACAACAATCTCAGCAGATACCACAACAGCTGAGGGAACAACCTCTCCTTCAGTGGACACAACTGCTGCAGATGTAACAACCACAGCAGAACAGACATCCATTGCTGAGGCCACTTCTGCAGCTGCAGTCACAACAGCAGGTGCACGTACTACCACAGCTGAGGGAACAACTAGTCCTGTGGTGGATACAACTGTTGTAGATGCTGTAACAACAGAGGCTCTGACATCCTCTGTTGTAGACACAACAGTCTCGGCAGATACCACAACAGCTGAGGGAACAACCTCTCCTTCAGTGGACACATCTGCTGCAGATGTAACAACCGCAGCAGAACAGACATCCATTGCTGAGGCCACTTCTGCAGCTGCATTCACAACAGCAGGTGCAGGTACTGCCACAGCTGAGGGAACAACTATTCCTGTGGTGGATACAACTGTTGTGGATGTGGTAACAACTGAGGCACAGACATCTTCTGTTGTAGACACAACAATCTCGGCAGATACCACAACAGCTGAGGGAACAACTTTTCCTTCAGTGGACACGACTGCTGCAGATGTAACAACCGGAGCAGAACAGACATCCATTGCTGAGGGCACTTCTGCAGCTGCAGTCACAACAGCAGGTGCAGGTACTACCACAGCTGAGGGAACAACTACTGTTGTGGATACAACTGTTGTGGATGTGGTAACAACAGAGGCACAGACATATTCTGTTGTAGACACAACAGTCTCTGCAGATACCACAACGGCTGAGGGAACAACCTCTCCTTCAGTGGACACAACTGCTGCAGATGTAACAACCGCAGCAGAACAGACATCCATTGCTGAGGCCACTTCTGCAGCTGCAGTCACAACAGCAGGTGCAGGTACTACCACAGCTGAGGGAACAACTAGTCCTGTGGTGGATACAACTGTTGTGGATGTGGTAACAACAGAGGCACAGACATCTTCTGTTGTAGACACAACAATCTCGGCAGATACCACAACAGTTGAGGGAACAACCTCTCCTTCATTTGATACAACTGTTGCAGATGTGACAACTGCAGTAGAACAGACATCCATTGCTGAGGCCACCTCTACAGCTGCAGTCACAATAGCAGGTGCAGGGACTACCACAGCTGAGGGAACAACTAGTCCTGTGGTGGATACAACTGTTGTTGATGTGGTAACAACAGAGGCACAGACATCTTCTGTTGTAGACACAACTATCTCGGCAGATACCACAACAGTTGAGGGAACAACCTCTCCTTCATTCGATACAACTGTTGCAGATGTGACAACTGCAGTAGAACAGACATCCATTGCTGAGGCCACCTCTACAGCTGCAGTCACAACAGTAGGTGCAGGTACTACCACAGCTGAGGGAACATCTAGACCTGTGGTGGATACAACAGTAGTTGATATGGTAACAACAGCAGCCCAGACATCTTATGTTGCAGCCAGTACTATGTCAGCAGATACCACTACTGCTGCAGCGATAACCTCTTCTTCAGTGGAAACAACTGCTGCAGATGCGACAACTGTAGCAAAACAGACATTCATTGCTGAGGCCACTTCTACAGTTGCAGCCACAACAGCACGTACACATACTACAACAGCTGCACGTGTGACAACCCCAGCAGAACAGACAACAAATGTTGAAGCCACTACTTCTTTTGGAATTACAACAACTACAATTGACCCGGCAACCACTGTCTCGGGTGTTTCCAGCACTTCAGGTTTGTAATGTTTCCTTTCAGTTCAAAAAATTTTGCTAAAGTGTTTTTCCACATTTTTTGTTGTGTTTGCAATCTTTCCAGTCATTAAAAGATTGCTTTGTGCCTAAATGTTCTCTCTAATGGTTTCATTTTCACTAAAACAAACACAAAGGGTTGTCATGCAGGTCAGAGTGGTAATTCATGGAAAGAAGACCACTTTTCAACACACACTCTATATGTCAGTTGTGCAACTGCAAATAAATACAGAACTTAAAAAACCTCAAAACCTGTAAGGAGAACCTTTTTGGAGGCACTTGAAAATTCTATTCCCTTTTCTTAGTCTATTTTTTGTGTTTGTCCATCAAATTCTGGCTTTGCAGTAATACTTGTGCATTTGAGGGTTCTGGGAATAACACTTTAACTGATCACATCTCATTAATATATTAATATTCTCCCATTGTAAAAAAAACACACTTGCACCCTGGAAATATGTCATATTGCTGCTTTTTGCAGTGTCACTAAATGGGAAATGTTTTAGTTCATTGAGCATCTTTTATTGTGAGTTTTGACTAAAACCTTCATTTGCTGAAAAGCAAAGAGTGAAAAAGGAATGATTTAGACCTGGCTTTACAAGCATGCCACATGCCAAATTTTATTTATCAAAAAAAATCTTTCTGAAATTAATGAGCACAGAGGCTAAATTGGTTTGTTCACAAGAGAACCCATGGACAATGAATGTTGGTGAATTGTTTGGAAAGCCAGGCAGTAGGCCTATCATAAAACACAGATGCTTGAGAAATTTATTTACATGATTCTCATTTGGACCTGCATTTTGCATATATATGTACATTTTGATGTTTGGTTTCTATCTGTTTAAATTGCCCATCCCTGTACATTGTGTGTAATATGTGTGTTGTGGCACTTCAGTGTGTAGGATGAGATGATGTCTCCTGACTAGATCCAATACCTGATAGGTAAATTTTTATATGTCAGCCTTAGGGTATTCTAATTTGAATTATTTTGAGAAATTAAAGTAGGCTGTTATTATTAAAGTAGGAATTTATTGATGTTGCCTTTCTATTCTTAACTGATTAAATCATCCACTCAAAAAGACCGTCGACTCTAATTAATACAAACTCAGCTACACTAAGCCAAAATGTTTGTCATATCAGAACTTAGTATTTAGAGGAGTTAGGCCCCATTTATTGTGCTCATAAATGCACAGTCTGGACAAAGGTTTCTGTTTCACTATAATCAGAATTTGTATTAACAGAGTTTGTAGTAATGAGGGTCGACGTTATCGTTATTTTTGTGCACTTATATCAGGTGAAGGTATTATTGTCCATTCTTGTTTTTATTTGCACTGGTCAGTCCAAGTTTTTTATATTTTGTTCAACATGTAGCACAGTTCAAAACCAAATATATCCTCCATACCACACTGGTAACATCAGCATTTTGGTAACCCTTATATCCATTTATTGAATTGCTACATTACTGTAGCATATCTAAAAGTAGCTCTGCATTAACTTTATGGCTACATCAAAAGGGTGGGATTCTGGGCTGAAGCTGGACATTCCGTGCTTGTCCCCATCAAGACACAATGAAAGAAAGACCGATGCTATTTGGCTGAAAAAAATAATAAAAACAAATATTGAGGGCCGAAATTTTGGTCCTTGGTTCCAGTACTCATGGATGGATACATAAAATTCTCTGTGGTTTTATTGAACTATAAAGTGTGGGTACACAGTCTACATGTACCAGTCTGCACCTTTCACTCTAGTCCTGAGTGCCAATCGTATGCAGTACGCATGAGCATTCATCAACTGTATGACGCAAACCTGTTCCATTGGAAATGGCACTGAAACCCATCCCATGTTTTTACTAATAGCAACCAATCAACAAAGTACACAACTTGTCTGAGAAAAAAAATCGGATATTGCACATTTTAAACTCTTCACAAATGAATTCAATTACAATGCACAAGTGATGTCTTGGCCCCCATCTCCAATAAATTTTGAACTGCCTTTTCCTTTTTATATTTTTGTGTTGGGAGCTAATGCAGTGGTGAGGTGAGCTGTCATCTGTTGTAGGCTATGTTGAAATAAGCGAAAGAGGGTTGAAGGTCGTGGTGTACCTAAAAAGGGAAATCATAAGATAAAACCTTCCAAAGTCATTTTAAATGACTTTGAATAGTTTGTCTGAGGTCATTTGGAACAAGCCAATGCCTCGTTCTAACATCAATTCTGATGATTTTGCAGTGCATGTTCAAGCTCACAAACAATGGACCATTAAACAGTGGCCCACCTAGGATTTGGCTTTGGGGTGGGTGGGGCTCACAATTTTTTATGCCCCGCGGCGAAGCCGAAGGGGCATACTGTTTCCGCCTTGTCCTTCCGTGGGTGGGTGTGTGTGTGGGTGTGTTAGTGGGTGGGTGCGTGCGTGCGTGCGTGTGTGTGTGTGTGTCCGGACAAATCTTGTCAGCGCGATAACTTGAGAAATACTTAACATATGAACTTCAAATTTGGTTTGTGTATTGTTCTTGGTAATCCTAAGAACCCTTTTGCATTTGGGGCCGAAAGGTCAAGGGTCAAGGTCACAGTGACTAAAACAAAAGAAATTTTGTCAGCGCGATAACTTGAGAAATACTTTACATATGAAATTCAAATTTGGTTTGTGTATTGTTCTTGGTAATCCTAAGAAGCCTATTGCATTTGGGGCCGAAAGGTCAAGGGTCAAGGTCACAGTGGCTGAAACAATAGAAATTTTGTCAGCGCTATAACTTGAGAAATACTTTGCATATGAACTTTCAATTTGTTTGTGTATTGTTCTTGGTAATCCTAAGAAGCCTATTGCATTTGGGGCCGAAAGGTCAAGGGTCAAGGTCACAGTGGCTGAAACAATAGAAATTTTGTCAGCGCGATAACGTGAGAAATACTTTACATGTGAACTTCAAATTTGGTTTGTGGATTGTCCTTGGCAATCCTAAGAAGCCTATTGCATTTGGGGCCAAAAGGTCAAGGGTCAAGGTCACAGTGGCTAAAACAAAAGGAATTTTGTCAGCGCGATAACTTGAGAAATACTTAACATGTGAACTTTGGTTTGTGGATCATTCTTGGTAATCCAAATAGGCCTATTGCATTGGGGGTCGAAAGGTCAAAGGTCAAGGTCACAGTGGCTAAAACAATAGAAATCTTGTATTTATTCTGAGAGCAAAGGGATTAGGGATTAATTCATATAAAACCTACAGAAGACACTAATGCTGTCAATGAACGTTCCATGTGACCAAGGTACATAAGTTGATGTTAAAAGAGTGGTGTTATGTCATGGGAACAGTCACGGTTGCGGGGCATTTGTGTTTGTAAACACACCTGACTTGTTTTTTTCTAATTTTTTTGGAGGAATTTTTTTTTTTCAAAAAAGTTTTGCCCAAAATTGTTGGCCGCATAAAAAAGGCCTGGGGGGGGGGGGGGGGGTGACTATTTCGATGTTGGTGGCGCCACTTACACCCCTATTATATTACTCGAAAATACATATCACCAAGGTCAAATTGTGGGACTAAAAAAAACAAATGTGTCAAAATGACTGAGGATATCATTGTTTGAGGGTTCATTTGAAAAGTTATGTGCTACATTTAAGTGCATACAATGGGATTTAATAATAACAGTGTGAAACATTTTGCATGCACGTACATGTAGCAAGGTAATTTAGTCGTTCTATCATCTGTGCTGAAAAGTACGTTTTTTTTTACAGCATCAGTACCATAAAAAAAATGGAGGGGATTCTGCATGCCATCTTCCTATGGGGATGTTATTCAACGCCGATGATCATGGGCACTTTTTGACAATGGCAGCACAGCTTCTGACATTTGCGGGGCATTAAAAAAAGCACTTGTGGACAAAAAGGGGACTCGGGTAGACAAAAAGAGGACTGGTAGACAAGGCACTAGTGAACACTTATTGTTGGGGGTGGTGGTGGTGGTTTTAATACCACTCTTTCCCCCCCCCCTTTCCAGATTCTATGCATATGTTATACCATTTTTGTTGTCGCAATTTTTTGCTGGGTGCATCCATGTTTGTGCACAAACCTATGGAAAACTTGTAGTGCATTACCAAAGCAAATACGCCCAAAACTGAAAACGCATGATCAGCAAATAAGCATTTCATTTGCTCTATGCCATATGCGTGTATCCGCTGCAGCTGATAAACCGTGACTTTTTAAAAAACCGTCGTGACACTCTTAAGTTTTTTGTGTACGTTCTACTTGCGCATTGCATTTAGAGTACACTTTCAACATTCAATCCATCTAATTTCATTATGTTTTACAAACATGCACATGAATTCAAAATGTCTGTGCCCAGGACGGCTTCAAAGCATCTCAACATGCAAGAATGAGGAGTTAGCACTCTAGTAATTTAATATAGCTCTATGCTGAATGTAGAATACATTCTAGTAGAATGCACTGTACTATCAGTCAATTGTTGTAACATTATCGGTCTTAACCAATAATGCAACAGAAATCGACTGATATCATGGTTGGTGATAAGTTATCCATTGGTTATTACATTATCAGTTGAAAAACCTAGTCTGTTTTGAAAAAGGTTATTAGAGATGCTTAACGGTCCTTCAAGCAGAAAAATAATTCCCACCACTCATTGTCAGAGTGTCTTTGACAGTGTAAATACTATTTCACCAGAACCTGCGATCAATGACTGATGATGCACCATTCATCGTCAGTGAGTCGGCATGGGCAGATCCGGGGGGGGGGGGGGCCAAAAA
Organism: Patiria pectinifera; assembly: GCA_029964075.1. Classification (NCBI taxonomy): domain Eukaryota; kingdom Metazoa; phylum Echinodermata; class Asteroidea; order Valvatida; family Asterinidae; genus Patiria; species Patiria pectinifera. The sequence continues at coordinate 15,913,673 of CM057138.1, read as the reverse complement.
AAACCCAATAAAGTCACAATAAAGGCAGGCACCGCGGACACCACCATCTTTACTTTAAAAAAAAATTTGGGACCAAATTTGTTTGGCGCCCCCCCCCAAAAAAATTGTCTTCTGGATCCACCCTTGTGAGTCAGATGTTCTATGCAAGTTTTCCCGGTTCAATGCACACAAAGAGGCAGGTCCTGATGGAGTTTCGTCCTGAAATGCTATGCTGCTCAGCTAGCTGGGGCTTTAACTGAGATTTGTAAGGGCCAGTGACCCTATAGACCTGGTATGAAAAGGGCCCCTTGTACCTCAGCCCGTCTATAGCTCGTTCGGTCTTGAGCCCAGTCTCGTCGGGTACATAGGCCTGTCTGACCTGAAGCTTTGAAGTCAGTCAGGAGTGCCAGTTTATTGCCCCTTGGGGAATGTCCAGAGCAGAATAAAAGATGACTTATCAGATTACAGACTTGTGGCCATAGATTACCAAACTTTTTAAGTACCACTGCTGGCCTCATAAAATAAGGGATTGGGTGGATTTGTTTGTAAAACGTTTTTTGAAATACATGTACTTACTTTATGGTAATACTTATTAATTCCGTAATGTTACCATATTTATATTTATATGACCTGTTTGCAACAATAAAGTGTGCAATTTGAAGCATCAAATGGTGGTGCAAATCACCTTATATGCTCATATACATTTGTATTTCTGATAATTAGTTGCTGGTATAATACTTGAAAAGTACCATTTTTCATTCCTTTTAATACTGCTAAATGCCAACGTATACCTATTAAACTAACCTTGGGCTTAAAAAACGTGGTTTTGGCTGGGAAAATTACGATGGGCAATTTGTTTTATTTGTCATAGTTCTTGGCTGGATAGTTCTTGGAGAGGATTGCTTGCACACATTTTCGCTGTTGGACTTTCTTCGGAAACATCCAGAAACGCCTCATTCATCAATTTCCTTCTTAAAGTTGTTGAAACCAAAATAAATGTAGTCTGAAATTAAGAAATTCCACACACAAGGCATTAATGTTCAAAAAGTGAAATTGTTTGGAACCCTATTTGTATGATGTTTACTTGAGGTGGCATTGTATGGGAAACTGCATAGCATGAGCCTCAATGTCCAGGTATGGGGGCTCTATTGTTTCGCTCTGGATATTAATGTGTGCCAAATGGCATGGCATGGGTTTTGATCAGTGCTGGGATAGTCGCGTTGGGGGATGAAAACCGCAAGCGGGCTTTTTCTGCGATAGATTACATGTTTGCCAACACTTGCAAACAATAGACCCCATGATGGCAAAGTTTGTGATCAGTCACTGGACCAGCCTCCTGAGCCGGTAGCTGGTTGGGTACGAAAGGGCTTTTTGCTAGCGGGCGAGCTTACCAGGGGGCCATTTTCAAACAAGGGTTGAATGGTCACCGGCTCTAACTTGTCTGTCAAACAATACAAAGTGCCTTCTTGTTTTAAAAGATCCATATAATACCAGTTCCTCAGTATACTTTATGCTTGAATTGGTAAAGGCTGCGTGCACTCACTTCGGTCCCCATGACATCTGTTATGGTTTTGTCCTACAATTTTGAAATTGAATTTGCCTCCAGATTTGGACTGCCGTCAATTTTGCTTACAGTGTGTTGAGAATACTATTTGTTGTTGTCTTCATGAAGTCTTGAGTCATCTTAAGCAGGCAACGACCTATGCTAAGAGTCTTTTGGTCATTTATAGTTCCGCTTTTAAATACAATTATTCCTTCCAAATTTTTTGTTCTTATTAATGATCTTGTTTCAATTTCAAACCGGATTTCAATTTCAAACTGCAATTGTTAGGATCTATTTACCTTAATAGAATGTGTAGACATACTAGTCTATCATGAATGACCAGTTCCACCATAAGCAAAAGACCATTTGAAATGTCTTACATGAAACCGCCATGTTAAGACATTTTATGCTATTGTTTTACAGAGAGTTCTCTATACAGCTGCAGTTCATGGGTTGAATTTTTGGCTTTTGTTCCGATTTTTTTCTTTCTTTTTCTACTTGTTCCACACCCAAAATCCCAAAGACTTTGTACACGTTTATTCTACACGCCACTTTTGCCCTTAAACTTTGTTGCATATCGTTCAAAGTTTGCATAGACATAGTCCATACAGCATAGATGTGTACGTCATGATGACGTCATCATGGGTCACGTGACGTCATCGTTCATGTGCATATTACAAAGTCCTATATCTACAGAACTGTCAGTCCGATTGAGTTGAAACTCGGTATGTAGGTAGATCGGGATGTGTTATAGACGAAAATTGAGGTGACGTCTTCATGACGTCATCGTGTGATTTTTTATAGATTTTTGAAGTTTTTGACCTTTAAGCCATATCTCACTAACGCAATATCATAAATTCAAAATTCTTTTTGTATTGGGTTCGCCGGGCAATAGATAAATGCACAAAATTTGGAAAAATTTGTGACGTCATAATGACGTCAGCAAAAATGCGATTTTTTGAAACACATATAAGGGAATGTCCGATCGTCTTGAAACTAGGTGGGTGGGTAGATAATAACACTAGTACACACAATCTTGAATGACGTCACGATGACGTCATCGGTCGATTTTTAAAGATTTTTTTAATATTGCCAATTTTATTCTGATTACAAAATTAAACTCTTTCATTAATCCGATTGTTTTCAAACTTGGTACAGACAAAAACCACAATAAAATAATGAGCACTGCCAAGTATTGTTACGATGACGTCATCACAGACATGGTGACGTCATCGTTGATTTGTATATTATAAGCCCCTTCATCTCCTGAACAGTAAGTCAGATTGGGTTGAAACTTTGTATGGGGGTAGGCCGGGATGTGTTACAAATAAATATTGAGGTGACGTCATCATGACGTCATCGTGTGATTTTATATAGATTTTTGAAGTTTTGGACCTGTAAGCGATATATCACGAACCCAATATGTTAAATTTTAAATTCTTTTTGTATTAGGTTTGTTAGGCAATAGGTTTATGTACAAAATTTTGAAAAATGTGTGACGTCATGATGACGACGTCATCAAACATGCGCTTTTTTGAAACACATATAAGATAATGTCCGATCGTCATGAAACTTGGTGGGTGGGTAGATAATAATACTAGTACACAACATCTTAAATGACGTCACGATGACGTCATCAGTAGATTTTTTAACGATTTTTTTAATATTGCCAATTTTATTCTGCTTACAAAATGTAACACTTTCATTAATCCGATTGATTTCAAACTTGGTACAGACTAAAACCGCAATAAAATAATGAGCACTGCCAAGTATTGTTACAATGACGTCCTCATAAGACATTTGACGTCATCGTTTGTATATTTTAAACCCCTATATCTCATCAACAGTAATTTAGATTGGGTTGAAACTTGGTATGGGGGCAGGCCGGGATGCGTTACAAATAAATATTGAACTGACGTCATAATGACGTCATCTTGTGATTATATATATATTTTATATATGACAAATGCAATATGCCAAAATCTAATTTCCATTTGAATGAGGTTTGTTAGACAAAACGTAAATGCACACAGTTTTGCACCTAACAAAAAAACATCACCTCAATTAAAAAAACAAAACATAATGCGGAAAAGCCCTATGTTCTGTTGCAAACAGACATAGACCTCTAGTTTTCTTTCTTTTTCTACTTGTTCCACACCCAAAATCCCAAAGACTTTGTGCACAAATTTTCTGTCCGGCACATTTGCCATTAATCTTTGTCACCAATCATTCAAAGTTACCACAGGCATAGTCCCTATAGCAAAGTTGTGTCCCGAAGAGTGACGTCATGGTGACGTCATCATGGGTCATATGACGTCATCTTAAATGTGCATATTTCAATGTCCTATTTCTAGAGAACTGTAAGTCCAGTTGGATTGAAACTCGGTATGTAGGTAGACTGGGAGTTGTTGTAGGTGAACATTGAGATGATGTCATTATGACGTCATCATGTGATTTTTATATATATTTTTGAAATTTTGAGGCTTAGGCCAAACAAAAAATTACTAGGTCTGTGGTCAGCACACGTGTCGATTTTAATCATGCACGTCAACCTTTTTTTTCTTCAAATTAACACGGAAGCTACAACAGCACCCTCTATTGCCGCCCCTCCTCAATTTTTGTACAAAGGAGCACCAAGGAATGGGGAACTTGCACCAAGGCAAATGATAAAGGGCACCAAGGCAAATTATGGAGGACACCAATGTATAATGATGACACAAACTAGCAAAATAGTACCCACCTTGTCTGTACAATTCAAGCTTGAAAAAAAAAAAAGGCCACCAAAAAAAAAAAAACCGTGTCGCCGCATCAATTCCAGAACTTCGGTCTGACCAGAGACCGATTTTTTTTTTTGGCCTTGGCACCATATTTTGCAAACGCAACATGCTAAATTTAAAATTCTTTTTGTTCTAGGTTTATTAGGTCTTAGCTATATGCACATAATTTTTAAAAATATGTGACATCATGATGACGTCATCAAAAATACGATTTTTCGAAACACATACATGTATGATAGGTAGATAATGGTACCAGTATGTGAAATCTGAATTATGTCATAATGACATCAGCTAATTTTTTTTATGAATTTTTGAATTTTTAAAGATTTCTTTCTTTTTACAAAATTACTCACTGTTTTTGATCTGATCGACTCCAACTTTACCTGTGCAGACCAAAACCATATTTACATATTTTTATCTTCTAAAACAAAATTGCATTCGGGTGACATAATAATCAGATTTTTATTTCACTTGGTATAGTTTTCCAAGCCACATAGACTTTGTACACAGCAGTGTTTCTCTGTGTTTCCCTGTGCCTGGTATATATTAGGCCTATGAACATGTATGTTTCGATGTGTGTTCATGTTGTGTGTACAATTGCGCAGGTCATATGTGAGAGTGAAGCAGTGTTTCTCCGCATTTTCCGGCGCCCCAATGTCAGCCGTATGTAATATTCGGAAAAAAGTTGCATTCTGATGACATTTATCAGATTTTTATTTCAAGTTGTATATATGGTTTTCCAAGCCACATGGATTTTGTATGCGAAGCAGTGTTTCTGTTGGGCATAAATTATGTAAGTATCGAATGAACGTATGTACAAGTGCATTTGTTTATGGTGTAAATCGAGGACACACACGTGCAACATCATTGGTGAATCGAGGACAGAAACCAAGTGGAGGACAACCTCGATTAGAAAACGATTAGAAAACAATTGAGAGCTGTTGCAAAAACGGTAGAGTACAAACAAAGGAAAAGGGAAGAGGAACAATGGAAAATCCTCGATTTGCACCATAAACAAATGTTGTGTACATGGTTGAGTGTACAATTGCATGGGTCATTTGTGAAAGTGATAATGTTGCATATTGAAACTTCAATACTAAATTTAAAATTTATTAGCAAACTTTGAAATAAATGCATTTTGAACTTTGCAAGTATATTATTTTTCAAATTAGGTTTTGCCCTTCACCGACGTATAAACACTGTATACTCAGTGTGTTACCTCCCGAGTAAAGTTGGAAAGAATCACTCGGGTGGGACTCGAATCCACAACCTCCTGCTTTCTAGTGCAGATGTCTTACCACTTGAACAACGAGTTAACGGGATCGGCAGGCTGGTTCGAATATGAATAAAAACCTAATTTGATTTACATCACCCAAACCAAAAAATTCAATCTTATGAATAGTAATGCGGTACTCGCTGCTTTGTACATCAGATTCGAACCAGTCAGCCGATCCCGTTAGCTCGGTGGTTATTTGATTTGCACCCTGATGCAAAAATTCCATCTTATATTATTTTTATTTATTTAAAAATATAATTAACATAATTCACATGTAAATTTAACTCAAAAAAATAAAGTCATACAAGGAATCATAATGCGGAAAAGCCGTATTTTCTGTTTCAAACAGACATAGACCTAGTATTTCACATTTTTGCCTGTGTGTAAGTATGTTTTTTTAATTGGTATTTAGAAATTCTTACTTATTATTTTAAGTATACATGTACTTTGTTTTTTAAGCTTGAGAAACAAGTCAATTTTCAATGTTATTTGTTGTTTTTTATGCCCTGCGGCGAAGCCAAAGGGGCATACTGTTTCCGCCTTGTCCTTGGGTGGTTGTGTGTGTTTATACGTGTACTGGCTTATGGGGTACCGAGAACAAAAGGCAACAATAGGGACAGTGGTACCCTACAAGTCGGTCTTTAGAAATCTCAGTATCCCATATGTAAAACGCTGTGGAGTTTGAAATTTCAATAGGAACAAAGGAGAATAAAAAAAGGGAAGTCAAGTAGACAATAGTGGTACCCCATTTCTCCCAAAAAACACGGTTGGGTGTGTGTGTGTGTGGGTGGGTGCGTGTACAAACACTGCCTTGTGGGGTACCAGAACAATGGGAGGTACCCCACAAGGAATGCCCACCGACTTGCGGGGTACCGTTTTCACAAGTTTTTCACGAAATGGATATATGGATTTTACTCAAAAACTAGGAATTTCCAAGTTGGGTTGATCTGTCGCAAATGGAAGAGTTTTAGAAAAGGGATATTAAGTCGGAATTTCAGCCAAGGAAATTAACTATGGTTAAAATAAGAGCATTTTGACATAAGTGTGCGACGTTGCAAAATTTTAGTACACGAGAACAAAGGAAGTACGTACCCCACTTCTATGCCTGTGTAAGCGTGGGTGGGTGGGTGGGTGTGCGTGGGTGGGTGTGTGTCCGGACAAATCTTGTCAGCGCAATAACTTGAGAAATACTTAACGTATGTACTTTAAATTTGGTTTGTGGATTGTTCTTGGTAAATCCTAAAAAAAGAAGCCTATTACATTTGGGGCTGAAAGGTCAAAGGTCACGGTCACAGTGGCTAAAACAAAGGTGTCAGCGTGATAACTTGAGAAATACTTTTCATGGGTGAACTTCAAATTTGGTTTGTGGAAATAATTGTTCTTGGTAATCCTAAGAAGTCTATTGCATTTGGGGCTTAAAGGTCAAGGGTCAAGGTCATTGTGGGTAAAACAATAGAAATCTTGTCAGTGTGATATAACTTTATACTTTACATGTGAACTTCAAATTTGGTTTGTGGATTGTTCTTGGTAAATCCTAAGAAGCCTATTGCATTTGGGGCTGAAAGGTCAAGGGTCACGGTCACAGTGGCTAAAACAAAGGTGCCAGTGCAATAACTTTAGAAATACTTTCAATGGGTGATCTTCAAATTTGGTTTGTTGATTGTTCTTGGTAATCCTAAGAAGCCTATTGCATTTGGGGCCGAAATGTCAAGGGTCAAGGTCACAGTGGCTAAAACAAAAGGAAATTTTGTCAGCACAATAACTTGAGAATAACTTTACATGTCAACTTCAAATTTGGTTCGTGGATTGTTCTTGGTAATTTTAGGGAGCCAATTGCATTTGAGTCTGAAAGGTCAAGGATCAAGGTCACAGCGTCTAAAACAAAGGTGTCGGCGTGATAACTTGAAATACTTTACATGTGAACTTCAAATTTGGATTATGGATTGTTCTTGGTATTCCTAAGAAGCCTATTGCATTTGGGGCCAAAACGTCAAGGGTCAAGGTCACAGTGGCTTAAACAAAAGAAATCTTGTATTTATTCTGAGATGCATAGGGATTAATTCATATAAAACCTACAGAAACACTAATGATGTCGGTGAAAGTTCCATGTGACCCAAGTACATGTAGGTTGATGCTAAAAGAGTTGTTGTGTTTTGTCATGGGAACAGTCACGGTTGCGGGGCATTTGTGTTTGTTACACACCTGACTTGTTTTAATAACATTTTATATTTGGAAGATGGCAATTTCCTGCCAGAATGCTTAAAAAACGTATGATGCACATCAGCTTAACTTGGCAAATGAAGATTTTTAGCTTGTTATGGTGCTCATAGTCATCCATGACTATAGGAATGCATTAAGAAAAGTTTTAATCAAAACATAACTTCAATTTTGTAAACAGTGAATATGGGATGATCTTTATTGATACAACGTTTATGTTGTGTCTTTGATTGACATGCTTTGGTCATGTATATTTGACAATCAAAAATGTTTGGCGCAGCAATATTTGGATGCATATTCTGTGTTCTTCCATTCTCTTTGCAAGTAGGTTTTTCATCCAAAGGAAGCACGGTGATATGAAGTAAGGTAGTTCAAAGAAAAAGTAAATTTCTTAAACCATCACTGAGCTTTTGGCACCCAGACCTGACAACACATGTGATTCTCATATTAGATTGTTTGAGAAAGCAAAATGTAGTTTTATTGCATATTGTGAGTCATACCAGCCACGATAAAATCAGCATGTCATCCAATATTAAATTACCCTACCCTGTCTGTCTGTCTGATGTCTGTCAGTGTGTCTGATTTATGTCTGTCTGTTTGATGTCTGTGTGTCACTTTTTTTGTAAAAGGCCTAAAGAGTGTGCGCTAGCACATAATGCAGTGGTTAATGGAGAGGCTGGGTTATTGTATGCAGGCCCTAAATAGTATATACAGGATATATATAAAAAAGAAAGCAAGATGTAAATGTATTGTATAAAAAATGTAATTAATATTTTGAAATAGGTGAAATATCATGTGAAACACCAATGTTTCCTCTTTTCAAGAACAACTACTTGATCGCAGCGAGAACTACATAGGCCACAAGATGGGCGTCAGAGTGTCTTAATGGTCCCCAATAAGTGCCAAAGTTTTTTTTAACATGTTCAAAACAATCGCAACACCTCTGTGCTCTGGCCAGGGCACCATAATGACGCAACTCGGGCGCTCTGCGAGCAAGAATCGTGCGACATTGACATGGCATTGATGCAGCCCAGGCGCAAGGCAGTCGATGTGGTCTCCATGAGAAACAAACATGACTGTGTTGTAGAAATTTGAAACTGGACTGCGGGTTGACTGGGTTTTTTTTTTGGTTTTTATATAACGCAAGTGTCGTCACTTGAGCGTATTTTGGTCGTACAGAGAGCGGGACTCGAGCTACTAGGATGTATCAACAGCAAGTAGATCATGCTGTGAGCACAGTGAAAGTGCATCGGCAGTGACAAGATCGAATAATTGGGCTTGACAGGTGTGCATAGAGAGTGAGTTGAGCGCATCGTAAGCGTGGGATGAGCGCAGTATGAGCATAGCCTGAGCTACTTTCTTGCCACGTGAAACAGAAAATTGTCATTTTCTTATGTCCTTGCTGCAATTGTTAAATTTATTAACCCTACTATTATTTAAGAGGTCACAATCGGTCCAAATTTTTCTTCCTCACCTCCTGGCATACTGTGTACAAACCAAAGGGGGTCTTGATTAATATTGACCCAAGTAATAACAAAGCTGACAATGCATGTTTCCATAGGAAGGTTAAATATTTTTGGTCGCCGTAAGGGCTCCTGTGAGAGCGCGTATAATATGACAGGGCCGTTACAAGTAAAAAGTAAATACTTTTAGCTTTTAGCAAATGCTTTCCAGTAAAAAGATTTTGCTTCCTTTTTATTCATACAAATATGCAAGTACATGCTTAAAAATAGGTAGTAAAAGCAAGTGCTGGTTTTTATGAATATGACCCTATGTCTGTGGGGACCCTCAAAAAGTGGACCCTCAAAAAGAAAACAAATGGGGAAAGTATAACAGTCATGAAAAGAAACTACCCAACACTGTCCGTGGTGGACGGTACCCAGCAGTATCAACAAGCATGGACGGCCATGAAAACTGGTGTGGCCATGCATTATTGGCGAAAGTACCAGCATTATGACCACAAAATAAATACAGAAAAGCGGAAAATGCGGACACAGAAAAGAGAGATCAGTTAGGTTTTGTGAATTAAATCTACCTTCTCTACCAATGTTTTTGTAACTAGTTTATGATGTAAACTTCAACCAGATTATGGAGTGTTTCAGTCAGCCTGAAAGCGGTATCCATTGCGGTACCAGTGTGGTTTTTCTTGCGGTACAAGCATTAAGCCCAGCTGGCTATGATAATGAGCTCATTATATACAGGTCAGTACACACAGGTTTTTTTGTCACAACAGTATTCGTGAGGAGTGTGCGGTCTGCTGGCCTGTGCCTATTCAACACTTCATGGCCTATTCAAACTTACAATCTTTGACAAGCTGACTGGGCATGTAACGAGTTCCACGCTCCACGTTTGACCTCATAAATATTCAGTTATTACGGCCTGACGGCTTTCCATTCATCAGCCAGGTTTGGGGTATGGAGTGCGGTGCCGCAAAGAATAACACCGGTACAGCAATGGATACAATTTTCAGCCTGACTGAAATGTTCCCTTACATATGTAGGCCATGATTTTTCAACTAGTGCCTGACATGCAGTACTGTCTGTATCCTGACGCATTCATGCCTGGCTTATTGCCAGACTAACTAGAGGGCACTATGGTGACACCCTCATTCATAAAAAGGGCAGACTGTTCCCCTTTGAATATGAACATGTACAGAGTATGTGTCCTGTACTTTTTATGCTTATATATACTTATACAAAACACTTCCTTTAATTAGCAATTTCGGAGCAAGATTTGGCGGCACAATGGCATGAAACAAGCCAAATGTGCATCTACAATGTATAGCTGATTACCTTTTTCTAAGACCACTTTGAAAAAAAAAACCAGAAAAATGTTTTATCTTAATAATAATAGTAATGGTTTCGAATAGCCCGCTATTTTTACTCACATTTGGCTATCAGACTACTGCTAAGGTCGAACCCTGCCAAATGAAGGATAAAATTATCTAATAAAAAGTGTTTTTTTGTACTACAACAGGTACAAATACCGCCACGGCTGATGTAAGAACTAGTCCTGTTGTGGATACAACCACTACAGATATGACAACCGGAGCAGCACAAACAACCACTGCTGAAGCTACTTCTACGACAGGACCCCTTACCAGTACAGCAGGTGTATATACTACAGCTGAGGAAACAACCGCTTCAGTCGGTATGACAACTGCTGATATCACAAAAACAGCAGAACACACAACTACTGTTGAAGCAGCTTCTACAGTTGTAGCCACAACAATGGCTGCAGATACCACTGCAGCTGCAGCGACAACCTCTCCTTCAGTGGACACAACTGCTACAGATGTGACAACCGCAGCAGAACAGACATCTATTGCTGATGCCGCTACAGTTGGTGTCACAACTTTAGGTGCAGATACTACTACAGCTGAGGGAACAACTCCTTCAGTGGATGTGACAACTGCTGATATCACAACCATGACAGAGCAAACAACTACTGTTGAAGCCACAACGATGGCTGTAGATACCACTATAGCTGAGGTAACAACCAGTCCTGTGGTTGATACAACTGTTGAGGATGTGGTTACAACGGCAGCACAGACATCTACTGTTGTAGCCACAACAGTGTCAGCAGATACCACTACAGCTGCGGCGACAACCTCTCCTTCAGTGGACACAACTGCTACAGATGTGACAACCACAGCCGAACAGACATCTATTGCTGATGCCAGTACAGTTGCAGTCACAACAGCAGGTGCAGATACTACTACAGCTGAGGGAACAACTCTTTCAGTGGATGTGACAACTGCTGATATCACAACAATAACAGAACAAACAACTACTGATGAAATCACAACCATGGCTGTAGATACCACTATAGCTGAGGTAACAACCAGTCCTGTGGTTGATACGACTGTTGAGGATGTGGTTACAACAGGAGCACAGACATCTACTGTTGAAGCCACAACAATGTCAGCAGATACCACTACAGCTTCGGCGACAACCTCTCCTTCAGTGGACACAACTGCTACAGATGTGACAACCGCAGCAGAACAGACATCTATTGCTGATGCCAGTTCAGTTGCAGTCACAACAGCAGGTGCAGATACTACTACAGCTGAGGGAACAACTCCTTCAGTGGATGTTACAACTGCTGATATCACAACAATAACAGAACAAACAACTACTGATGAAATCACAACGTTGGCTGTAGATACCACTATAGCTGAGGTAACAACCAGTCCTGTGGTTGATACGACTGTTGAGGATGTGGTCACAACTGGAGCACAGACATCTACTGTTGAAGCCACAACAGTGTCAGCAGATACCACTACAGCTGCGGTGACAACCTCTCCTTCAGTGGACACAACTGCTACAGATGTGACAACCGCAGCCGAACAGACATCTATTGCTGATGCCACTACAGTTGCAGTCACAACAGCAGTTGAAGATACTACTACAGCTGAGGGAACAACTCCTTCAGTGGATGTGACAACTGCTGATATCACAACAATGACAGAGGAAACAACTACTGTTGAAGCCACAACGATGGCTGTAGATACCACTATAGCTGAGGTAACAACCAGTCCTGTGGTTGATACGACTGTTGAGGATGTGGTTACAACGGGAGCACAGACATCTACTGTTGTAGCCACAACAATGTCAGCAGATACCACTACAGCTGCGGCGACAACCTCTCCTTCAGTGGACACAACTGCTACAGATGTGACTACCGCAGCAGAACAGACATCTATTGTTGATGCCAGTACAGTTGCAGTCACAACAGCAGGTACAGATACTACTACAGCTGAGGGAACAACTCCTTCAGTGGATGTGACAACTGCTGATATCACAACAATGACAGAGCAAACAACTACTGATGAAGCCACAACGATGGCTGTAGATACCACTATAGCTGAGGTAACAACCAGTCCTGTGGTTGATACGACTGTTGAGGATGTGGTTACAACAGGAGCACAGACATCAACTGTTGTAGCCACAACAATGTCAGTAGATACCACTACAGCTTCGGCGACAACCTCTCCTTCAGTGGACACAACTGCTACAGATGTGACAACCACAGCCGAACAGACATCTATTGCTGATGCCAGTACAGTTGCAGTCACAACAGCAGGTGCAGATACTACTACAGCTGAGGGAACAACTCTTTCAGTGGATGTGACAACTGCTGATATCACAACAATAACAGAACAAACAACTACTGATGAAATCACAACCATGGCTGTAGATACCACTATAGCTGAGGTAACAACCAGTCCTGTGGTTGATACGACTGTTGAGGATGTGGTTACAACAGGAGCACAGACATCTACTGTTGTAGCCACAACAATGTCAGCAGATACCACTACAGCTGCGGAGACAACCTCTCCTTCAGTGGACACAACTGCTACAGATGTGACAACCGCAGCAGAACAGACATCTATTGCTGATGCCAGTACAGTTGCAGTCACAACAGCAGGTGCAGATACTACTACAGCTGAGGGAACAACTCCTTCAGTGGATGTGACAACTGCTGATATCACAACATTGACAGAGGAAACAACTACTGATGAAATCACAACCATGGCTGTAGATACCACTATAGCTGAGGTAACAACCAGTCCTGTGGTTGATACGACTGTTGAGGATGTGGTTACAACAGGAGCACAGACATCTACTGTTGTAGCCACAACAATGTCAGCAGATACCACTACAGCTTCGGCGACAACCTCTCCTTCAGTGGACACAACTGCTACAGATGTGACAACCGCAGCAGAACAGACATCTATTGCTGATGCCAGTTCAGTTGCAGTCACAACAGCAGGTGCAGATACTACTACAGCTGAGGGAACAACTCCTTCAGTGGATGTGACAACTGCTGATATCACAACCATGACAGAGCAAACAACTACTGATGAAATCACAACCATGGCTGTAGATACCACTATAGCTGAGGTAACAACCAGTCCTGTGGTTGATACGACTGTTGAGGATGTGGTTACAACAGGAGCACAGACATCTACTGTTGTAGCCACAACAATGTCAGTAGATACCACTACAGCTTCGGCGACAACCTCTCCTTCAGTGGACACAACTGCTACAGATGTGACAACCACAGCCGAACAGACATCTATTGCTGATGCCAGTACAGTTGCAGTCACAACAGCAGGTGCAGATACTACTACAGCTGAGGGAACAACTCTTTCAGTGGATGTGACAACTGCTGATATCACAACAATAACAGAACAAACAACTACTGATGAAATCACAACCATGGCTGTAGATACCACTATAGCTGAGGTAACAACCAGTCCTGTGGTTGATACGACTGTTGAGGATGTGGTTACAACAGGAGCACAGACATCTACTGTTGAAGCCACAACAATGTCAGCAGATACCACTACAGCTTCGGCGACAACCTCTCCTTCAGTGGACACAACTGCTACAGATGTGACAACCGCAGCAGAACAGACATCTGTTGCTGATGCCAGTACAGTTGCAGTCACAACAGCAGGTGCAGATAGTTCTACAGCTGAGGGAACAACTCTTTCAGTGGATGTGACAACTGTTGATATCACAACAATGACGGAGCAATCAACTACTGTTGAAGCCACAACGATGGCTGTAGATACCACTATAGCTGAGGTAACAACCAGTCCTGTAGTTGATACGACTGTTGAGGATGTGGTTACAACAGGAGCACAGACATCTACTGTTGTAGCCACAACAATGTCAGCAGATACCACTACAGCTGCGGAGACAACCTCTCCTACAGTGGACACAACTGCTACAGATGTGACAACCGCAGCAGAACAGACATCTATTGCTGATGCCAGTACAGTTGCAGTCACTACAGCAGGTGCAGATACTACTACAGCTGAGGGAACAACTCCTTCAGTGGATGTGACAACTGCTGATATCACAACCATGACAGAGCAAACAACTACTGATGAAATCACAACCATGGCTGTAGATACCACTATAGCTGAGGTAACAACCAGTCCTGTGGTTGATACGACTGTTGAGGATGTGGTTACAACAGGAGCACAGACATCTACTGTTGAAGCCACAACAATGTCAGCAGATACCACTACAGCTTCGGCGACAACCTCTCCTTCAGTGGACACCACTGCTACAGATGTGACAACCGCAGCAGAACAGACATCTGTTGCTGATGCCAGTACAGTTGCAGTCACAACAGCAGGTGCAGATAGTTCTACAGCTGAGGGAACAACTCTTTCAGTGGATGTGACAACTGTTGATATCACAACAATGACGGAGCAATCAACTACTGTTGAAGCCACAACGATGGATGTAGATACCACTATAGCTGAGGTAACAACCAGTACTGTGGTTGATACGACTGTTGAGGATGTGGTTACAACAGGAGCACAGACATCAACTGTTGTAGCCACAACAATGTCAGTAGATACCACTACAGCTTCGGCGACAACCTCTCCTTCAGTGGACACAACTGCTACAGATGTGACAACCACAGCCGAACAGACATCTATTGCTGATGCCAGTACAGTTGCAGTCACAACAGCAGGTGCAGATACTACTACAGCTGAGGGAACAACTCTTTCAGTGGATGTGACAACTGCTGATATCACAACAATAACAGAACAAACAACTACTGATGAAATCACAACGATGGCTGTAGATACCACTATAGCTGAGGTAACAACCAGTCCTGTGGTTGATACGACTGTTGAGGATGTGGTTACAACAGGAGCACAGACATCTACTGTTGTAGCCACAACAATGTCAGCAGATACCACTACAGCTGCGGAGACAACCTCTCCTACAGTGGACACAACTGCTACAGATGTGACAACCGCAGCAGAACAGACATCTATTGCTGATGCCAGTACAGTTGCAGTCACTACAGCAGGTGCAGATACTACTACAGCTGAGGGAACAACTCCTTCAGTGGATGTGACAACTGCTGATATCACAACCATGACAGAGCAAACAACTACTGATGAAATCACAACCATGGCTGTAGATACCACTATAGCTGAGGTAACAACCAGTCCTGTGGTTGATACGACTGTTGAGGATGTGGTTACAACAGGAGCACAGACATCTACTGTTGTAGCCACAACAATGTCAGCAGATACCACTACAGCTGCAGAGACAACCTCTCCTTCAGTGGACACAACTGCTACAGATGTGACAACCGCAGCAGAACAGACATCTATTGCTGATGCCAGTTCAGTTGCAGTCACAACAGCAGGTGCAGATACTACTACAGCTGAGGGAACAACTCCTTCAGTGGATGTGACAACTGCTGATATCACAACAATAACAGAACAAACAACTACTGATGAAATCACAACGATGGCTGTAGATACCACTATAGCTGAGGTAACAACCAGTACTGTGGTTGATACGACTGTTGAGGATGTGGTTACAACAGGAGCACAGACATCAACTGTTGTAGCAACAACAATGTCAGCAGATACCACTACAGCTTCGGCGACAACCTCTCCTTCAGTGGACACAACTGCTACAGATGTGACAACCGCAGCAGAACAGACATCTGTTGCTGATGCCAGTACAGTTGCAGTCACAACAGCAGGTGCAGATAGTACTACAGCTGAGGGAACAACTCTTTCAGTGGATGTGACAACTGCTGATATCACAACAATGACAGAGCAATCAACTACTGTTGAAGCCACAACGATGGCTGTGGATACCACTATAGCTGACGTAACAACCAGTCCT
The DNA here is from genome assembly GCA_029964075.1 of Patiria pectinifera. NCBI lineage: Eukaryota > Metazoa > Echinodermata > Asteroidea > Valvatida > Asterinidae > Patiria > Patiria pectinifera. The sequence goes on along the minus strand of CM057138.1, from coordinate 15,897,200 downwards.
GTAGTTGATACGACTGTTGAGGATGTGGTTACAACAGGAGCACAGACATCTACTGTTGTAGCCACAACAATGTCAGCAGATACCACTACAGCTGCAGAGACAACCTCTCCTTCAGTGGACACAACTGCTACAGATGTGACAACCGCAGCAGAACAGACATCTATTGCTGATGCCAGTACAGTTGCAGTCACAACAGCAGGTGCAGATACTACTACAGCTGAGGGAACAACTCCTTCAGTGGATGTTACAACTGCTGATATCACAACAATAACAGAACAAACAACTACTGATGAAATCACAACGTTGGCTGTAGATACCACTATAGCTGAGGTAACAACCAGTCCTGTGGTTGATACGACTGTTGAGGATGTGGTCACAACTGGAGCACAGACATCTAGTGTTGTAGCCTCAACAGTGTCAGCAGATACCACTACAGCTGCGGTGACAACCTCTCCTTCAGTGGACACAACTGCTAGAGATGTGACAACCGCAGCCGAACAGACATCTATTGCTGATGCCACTACAGTTGCAGTCACAACAGCAGTTGAAGATACTACTACAGCTGAGGGAACAACTCCTTCAGTGGATGTGACAACTGCTGATATCACAACAATGACAGAGGAAACAACTACTGATGAAATCACAACGATGGCTGTAGATACCACTATAGCTGAGGTAACAACCAGTCCTGTGGTTGATACGACTGTTGAGGATGTGGTTACAACAGGAGCACAGACATCTACTGTTGTAGCCACAACAATGTCAGCAGATACCACTACAGCTGCGGCGACAACCTCTCCTTCAGTGGACACAACTGCTACAGATGTGACAACCGCAGCAGAACAGACATCTATTGCTGATGCCAGTACAGTTGCAGTCACAACAGCAGGTGCAGATACTACTACAGCTGAGGGAACAACTCCTTCAGTGGATGTGACAACTGCTGATATCACAACAATGACAGAGCAAACAACTACTGATGAAGCCACAACGATGGCTGTAGATACCACTATAGCTGAGGTAACAACCAGTCCTGTGGTTGATACGACTGTTGAGGATGTGGTTACAACAGGAGCACAGACATCAACTGTTGTAGCCACAACAATGTCAGTAGATACCACTACAGCTTCGGCGACAACCTCTCCTTCAGTGGACACAACTGCTACAGATGTGACAACCACAGCCGAACAGACATCTATTGCTGATGCCAGTACAGTTGCAGTCACTACAGCAGGTGCAGATACTACTACAGCTGAGGGAACAACCCTTTCAGTGGATGTGACAACTGCTGATATCACAACCATGACAGAGCAAACAACTACTGATGAAATCACAACCATGGCTGTAGATACCACTATAGCTGAGGTAACAACCAGTCCTGTGGTTGATACGACTGTTGAGGATGTGGTTACAACAGGAGCACAGACATCTACTGTTGAAGCCACAACAATGTCAGCAGATACCACTACAGCTTCGGCGACAACCTCTCCTTCAGTGGACACAACTGCTACAGATGTGACAACCGCAGCAGAACAGACATCTGTTGCTGATGCCAGTACAGTTGCAGTCACAACAGCAGGTGCAGATAGTTCTACAGCTGAGGGAACAACTCTTTCAGTGGATGTGACAACTGTTGATATCACAACAATGACGGAGCAATCAACTACTGTTGAAGCCACAACGATGGATGTAGATACCACTATAGCTGAGGTAACAACCAGTACTGTGGTTGATACGACTGTTGAGGATGTGGTTACAACAGGAGCACAGACATCTACTGTTGTAGCCACAACAATGTCAGTAGATACCACTACAGCTTCGGCGACAACCTCTCCTTCAGTGGACACAACTGCTACAGATGTGACAACCACAGCCGAACAGACATCTATTGCTGATGCCAGTACAGTTGCAGTCACAACAGCAGGTGCAGATACTACTACAGCTGAGGGAACAACTCTTTCAGTGGATGTGACAACTGCTGATATCACAACAATAACAGAACAAACAACTACTGATGAAATCACAACCATGGCTGTAGATACTACTATTGCTGACGTAACAACCAGTCCTGTAGTTGATACGACTATTGAGGATGTGGTTACAACAGGAGCACAGACATCTACTGTTGTAGCCACAACAATGTCAGCAGATACCACTACAGCTGCAGAGACAACCTCTCCTTCAGTGGACACAACTGCTACAGATGTGACAACAGCAGCAGAACAGACATCTATTGCTGATGCCAGTTCAGTTGCAGTCACAACAGCAGGTGCAGATACTACTACAGCTGAGGGAACAACTCCTTCAGTGGATGTTACAACTGCTGATATCACAACAATAACAGAACAAACACCTACTGATGAAATCACAACGATGGCTGTAGATACCACTATAGCTGAGGTAACAACCAGTCCTGTGGTTGATACGACTGTTGAGGATGTGGTCACAACTGGAGCACAGACATCTACTGTTGAAGCCACAACAGTGTCGGCAGATACCACTACAGCTGCGGTGACAACCTCTCCTTCAGTGGACACAACTGCTACAGATGTGACAACCACAGCCGAACAGACATCTATTGCTGATGCCAGTACAGTTGCAGTCACAACAGCAGGTGCAGATACTACTACAGCTGAGGGAACAACTCTTTCAGTGGATGTGACAACTGCTGATATCACAACAATAACAGAACAAACAACTACTGATGAAATCACAACCATGGCTGTAGATACCACTATAGCTGAGGTAACAACCAGTCCTGTGGTTGATACGACTGTTGAGGATGTGGTTACAACAGGAGCACAGACATCAACTGTTGTAGCCACAACAATGTCAGTAGATACCACTACAGCTTCGGCGACAACCTCTCCTTCAGTGGACACAACTGCTACAGATGTGACAACCGCAGCAGAACAGACATCTGTTGCTGATGCCAGTACAGTTGCAGTCACAACAGCAGGTGCAGATAGTTCTACAGCTGAGGGAACAACTCTTTCAGTGGATGTGACAACTGCTGATATCACAACAATGACGGAGCAATCAACTACTGTTGAAGCCACAACGATGGCTGTAGATACCACTATAGCTGAGGTAACAACCAGTCCTGTAGTTGATACGACTGTTGAGGATGTGGTTACAACAGGAGCACAGACATCTACTGTTGTAGCCACAACAATGTCAGCAGATACCACTACAGCTGCGGAGACAACCTCTCCTACAGTGGACACAACTGCTACAGATGTGACAACCGCAGCAGAACAGACATCTATTGCTGATGCCAGTACAGTTGCAGTCACTACAGCAGGTGCAGATACTACTACAGCTGAGGGAACAACTCCTTCAGTGGATGTGACAACTGCTGATATCACAACAATAACAGAACAAACAACTACTGATGAAATCACAACCATGGCTGTAGATACCACTATAGCTGAGGTAACAACCAGTCCTGTGGTTGATACGACTGTTGAGGATGTGGTTACAACAGGAGCACAGACATCTACTGTTGTAGCCACAACAATGTCAGCAGATACCACTACAGCTGCGGAGACAACCTCTCCTTCAGTGGACACAACTGCTACAGATGTGACAACCGCAGCAGAACAGACATCTGTTGCTGATGCCAGTACAGTTGCAGTCACAACAGCTGCTGCAGATAGTACTACAGCTGAGGGAACAACTCCTTCAGTGGATGTGACAACTGCTGATATCACAACAATGACAGAGGAAACAACTACTGATGAAATCACAACGATGGCTGTAGATACCACTATAGCTGAGGTAACAACCAGTCCTGTGGTTGATACGACTGTTGAGGATGTGGTTACAACGGGACCACAGACATCTACTGTTGTAGCCACAACAGTGTCATCAGATGCCATTACAGCTGGGGCGACAACCTCTCCTTCAGTGGACACAACTGCTACAGATGTGACAACCGCAGCAGAACAGACATCCATTGCTGATGCCAGTACAGTTGCAGTCACAACAGCAGGTGCAGATACTACTACAGCTGAGGGAACAACTCCTTCAGTGGATGTGACAACTGCTGATATCACTACCATGACAGAACAAACAACTACTGATGAAATCACAACCATGGCTGTAGATACCACTATAGCCGAGGTAACAACCAGTCCTGTGGTTGATACGACTGTTGAGGATGTGGTCACAACTGGAGCACAGACATCTACTGTTGTAGCCAAAACAGTGTCAGCAGATGCCATTACAGCTGGGGCGACAACCTCTCCTTCAGTGGACACAACTGCTACAGATGTGACAACCGCAGCAGAACAGACATCTATTGCTGATGCCAGTACAGTTGCAGTCACAACAGCAGGTGCAGATACTACTACAGCTGAGGGAACAACTCTTTCAGTGGATGTGACAACTGCTGATATCACAACAATAACAGAACAAACAACTACTGATGAAATCACAACCATGGCTGTAGATACCACTATAGCTGAGGTAACAACCAGTCCTGTGGTTGATACGACTGTTGAGGATGTGGTTACAACAGGAGCACAGACATCTACTGTTGTAGCCACAACAATGTCAGCAGATACCACTACAGCTTCGGCGACAACCTCTCCTTCAGTGGACACAACTGCTACAGATGTGACAACCGCAGCAGAACAGACATCTGTTGCTGATGCCAGTACAGTTGCAGTCACAACAGCAGGTGCAGATAGTACTACAGCTGAGGGAACAACTCTTTCAGTGGATGTGACAACTGCTGATATCACAACAATGACAGAGCAATCAACTACTGTTGAAGCCACAACGATGGCTGTAGATACCACTATAGCTGAGGTAACAACCAGTCCTGTAGTTGATACGACTGTTGAGGATGTGGTTACAACAGGAGCACAGACATCTACTGTTGTAGCGACAACAATGTCAGTAGATACCACTACAGCTGCGGAGACAACCTCTCCTTCAGTGGACACAACTGCTACAGATGTGACAACCGCAGCCGAACAGACATCTATTGCTGATGCCACTACAGTTGCAGTCACTACAGCACGTGCAGATACTACTACAGCTGAGGGAACAACTCCTTCAGTGGATGTGACAACTGCTGATATCACAACAATAACAGAACAAACAACTACTGATGAAATCACAACCATGGCTGTAGATACCACTATAGCCGAGGTAACAACCAATCCTGTGGTTGATACGACTGTTGAGGATGTGGTCACAACTGGAGCACAGACATCTACTGTTGTAGCCTCAACAGTGTCAGCAGATACCACTACAGCTGCGGTGACAACCTCTCCTTCAGTGGACACAACTGCTAGAGATGTGACAACCGCAGCCGAAAAGACATCTATTGCTGATGCCAGTACAGTTGCAGTCACAACAGCAGTTGACGATACTACTACAACTGAGGGAACAACTCTTTCAGTGGATGTGACAACTGCTGATATCACAACAATAACAGAACAAACAACTACTGTTGAAGCCACAACGATGGCTGTAGATACCACTATAGCTGAGGTAACAACCAGTCCTGTAGTTGATACGACTGTTGAGGATGTGGTTACAACAGGAGCACAGACGTCTACTGTTGTGGCGACAACAATGTCAGTAGATACCACTACAGCTGCGGAGACAACCTCTCCTTCAGTGGACACAACTGCTACAGATGTGACAACCGCAGCCGAACAGACATCTATTGCTGATGCCACTACAGTTGCAGTCACAACAGCAGTTGACGATACTACTACAACTGAGGGAACAACTCTTTCAGTGGATGTGACAACTGCTGATATCACAACAATAACAGAACAAACAACTACTGATGAAATCACAACCATGGCTGTAGATACCACTATAGCTGAGGTAACAACCAGTCCTGTGGTTGATACGACTGTTGAGGATGTGGTTACAACAGGAGCACAGACATCTACTGTTGTAGCCACAACAGTGTCAGCAGATACCACTACAGCTTCGGCGACAACCTCTCCTTCAGTGGACACAACTGCTACAGATGTGACAACCGCAGCAGAACAGACATCTATTGCTGATGCCACTACAGTTGCAGTCTCAACAGCAGTTGAAGATACTACTACAGCTGAGGGAACAACTCCTTCAGTGGATGTGACAACTGCTGATATCACAACAATGACAGAGGAAACAACTACTGATGAAATCACAACGATGGCTGTAGATACCACTATAGCTGAGGTAACAACCAGTCCTGTGGTTGATACGACTGTTGAGGATGTGGTTACAACAGGAGCACAGACATCTACTGTTGTAGCCACAACAATGTCAGCAGATACCACTACAGCTGCAGAGACAACCTCTCCTTCAGTGGACACAACTGCTACAGATGTGACAACCGCAGCAGAACAGACATCTATTGCTGATGCCAGTACAGTTGCAGTCACAACAGCAGTTGAAGATACTACCTCCGCTGAGGGAATAACTCCTTCAGTGGATGTGACAACTGCTGATATCACAACAATAACAGAACAAACAACTACTGATGAAATCACAACGATGGCTGTAGATACCACTATAGCTGAGGTAACAACCAGTCCTGTGGTTGATACGACTGTTGAGGATTTGGTCACAACAGGAGCACAGACATCTACTGTTGTAGCCACAACAGTGTCAGCAGATACCGCTACAGCTGCGGTGACAACCTCTCCTTCAGTGGACACAACTGCTACAGATGTGACAACCGCAGCAGAACAGACATCTGTTGCTGATGCCAGTACAGTTGCAGTCACAACAGCAGGTGCAGATACTACTACAGCTGAGGGAACAACTCCTTCAGTGGATGTGACAACTGCTGATATCACAACCATGACAGAGCAAACAACTACTGATGAAATCACAACCATGGCTGTAGATACCACTATAGCTGAGGTAACAACCAGTCCTGTGGTTGATACGACTGTTGAGGATGTGGTTACAACGGGAGCACAGACATCTACTGTTGTAGCCACAACAATGTCAGCAGATACCACTACAGCTGCGGCGACAACCTCTCCTTCAGTGGACACAACTGCTACAGATGTGACAACCGCAGCAGAACAGACATCTGTTGCTGATGCCAGTACAGTTGCAGTCACAACAGCAGGTGCAGATACTACTACAGCTGAGGGAACAACTCTTTCAGTGGATGTGACAACTGCTGATATCACAACAATGACAGAACAAACAACTACTGATGAAATCACAACGATGGCTGTAGATACCACTATAGCTGAGGTAACAACCAGTCCTGTGGTTGATACGACTGTTGAGGATGTGGTTACAACGGGAGCACAGACATCTACTGTTGTAGCCACAACAATGTCAGCAGATACCACTACAGCTTCGGCGACAACCTCTCCTTCAGTGGACACAACTGCTACAGATGTGACAACCGCAGCAGAACAGACATCTGTTGCTGATGCCAGTACAGTTGCAGTCACAACAGCAGGTGCAGATAGTACTACAGCTGAGGGAACAACTCTTTCAGTGGATGTGACAACTGCTGATATCACAACAATGACAGAGCAATCAACTACTGTTGAAGCCACAACGATGGCTGTAGATACCACTATAGCTGAGGTAACAACCAGTCCTGTAGTTGATACGACTGTTGAGGATGTGGTTACAACAGGAGCACAGACATCTACTGTTGTAGCCACAACAATGTCAGCAGATACCACTACAGCTGCGGAGACAACCTCTCCTACAGTGGACACAACTGCTACAGATGTGACAACCGCAGCAGAACAGACATCTATTGCTGATGCCAGTACAGTTGCAGTCACAACAGCAGGTGCAGATACTACTACAGCTGAGGGAACAACTCCTTCAGTGGATGTGACAACTGCTGATATCACAACCATGACAGAGCAAACAACTACTGATGAAATCACAACCATGGCTGTAGATACCACTATAGCTGAGGTAACAACCAGTCCTGTGGTTGATACGACTGTTGAGGATTTGGTCACAACAGGAGCACAGACATCTACTGTTGTAGCCACAACAGTGTCAGCAGATACCACTACAGCTGCGGTGACAACCTCTCCTTTAGTGGACACAACTGCTACAGATGTGACAACCGCAGCAGAACAGACATCTATTGCTGATGCCAGTACAGTTGCAGTCACAACAGCAGGTGCAGATACTACTACAGCTGAGGGAACAACTCCTTCAGTGGATGTGACAACTGCTGATATCACAACAATGACAGAGGAAACAACTACTGATGAAATCACAACGATTGCTGTAGATACCACTATAGCTGAGGTAACAACCAGTCCTGTAGTTGGTACGACTGTTGAGGATGTGGTTACAACCGGACCACAGACATCTACTGTTGTAGCCACAACAGTGTCAGCAGATACCACTACAGCTGCGGTGACAACCTCTCCTTTAGTGGACACAACTGCTACAGATGTGACAACCGCAGCAGAACAGACATCTGTTGCTGATGCCAGTACAGTTGCAGTCACAACAGCAGGTGCAGATACTACTACAGCTGAGGGAACAACTCTTTCAGTGGATGTGACAACTGCTGATATCACAAAAGTAACAGAACAAACAACTACTGATGAAATCACAACCATGGCTGTAGATACCACTATAGCTGAGGTAACAACCAGTACTGTGGTTAATACGACTGTTGAGGATGTGGTTACAACAGGAGCACAGACATCTACTGTTGTGGCAACAACAATGGCAGCAGATACCACTACAGCTTCGGCGACAACCTCTCCTTCAGTGGACACAACTGCTACAGATGTGACAACTGCAGCCGAACAGACATCTATTGCTGATGCCACTACAGTTTCAGTCTCAACAGCAGTTGAAGATACTACTACAGCTGAGGGAACAACTCCTTCAGTGGATGTGACAACTGCTGATATCACAACAATGACAGAGGAAACAACTACTGATGAAATCACAACGATTGCTGTAGATACCACTATAGCTGAGGTAACAACCAGTCCTGTAGTTGGTACGACTGTTGAGGATGTGGTTACAACCGGACCACAGACATCTACTGTTGTAGCCACAACAGTGTCATCAGATGCCATTACAGCTGCGGCGACAACCTCTCCTTCAGTGGACACAACTGCTACAGATGTGACAACCGCAGCAGAACAGACATCCATTGCTGATGCCAGTACAGTTGCAGTCACAACAGCAGGTGCAGATACTACTACAGCTGAGGGAACAACTCCTTCAGTGGATGTGACAACTGCTGATATCACTACCATGACAGAACAAACAACTACTGATGAAATCACAACCATGGCTGTAGATACCACTATAGCCGAGGTAACAACCAGTCCTGTGGTTGATACGACTGTTGAGGATGTGGTCACAACTGGAGCACAGACATCTACTGTTGTAGCCTCAACAGTGTCAGCAGATACCACTACAGCTGCGGTGACAACCTCTCCTTCAGTGGACACAACTGCTAGAGATGTGACAACCGCAGCCGAACAGACATCTATTGCTGATGCCACTACAGTTACAGTCACAACAGCAGTTGAAGATACTACTACAGCTGAGGGAACAACTCCTTCAGTGGATTTGACAACTGCTGATATCACAACAACAACAGAGGAAACAACTTCTGATGAAATCACAACCATGGCTGTAGATACCACTATAGCTGAGGTAACAACCAGTCCTGTGGTTGATACGACTGTTGAGGATGTGGTTACAACAGGAGCACAGACATCTACTGTTATAGCCACAACATTGTCAGCAGATAGTACTACAGCTGCGTCGACAACCTCTCCTTCAGTGGACACAACTGCTACAGATGTGACAACCGCAGCAGAACAGACATCTGTTGCTGATGCCAGTACAGTTGCAGTCACAACAGCAGGTGCAGGTACTACCTCTGCTGAGGGAACAACTCCTTCAGTGGATGTGACAACTGCTGATATCACAACAATAACAGAACAAACAACTACTGATGAAATCACAACGATGGCTGTAGATACCACTATAGCTGAGGTAACAACCAGTACTGTGGTTGATACGACTGTTGAGGATGTGGTTACAACAGGAGCACAGACATCAACTGTTGTGGCAACAACAATGTCAGCAGATACCACTACAGCTTCGGCGACAACCTCTCCTTCAGTGGACACAACTGCTACAGATGTGACAACCGCAGCAGAACAGACATCTGTTGCTGATGCCAGTACAGTTGCAGTCACAACAGCTGCTGCAGATAGTACTACAGCTGAGGGAACAACTCTTTCAGTGGATGTGACAACTGCTGATATCACAACAATGACAGAGCAATCAACTACTGTTGAAGCCACAACGATGGCTGTAGATACCACTATAGCTGAGGTAACAACCAGTCCTGTAGTTGATACGACTGTTGAGGATGTGGTTACAACAGGAGCACAGACATCTACTGTTGTAGCGACAACAATGTCAGTAGATACCACTACAGCTTCGGCGACAACCTCTCCTTCAGTGGACACAACTGCTACAGATGTGACAACCGCAGCAGAACAGACATCTATTGCTGATGCCACTACAGTTGCAGTCTCAACAGCAGGTGCAGATACTACTACAACTGAGGGAACAAGTCTTTCAGTGGATGTGACAACTGCTGATATCACAACAATAACAGAACAAACAACTACTGATGAAATCACAACCATGGCTGTAGATACAACTATAGCTGAAGCAACAACCAGTCCTGTGGTTGATACGACTGTTGAGGATGTGGTTACAACAGGAGCACAGACATCAACTGTTATAGCCACAACATTGTCAGCAGATAGTACTACAGCTGCATCGACAACCTCTCCGTCAGTGGACACAACTGCTGCAGATGTGACAACCGCAGCAGAACAGACATCTGTTGCTGATGCCAGTACAGTTGCAGTCACAACAGCAGGTGCAGGTACTACTACTGCTGAGGGAACAACTCCTTCAGTGGATGTGACAACTGCTGATATCACAACAATAACAGAACAAACAACTACTGATGAAATCACAACGATGGCTGTAGATACCACTATAGCTGAGGTAACAACCAGTACTGTGGTTAATACGACTGTTGAGGATGTGGTTACAACAGGAGCACAGACATCTACTGTTGTGGCAACAACAATGGCAGCAGATACCACTACAGCTTCGGCGACAACCTCTCCTTCAGTGGACACAACTGCTACAGATGTGACAACCGCAGCAGAACAGACATCTGTTGCTGATGCCAGTACAGTTGCAGTCACAACAGCAGGTGCAGATAGTACTACAGCTGAGGGAACAACTCCTTCAGTGGATGTGACAACTGCTGATATCACAACATTGACAGAGGAAACAACTACTGATGAAATCACAACCATGGCTGTAGATACCACTATAGCTGAGGTAACAACCAGTCCTGTGGTTGATACGACTGTTGAGGATGTGGTTACAACGGGACCACAGACATCTACTGTTGTAGCCACAACAATGTCAGCAGATACCACTACAGCTGCGGAGACAACCTCTCCTTCAGTGGACACAACTGCTACAGATGTGACAACCGCAGCAGAACAGACATCTATTGCTGATGCCAGTACAGTTGCAGTCACTACAGCACGTGCAGATACTACTACAGCTGAGGGAACAACTCCTTCAGTGGATGTGACAACTGGTGATATCACAACAATGACAGAGGAAACAACTACTGATGAAATCACAACGATGGCTGTAGATACCACTATAGCTGACGTAACAACCAGTCGTGTAGTTGATACTACTGTTGAGGATGTGGTTACAACAGGAGCACAGACATCTACTGTTGTAGCCACAACAATGTCAGCAGATACCACTACAGCTGCGGAGACAACCTCTCCTTCAGTGGACATAACTGCTACAGATGTGACTACCGCAGCAGAACAGACATCTATTGCTGATGCCAGTACAGTTGCAGTCACAACAGCAGGTGCAGATACTACTACAGCTGTGGGAACAACTCCTTCAGTGGATGTGACAACTGCTGATATCACAACCATGACAGAGCAAACAACTACTGATGAAGCCCCAACGATGGCTGTAGATACCACTATAGCTGAGGTAACAACCAGTCCTGTGGTTGATACGACTGTTGAGGATGTGGTTACAACAGGAGCACAGACATCTACTGTTATAGCCACAACATTGTCAGCAGATAGTACTACAGCTTCGGCGACAACCTCTCCTTCAGTGGACACAACTTCTACAGATGTGACAACCGCAGCAGAACAGACATCTATTGCTGATGCCACTACAGTTGCAGGCTCAACAGCAGGTGCAGATACTACTACAACTGAGGGAACAACTCTTTCAGTGGATGTGACAACTGCTGATATCACAACAATAACAGAACAAACAACTACTGATGAAATCACAACCATGGCTGTAGATACAACTATAGCTGAGGTAACAACCAGTCCTGTGGTTGATACGACTGTTGAGGATGTGGTAACAACAGGAGCACAGACATCTACTGTTGAAGCCACAACGATGTCAGCAGATACCACTACAGCTTCGTCGACAACCTCTCCTTCAGTGGACACAACTGCTACAGATGTGACAACCGCAGCAGAACAGACATCTATTGCTGATGCCACTACAGTTGCAGTCTCAACAGCAGGTGCAGATACTACTACAACTGAGGGAACAACTCCTTCAGTGGATATGTCAACTGCTGATATCACAACCATGACAGAGCAAACAACTACTGATGAAATCACAACCATGGCTGTAGATACCACTATAGCTGAGGTAACAACCAGTCCTGTGGTTGATACGACTGTTGAGGATTTGGTCACAACAGGAGCACAGACATCTACTGTTGTAGCCACAACAGTGTCAGCAGATACCACTACAGCTGCCGAGACAACCTCTTCTTCAGTGGACACAACTGCTACAGATGTGACAACCGAAGCCGAACAGACATCTATTGCTGATGCCACTACAGTTGCAGTCACAACAGCAGTTGCAGATACTACTACAGAGGCGGGAACAACTCCTTCAGTGGTTGTGACAACTGCTGATATCACAACCATGACAGAGCAAACAACTCCTGTTGAAGCCACAACCATGACTGTAGATACCACTATAGCTGAGGTAACAACCAGTCCTGTGGTGGATACAACTGTTGAGGATGTGGTATCAACAGGAGCACAGACATCTACTGTTATAGCCACAACAATGTCAGCAGTTACCACTACAGCTGCGGCGACAACCTCTCCTTCAGTGGACACAACTGCTACAGATGTGACAACCGCAGCAGAACAGACATCTGTTTTTGATGCCAGTACAGTTGTCGTCACAACAGCAGGTGCAGATACTACTACAGCTGAGGGAACAACTCCTTCAGTGGATGTGACAACTGCTGATATCACAACAATAACAGAACAAACAACTACTGATGAAATCACAACAATGTCTGTAGATACCACTATAGCTGAGGTAGCAACCAGTCCTGTGGTTGATACGACATTTGAGGATGTGGTTACAACAGGTGCACAGACGTCTACTGTTGAAGTCACAACAATGTCAGCAGATACCACTACAGCTGCGGTGACAACCTCTCCTTCAGTGGACACAACTGCTCCAGATGTGACAAATGCAGCAGAACAGACATCTATTGCTGATGCCAGCACAGTTGCAGTCACAACAGCAGGTGCAGATACTACAACAGCTGAGGGAACAACTCCTTCAGTGGATGTGACAACTGCTGATATCACAACAATGACAGTGCAAACAACTACTGTTGAAGCCTCAACAATGGCTGTAGATACCACTATATCTGAGGTAACAACTGGTCCTGTGGTTGATACGACTGTTGAGGATGCAGTTACAACAGGAGCACAGACATCTACATTTGTAGCCACAACAGTGTTAGTAGATACCACTGCAGCTGTGGCGGCAACCTCTCCTTCAGTGGACACAACTGCTACAGATGTGACAACCGCAGCAGAACAGACATCAATTGCTGATGCCAGTACAGTTGCAGTCACAACAGCAGGTGCAGATACTACTACAGCTGAGGGAACAACTCCTTCAGTGGATGTGACAACTGCTGATATCACAACAAAGACAGAGCAAAGAACTACTGTTGAAGCCTCAACGATGGCTATATATACAACTACAGCTGAGGTAGCAACCAGTCCTGCGGTGGATAGGACTGTTGAGGATGTGGTAACAACAGGAGCACAGACATCCACTGTTGTAGCCACAACAATGTCAGCAAAAACCACTACAGCTGTAATGACAACCTCTCCTTCAGTGGACACAACTGCTACAGATGTGACAACGGCAGCAGAACAGAGATCTGTTGCTGATGCCAGTACAGTTGCAGTCACAACAGCGGGTGGCGATACTACTGCATCTGATGGAACAACACCTTCAGTGGATGTGACAACTGCTGATATCACAACCATGACAGAGCAAACAACTACTGTTGAAGCCACAACGATGGCTAAAGATACAACTATAGCTGAGGTAGCAACCAGTCCTGCGGTGGATAGGACTGTTGAGGATGTGGTAACAACAGGAGCACAGACATCCACTGTTGTAGCCACAACAATGTCAGCAGATACCACTACAGTTGTGGCAAGAACCTCCCCTTCAGTGGACACAACTGCTACAAATGTGACAACCGCAGCAGAACAGACATCTATTGCTGATGCCACTACAGTTGCAGCCACAACTGAGGGAACATTTGAGGGAACAACCCCTTCAATGGATTTGACAACTGTTGATATGATAACCACGGCAGAGAAAACAACCACTGTTGAAGCAACTTCCACAGTTGCCGCAACAACAATGGCTGTTGATACTACTAATGAGAATGTAACAACTACTCCTGTTGTGGATATGACTTCTGTAGGTTTGGAAACCACATCAGCACAGACAAATAGTGTTGTAGCCACTTCTACAGTTCTAGCCACAACAATGACAGCAGAGGTAACAACTAGTTCTTTAGTGGAAACAACTACTGCAGATGTAACCACAGCAGAACAGACAAATAGGGTTGAAGTCACTACTACAGTCGGAGTTACATCAACTAAAATTGAACCAGCAAGCACTGCCTCAGGTGTTTTCAGTACCTCAGGTTTGTGAATTTTAATTTTTTTTTTTTTAATTTTGTTGTTTGAGTGTTGTTCCAATTTTCAGGTCTATTTGCAATCATTATGCTTGAGAAAAGTTCGCTTTGTGGGTAAATTTTCTCTGTAATGGTTTAATTTTCACTATAACAAACACAAAGGGTTATCATGCAGGCTAGAGTGGTAAGTCATGAAGAACTTTCACTATTCAGCACAAACTGTATCTATGAGTTATTGAACTGAAATGAATTTCAATGAACCTGTATGGAGAACCTTTCTGGGGACACATGAAGATCCTAATATAAGCACAATAAGTGGATCTTGGAATGTCACTTGACCTTTTCACATCTCATTAATATTTTAACTATAATTTATACAATAATTATAATAATAATAATAGCGCACGCATCCAACAGGACTGGTGCTCAAGGCGCTGCATCATTATTACCCCTGCTCACTGGACCCATGAAACATTCCAAATACCATCTCAGCTCCCTGGGGTGTATACAGCTGGATGCTGCCAGTTAGGCGCAAGGAAACTAATTCAATCACAATAACCATCTCTGCCCACTTGACTAGATCGAATACACCACAGGCTGAGTTTTATGTTTTCTAGTTTGAATTATTCTGTGAAATTAAATTAGGGTTTAATAAAGTAGGCTTTTATTGAAGTTGTAGTTTGTATTATCAACTGAAGAAGTCATCAACTTAACATGCCACTTCTCCGGTTTTAACTGGAATTCCGTTTTTCTTTTAACATCTCACAAAATTCTGGTTTTTCTGGCCGTCAAAATAAACCGGTAGAGAAAAGAAAAATTGTGGAAATGCGTTGATTTTTACCTCGTTAGCGCTCTTGATTTAGTACATTTAGGCACACGCATGGCACAACGTTGTTCGTTGAAGTAGTCTTAAAAATAGTCTTTATCATTGCCGAGCCTCCATGTGATACAGGCAGCCAACGTAGGTCATGTAAACAAGGTTTCCTTTTTAACTTTTTGTTTGTATTTTTTTTTTAATTGGTATAATTTAGGAGTTATTTTTTATTTTAAAGCTTGAGGAACAAATCAATTTCCATTGTGAGTTTTTTGTTAACATTACGTTTTATATTTGGCAGATGGCAATCTCCTGCCAGAATGCTTTCAAAATCAAAACATAACTTAAATTTTCTTTTTTTATACAAAATATTTAGTGGAAATATTGTTGGACTTTGATTGTCAAATATACAAGACCAATCCATGACTATCAAAATGTTGTTTAGAGCACCAGTATTTGGATACATATTCTGTGTTTGTGCATTCTCTGTGCGGGTAAGTTTTTCATCAAAAGGAAGTCAGGATGATAAATGAAAAAGGTAGTTGAAAGAAAAAGTTTTATGCTGAGGCACTTTCAAAATTTGTCAATCGTTAATTGTCTTTTGGGACCAAGGCACACAATTTTTTCCTGTGGGGTAATTCAGTTGGGTTGTTGCCTTTCAAGAGGGCTTACTTTATTGAGAGCATTTCAAATTAACTGCTGGTCAGTGACATTGTCCAATTAAGACTCAGTTTTCAAATTAAAATGCTTTTGCACTACAACAGGTGCAGATACCACCACAGCTGAGGTAACAACTAGTCCTGTTGTGGATACAACTACCGAAGATGTGACAACCAGAGCAGCACAAACAACTAGTCCTGCAGAAACTACAGTTGAACCAGCAACCACAGTCTCGGGTGTTTTCAGCACCTCAGGTTTGTCACTTTTCATTTTTTTCAAGTGAAATATTTTTGTTTTCTTCAACTTCAATGTTTTCTTTGCATTCATTGCACTCTAGAAAAGATCGCTCTGTGCTTTCTCTCAAATGATTTAATTTTCACTTTAACAAACACAAAGGATTGTCATGCAGGTCAGAGTACATACAATAATACATTTCATTGATATATTTGATTAAATATATTATTCATTGAGGAGGATCACTTTTCAAGACGCACTATATCTATCAGCATTGCCTAGTCCGCAGCTCAAAGAATTTCAGAAATGATTTGAAAATTATCTCAAAAGCCTGCATGAAGAATCTTTTAGGAGACACTTGACAATTCTGTTCTTGTTCTTAAAGTTTTTCTGGTCTGCTCATTGTTTGCTTATGACCCTCAAATTCTGGGACTTGTACTAATACAAACACACACACACACAATGGTGCGTGTTAACACTTTACCTGTTCGCATCTCATTTTTATTTGCACTGGTTTTCCACCTTGCACACTAGAAAAAAAGATAATACATGTATTGAAGCTTTTTGCTTTGTCACTATTTGTGAAAGGTTTTATTTCTTTGAGCATCTTTCATCGAGAGTTTTGGCAAAAACTTTCCAGATTTGTACAGCCCTTGCTTCAGTTTGTTTCAGCGTCAATGGAAAGCAAAGGAAAAAAAAACAGCCAAAGATTTAGACCTGGCTTTACAAGCATGCTGCAATCAAGGTTCTGTATTTTGCCATTGATTTTTTATGATTATAAGAGAACCCATTTACAATGCATGTTGGTGAATTGTTTGGAAAGTCAGGCAGTATAATGAAGTACAGATGCTTGAGGAATTAATTCACGTGATTACCCTCTAGACCTGCTTTTTGCATATATGCACATTTTATGTTTGGTTTTATCTGTTTTAAGTCTATTCCCGCACATCGTGTACATCATTTGTATTAGCACTTCAGTGTGTAGGTTGAAATTATGTCTTCAGTCTAGATCCATTACATGATAGGCTAATTTTTTATTTTTTAGGGTTAGTTTGGAGTAGTCCTAGAAATTAAAGTAGGGTTTAGTGAGGTTGTAGTTTGCTCGTATGGTGTTGTACTGCACAGAGTGGCGAAATGCTTTTGTTGCACGTTTTGATTTTTTCTTTACATATATTTATTTTCAATTGAGTACATCATCCACTTAAAAATATAATTTTTTGTGCACTTATCAGGATGAGGTATTATTCTCCATCCTTGTTTTTATTGGCACTGATCATTGTAGGTTTTTATTTTGTTCCTGAACTATTGAGATAAACCACAATTGGGTCACTCCGTGTAATATCAGCACACCTTCCATGGTCAGTCCCATGGAATATCTTTTAATTTGCTGAAATTGTTACGCCATCTGAGAAAACTCCAAATCCCAAAATTTGAATGTTTGGGTCATGTGGTTTGTGAGGTGCTGGTCGTTAAACTTTTGAACTATACTGTACATCTGTATCTCTGGGTAGGAATGTGGAACAAAACTGGGGAATGTGGGAGAATATGTATCTTAAATTATAGCTCTTAACATAAGAAATTATCTAGTTTACAAATGAAAAACAAATTGAAATTTCAGTGTGAGGTGATGCAAAATAAACATTGACATTTGACCCCATGGAACTGTAAAACCACGTTTTCAAAATCAATAAAAGGCCTCATATTACCTAATAATTTCAGCAAAGATGAAGAAAATCTGTGAGATTGACTGAGGAAGGTGTGTTGATTTGACCTATTGACCCTATTTAAAACCAAACTACTTGACTAATAACATCAGCTTTTTTTGGGTAACCCTTAAATTCATTCGTTTTTAATTGGCATTATGTTAATGCAAAGGTTGGGGGTTTGGTGCTGATTTTTTGATCCATGGTTCCAGTAATGCGCCTATTAATTGTTTCCCCCTACCCCCACCCCCAGTTAATGTATGAACAGTTTATGGAAACTCATGTGAAAAAATAATAACATTGTGATATTTAGCCCAGAAGAAAAATGGGGGAAAAACGAGGTGTCTGTACATTGGGCTAAAAAGTAGGCGAAAGGTTGCCTAATGTTGGAGACTCAAACAAGTTCAAGGAAATTCCCCAAATTGTTGGAGAGAAAACTTGTTGTTTTAGACGTTATTATTGTAAACAACAATAATATTGGGGATTTCCTTGAACTGTTCAAGTCCCCAAAGTTTGGCAACCCTGGGCCTAATTTTAAGACCAATTTACGGACATGGAGGCTAAATATCAAGATGTCATAATTGTTCACATGATTTCCCAAATTTCGGTGGCCGAAAACGTGACCAAAAATAGTTTACAAAAATTCCGCAAATATTTAGTGGTTGGACGGTATCCAGAAGGAGGAAATGGACAGTTACCATGGGTAATCCATTTTAAGGCGACTACAATCCTTTTACTCGCGTATGTATGCCCTCTGTTAGACCTGTAAACGTTGCGTCAATAACAACCACGTGACATTGCCGCCACGTTTACCGGTATAACCCTCTGCATAGGCGTAGCGGGGTATTTTATAAAGACTGTCCTTTTCCATTCAAATGCCCTTTTTTGAAAGGGGACTACCCCCCCAATACTTTGTAAAGCACGCCCTTTTTTTTATGAAGTGCCCTTTTTCTCTGAACAAGTGCCCTTTGCAAAAAAGAGGTGGTGGCCTTTTTTTTTGGCATCTGCCATTTGGTTGCCGTTTTCAGAATTTCGCACATGTATCGCCCAGAAAAGCACCATATATTGGCCCTTTGTGTGCATAATTGTCGGTTTTGAACAGCGCCCCTATCGACAGATGGTACCACCCCCCCTCCCACTTTTAATTTTACGGACACCAAGTTTCCGGAGAAAGTAACCTGTCTACATTTCACAACGGATGTGCAGTGCCCTTTTCAAAAATTTTACCCCCCCCCAATAAAAATGACCGTGCTACGCCCCTGCTCTGTAAATGTTTGTATGTTCTACATAGTACCCAAATTCAGCATGTGCAAGCAGCCTTAAAGCACAGTGGAAAAACATACGGCTCGCAGTAAGAAGCTTTGTAGATGGATTCCCATTAAGATATCTCCTATTAAAAAGTCCTTTTCTCCAAACAGTTTTCGCTTTTTCTCCTAGAACAGTTATTTTAAAGTGGGATACTAATTTTACATCTGTAAAGTTCTTTTTCTTTCTGAATTAAGGCTCTGGAGGGATTTTTTTGGCAAGACAGCAACAGCTTATTGTGCGCTCGCACATTTGTTGTTAGGTTTTGCCAGTTAAAGTTACTTTGTGCATTTGAACCTCATCAATGCTGACGTTTAGCGAGACCACTTAATGATATCTAAGGAAAAGGTAAATGCATGCAACTTTAGGGTATAATGGTAGCCATTGTGGATCTTTATTATGTCCTCAAGAACCCCCCCCCCTTCCCAAAAACAAAATCAAACACATGTATTGGTTGCAATAGTTATGTCAATGTCAAAATGTCTTTTTTTCCATTAAGTTTCTTTTAAATAATTTGTGGAATTTCCTTGATTTTTTTCAAGTCTTCTACGTTAGGCAACCCTCACTAATTAGGCCAATTAAAAGTCACCTTGTTTTTTTCACGTTTTTTGTTTGCTGAGCTAAATGGCACAATGTTATCATTGCTCACATGATTTTCCATAAGATTTTAATAGGGTAATTGTGCCAGTAAGCAACTTGGTGAATTTGAAGCTCATCAATACTGAAGCTTGGCAAGATTGCTGGAAGATATCTGGAGACAAGGTAAATGCGCGCAGCATTTGGGTATAATAATAGCCATTGTGGATTGTTACTATGTCCTCTTAATTATTCAGTCACTTATATGCTTTAGAAAATGTAATAGAGGGTAAGTAGAATCACCAAATAAGTTTTTTAAACAATACAAAATAGAAAATACATGTTTACCCGAATATGGGGGAAAATATATGACACGGCAGGTATTAACGATTTATGCAGATTAGTTATATTAAGGGTCAAAATTAACGATGGCATCCGTCCACATCTTGTTTGTTATGGTTCAAAGAATAGATCTAGCATGGATGCCAGCTATTAACAAAAAAATGCTGTGGAATTATTGTCTAGATGACTTTTCCACATTTAGTTGGCCTACTATCATATACCACCTGACTAATGACAGTAATTGCAGTTTTGCTGCTAGCAGCTCATAAAAGAAAAGGAAGAAACAGAGGACAGAACTTGTTATTGTCTCTTGCTGTATCCCCCACAAAAAAATTGTTATGGATGTTGGAAATTGAAACTCTTCAAAATGAATTCAGTAACAGAAACAAATTCTGTCAAAGTTATTAACATGTATACTTTGCGTCATTTTTTATAAAGCACATAACATATTGGTGGAACAAACCAAAATTTTACCTTCATTGAATGGTACATTTGGCAAACATTTTGGTTATTTTTTGACATACTTGTCTTGTTCAGATTTTGATGAAATTTGGCTATTTTTCTAAATATTTTGGAAAGAAATTACCACATGACATTTTTTTTTTCATGGCTTCAAAGTTGCGAAACAACAGGCTGTTTCTGAAGCCGATTTGACTATCCAACGTCGTTACGAAGTGTGGCTGGTTCGTGAAATTGCCGACTGTGGTGGTATGTTATGGTAACACGTGATATAGTTGTCAAGCTAATAAGCGAGGCCGTAAATGTCCGTGGTCCTATTTTTCCTTTGACAAAACAATTTCAGTGTTACCAAGTAAGGAAATATTTATAATCAATTTCTAAAATTGATCTTTGCAATTGCATAAAAAAAAAAATTAAAAAAAAAACAGTGCTTGGAATGTTGTTTCGGGGTGTAATTATAATTGTTTTTAATTATTATTTCTTTCCATTTGTGACAGTATCGGGGTGCTATATTGGGGGGGGGGAGGAGTTGAGGGTGGTTTTCATACCCCGGGACCATCCTTGTTTCCAAACATTGTCTGCAGTTACCCCACAACAATATTTATTATCCTCACACAAGGGTGAGTGGTAACCTAGACCCGGGGGGGGGGGAGGGGGGCGGGGAATAATTAATGAACAGTGGACTAAGCCTAAGGGCAGTTTGTTTTGGTGAATACTTTACCACCGCATGTGGATTTAGTACTTCTAGATAGACATCTCAGAGCAGTTAACTAATGGAAGCCTTATAAACATCACAGACCAAGTGTTTCCAAGGATAAGTAATTGGTTTATTTCTGACAATTACTTTTGTGATCAACTGTTACTGTTAATGTAATTTACATGGGCACAAATGAAACATAAACCTCACATCTGTACCTTATTTACATATTCAAACAATTATGGACAAACCACACACAATTGGTGTGGTAACTACGATACTACACCAGATAATCTTTACTAGGCACCCAAGCCGTATACCTCAACTCAGTTCAGCTCAGAATCAGAAGAGCTTTACTTAAAGGTATACCCTGCAATGTCTGCAATAAATCTCACTATATTGCTAGTTCACGCCGGGATTATTTTGACAAGAACGGAACAAGGCCCAAGATTAATTTTCACTCGACCTCAAGCCAGGCGGATTGAAGCCATCACCCTCAGACAGCACACTCTATATCCAGCCTTGCTCGCTGCTTGCGAGCCTGTCGCTGACAGATTTTCCAGCCTAGCTTGTTGCGGGGTTTTTAGTCATCCGATCTGAATTTCGTAAAACTTCTGCGTGTATACACGTCCTCCGGCGCGAACTGGTTAGACCTAATTTAAGGTAAATACAATTTGTACACCTGAAGTTTTAATAAGCCTCACAAGAACCTATGAGCTAAGCACCGTCAAAATGTCCAAACTCAATTATTTTTTATAATACACTCAACCAAAAAAGAAAGTTTACTGTTTACGGTATCATTTGTCATAAATTGCATAAATTCGTACACATTATCACTGTTTTGGGCCAAATAAAGAGTATGGCTGGATTGTTATGGAATTTCTGTACTGGTTAGTCGTTATTTGAGCGAGAGGTGCTCGGTAGTTTTTGAGTTGGACAAAAAAGTATAGGAAGCGGGGGACACACTTTTTTGGTTGAGTGTATTTCGTTATTGATATCGCAATTTTTTAATCATATCAAATATCGAAATTTTCGTGAGATTATCGTCAAAATAAATCTCTTGTTTGTGATGTGACTTTGTGTTTATCATTTACTATATAATGAAATGAAATCTGTGCTTATGACTCAAAGTATCGGCGTGGCTTTGTGCTCCCCCTGTGTAAAACTATTAAAAAATGCCTGATCTGGACTAACTCTCAGTGCTAAGATATGTTGTAAAAGGTTTTAGCAATATGCTCCAGAGAAAGCTGTGGAAAAATGGGACTTTATACCTTTTTTTTTTTATCACAGTGCCATCTGTATGGTCTTTTCATGGGATAATCGATATATCACATATTGTTGATATTGGGTTTCCTATATATCAATTATTTGACAATTCTGATATCAACGGTGCTTGCTTTAACCAATGACCAATAAACTTTCCAGGGCAATCACTCTAAAAGGTGACATGAGGATCACAATCGAGCTGTCACGCTCATAATCTTCCCAACCCAAAGCTGCAAACAACAAGCCCCCACACAAGGTCTTGGACTCTTGCTTTACTAGTTCGCGCCAGGATTATTTTGACATTGATCAGACCCATGCGCGGGATTATTTTTCACGAACTTCGATGTCAGATGGGTTCAGGTCATCATCTGTGGGTATCACGTACACCCTGATATTTCCAGCCTCACTTGCTGCGAGCAGGTCGCAGACAGATAATTCCGGCCTCGCTCGTTCGGAATACTGCAAAACCTTTGCGTGTATTCACGTCATCCGATGTGAACTGGTTAACCCAGCTCTACACTACTACAACCCTAAGTCGTCCTAAGACTACAATTCAATCCACCTCATTATCAGACAAGAGAAGTGCTGCTCTTGTTATCGTAGCTCCGTGGCTGCGCAGCACTGTCAGAAGGTCAGAAGGAACTTGCATAAGTTATACAGTACAAAAGATTTACATGATTCATTCAGCAAAGTCAATTTATCCAAATATAATGGAACGCAAAATCAATATAATTGAAAAGTTTGGTGAACATTTTGTTTTTACGATGTAATGCATGCATGGCCAGAGAAACAGTACTGCATGGAAATGTTTCTTTCTTCTTTGACCAGAATTTGTATTACGAATATCTTTTTTTTTAAACAAGCATGTAGTGTTTGGGGCTATTTTCATTCAGTGATAAAGTAACTTATAAATATCATTTATGGAGTTATGATTGCAGACTAAAATGGCTTCATGGATTGAGATTTTTTTCTGAATTGCTCCCAACAAATACAGGTTGAGTAAAAAATAAACCAAAACGAAACCTGAATGTTGGGAACATTGTTTTAGTGAAATTCTGCATGAAGCACTTTCAAAATCTAGGATATAAAAGCCCAATTCATAAGCTTTCTTTAAGTACAAGAATTATTAGAATTACCCATGTACTTTTCGAGTTACAGAATTTTGAACATCACCACCGGCTTAAAGTTTTGTCCACGGATCACAAAAAAGGTGCGCGTTCTTTCAGCAAAACAAAAACAATTCACACACATGCCTTTGTGATTTTTTGTTTTGTTTTGCTGAAGGAACGCTTAAATTTTTGTGATCTGTGGACAGAACTTTAAAACTGTGGTTGTGTTTAAAATTCCGTAACTTGAAAGGTACATGAGTGATATGAATGATTCTTTGTACTAAGAGAAAGTTTATGAATTTGGCTTCCATATCCTAGATTTTGAAAGTGCTATGTGCAGAACTTCACTAAAACAATGTTCCCAACTTTTTTTCTTTCTTTTTTAACTCACCGTGTACATTGTATCCTAAGCACATCTCCTTTTTGATGAGTTATACTTTTTGTCAAGTTGAGTCTCGATAGTTCGAAGTTCCATTGGTCCGAAGTCCCATTGGTCCGACGTCCCATTGGTCTTAAGTACCATTGGTCCGACGTTCCATTGGTCAGATGTTCCATTGGTTCGATGAAACATAATACATAGTTCCACTGGTTCAGGTTGACTGACCCTAACCCTAACCTTAAACTCAAATCCTATGGGGCGTCGGACCAATGGGACTTCGGACCAATGGGACATCGGATCAATGATGCCTCGGACTATAGAGACGTCCGCCTTTGTCAACTAGTAATAAAAGTATTTTAAAGTAATAATTATGAAGTAAATGTCAAACGATCATCACTTAAAATAGCCCAGTGACTAAGGGAGACATAAGCATATATTCTTGTAAATGTACCCTTATGGAGACATATAGAGATAGACAAGGTAGATGAGGGAGACTTATTAATGTCACCCTAATGTTTCAACTCCTATTTCTAGACAAAAGTGTAGGCTAAATTGATTCCTCATGATGCAAAACCCATATTTGCAAAGTTTAGTGAGGGAAGGATAAGGTTAGGTTTAGGGGTCTTTATTGTCGCTCAAAGGGGCCATTTCAAGTAATCTATACAAATACAAAAAGTCAGTAAAATAAAATCAGTAAAACAATCTCCGTGACTAAAGCATATATACAAAGTTAACCTGGTGACAGTTGAAAGATTGGGTGTGGGGGGGGGGGGAGTGTTGTGTTTGGAAGACTTCATGTGACCATGGTCTATATCTTTACTATATCGTTGAATGAATGTCATCATTTAAAATTGCACGTGTCTTCTAGTTATTTTGGCCATGTTCTAGTAACAAATACTCTTGGTTAGGAAAAATTTTAACTATTTTCCAGCCCATTATCCGGAAAACATCGTGATGCAATTGTTCCCAGGCTTGTGGGTTTTCCTTTGGCTGCTGTGTAAGTCAGATATTTTACATTGAGATTTAAATACAAAACTTAAAAAGTCAAGACCCTTTTCACAAGTGTGGAGTGCCTACAACTGTTTACTGAATTGTGTTGTTAATAATAATAAGTATAATTCATGTAATATACCCTAGGGAAAACATATTATCATCAAAAGTTATACCTTATAGTCCGGGTTTAAAACCCCAATATGGAGGTGGACCGTGAATTAGGGTCCGAACAAAATGTTTTTTGCATTTTCATGTCATTTGTACCTCTTAGATCAATATGCCGGCGGGTGACACCTTGGCATCCTTGAGCATTTTTTGGAAACAAGTTTTCTATATATTTCTGCAGGATTTTGTTTAAAACTTATCAATCTTGAACTAGTTCCTAAATACATAGATTGTATTTGCGCGTGTCCGGTTACATAATCTTGGTAAACACATCAAGGGTAATAAACATGCAGACGGTTTGGAAGTTCACATATTGTTTACATTTGCTGGGCAAGCATGGGCTCTGTCCTCCATGCATGAAGTACGAGGGCGCTACACAATGAAATTTTTCCAAATGCCCCTGGTAATGGAGACTCATGAGTACTTTATTCTCCTGGGAGCCAAAGGATTAAAGGATTGCATGGTACAGTTCATTGTAACCACGCAGGGTTTATCATTGAGTCTAAAAAAAGATGAATCTAGACACCTCGGTTGATAAGTTTGGATGATATTTTTCAAAGATAATTGTACCTGTATATGAATACACATTTTTGCTAATGGCGGATACTAATTTGCATATTATGCATAAATGATTTATATATTCATAGTAGGAAAATAAGACGCATGTTATAATTATTTCTGAGATTGGTGGATGCTTATTTGCATATTGTGCATAAAATACACACAGTATCATGGTAGAATGGCTTGAATGAATTCGGTGACCCTGGAAACATGGGTTTAGACACCTTGTTTGATACCATTGGACAAATTCTTGTGGAGAAAATAGATGCTATAATTATTTATTATAATGGTGGGTGCTAATTTGCAAAATATACACAAAATATACACGTAATCATTGTAGATGTGGCTATAATGCACTATTTATAGATATATTAGGCCAACCGCTCCATAGACATGTGTACACAATTTACAAAACTTTAATATGACCTATCCCAATTTTACCTTATCCGACCCAAACAAAATGTGGTATTTTACGTTTTGGACCAAGAGACATTGATTAAGCTAATTTGCATTCTTTGGCTATCTAGTACTTTTGCGTTTCCGTTATGACGACCGGCAAAATGACGCCATAAAGACGGTGGTCGCCCTAATGCCGCAAAAGTAAGCACAACCGGTCACCGTATGAAATTAAAAGTGACTATATATATATATATATAGAAGACGATTTCATTGGATATATAGATATATATATATATATAGAAAACGTATATTTTACCTTACCGCGGTAGTTAATTTGCATATAAATTGTTCAAAACCAATGTTCAAGGATGCCAAGATGGCGACCGCTGGATTATTGATCTACAAGGGCTAAATGACAAGAAAATGCAAAAACATTTTGGGCAGACCCTTATTCACACTTTCGTGATCAACCCCCGGACTGTTAGGGAGACAAGGTAAGTTAGGGAGACATAATTCTTGTCTAAGTTTGACGAGGGTAGGTTAAGGTTAAGTGAGGGTTAGGGGTCAGTAAAGTTAGGAGTTGTTGTGCACAAGTCTGTAGGAATGTCTCCTGAAGGTACTATTTCCTGTAATAATAATGATAATAATAGAAGTGTTCTTCTGCAGCACTGACGTCCCAAATAACTTTACACAGATTAAACAAAAAATTACAATTTGCCAAATATAGGTAAATATATAAATTTACCAAAAATAGCATTCGAATTCATCTTGATAGTGGCCAATTTGAAGCGGAGTAGCGCCCTGCTGTCATTCCCGTGGTTCGTATTAGATTTCAGGCGTTCAAATTCGTTTAAAGACCTGACATTTGCATGTTTAACTCATCCTATTAAAATTGAAGTTATGTCATTCGGTTTAAGTGATCATTCAATTTAGCAGTCGGTTTGGTCAAGGGTTATTTGCATGAGATTCTTGATTTCTTTTTCATTTCCGTGCATTCTATTTAGCACTTTTTTGCATTCAAAAAAATTAAAATGAAATGAAGGCATACGACGTGAGTCTTTTTATTTCTTGCACCTTTTTATCATTTCTGCTTTTCCGTTTCATTTTTTTCAAAGTGTCTACTATCTGTCTCTTTATTCTAAAGAAGTAAAAATGCAAACAAATTAAACAAAAAGGAGGCATAACTAAACGTATACATTTTTTGTATATGAAACAACAAACCTATAGGCAACAGTAGACTTAGCTGATGTTTTCCCTTCTTTTTATCGTGTTCACATAAATCTATATGTTCTTAATTCTTTATCTTTGGGTTTTTGATCTGCTGTTTTCAGTTGTGATCTTCGTTATATATATTTGTTTATATCTCTTTAACTTTTTAGATGTTTAATCATCTTAGAGTCCCTTTTTGTCTCTCCTAATTTTAGAATGATGAGGATACTGTCTCCTGCAGGTCTGTTAGCCATCGATCTCTTGCCGTGCAACTACATTTGAAATTCTCATGTAACGCCCATGAGCTGCAATGTTGATGTTTCTAGTGCTTCAAGCTAAATTGTGCTTGGTGATCAGAGTATTGGCAGAATCTTGTTGGAGACAGGGTTTTATATCCATACTTCCAAATCGGAACAAAGGCACTCCATCTAATTCTAACAAACAATGGAATGACATCAACCTATTTCGAATTCATTTGCTTACTTTTCACAAATGCGTGCTTAATGGTGAATTTTAATGACCAAACTTACACAGCTGGAAGCTCCGGCGAATTTAGATGCTCGTTTGTGCAATTGTAATTTGAATGCCCTGTTGTTAAAATTGCATGATTAAAATGTGAAATCGTATGCTTCAAATGTTAAATTGATTGGTGTTTTTAGCTAATTGAATGTTGATCTCAACATGCATTCAAATTCGTGCGAAAATGAGTGATTGGTCACCAATTTGGCCGCCAAATCTGCTAACTTGGCCGGGAAAACCTATATAAACAATAAATATTACTAAGGTGCCTTCTTTTGTGAAATGCAAAACAGCTTGGTAAATATACTAATTCAAAAAAGGGTATTCTAAAATACAACAAATACAAATTTTGTTGTCTCAACAAAATTGAGACAAATGTTCAAAGAGCAGAACATTGTAATGAAACAATGTTTCCATATAGGACTACCAGATGTGCCCAATTTTTATTTCAAATTTATTGAAAAGCACCCTAAAATATCGAACGAGAAGCAAACACTTTCGGCAAGAACAAACTCCAAAAACAAATATTTACCAACGTGTTACATTTTGTTACAATTGCTGTGATATTTTATGATTGAAGGAAGATTTTTGTCTTTTGTGTTTATTTGCTACTGCAGACACCTCCTCAGCCTCTATGAAAGTCGCTACTGTTTCTGGGACAACAATTGCTGATGTCACCACAGCTATGGAAAGCACTGCTGTTAGAGCCACAACCACAGCTGAAGCTACAAGTACAGTTATTCAGACCACAATATCTGAAGTAACTACCACTCCTGGTGTGACCACTGATGCTCAGACCACTGCTGCAGAGCCAACTACTGTTGAAATCACTTCAGCAGCCCAAACAACCACTGCTGAGATAATCACTACTGCAGGAGTGACTACAGAGTCTGTTGCCACCCCTGCTGCAGACACAACTGCTGATGTGACTTCGGTAGTTGAAAGCACAACTGCTAGTGCCACAAGCAAAGGTGAAGCTACAAGTACAGTTGTTCAGACCACAGTATCTGAAGTAATTACAACTCCTGGTGTGACCACTGGTGCTGAGACCACTGCTGCAGAGCCAACTACTGTTGAAATCACTTCAGCAGCCCAAACAACTACTGCTGAGATAATCACTACTGCAGGAGTGACTACAAGTTCTGTGGCCACCCCTGTTGCAGACACAACAACTGCTGATGTGACATCAGCTGTGGAAAGCACAACTGGTAGAGCCACAACCACAGCTGAAGCTACTAGTACAGTTATTCAGACCACAGTAGCTGAAGTAACTACAACTCCTGGTGTGACCACTGGTGCTGAGACCACTGCTGCAGAGCCAACTACTATTGAAATCACTTCAGCAGCCCAAACAACTCCTGCTGAGATAATCACTACTGCAGGAGTGACTACAAGTTCTGTGGCCACCCCTGTTGCAGACACAACAACTGCTGATGTGACATCAGCTGTGGGAAGCACAACTGGTAGAGCCACAACCACAGCTGAAGCTACAAGTACAGTTGTTCAGACCACAGTATCTGAAGTAACTACAACTTCTGGTGTGACCACTGATGCACAGTCCACTGCTGCAGAGCCAACTACTGTTGAAATCACTTCAGCAGCCCAAACAACTACTGCTGAGATAATCACTACTGCAGGAGTGACTACAGAGTCTGTGGCCACCCCTGTTGCAGACACAACAACTGCTGATGTGACATCAGCTGTGGAAAGCACAACTGGTACTGCCACAACCTCGGCTGAAGCTACAAGTACAGTTATTCAGACCACAGTAGCTGAAGTAACTACAACTCCTGGTGTGACCACTGGTGCTGAGACCACTGCTGCAGAGCCAACTACTGTTGAAATCACTTCAGCAGCCCAAACAACTACTGCTGAGATAATCACTACTGCAGGAGTGACTACAGAGTCTGTGTCCACCGCTGCTGCAGACACAACAACTGCTGATGTGACGTCAGCTGTGGAAAGCACAACTGGTAGAGCCACAACCACAGCTGAAGCTACAAGTACAGTTATTCAGACCACAATATCTGAAGTAACTACCACTCCTGGTGTGACCACTGGTGCTGAGACCACTGCTGCAGAGCCAACTACTGTTGAAATCACTTCAGCAGCCCAAACAACTACTGCTGAGATAATCACTACTGCAGGAGTGACTGCAAGTTCTGTGGCCACCCCTGTTGCAGACACAACAACTGCTGATGTGACATCAGCTGTGGAAAGCACAACTGGTAGAGCCACAACCACAGCTGAAGCTACAAGTACAGCTATTCAGACCACAGTATCTGAAGTAACTACCACTCCTGGTGTGACCACTGGTGCTGAGACCACTGCTGCAGAGCCAACTACTGTTGAAATCACTTCAGCAGCCCAAACAACTACTGCTGAGATAATCACTACTGCAGGAGTGACTACAGAGTCTGTGTCCACCCCTGCTGCAGACACAACAACTGCTGATGTGACGTCAGCTGTGGAAAGCACAACTGGTAGAGCCACAACCACAGCTGAAGCTACAAGTACAGTTATTCAGACTACAGTAGCTGAAGTAACTACAACTCCTGGTGTGACCACTGGTGCTGAGACCACTGCTGCAGAGCCAACTACTGTTGAAATCACTTCAGCAGCCCAAACAACTACTGCTGAGATAATCAGTACTGCAGAAGTGACTACAGAGTCTGTGGCCACCCCTGTTGCAGACACAACCACTGCTGATGTGACATCAGCTGTGGAAAGCACAACTGGTAGAGCCGCAACCACAGCTGAAGCTTCAAGTACAGTTATTCAGACCACAGTAGCTGAAGTAACCACAACTACTGGTGTGACCACTGATGCTGAGACCACTGCTGCAGAGCCAACTACTGTTGAAATCACTTCAGCAGCCCAAACAACTACTGCTGAGATAATCACTACTGCAGGAGTGACTACAAGTTCTGTGGCCACCCCTGTTGCAGACACAACAACTGCTGATGTGACATCAGCTGTGGAAAGTACAACTGGAAGAGCCACAACCACAGCAGAAGCTACAAGTACAGTTATTCAGACCACAGTAGCTGAAGTAACTACAACTTCCAGTGTGACCACTGGTGCTGAGACCACTGCTGCAGAGCCAACTACTGTTGAAATCACTTCAGCAGCCCAAACAACTACTGCTGAGATAATCACTACTGCAGGAGTGACTTCAAGTTCTGTGGCCACCCCTGTTGCAGAGACCACAACTGCTGATGTGACATCTGCTGTGGAAAGCACAACTGGTAGAGCCACAACCACAGCTGAAGCTACGAGTACAGTTATTCAGACCACAATATCTGAAGTAACTACAACTTCTGGTGTGACCACTGATGCTCAGACCACTGCTGCAGAGCCAACTACTGTTGAAATCACTTCAGCAGCCCAAACAACCACTGCTGAGATAATCACTACTGCAGGAGTGACTACAGAGTCTGTTGCCACCCCTGCTGCAGACACAACTGCTGATGTGACATCAGCTGTGGAAAGCACAACTGGTACTGCCACAACCTCGGCTGAAGCTACAAGTACAGTTGTTCAGACCACAGTATCTGAAGTAACTACAACTCCTGGTGTGACCACTGGTGCTGAGACCACTGCTGCAGAGCCAACTACTGTTGAAATCACTTCAGCAGCCCAAACAACTACTGCTGAGATAATCACTACTGCAGGTGTGACTACAAGTTCTGTGGCCACCCCTGTTGCAGACACAACAACTGCTGATGTGACATCAGCTGTGGAAAGCACAACTGGTAGAGCCACAACCACAGCTGAAGCTTCAAGTACAGTTATTCAGACCACAATATCTGAGGTAACTACAACTACTGGTGTGACCACTGATGCTCAGACCACTGTTGTAGAGCCAACTACTGTTGAAATCACTTCAGCAGCCCAAACAACTACTGCTGAGATAATCACTACTGCAGGAGTGACTACAGAGTCTGTGGCCACCCCTGTTGCAGACACAACCACTGCTGATGTGACATCAGCTGTGGAAAGCACAACTGGTAGTGCCACAACCTCGGCTGAAGCTACAAGTACAGTTATTCAGACCACAGTAGCTGAAGTAACTACAACTCCCGGTGTGACCACTGGTGCTGAGACCACTGCAGCAGAACCAACTACTGTTGAAATCACTTCAGCAGCCCAAATAACTACTGCTGAGATAATCACTACTGTAGGAGCGACTTCAAGTTCTGTGGCCACCCCTGTTGCAGAGACCACAAATGCTGATGTGACGTCAGCAGTGGAAAGCACAACTGGTAGAGCCACAACCACAGCTGAAGCTACAAGTACAGTTGTTCAGACCACAGTGTCTGAAGTAACTACAAGTCCTGGTGTGACCACTGGTGCTGAGACCACTGCTGCAGAGCCAACTACTGTTGAAATCACTTCAACAGCCCAAACAACTACTGCTGAGATAATCACTACTGCAGGAGTGACTACAAGTTCTGTGGCCACCCCTGTTGCAGACACAACAACTGCTGATGTGACATCAGCTGTGGAAAGCACAACTGGTAGAGCCACAACCACAGCTGAAGCTTCAAGTACAGTTATTCAGACCACAGTAGCTGAAGTAACCACAACTCCCGGTGTGACCACTGGTGCTGAGACCACTGCTGCAGAGCCAACTACTGTTGAAATCACTTCAGCAGCCCAAACAACTACTGCTGAGATAATCACTACTGAAGGAGCGACTTCAAATTCTGTGTCCACCCCTGTTGCAGAGACCACAACTGCTGATGTGACATCAGCTGTGGAAAGCACAACTGGTAGAGCAACAACCACAGCTGAAGCTACAAGAACAGTTATTCAGACCACAGTAGCTGAAGTAACTACAACTTCTGGTATGACCACTGGTGCTCAGACCACTGTTGCAGAGCCCACTACTGTTGAAATCACTTCAGCAGCCCAAACAACTACTGCTGAGATAATCACTACTGCAGGAGTGACTACAGAGTCTGTGGCCACCCCTGTTGCAGACACAACAATTGCTGATGTGACATCAGCTGTGGAAAGCACAACTGGTACTGCCACAACCTCGGCTGAAGCTACAAGTACAGTTGTTCAGACCACAGTATCTGAAGTAACTACAACTCCTGGTGTGACCACTGGTGCTAAGACCACTGTTACAGAGCCAACTACTGTTGAAATCACTTCAGCAGCCCAAACAACTACTGCTGAGATAATCACTACTGCAGGAGCGACTTCAAGTTCTGTGGCCACCCCGGTTGCAGACACAACAACTGCTGATGTGACGTCAGCTGTGGAAAGCACTACTGGTAGAGCCACAACCTCGGCTGAAGCTACAAGTACAGTTGTTCAGACCACAGTATCTGAAGTAACTACAACTCCTGGTGTGACCACTGGTGCTAAGACCACTGCTGCAGAGCCAACTACTGTTGAAATCACTTCAGCAGCCCAAACAACTACTGCTGAGATAATCACTACTGCAGGTGTGACTACAAGTTCTGTGGCCACCCCTGTTGCAGACACAACAACTGCTGATGTGACATCAGCTGTGGAAAGCACAACTGGTAGAGCCACAACCACAGCTGAAGCTTCAAGTACAGTTATTCAGACCACAATATCTGAAGTAACTACAACTTCTGGTGTGACCACTGGTGCTCAGACCACTGTTGCAGAGCCCACTACTGTTGAAATCACTTCAGCAGCCCAAACAACTACTGCTGAGATAATCACTACTGCAGGAGTGACTACAGAGTCTGTGGCCACCCCTGCTGCAGACACAACTGCTGATGTGACTTCGGCAGTTGAAAGCACAACTGTTGGTGCCACAAGCAAAGCTGAAGCTACAAGTACAGTTGTTCAGACCACAGTATCTGAAGTAACTACAACTCCTGGTGTGACCACTGGTGCTGAGACCACTGCTGCAGAGCCAACTACTGTTGAAATCACTTCAGCAGCCCAAACAACTACTGCTGAGATAATCACTACTGCAGGAGTGACTACAAGTTCTGTGGCCACCCCTGTTGCAGACACAACAACTGCTGAAGTGACATCAGCTGTGGAAAGCACAACTGGTAGAGCCACAACCACAGCTGAAGCTTCAAGTACAGTTATTCAGACCACAATATCTGAAGTAACTACAACTTCTGGTGTGACCACTGGTGCTCAGACCACTGTTGCAGAGCCCACTACTGTTGAAATCACTTCAGCAGCCCAAACAACTACTGCTGAGATAATCACTACTGCAGGAGCG
The DNA here is from genome assembly GCA_029964075.1 of Patiria pectinifera. Taxonomy (NCBI): domain Eukaryota; kingdom Metazoa; phylum Echinodermata; class Asteroidea; order Valvatida; family Asterinidae; genus Patiria; species Patiria pectinifera. The sequence goes on along the minus strand of CM057138.1, from coordinate 15,862,505 downwards.
ACTTCAAGTTCTGTGGCCACCCCTGTTGCAGACACAACAACTGCTGATGTGACGTCAGCTGTGGAAAGCACTACTGGTAGAGCCACAACCTCGGCTGAAGCTACAAGTACAGTTGTTCAGACCACAGTATCTGAAGTAACTACAACTCCTGGTGTGACCACTGGTGCTAAGACCACTGCTGCAGAGCCAACTACTGTTGAAATCACTTCAGCAGCCCAAACAACTACTGCTGAGCTAATCACTACTGCAGGTGTGACTACAAGTTCTGTGGCCACCCCTGTTGCAGACACAACAACTGCTGATGTGACATCAGCTGTGGAAAGCACAACTGGTACTGCCACAACCTCGGCTGAAGCTACAAGTACAGTTATTCAGACCACAATATCTGAAGTAACTACAACTTCTGGTGTGACCACTGGTGCTCAGACCACTGCTGCAGAGCCCACTACTGTTGAAATCACTTCAGCAGCCGAAACAACTACTGCTGAGATAATCACTACTGCAGGAGTGACTACAGAGTCTGTGGCCACCCCTGCTGCAGACACTACTGCTGATGTGACTTCGGCAGTTGAAAGCACAACTGTTGGTGCCACAAGCAAAGCTGAAGCTACAAGTACAGTTGTTCAGACCACAGTATCTGAAGTAACTACAACTGCTGGTGTGACCACTGGTGCTGAGACCACTGCTGCAGAGCCAACTACTGTTGAAGTCACTTCAGCAGCCCAAACAACTACTGCTGAGATAATCACTACTGCAGGAGTGACTACAAGTTCTGTGGCCACCCCTGTTGCAGACACAACTGCTGATGTGACATCAGCTGTGGAAAGCACAACTGGTAGAGCCACAACCACAGCTGAAGCTTCAAGTACAGTTATTCAGACCACAATATCTGAGGTAACTACAACTACTGGTGTGACCACTGATGCTCAGACCACTGTTGCAGAGCCCACTACTGTTGAAATCACTTCAGCAGCCCAAACAACTACTGCTGAGATAATCACTACTGCAGAAGTGACTACAGAGTCTGTGGCCACCCCTGTTGCAGACACAACAACTGCTGATGTGACATCAGCTGTGGAAAGCACAACTGGTAGAGCCACAACCACAGCTGAAGCTACAAGTACAGTTATTCAGACCACAGTAGCTGAAGTAACTACAACTCCCGGTGTGACCACTGGTGCTGAGACCACTGCTGCAGAGCCAACTACTGTTGAAATCACTTCAGCAGCCCAAACAACTACTGCTGAGATAATCACTACTGCAGGAGCGACTTCAAGTTCTGTGGCCACCCCTGTTGCAGAGACCACAATTGCTGATGTGACGTCAGCTGTGGAAAGCACAACTGGTAGAGCCACAACCACAGCTGAAGCTACAAGTACAGTTGTTCAGACCACAGTGTCTGAAGTAACTACAAGTCCTGGTGTGACCACTGGTGCTGAGACCACTGCTGCAGAGCCAACTACTGTTGAAATCACTTCAGCAGCCCAAACAACTACTGCTGAGATAATCACTACTGCAGGAGTGACTACAAGTTCTGTGGCCACCCCTGTTGCAGACACAACAACTGCTGATGTGACACCAGCTGTGGAAAGTACAACTGGAAGAGCCACAACCACAGCTGAAGCTACAAGTACAGTTATTCAGACCACAGCAGCTGAAGTAACTACAACTCATGGTGTGACCACTGGTGCTGAGACCACTGCTGCCGAGCCAACTACTGTTGAAATCACTTCAGCAGCCCAAACAACTAATGCTGAGATAATCACTACTGCAGGAGTGACTACAAGTTCTGTGGCCACCCCTGTTGCAGACACAACAACTGCTGAAGTGACATCAGCTGTGGAAAGCACAACTGGTAGAGCCACAACCACAGCTGAAGCTTCAAGTACAGATATTCAGACCACAATATCTGAAGTAACTACAACTCCTGGTGTGACCACTGGTGCTCAGACCACTGTTGCAGAGCCAACTACTGTTGAAATCACTTCAGCAGCCCAAACAACTACTGCTGAGATAATCACTACTGCAGGAGTGACTACAGAGTCTGTGTCCACCGCTGCTGCAGACACAACAACTGCTGATGTGACGTCAGCTGTGGAAAGCACAACTGGTAGAGCCACAACCACAGCTGAAGCTACAAGTACAGTTATTCAGACCACAATATCTGAAGTAACTACCACTCCTGGTGTGACCACTGATGCTCAGACCACTGCTGCAGAGCCAACTACTGTTGAAATCACTTCAGCAGCCCAAACAACTACTGCTGAGATAATCAGTACTGCAGAAATGACTACAGAGTCTGTGGCCACCCCTGTTGCAGACACAACCACTGCTGATGTGACATCAGCTGTGGAAAGCACAACTGGTAGAGCCACAACCACAGCTGAAGCTACAAGTACAGTTATTCAGACCACAGTAGCTGAAGTAACTACAACTCCTGGTGTGACCACTGGTGCTGAGACCACTGCTGCAGAGCCAACTACTGTTGAAATCACTTCAGCAGCCCAAACAACTACTGCTGAGATAATCACTACTGCAGGAGCGACTTCAAGTTCTGTGTCCACCCCTGCTGCAGACACAACAACTGCTGATGTGACGTCAGCTGTGGAAAGCACAACTGGTAGAGCCACAACCACAGCTGAAGCTACAAGTACAGTTATTCAGACTACAGTAGCTGAAGTAACTACAACTCCTGGTGTGACCACTGGTGCTGAGACCACTGCTGCAGAGCCAACTACTGTTGAAATCACTTCAGCAGCCCAAACAACTACTGCTGAGATAATCACTACTGCAGGAGTGACTACAAGTTCTGTGGCCACCCCTGTTGCAGAGACCACAACTGCTGAAGTGACATCAGCTGTGGAAAGCACAACTGGTAGAGCCACAACCACAGCTGAAGCTACAAGTACAGTTGTTCAGACCACAGTATCTGAAGTAACTACAACTCCTGGTGTGACCACTGGTGCTGAGACCACTGCTGCAGAGCCCACTACTGTTGAAATCACTTCAGCAGCCCAAACAACTACTGCTGAGATAATCACTACTGCAGAAGTGACTACAAGTTCTGTGGCCACCCCTGTTGCAGACACAACAACTGCTGATGTGACATCAGCTGTGGAAAGTACAACTGGAAGAGCCACAACCACAGCTGAAGCTACAAGTACAGTTATTCAGACCACAGTAGCTGAAGTAACTACAACTCCCGGTGTGACCACTGGTGCTGAGACCACTGCTGCAGAGCCAACTACTGTTGAAATCACTTCAGCAGCCCAAACAACTACTGCTGAGATAATCACTACTGCAGGAGTGACTACAAGTTCTGTGGCCACCCCTGTTGCAGACACAACAACTGCTGAAGTGACATCAGCTGTGGAAAGCACAACTGGTAGAGCCACAACCACACCTGAAGCTTCAAGTACAGTTATTCAGACCACAATATCTGAAATAACTACAACTTCTGGTGTGACCACTGATGCTCAGACCACTGTTGCAGAGCCCACTACTGTTGAAATCACTTCAGCAGCCCAAAAAACTACTGCTGAGATAATCACTACTGCAGGAGTGACTACAGAGTCTGTGGCCACCCCTGTTGCAGACACAACAACTGCTGATGTGACATCAGCTGTGGAAAGCACAACTGGTACTGCCACAACCTCGGCTGAAGCTACAAGTACAGTTATTCAGACCACAGTAGCTGAAGTAACTACAACTCCTGGTGTGACCACTAGTGCTGAGACCACTGCTGCAGAGCCAACTACTGTTGAAATCACTTCAGCAGCCCAAACAACTACTGCTGAGATAATCACTACTGCAGGAGCGACTTCAAGTTCTGTGGCCACCCCTGTTGCAGAGACCACAACTGCTGATGTGACTTCAGCTGTGGCAAGCACAACTGGTAGAGCCACAACCACAGCTGAAGCTACAAGTACAGCTATTCAGACCACAGTATCTGAAGTAACTACCACTCCTGGTGTGACCACTGGTGCTGAGACAACTGCTGTAGAGCCAACTACTGTTGAAATCACTTCAGCAGCCCAAACAACTACTGCTGAGATAATCACTACTGCAGAAGTGACTACAAGTTCTGTGGCCACCCCTGTTGCAGACACAACAACTGCTGATGTGACATCAGCTGTGGAAAGTACAACTGGAAGAGCCACAACCACAGCTGAAGCTACAAGTACAGTTATTCAGACCACAGTAGCTGAAGTAACTACAACTCCCGGTGTGACCACTGGTGCTGAGACCACTGCTGCAGAGCCAACTACTGTTGAAATCACTTCAGCAGCCCAAACAACTACTGCTGAGATAATCACTACTGCAGGAGTGACTACAAGTTCTGTGGCCACCCCTGTTGCAGACACAACAACTGCTGATGTGACATCAGCTGTGGAAAGCACAACTGGTAGAGCCACAACCACAGCTGAAGCTACAAGTACAGTTATTCAGACCACAGTATCTGAAGTAACTACAACTCCTGGTGTGACCACTGGTGCTGAGACCACTGCTGCAGAGCCAACTACTGTTGAAATCACTTCAGCAGCCCAAACAACTACTGCTGAGATAATCACTACTGCAGGAGTGACTACAAGTTCTGTGGCCACCCCTGTTGCAGACACAACAACTGCTGATGTGACGTCAGCTGTGGCAAGCACAACTGGTAGAGCCACAACCACAGCTGAAGCTACAAGTACAGCTATTCAGACCACAGTATCTGAAGTAACTACAACTCCTGGTGTGACCACTGGTGCTGAGACCACTGCTGCAGAGCCAACTACTGTTGAAATCACTTCAGCAGCCCAAACAACTACTGCTGAGATAATCACTACTGCAGGAGTGACTACAAGTTCTGTGGCCACCCCTGTTGCAGACACAACAACTGCTGATGTGACATCAGCTGTGGAAAGCACAACTGGTAGAGCCACAACCACAGCTGAAGCTACAAGTACAGTTATTCAGACCACAGTAGCTGAAGTAACTACAACTCCTGGTGTGACCACTGGTGCTGAGACCACTGCTGCAGAGCCAACTACTGTTGAAATCACTTCAGCAGCCCAAACAACTACTGCTGAGATAATCACTACTGCAGGAGTGACTACAAGTTCTGTGGCCACCCCTGTTGCAGACACAACAACTGCTGAAGTGACATCAGCTGTGGAAAGCACAACTGGTAGAGCCACAACCACAGCTGAAGCTACAAGTACAGCTATTCAGACCACAGTATCTGAAGTAACTACCACTCCTGGTGTGACCACTGGTGCTGAGACCACTGCTGCAGAGCCAACTACTGTTGAAATCACTTCAGCAGCCCAAACAACTACTGCTGAGATAATCACTACTGCAGGAGTGACTACAGAGTCTGTGGCCACCCCTGTTGCAGACACAACAACTGCTGATGTGACATCAGCTGTGGAAAGTACAACTGGAAGAGCCACAACCACAGATGAAGCTACAAGTACAGTTATTCAGACCACAGTAGCTGAAGTAACTACAACTCCCGGTGTGACCACTGGTGCTGAGACCACTGCTGCAGAGCCAACTACTGTTGAAATCACTTCAGCAGCCCAAACAACTACTGCTGAGATAATCACTACTGCAGGAGCGACTTCAAGTTCTGTGGCCACCCCTGTTGCAGACACAACAACTGCTGATGTGACGTCAGCTGTGGAAAGCACAACTGGTAGAGCCACAACCACAGCTGAAGCTACAAGTACAGTTGTTCAGACCACAGTATCTGAAGTAACTACAACTCCTGGTGTGACCACTGGTGCTGAGACCACTGCTGCAGAGCCAACTACTGTTGAAATCACTTCAGCAGCCCAAACAACTACTGCTGAGATAATCACTACTGCAGGAGTGACTACAAGTTCTGTGGCCACCCCTGTTGCAGACACAACAACTGCTGATGTGACATCAGCTGTGGAAAGCACAACTGGTAGAGCCACAACCACAGCTGAAGCTTCAAGTACAGTTATTCAGACCACAATATCTGAAGTAACTACAACTTCTGGTGTGACCACTGGTGCTCAGACCACTGTTGCAGAGCCCACTACTGTTGAAATCACTTCAGCAGCCCAAACAACTACTGCTGAGATAATCACTACTGCAGGAGTGACTACAGAGTCTGTGGCCACCCCTGCTGCAGACACAACTGCTGATGTGACTTCGGCAGTTGAAAGCACAACTGTTGGTGCCACAAGCAAAGCTGAAGCTACAAGTACAGTTGTTCAGACCACAGTATCTGAAGTAACTACAACTCCTGGTGTGACCACTGGTGCTGAGACCACTGCTGCAGAGCCAACTACTGTTGAAATCACTTCAGCAGCCCAAACAACTACTGCTGAGATAATCACTACTGCAGGAGTGACTTCAAGTTCTGTGGCCACCCCTGTTGCAGACACAACAACTGCTGATGTGACATCAGCTGTGGAAAGCACAACTGGTAGAGCCACAACCACAGCTGAAGCTACAAGTACAGTTATTCAGACCACAGTAGCTGAAGTAACTACAACTCCTGGTGTGACCACTGGTGCTGAGACCACTGCTGCAGAGCCAACTACTGTTGAAATCACTTCAGCAGCCCAAACAACTACTGCTGAGATAATCACTACTGCAGGAGTGACTACAGAGTCTGTGGCCACCCCTGTTGCAGACACAACAACTGCTGATGTGACATCAGCTGTGGAAAGCACAACTGGTAGAGCCACAACCACAGCTGAAGCTACAAGTACAGTTATTCAGACCACAGTAGCTGAAGTAACTACAACTCCCGGTGTGACCACTGGTGCTGAGACCACTGCTGCAGAGCCAACTACTGTTGAAATCACTTCAGCAGCCCAAACAACTACTGCTGAGATAATCACTACTGCAGGAGCGACTTCAAGTTCTGTGGCCACCCCTGTTGCAGAGACCACAACTGCTGATGTGACGCCAGCTGTGGAAAGCACAACTGGTAGAGCCACAACCACAGCTGAAGCTACAAGTACAGTTATTCAGACCACAATATCTGAAGTCACTACCACTCCTGGTGTGACCACTGATGCTGAGACCACTGCTGCAGAGCCAACTACTGTTGAAATCACTTCAGCAGCCCAAACAACCACTGCTGAGATAATCACTACTGCAGGAGTGACTACAGAGTCTGTTGCCACCCCTGCTGCAGACACAACTGCTGATGTGACTTCGGCAGTTGAAAGCACAACTGTTGGTGCCACAAGCAAAGCTGAAGCTACAAGTACAGTTGTTCAGACCACAGTATCTGAAGTAACTACAACTCCTGGTGTGACCACTGGTGCTGAGACCACTGCTGCAGAGCCAACTACTGTTGAAATCACTTCAGCAGCCCAAACAACTACTGCTGAGATAATCACTACTGCAGGAGTGACTACAAGTTCTGTGGCCACCCCTGTTGCAGACACAACAACTGCTGAAGTGACATCAGCTGTGGAAAGCACAACTGGTAGAGCCACAACCACAGCTGAAGCTTCAAGTACAGATATTCAGACCACAATATCTGAAGTAACTACAACTCCTGGTGTGACCACTGGTGCTCAGACCACTGTTGCAGAGCCAACTACTGTTGAAATCACTTCAGCAGCCCAAACAACTACTGCTGAGATAATCACTACTGCAGGAGTGACTACAGAGTCTGTGGCCACCCCTGTTGCAGACACAACAACTGCTGATGTGACATCAGCTGTGGAAAGCACAACTGGTAGAGCCACAACCACAGCTGAAGCTACAAGTACAGTTGTTCAGACCACAGTATCTGAAGTAACTACAACTCCTGGTGTGACCACTGGTGCTGAGACCACTGCTGCAGAGCCAACTACTGTTGAAATCACTTCAGCAGCCCAAACAACTACTGCTGAGATAATCACTACTGCAGGAGTGACTACAAGTTCTGTGGCCACCCCTGTTGCAGACACAACAACTGCTGATGTGACATCAGCTGTGGAAAGCACAACTGGTAGAGCCACAACCACAGCTGAAGCTACAAGTACAGTTATTCAGACCACAGTATCTGAAGTAACTACAACTCCCGGTGTGACCACTGGTGCTGAGACCACTGCTGCAGAGCCAACTACTGTTGAAATCACTTCAGCAGCCCAAACAACTACTGCTGAGATAATCACTACTGCAGGAGTGACTTCAAGTTCTGTGGCCACCCCTGTTGCAGACACAACAACTGCTGATGTGACATCAGCTGTGGAAAGCACAACTGGTAGAGCCACAACCACAGCTGAAGCTACAAGTACAGTTATTCAGACCACAATATCTGAAGTAACTACAACTCCTGGTGTGACCACTGGTGCTGAGACCACTGCTGCAGAGCCAACTACTGTTGAAATCACTTCAGCAGCCCAAACAACTACTGCTGAGATAATCACTACTGCAGGAGTGACTACAGAGTCTGTGTCCACCCCTGTTGCAGACACAACAACTGCTGATGTGACTTCGGCTGTTGAAAGCACAACTGGTAGTGCCACAAGCAAAGCTGAAGCTACAAGTACAGTTGTTCAGACCACAGTATCTGAAGTAACTACAACTCCTGGTGTGACCACTGGTGCTGAGACCACTGCTGCAGAGCCAACTACTGTTGAAATCACTTCAGCAGCCCAAACAACTACTGCTGAGATAATCACTACTGCAGGAGTGACTACAAGTTCTGTGGCCACCCCTGTTGCAGACACAACAACTGCTGATGTGACATCAGCTGTGGAAAGCACAACTGGTAGAGCCACAACCACAGCTGAAGCTACAAGTACAGTTATTCAGACCACAGTAGCTGAAGTAACTACAACTCCCGGTGTGACCACTGGTGCTGAGACCACTGCTGCAGAGCCAACTACTGTTGAAATCACTTCAGCAGCCGAAACAACTACTGCTGAGATAATCACTACTGCAGGAGTGACTTCAAGTTCTGTTGCCACCCCTGTTGCAGACACCACAACTGCTGATGTGACGTCAGCTGTGGAAAGCACAACTGGTAGAGCCACAACCACAGCTGAAGCTACAAGTACAGTTATTCAGACCACAGTATCTGAAGTAACTACAACTCCCGGTGTGACCACTGGTGCTGAGACCACTGCTGCAGAGCCAACTACTGTTGAAATCACTTCAGCAGCCCAAACAACTACTGCTGAGATAATCACTACTGCAGGAGTGACTACAAGTTCTGTGGCCACCCCTGTTGCAGACACAACAACTGCTGATGTGACATCAGCTGTGGAAAGCACAACTGGTAGAGCCACAACCACAGCTGAAGCTACAAGTACAGTTATTCAGACCACAGTATCTGAAGTAACTACAACTCCTGGTGTGACCACTGGTGCTGAGACCACTGCTGCAGAGCCAACTACTGTTGAAATCACTTCAGCAGCCCAAACAACTACTGCTGAGATAATCACTACTGCAGGAGTGACTACAAGTTCTGTGGCCACCCCTGTTGCAGACACAACAACTGCTGATGTGACATCAGCTGTGGAAAGCACAACTGGTAGAGCCACAACCACAGCTGAAGCTACAAGTACAGTTGTTCAGACCACAGTATCTGAAGTAACTACAACTCCTGGTGTGACCACTGGTGCTGAGACCACTGCTGCAGAGCCAACTACTGTTGAAATCACTTCAGCAGCCCAAACAACTACTGCTGAGATAATCACTACTGCAGGAGTGACTACAGAGTCTGTGGCCACCCCTGTTGCAGACACAACAACTGCTGATGTGACATCAGCTGTGGAAAGCACAACTGGTAGAGCCACAACCACAGCTGAAGCTACAAGTACAGTTATTCAGACCACAGTAGCTGAAGTAACTACAACTCCTGGTGTGACCACTGGTGCTGAGACCACTGCTGCAGAGCCAACTACTGTTGAAATCACTTCAGCAGCCCAAACAACTACTGCTGAGATAATCACTACTGCAGGAGTGACTTCAAGTTCTGTGGCCACCCCTGTTGCAGACACAACAACTGCTGATGTGACATCAGCTGTGGAAAGCACAACTGGTAGAGCCACAACCACAGCTGAAGCTACAAGTACAGTTATTCAGACCACAGTATCTGAAGTAACTACAACTCCTGGTGTGACCACTGGTGCTGAGACCACTGCTGCAGAGCCAACTACTGTTGAAATCACTTCAGCAGCCCAAACAACTACTGCTGAGATAATCACTACTGCAGGAGTGACTACAAGTTCTGTGGCCACCCCTGTTGCAGACACAACAACTGCTGATGTGACATCAGCTGTGGAAAGCACAACTGGTAGAGCCACAACCACAGCTGAAGCTACAAGTACAGTTATTCAGACTACAATATCTGAAGTAACTACAACTCCTGGTGTGACCACTGGTGCTGAGACCACTGCTGCAGAGCCAACTACTGTTGAAATCACTTCAGCAGCCCAAACAACTACTGCTGAGGTAATCACTACTGCAGGAGTGACTACAGAGTCTGTTGCCACTCCTGCTGCAGACACAACTGCTGATGTGACTTCGACAGTTGAAAGCACAACTGCTAGTGCCACAAGCAAAGCTGAAGCTACAAGTACAGTTGTTCAGACCACAGTATCTGAAGTAACTACAACTCCTGGTGTGACCACTGGTGCTGAGACCACTGCTGCAGAGCCAACTACTGTTGAAATCACTTCAGCAGCCCAAACAACTACTGCTGAGATAATCACTACTGCAGGAGTGACTACAAGTTCTGTGGCCACCCCTGTTGCAGACACAACAACTGCTGATGTGACATCAGCTGTGGAAAGCACAACTGGTAGAGCCACAACCACAGCTGAAGCTACAAGTACAGTTATTCAGACTACAGTAGCTGAAGTAACTACAACTCCTGGTGTGACCACTGGTGCTGAGACCACTGCTGCAGAGCCAACTACTGTTGAAATCACTTCAGCAGCCCAAACAACTACTGCTGAGATAATCACTACTGCAGGAGTGACTACAAGTTCTGTGGCCACCCCTGTTGCAGACACAACAACTGCTGATGTGACATCAGCTGTGGAAAGCACAACTGGTAGAGCCACAACCACAGCTGAAGCTACAAGTACAGTTATTCAGACCACAGTAGCTGAAGTAACTACAACTCCTGGTGTGACCACTGGTGCTGAGACCACTGCTGCAGAGCCAACTACTGTTGAAATCACTTCAGCAGCCCAAACAACTACTGCTGAGATAATCACTACTGCAGGAGTGACTACAAGTTCTGTGGCCACCCCTGTTGCAGACACAACAACTGCTGATGTGACGTCAGCTGTGGAAAGCACAACTGGTAGAGCCACAACCACAGCTGAAGCTACAAGTACAGTTATTCAGACCACAGTAGCTGAAGTAACTACAACTCCTGGTGTGACCACTGATGCTCAGACCACTGCTGCAGAGCCAACTACTGTTGAAATCACTTCAGCAGCCCAAACAACTACTGCTGAGATAATCACTACTGCAGGAGTGACTACAGAGTCTGTGGCCACCCCTGTTGCAGACACAACAACTGCTGATGTGACATCAGCTGTGGAAAGCACAACTGGTAGAGCCACAACCACAGCTGAAGCTACAAGTACAGTTATTCAGACCACAGTAGCTGAAGTAACTACAACTCCTGGTGTGACCACTGGTGCTGAGACCACTGCTGCAGAGCCAACTACTGTTGAAATCACTTCAGCAGCCCAAACAACTACTGCTGAGATAATCACTACTGCAGGAGTGACTACAAGTTCTGTGGCCACCCCTGTTGCAGACACAACAACTGCTGATGTGACATCAGCTGTGGAAAGCACAACTGGTAGAGCCACAACCACAGCTGAAGCTACAAGTACAGTTATTCAGACCACAGTAGCTGAAGTAACTACAACTCCTGGTGTGACCACTGGTGCTGAGACCACTGCTGCAGAGCCAACTACTGTTGAAATCACTTCAGCAGCCCAAACAACTACTGCTGAGATAATCACTACTGCAGGAGTGACTACAGAGTCTGTGGCCACCCCTGTTGCAGACACAACAACTGCTGATGTGACATCAGCTGTGGAAAGCACAACTGGTAGAGCCACAACCACAGCTGAAGCTACAAGTACAGTTGTTCAGACCACAGTATCTGAAGTAACTACCACTCCTGGTGTGACCACTGGTGCTGAGACCACTGCTGCAGAGCCAACTACTGTTGAAATCACTTCAGCAGCCCAAACAACTACTGCTGAGATAATCACTACTGCAGGAGTGACTACAAGTTCTGTGGCCACCCCTGTTGCAGACACAACAACTGCTGATGTGACATCAGCTGTGGAAAGTACAACTGGAAGAGCCACAACCACAGCAGAAGCTACAAGTACAGTTATTCAGACCACAGTAGCTGAAGTAACTACAACTCCTGGTGTGACCACTGGTGCTGAGACCACTGCTGCAGAGCCAACTACTGTTGAAATCACTTCAGCAGCCCAAACAACTACTGCTGAGATAATCACTACTGCAGGAGTGACTACAAGTTCTGTGGCCACCCCTGTTGCAGACACAACAACTGCTGAAGTGACATCAGCTGTGGAAAGCACAACTGGTAGAGCCACAACCACAGCTGAAGCTTCAAGTACAGATATTCAGACCACAATATCTGAAGTAACTACAACTCCTGGTGTGACCACTGGTGCTCAGACCACTGTTGCAGAGCCAACTACTGTTGAAATCACTTCAGCAGCCCAAACAACTACTGCTGAGATAATCACTACTGCAGGAGTGACTACAGAGTCTGTTGCCACCCCTGCTGCAGACACAACTGCTGATGTGACTTCGGCAGTTGAAAGCACAACTGTTGGTGCCACAAGCAAAGCTGAAGCTACAAGTACAGTTGTTCAGACCACAGTATCTGAAGTAACTACAACTCCTGGTGTGACCACTGGTGCTGAGACCACTGCTGCAGAGCCAACTACTGTTGAAATCACGTCAGCAGCCCAAACAACTACTGCTGAGATAATCACTACTGCAGGAGTGACTACAAGTTCTGTGGCCACCCCTGTTGCAGACACAACAACTGCTGATGTGACATCAGCTGTGGAAAGCACAACTGGTAGAGCCACAACCACAGCTGAAGCTACAAGTACAGTTATTCAGACTACAGTAGCTGAAGTAACTACAACTCCTGGTGTGACCACTGGTGCTGAGACCACTGCTGCAGAGCCAACTACTGTTGAAATCACTTCAGCAGCCCAAACAACTACTGCTGAGATAATCACTACTGCAGGAGTGACTACAGAGTCTGTGTCCACCCCTGTTGCAGACACAACAACTGCTGATGTGACGTCAGCTGTGGAAAGCACAACTGGTAGAGCCACAACCACAGCTGAAGCTACAAGTACAGTTATTCAGACCACAATATCTGAAGTAACTACCACTCCTGGTGTGACCACTGATGCTCAGACCACTGCTGCAGAGCCAACTACTGTTGAAATCACTTCAGCAGCCCAAACAACTACTGCTGAGATAATCACTACTGCAGGAGTGACTACAAGTTCTGTGGCCACCCCTGTTGCAGACACAACAACTGCTGATGTGACATCAGCTGTGGAAAGCACAACTGGTAGAGCCACAACCACAGCTGAAGCTACAAGTACAGTTATTCAGACCACAGTAGCTGAAGTAACTACAACTCCTGGTATGACCACTGGTGCTGAGACCACTGCTGCAGAGCCAACTACTGTTGAAATCACTTCAGCCGCCCAAACAACTACTGCTGAGATAATCACTACTGCAGGAGTGACTACAGAGTTCTGTGGCCACCCCTGTTGCAGACACAACAACTGCTGATGTGACATCAGCTGTGGAAAGCACAACTGGTAGAGCCACAACCACAGCTGAAGCTACAAGTACAGTTATTCAGACCACAGTAGCTGAAGTAACTACAACTCCTGGTGTGACCACTGGTGCTGAGACCACTGCTGCAGAGCCAACTACTGTTGAAATCACTTCAGCAGCCCAAACAACTACTGCTGAGATAATCACTACTGCAGGAGTGACTACAAGTTCTGTGGCCACCCCTGTTGCAGACACAACAACTGCTGATGTGACATCAGCTGTGGAAAGCACAACTGGTAGAGCCACAACCACAGCTGAAGCTACAAGTACAGTTATTCAGACCACAGTATCTGAAGTAACTACAACTCCTGGTGTGACCACTGGTGCTGAGACCACTGCTGCAGAGCCAACTACTGTTGAAATCACTTCAGCAGCCCAAACAACTACTGCTGAGATAATCACTACTGCAGGAGTGACTACAAGTTCTGTGGCCACCCCTGTTGCAGACACAACAACTGCTGATGTGACATCAGCTGTGGAAAGCACAACTGGTAGAGCCACAACCACAGCTGAAGCTACAAGTACAGTTATTCAGACCACAGTAGCTGAAGTAACTACAACTCCCGGTGTGACCACTGGTGCTGAGACCACTGCTGCAGAGCCAACTACTGTTGAAATCACTTCAGCAGCCCAAACAACTACTGCTGAGATAATCACTACTGCAGGAGCGACTTCAAGTTCTGTGGCCACCCCTGTTGCAGAGACCACAATTGCTGATGTGACGTCAGCTGTGGAAAGCACAACTGGTAGAGCCACAACCACAGCTGAAGCTACAAGTACAGTTATTCAGACCACAGTAGCTGAAGTAACTACAACTCCTGGTGTGACCACTGGTGCTGAGACCACTGCTGCAGAGCCAACTACTGTTGAAATCACTTCAGCAGCCCAAACAACTACTGCTGAGATAATCACTACTGCAGGAGTGACTACAGAGTCTGTGGCCACCCCTGTTGCAGACACAACAACTGCTGATGTGACATCAGCTGTGGAAAGCACAACTGGTAGAGCCACAACCACAGCTGAAGCTACAAGTACAGTTATTCAGACCACAGTATCTGAAGTAACTACAACTCCCGGTGTGACCACTGGTGCTGAGACCACTGCTGCAGAGCCAACTACTGTTGAAATCACTTCAGCAGCCCAAACAACTACTGCTGAGATAATCACTACTGCAGGAGTGACTTCAAGTTCTGTTGCCACCCCTGTTGCAGACACCACAACTGCTGATGTGACATCAGCTGTGGAAAGCACAACTGGTAGAGCCACAACCACAGCTGAAGCTACAAGTACAGTTATTCAGACCACAGTATCTGAAGTAACTACAACTCCTGGTGTGACCACTGATGCTCAGACCACTGCTGCAGAGCCAACTACTGTTGAAATCACTTCAGCAGCCCAAACAACTACTGCTGAGATAATCACTACTGCAGGAGTGACTACAGAGTCTGTGGCCACCCCTGTTGCAGACACAACAACTGCTGATGTGACTTCGGCTGTTGAAAGCACAACTGGTAGAGCCACAACCACAGCTGAAGCTACAAGTACAGTTGTTCAGACCACAGTATCTGAAGTAACTACAACTTCTGGTGTGACCACTGGTGCTGAGACCACTGCTGCAGAGCCAACTACTGTTGAAATCACTTCAGCAGCCCAAACAACTACTGCTGAGATAATCACTACTGCAGGAGTGACTACAAGTTCTGTGGCCACCCCTGTTGCAGACACAACAACTGCTGAAGTGACATCAGCTGTGGAAAGCACAACTGGTAGAGCCACAACCACAGCTGAAGCTACAAGTACAGTTATTCAGACCACAATATCTGAAGTAACTACAACTCCTGGTGTGACCACTGGTGCTCAGACCACTGTTGCAGAGCCCACTACTGTTGAAATCACTTCAGCAGCCCAAACAACTACTGCTGAGATAATCACTACTGCAGGAGTGACTACAGAGTCTGTGGCCACCCCTGTTGCAGACACAACAACTGCTGATGTGACATCAGCTGTGGAAAGCACAACTGGTAGAGCCACAACCACAGCTGAAGCTACAAGTACAGTTGTTCAGACCACAGTATCTGAAGTAACTACAACTCCTGGTGTGACCACTGGTGCTGAGACCACTGCTGCAGAGCCAACTACTGTTGAAATCACTTCAGCAGCCCAAACAACTACTGCTGAGATAATCACTACTGCAGGAGTGACTACAGAGTCTGTGGCCACCCCTGTTGCAGAGACCACAACTGCTGATGTGACATCAGCTGTGGAAAGCACAACTGGTAGAGCAACAACCACAGCTGAAGCTACAAGTACAGTTATTCAGACCACAGTAGCTGAAGTAACTACAACTCCTGGTGTGACCACTGGTGCTGAGACCACTGCTGCAGAGCCAACTACTGTTGAAATCACTTCAGCAGCCCAAACAACTACTGCTGAGATAATCACTACTGCAGGAGTGACTACAGAGTCTGTGTCCACCCCTGCTGCAGACACAACAACTGCTGATGTGACGTCAGCTGTGGAAAGCACAACTGGTAGAGCCACAACCACAGCTGAAGCTACAAGTACAGTTATTCAGACCACAATATCTGAAGTAACTACCACTCCTGGTGTGACCACTGATGCTCAGACCACTGCTGCAGAGCCAACTACTGTTGAAATCACTTCAGCAGCCCAAACAACTACTGCTGAGATAATCACTACTGCAGGAGTGACTACAAGTTCTGTGGCCACCCCTGTTGCAGACACAACAACTGCTGATGTGACATCAGCTGTGGAAAGCACAACTGGTAGAGCCACAACCACAGCTGAAGCTACAAGTACAGTTATTCAGACCACAGTAGCTGAAGTAACTACAACTCCTGGTGTGACCACTGGTGCTGAGACCACTGCTGCAGAGCCAACTACTGTTGAAATCACTTCAGCAGCCCAAACAACTACTGCTGAGATAATCACTACTGCAGGAGTGACTACAAGTTCTGTGGCCACCCCTGTTGCAGACACAACAACTGCTGATGTGACATCAGCTGTGGAAAGCACAACTGGTAGAGCCACAACCACAGCTGAAGCTACAAGTACAGTTATTCAGACCACAGTAGCTGAAGTAACTACAACTTCTGGTGTGACCACTGGTGCTGAGACCACTGCTGCAGAGCCAACTACTGTTGAAATCACTTCAGCAGCCCAAACAACTACTGCTGAGATAATCACTACTGCAGGAGTGACTACAGAGTCTGTGGCCACCCCTGTTGCAGACACAACAACTGCTGATGTGACATCAGCTGTGGAAAGCACAACTGGTAGAGCCACAACCACAGCTGAAGCTACAAGTACAGTTGTTCAGACCACAGTATCTGAAGTAACTACAACTCCTGGTGTGACCACTGGTGCTGAGACCACTGCTGCAGAGCCAACTACTGTTGAAATCACTTCAGCAGCCCAAACAACTACTGCTGAGATAATCACTACTGCAGGAGTGACTACAGAGTCTGTGGCCACCCCTGTTGCAGACACAACAACTGCTGATGTGACATCAGCTGTGGAAAGCACAACTGGTAGAGCCACAACCACAGCTGAAGCTACAAGTACAGTTATTCAGACCACAATATCTGAAGTAACTACCACTCCTGGTGTGACCACTGATGCTCAGACCACTGCTGCAGAGCCAACTACTGTTGAAATCACTTCAGCAGCCCAAACAACTACTGCTGAGATAATCACTACTGCAGGAGTGACTACAGAGTCTGTGGCCACCCCTGTTGCAGACACAACAACTGCTGATGTGACATCAGCTGTGGAAAGCACAACTGGTAGAGCCACAACCACAGCTGAAGCTACAAGTACAGTTATTCAGACCACAGTAGCTGAAGTAACTACAACTCCTGGTGTGACCACTGGTGCTGAGACCACTGCTGCAGAGCCAACTACTGTTGAAATCACTTCAGCAGCCCAAACAACTACTGCTGAGATAATCACTACTGCAGGAGTGACTACAGAGTCTGTGTCCACCGCTGCTGCAGACACAACAACTGCTGATGTGACGTCAGCTGTGGAAAGCACAACTGGTAGAGCCACAACCACAGCTGAAGCTACAAGTACAGTTATTCAGACCACAGTATCTGAAGTAACTACAACTCCCGGTGTGACCACTGGTGCTGAGACCACTGCTGCAGAGCCAACTACTGTTGAAATCACTTCAGCAGCCCAAACAACTACTGCTGAGATAATCACTACTGCAGGAGTGACTACAGAGTCTGTTGCCACCCCTGTTGCAGACACAACAACTGCTGATGTGACATCAGCTGTGGAAAGCACAACTGGTAGAGCCACAACCACAGCTGAAGCTACAAGTACAGTTATTCAGACCACAGTATCTGAAGTAACTACAACTCCCGGTGTGACCACTGGTGCTGAGACCACTGCTGCAGAGCCAACTACTGTTGAAATCACTTCAGCAGCCCAAACAACTACTGCTGAGATAATCACTACTGCAGGAGTGACTACAGAGTCTGTGTCCACCCCTGTTGCAGACACAACAACTGCTGATTTGACATCAGCTGTGGAAAGCACAACTGGTAGAGCCACAACCACAGCTGAAGCTACAAGTACAGTTATTCAGACCACAGTATCTGAAGTAACTACAACTCCTGATGTGACCACTGGTGCTGAGACCACTGCTGTAGAGCCAACTACTGTTGAAATCACTTCAGCAGCCCAAACCACTACTGCTGAGATAATCACCACTGCAGGAGTGACTACAGAGTCTGTTTCCACCCCTGTTGCAGACACAACTGCTGATGTGACATCAGCTGTGGAAAGCACAACTGGTAGAGCCACAACCACAGCTGAAGCTACAAGTACAGTTGTTCAGACCACAGTATCTGAAGTAACTACAACTCCTGGTGTGACCACTGGTGCTGAGACCACTGCTGCAGAGCCAACTACTGTTGAAATCACTTCAGCAGCCCAAACAACTACTGCTGAGATAATCACTACTGCAGGAGTGACTACAGAGTCTGTTGCCACCCCTGTTGCAGACACCACAACTGCTGATGTGACATCAGCTGTGGAAAGCACAACTGGTAGAGCCACAACCACAGCTGAAGCTACGAGTACAGTTATTCAGACCACAATATCTGAAGTAACTACAACTTCTGGTGTGACCACTGATGCTCAGACTACTGCTGCAGAGCCAACTACTGTTGAAATCACTTCAGCAGCCCAAACAACTACTGCTGAGATAATCACTACTGCAGGAGTGACTACAGAGTCTGTATCCACCCCTGTGGCAGACACCACAACTGCTGATTTGACATCGGCTGTGGAAAGCACAACTGGTAGTGCCACAAGCACAGCTGAAGCTACAAGTACAGTTGTTCAGACCACAGTATCTGAAGTAACTACAACTTCTGGTGTGACCACTGGTGCTGAGACCACTGCTGCAGAGCCAACTACTGTTGAAATCACTTCAGCAGCCCAAACAACTACTGCTGAGATAATCACTACTGCAGGAGTGACTACAGAGTCTGTATCCACCCCTGTGGCAGACACCACAACTGCTGATGTGACGTCAGCTGTGGAAAGCACAACTGGTAGAGCCACAACCACAGCTGAAGCTACAAGTACAGTTATTCAGACCACAGTATCTGAAGTAACTACAACTCCCGGTGTGACCACTGGTGCTGAGACCACTGCTGCAGAGCCAACTACTGTTGAAATTACTTCAGCAGCCCAAACAACTACTGCTGAGATAATCACTACTGCAGGAGTGACTACAGAGTCTGTGTCCACCCCTGATGCAGACACAACAACTGCTGATGTGACGTCAGCTGTGGAAAGCACAACTGGTAGAGCCACAACCACAGCTGACGCTACAAGTACAGTTATTCAGACCACAATATCTGAAGTAACTACAACTTCTGGTGTGAACACTGATGCTGAGACCACTGCTGCAGAGCCAACTACTGTTGAAATCACTTCAGCAGCCCAAACAACTACTGCTGAGAAAATCACTACTGCAGCAGTGACTACAGAGTCTGTGTCCACCCCTGTTGCAGACACAACAACTGCTGATGTGACATTAGCTGTGGAAAGCACAACTGGTAGAGCCACAACCACAGCTGAAGCTACAAGTACAGTTGTTCAGACCACAGTATCTGAAGTAACTACAACTCCTGGTGTGACCACTGGTGCTGAGACCACTGCTGCAGAGCCAACTACTGTTGAAATCACTTCAGCAGCCCAAACAACTACTGCTGAGATAATCACTACTGCAGGAGTGACTACAGAGTCTGTGTCCACCCCTGTTGCAGACACAACAACTGCTGATGTGACATCAGCTGTGGAAAGCACAACTGGTAGAGCCACAACCACAGCTGAAGCTACAAGTACAGTTATTCAGACCACAGTAGCTGAAGTAACTACAACTTCTGGTGTGACCACTGGTGCTGAGACCACTGCTGCAGAGCCAACTACTGTTGAAATCACTTCAGCAGCCCAAACAACTACTGCTGAGATAATCACTACTGCAGGAGTGACTACAGAGTCTGTGGCCACCCCTGTTGCAGACACAACAACTGCTGATTTGACATCAGCTGTGGAAAGCACATCTGGTAGAGCCACAACCACAGCTGAAGCTACAAGTACAGTTATTCAGACCACAATATCTGAAGTAACTACAACTTCTGGTGTGACCACTGATGCTCAGACCACTGCTGCAGAGCCAACTACTGTTGAAATCACTTCAGCAGCCCAAACAACTACTGCTGAGATAATCACTACTGCAGGAGTGACTACAGAGTCTGTGTCCACCCCTGTTGCAGACACAACAACTGCTGATGTGACATCAGCTGTGGAAAGCACAACTGGTAGAGCCACAACCACAGCTGAAGCTACAAGTACAGTTATTCAGACCACAGTAGCTGAAGTAACTACAACTTCTGGTGTGACCACTGGTGCTGAGACCACTGCTGCAGAGCCAACTACTGTTGAAATCACTTCAGCAGCCCAAACAACTACTGCTGAGATAATCACTACTGCAGGAGTGACTACAGAGTCTGTGTCCACCCCTGTTGCAGACACAACAACTGCTGATTTGACATCAGCTGTGGGAGGGACAACTGGTAGAGCCACAAGCAAAGCTGAAGCTACAAGTACAGTTATTGAGACCACAGTATCTGAAGTAACTACAACTCCTGGTGTGACCACTGGTGCTGAGACCACTGCTGCAGAGCCAACTACTGTTGAAATCACTTCAGCAGCCCAAACAACTACTGCTGAGATAATCACTACTGCAGGAGTGACTACAGAGTCTGTGGCCACCCCTGTTGCAGACACAACAACTGCTGATGTGACATCAGCTGTGGAAAGCACAACTGGTAGAGCCACAACCACAGCTGAAGCTACAAGTACAGTTATTCAGACCACAATATCTGAAGTAACTACAACTTCTGGTGTGACCACTGGTGCTGAGACCACTGCTGCAGAGCCAACTACTGTTGAAATCACTTCAGCAGCCCAAACAACTACTGCTGAGATAATCACTACTGCAGGAGTGACTACAGAGTCTGTGTCCACCCTTGTTGCTGACATAACAACTGCTGATGTGACATCAGCTGTGGAAAGCACAACTGGTAGAGCCACAACCACACCTGAAGCTACAAGTACAGTTATTCAGACCACAGTAGCTGAAGTAACTACAACTTCTGGTGTGACCACTGGTGCTGAGACCACTGCTGCAGAGCCAACTACTGTTGAAATCACTTCAGCAACCCAAACAACTACTGCTGAGATAATCACTACTGCAGGAGTGACTACAGAGTCTGTGTCCACCCCTGCTGCAGACACAACAACTGCTGATTTGACATCAGCTGTGGAAAGCACATCTGGTAGAGCCACAACCACATCTGAAGCTACAAGTACAGTTACTCAGACCACAATATCTGAAGTAACTACAACTTCTGGTGTGACCACTGATGCTGAGACCACTGCTGCAGAGCCAACTACTGTTGAAATCACTTCAGCAGCCCAAACAACTACTGCTGAGATAATCACTACTGCAGGAGTGACTACAGAGTCTGTGGCCACCCCTGTTGCAGACACAACAACTGCTGATTTGACATCAGCTGTGGAAAGCACAACTGGTAGAGCCACAACCACAGCTGAAGCTACAAGTACAGTTACTCAGACCGCAATATCGGAAGTAACTACAACTTCTGGTGCGACCACTGATGCTCAGACCACTGCTGCAGAGCCAACTACTGTTGAAATCACTTCAGCAGCCCAAACAACAACTACTGCTGAGATAATCACTACTGCAGGAGTGACTTCAGAGTCTGTGTCCACCCCTGTTGCTGACACAACAACTGCTGATGTGACATCAGCTGTGGAAAGCACAACTGGTAGAGCCATAACCACAGCTGAAGCTACAAGTACAGTTATTCAGACCACAGTAGCTGAAGTAACTACAACTCCTGGTATGACCACTGGTGCTGAGACCACTGCTGCAGAGCCAACTACTGTTGAAATCACTTCAGTAGCCAAAACAACCACTGCTGAGATAATCACTACTGCAGGAGTGACTACAGAGTCTGTGTCCACCCCTGTTGCAGACACAACAACTGCTGATTTGACATCAGCTGTGGAAAGCACAACTGGTAGAGCCACAACCACAGCTGAAGCTACAAGTACAGTTATTCAGACCACAGTATCTGAAGTAACTACAACTCCCGGTGTGACCACTGGTGCTGAGACCACTGCTGCAGAGCCAACTACTGTTGAAAACACTTCAGCAGCCCAAACAACTACTGCTGAGATAATCACTACTGCAGGAGTGACTACAGAGTCTGTGTTCACCCCTGTTGCAGACACAACAACTGCTGATTTGACATCAGCTGTGGAAAGCACAACTGGTAGAGCCACAACCACATCTGAAGCTACAAGTACAGTTACTCAGACCACAATATCTGAAGTAACTACAACTTCTGGTGTGACCACTGATGCTGAGACCACTGCTGCAGAGCCAACTACTGTTGAAATCACTTCAGCAGCCCAAACAACTACTGCTGAGATAATCACTACTGCAGGAGTGACTACAGAGTCTGTGGCTACCCCTGTTGCAGACACAACAACTGCTGATGTGACATCAGCTGTGGAAAGCACATCTGGTAGAGCCACAACCACAGCTGAAGCTACAAGTACAGTTATTCAGACCACAGTAGCTGAAGTAACTACAACTTCTGGTGTGACCACTGGTGCTGAGACCACTGCTGCAGAGCCAACTACTGTTGAAATCACTTCAGCAGCCCAAACAACTACTGCTGAGATAATCACTACTGCAGGAGTGACTACAGAGTCTGTGTCCACCCCTGTTGCAGACACAACAACTGCCGATGTGACATCAGCTGTGGAAAGCACAACTGGTAGAGCCACAACCACAGCTGAAGCTACAAGTACAGTTGTTCAAACCACAGTATCTGAAGTAACTACAACTCCTGGTGTGACCACTGGTGCTGAGACCACTGCTGCAGTGCCAACTACTGTTGAAATCACTTCAGCAGCCAAAACAACTACTGCTGAGATAATCACTACTGCAGGAGTGACTACAGAGTCTGTAGCCACCCCTGTTGCAGACACAACAACTGCTGATTTGACATCAGCTGTGGAAAGCACATCTGGTAGAGCCACAACCACAGCTGAAGGTACAAGTACAGGAACTCAGGCCACAATATCTGAAGTAACTACAACTTCTGGTGCGACCACTGATGCTCAGACCACTGCTGCAGAGCCAACTACTGTTGAAATCACTTCAGCAGCCCAAACAACTACTGCTGAGATAATCACTACTGCAGGAGTGACTTCAGAGTCTGTGTCCACCCCTGTTGCTGACACAACAACTGCTGATGTGACATCAGCTGTGGAAAGCAGAACTGGTAGAGCCACAACCACAGCTGAAGCTACAAGTACAGTTATTCAGACCACAGTAGCTGAAGTAACTACAACTTCTGGTGTGACCACTGGTGCTGAGACCACTGCTGCAGAGCCAACTACTGTTGAAATCACTTCAGCAGCCCAAACAACTACTGCTGAGATAATCACTACTGCAGGAGTGACTACAGAGTCTGTGTCCACCCCTGTTGCAGACACAACAACTGCTGATTTGACGTCAGCTGTGGAAAGCACAACTGGTAGAGCCACAACCACAGCTGAAGCTACAAGTACAGTTATTCAGACCACAGTAGCTGAAGTAACTACAACTTCTGGTGTGACCACTGGTGCTGAGACCACTGCTGCAGAGCCAACTACTGTTGAAATCACTTCAGCAGCCAAAACAACCACTGCTGAGATAATCACTACTGCAGGAGTGACTACAGAGTCTGTGTCCACCCCTGTTGCAGACACAACAACTGCTGATTTGACGTCAGCTGTGGAAAGCACAACTGGTAGAGCCACAACCACAGCTGAAGCTACAAGTACAGTTATTCAGACCACAATATCTGAAGTAACTACAACTTCTGGTGTGACCACTGATGCTCAGACCACTGCTGCAGAGCCAACTACTATTGAAATCACTTCAGCAACCCAAACAACTACTGATGAGATAATCACTACTGCAGGAGTGACTACAGAGTCTGTGTCCACCCCTGCTGCAGACACAACAACTGCTGATTTGACATCAGCTGTGGAAAGCACATCTGGTAGAGCCACAACCACATCTGAAGCTACAAGTACACTTACTCAGACCACAATATCTGAAGTAACTACAACTTCTGGTGTGACCACTGATGCTGAGACCACTGCTGCAGTGCCAACTACTGTTGAAATCACTTCAGCAGCCAAAACACCTACTGCTGAGATAATCACTACTGCAGGAGTGACTACAGAGTCTGTGTCTACCCCTGCTGCAGACACAACAACTGCTGATGTGACATCAGCTGTGGAAAGCACATCTGGAAGAGCCACAACTACAGCTGAAGCTACAGTTAGTACAGTTACTCAGACCACAATATCTGAAGTAACTACAACTTCTGGTGTGACCACTGATGCTGAGACCACTGCTGCAGAGCCAACTACTATCGAAATCACTTCAGCAGCCCAAACAACTACTGCTGAGATAATCACTACTGCAGGAGTGACTTCAGAGTCTGTGTCCACCCCTGTTGCTGACACAACAACTGCTGATGTGACTTCGGCTGTGGAAAGCACAACTGGTAGAGCCACAACCACAGCTGAAGCTACAAGTACAGTTATTCAGACCACAGTAGCTGAAGTAACTACAACTTCTGGTGTGACCACTGGTGCTGAGACCACTGCTGCAGAGCCAACTACTGTTGAAATCACTTCAGCAGCCCAAACAACTACTGCTGAGATAATCACTACTGCAGGAGTGACTACAGAGTCTGTGTCCACCCCTGTTGCTGACACAACAACTGCTGATGTGACATCAGCTGTGGAAAGCACAACTGGTAGAGCCACAACCACAGCTGAAGCTGCAAGTACAGTTATTCAGACCACAATATCTGACGTAACTACAACTTCTGGTGTGACCACTGATGCTCAGACCACTGCTGCAGAGCCAACTACTGTTAAAATCACTTCAGCAACCCAAACAACTACTGCTGAGATAATCACTACTGCAGGAGTGACTACAGATTCTGTGTCCACCCCTGCTGCAGACACAACAACTGCTGATGTGACATCAGCTGTGGAAAGCACAACTGGTAGAGCCACAACCACAGCTGAAGCTACAAGTACAGTTATTCAGACCACAGTAGCTGAAGTAACTACAACTTCTGGTGTGACCACTGGTGCTGAGACCACTGCTGCAGAGCCAACTACTGTTGAAATCACTTCAGCAGCCAAAACAACCACTGCTGAGATAATCACTACTGCAGGAGTGACTACAGAGTCTGTGTCCACCCCTGTTGCAGACACAACAACTGCTGATTTGACGTCAGCTGTGGAAAGCACAACTGGTAGAGCCACAACCACAGCTGAAGCTACAAGTACAGTTATTCAGACCACAATATCTGAAGTAACTACAACTTCTGGTGTGACCACTGATGCTGAGACCACTGCTGCAGAGCCAACTACTGTTGAAATCACGTCAGCAGCCAAAACAACTTCTGCTGAGATGATCACTACTGGAGGAGTGACTGCAGAGTCTGTGTCCACCCTTGTTGCTGACATAACAACTGCTGATGTGACATCAGCTGTGGAAAGCACAACTGGTAGAGCCATAACCACAGCTGAAGCTACAAGTACAGTTCTTCAGACCACGGTAGCTGATGTATCTACAACTTCTGGTGTGACCACTGCTGCTGAGACCACTGCTGCAGTGCCAACTACTGTTGAAATCACTTCAGCAGCCAAAACACCTACTGCTGAGATAATCACTACTGCAGGAGTGACTACCGAGTCTGTAGCCACCCCTATTGCAGACACAACAACTGCTGATGTGACATCAGCTGTGGAAAGCACAACTGGTAGAGCCACAACCACTGCTGAAGCTGCAAGTACAGTTATTCAGACCACAATATCTGACGTAACTACAACTTCTGGTGTAACCACTGATGCTCAGACCACTGCTGCAGAGCCAACTACTGTTGAAATCACTTCAGCAGCCCAAACAACAACTACTGCTGAGATAATCACTACTGCAGGAGTGACTTCAGAGTCTGTGTCCACCCCTGTTGCTGACACAACAACTGCTGATGTGACATCAGCTGTGGAAAGCACAACTGGTAGAGCCACAACCACTGCTGAAGCTGCAAGTACAGTTATTCAGACCACAATATCTGACGTAACTACAACTTCTGGTGTGACCACTCATGCTGAGACCACTGCTGCAGTGCCAACTACTGTTGAAATCACTTCATCAGACAAAACACCTACTGCTGAGATAATCACTACTGCAGGAGTGACTACCGAGTCTGTGTCCACCCCTGTTGCAGACACAGCAACTGCTGATGTGACATCAGCTGTGGAAAGCACATCTTGTATAGCCACAACCCCGGCTCAAGCGACAAGTACACTGTTTCCGACCACGATGCCTGAAGTAACTACAACTTCTGGTGTGACCACTGATGCTGAGACCACTGCTGCAGAGCCAACTACTGTTGAAATCACTTCAGCAGCCCAAACAACTACTGCTGAGATAATCACTACTGCAGGAGTGACTACAGAGTCTGTGTCCACCTCTGATGCAGACACAACCACTGCTGATGTGACGTCAGCTGTGGAAAGCACAACTGGTAGAGCCACAACCACAGCTGACGCTACAAGTACAGTTGTTCAGACCACAGTATCTGAAGTAACAACAACTCCTGGTGTGACCACTGGTGCTGAGACCACTGCTGCAGAGCCAACTACTGTTGAAATCACTTCAGCAACCCAAACAACTACTGCTGAGATAATCACTACTGCAGGAGTGACTACAGATTCTGTGTCCACCCCTGCTGCAGACACAACAACTCCTGATGTGACATCAGCTGTGGTAAGCACAACTGGGAGAGCCACAACCACAGCTGAAGCTACAAGTACAGTTATTCAGACCACAGTAGCTGAAGTAACTACAACTTCTGGTGTGACCACTGGTGCTGAGACCACTGCTGCAGAGCCAACTACTGTTGAAATCACTTCAGCAGCCAAAACAACTACTGCTGAGATAATCACTACTGCAGGAGTGACTACAGAGTCTGTGGCCACCCCTGTTGCAGACACAACAACTGCTGATTTGACATCAGCTGTGGAAAGCACATCTGGTAGAGCCACAACCACAGCTGAAGCTACAAGTACAGTTATTCAGACCACAATATCTGAAGTAACTACAACTTCTGGTGTGACCACTGATGCTCAGACCACTGCTGCAGAGCCAACTACTGTTGAAATCACTTCAGCAGCCCAAACAACTACTGCTGAGATAATCACTACTGCAGGAGTGACTACAGAGTCTGTGTCCACCCCTGTTGCAGACACAACAACTGCTGATGTGACATCAGCTGTTGAAAGCACAACTGGTAGAGCCACAACCACAGCTGAAGCTACAAGTACAGTTATTCAGACCACAGTAGCTGAAGTAACTACAACTTCTGGTGTGACCACTGGTGCTCAGACCACTGCTGCAGAGCCAACTACTGTTGAAATCACTTCAGCAGCCCAAACAACTACTGCTGAGATAATCACTACTGGAGGAGTGACTACAGAGTCTGTGACCACCCCTGTTGCTGACACAACAACTGCTGATGTGACATCAGTTGTGGAAAGCACAA
This sequence comes from Patiria pectinifera, assembly GCA_029964075.1. NCBI lineage: Eukaryota > Metazoa > Echinodermata > Asteroidea > Valvatida > Asterinidae > Patiria > Patiria pectinifera. The sequence continues at coordinate 15,834,393 of CM057138.1, read as the reverse complement.
CTGGTAGAGCCACAACCACAGCTGAAGCTACAAGTACAGTTATTCAGACTACAGTAGCTGAAGTAACTACAACTTCTGAAGTGACCACTGGTGCTGAGACAACAGCTGCAGAGCCAACTAGTGTTGAAATCACTTCAGCAGCCAAAACAACTACTGCTGAGATAATCACTACTGCAGGAGTGACTACAGAGTCTGTGTCCACCCCTGTTGCAGACACAACAACTGCTGATTTGACATCAGCAGTGGAAAGCACATCTGGTAGAGCCACAACCACAGCTGAAGCTACAAGTACAGTGATTCAGACCACAGTATCTGAAGTAACTACAACTTCCAGTGTGACCACTGGTGCTGAGACCACTGCTGCAGAGCCAACTACTGTTGAAATCACTTCAGCAGCCCAAACAACTACTGCTGAGATAATCACTACTGCAGGAGTGACTACAGAGTCTGTGTCCACCCCTGTTGCTGACACAACAACTGCTGATGTGACATCAGATGTGGAAAGCACAACTGGTAGAGCCACAACCACAGCTGAAGCTACAAGTACAGTTATTCAGACCACAATATCTGAAGCAACTACAACTCCTGGTGTGACCACTGGTGCTGAGACCACTGCTGCAGAGCCAACTACTATTGAAATCACTTCAGCAACCCAAACAACTACTGATGAGATAATCACTACTGCAGGAGTGACTACAATAACTGCTGATTTGACGTCAGCTGTGGAAAGCACAACTGGTAGAGCCACAACCACAGCTGAAGCTACAAGTACAGTTGTTCAGACCACAGTATCTGAAGTAACTACAACTTCTGGTGTGACCACTGGTGCTGAGACCACTGCTGCAGAGCCAACTACTGTTGAAATCACTTCAGCAGCCCAAACAACTACTGCTGAGATAATCACTACTGCAGGAGTGACTACAGAGTCTGTGTCCACCCCTGTTGCAGACACAACAACTGCTGATTTGACGTCAGCTGTGGAAAGCACAACTGGTAGAGCCACAACCACAGCTGAAGCTTCAAGTACAGTTATTCAGACCACAATATCTGAAGTAACTACAACTTCTGGTGTGACCACTGGTGCTGAGACCACTGCTGCAGAGCCAACTACTGTTGAAATCACTTCAGCAGCCCAAACAACTTCTGCTGAGATAATCACTACTGCAGGATTTGCTTCAAAGTCTGTGTGCACCCCTGTTGCTTACACAATAACTTCTGATTTGACATCAGCGTTTTAAATCAGAACTGGTAGAGCCACAACCACATCTGCAGCTACAAGTACAGTTATTCAGACCACAGTAGCTGAAGTAACTACAACTTCTGGTGTGACCACTGGTGCTGAGACCACTGCTGCAGAGCCAACTACTGTTGAAATCACTTCAGCAACCCAAACAACTACTGCTGGGATAATCATTACTGCAGGAGTGACTACAGAGTCTGTGGCCACCCCTGTTGCAGACACAACAACTGCTGATGTGACATTAGCTGTGGAAAGCACAACTGGTAGAGCCACAACCACACCTGAAGCTACAACTACAGTTCTTCAGACCACGGTAGCTGATGTAACTACAACTTCTGGTGTGACCACTGATGCTGAGACATCTGCTGCAGTGCCAACTACTGTTGAAATCACTTCAGCAGCCAAAACACCTACTGCTGAGATAATCACTACTGCAGGAGTGACTACAGAGTCTGTGTCCACCCCTGTTGCAGACACAACAACTGCTGATTTGACATCAGCTGTGGAAAGCACATCTGGTAGAGCCACAACCACATCTGAAGCTACAAGTACAGTTACTCAGACCACAATATCTGAAGTAACTACAACTTCTGGTGTGACCACTGATGCCCAGACCACTGCTGCAGAGCCAACTACTATTGAAATCACTTCAGCAGCCCAAACAACTACTGCTGAGATAATCACTACTGCAGGAGTGACTTCAGAGTCTGTGTCCACCCCTGTTGCTGACACAACAACTGCTGATGTGACATCAGCTGTGGAAAGCACAACTGGTAGAGCCACAACCACAGCTGAAGCTACAAGTACAGTTATTCAGACCACAGTAGCTGAAGTAACTACAACTTCTGGTGTGACCACTGGTGCTGAGACCACTGCTGCAGAGCCAACTACTGTTGAAATCACTTCAGCAGCCCAAACAACTACTGCTGAGATAATCACTACTGCAGGAGTGACTACAGAGTCTGTGGCCACCCCTGTTGCAGACACAACTGCTGATGTGACATCAGCTGTGGAAAGCACATCTGGTAGAGCCACAACCACAGCTGAAGGTACAAGTACAGTTGTTCAGACCACAGTAGCTGAAGTAACTACAACTTCTGGTTTGACAACTGATGCTCAGACCACTGCTGCAGAGCCAACTACTGTTGAAATCACTTCAGCAGCCAAAACAACTACTGCTGAGATAATCACTACTGCAGGAGTGACTTCAGAGTCTGTGTCCACCCTTGTTGCTGACATAACAACTGCTGATGTGACATCAGCTGTGGAAAGCACAACTGGTAGAGCCACAACCACAGCTGAAGCTACAAGTACAGTTATTCAGACCACAATATCTGAAGTAACTACAACTTCTGGTGTGACCACTGATGCTGAGACCACTGCTGCAGAGCCAACTACTGTTGAAATCACTTCAGCAGCCCAAACAACTACTGCTGAGATAATCACTACTGCAGGAGTGACTAAAGAGTCTGTGTCCACCCCTGCTGCAGACACAACAACTGCTGATTTGACGTCAGCTGTGGAAAGCACAACTGGTAGAGCCACAACCACACCTGAAGCTACAAGTACAGTTCTTCAGACCACGGTAGCTGATGTAACTACAACTTCTGGTGTGACCACTGCTGCTGAGACCACTGCTGCAGTGCCAACTACTGTTGAAATCACTTCAGCAGCCCAAACAACTACTGCTGAGATAATCACTACTGCAGGAGTGACTACAGAGTCTGTGTCCACCCCTGTTGCAGACACAACAACTGCTGATTTGACGTCAGCTGTGGAAAGCACAACTGGTAGAGCCACAACCACAGCTGAAGCTACAAGTACAGTTATTCAGACCACAGTATCTGAAGTAACTACAACTTCTGGTGTGACCACTGGTGCTGAGACCACTGCTGCAGAGCCAACTACTGTTGAAATCACTTCAGCAGCCCAAACAACTACTGCTGAGATAATCACTACTGCAGGAGTGACTACAGAGTCTGTGTCCACCCCTGTTGCAGACACAACAACTGCTGATGTGACGTCAGCTGTGGAAAGCACAACTGGTAGAGCCACAACCACAGCTGAAGCTACAAGTACAGTTATTCAGACCACAGTATCTGAAGTAACTACAACTCCCGGTGTGACCACTGGTGCTGAGACCACTGCTGCAGAGCCAACTACTGTTGAAATCACTTCAGCAGCCCAAACAACTACTGCTGAGATAATCACTACTGCAGGAGTGACTACAGAGTCTGTGTCCACCCCTGTTGCAGACACAACAACTGCTGATGTGACATCAGCTGTGGAAAGCACAACTGGTAGAGCCACAACCACAGCTGAAGCTACGAGTACAGTTATTCAGACCACAATATCTGAAGTAACTACAACTTCTGGTGTGACCACTGATGCTCAGACTACTGCTGCAGAGCCAACTACTATTGAAATCACTTCAGCAACCCAAACAACTACTGCTGAGATAATCACTACTGCAGGAGTGACTACAGAGTCTGTGTCCACCCCTGTTGCTGACACAACAACTGCTGATTTGACATCAGCTGTGGAAAGCACAACTGGTAGAGCCACAACCACAGCTGAAGCTACGAGTACAGTTATTCAGACCACAATATCTGAAGTAACTACAACTTCTGGTGTGAACACTGATGCTCAGACCACTGCTGCAGAGCCAACTACTGTTGAAATCACTTCAGCAGCCCAAACAACTACTGCTGAGATAATCACTACTGCAGGAGTGACTACAGAGTCTGTGTCCACCCCTGTTGCTGACACAACAACTGCTGATGTGACGTCAGCTGTTGAAAGCACAACTGGTAGAGCCACAACCACAGCTGAAGCTACAAGTACAGTTATTCAGACTACAATATCTGAAGTAACTACAACTTCTGGTGTGACCACTGATGCTCAGACCACTGCTGCAGAGCCAACTACTGTTGAAATTACTTCAGCAGCCCAAACAACTACTGCTGAGATAATCACTACTGCAGGAGTGACTACAGAGTCTGTGTCCACCCCTGTTGCTGACACAACAACTGCTGATGTGACGTCAGCTGTGGAAAGCACAACTGGTAGAGCCACAACCACAGCTGAAGCTACAAGTACAGTTATTCAGACCACAGTATCTGAAGTAACTACAACTCCCGGTGTGACCACTGGTGCTGAGACCACTGCTGCAGAGCCAACTACTGTTGAAATCACTTCATCAGCCCAAACAACTATTGCTGAGATAATCACTACTGAAGGAGTGACTACAGAGTCTGTGTCCACCCCTGTTGCTGACACAACAACTGCTGATTTGACATCAGCTGTGGAAAGCACAACTGGTAGAGCCACAACCACAGCTGAAGCTACGAGTACAGTTATTCAGACCACAATATCTGAAGTAACTACAACTTCTGGTGTGACCACTGATGCTCAGACCACTGCTGCAGAGCCAACTACTGTTGAAATCACTTCAGCAGCCCAAACAACTACTGCTGAGATAATCACTACTGCAGGAGTGACTACAGAGTCTGTGTCCACCCCTGTTGCTGACACAACAACTGCTGATGTGACGTCAGCTGTGGAAAGCACAACTGGTAGAGCCACAACCACAGCTGAAGCTACAAGTACAGTTATTCAGACCACAGTAGCTGAAGTAACTACAACTTCTGGTGTGACCACTGGTGCTGAGACCACTGCTGCAGAGCCAACTACTGTTGAAATCACTTCAGTAGCCAAAACAACTACTGCTGAGATAATCACTACTGCAGGAGTGACTACAGAGTCTGTGTCCACCCCTGTTGCTGACACAACAACTGCTGATGTGACGTCAGCTGTGGAAAGCACAACTGGTAGAGCCACAACCACAGCTGAAGCTACAAGTACAGTTATTCAGACCACAGTATCTGAAGTAACTACAACTCCCGGTGTGACCACTGGTGCTGAGACCACTGCTGCAGAGCCAACTACTGTTGAAATTACTTCAGCAGCCCAAACAACTACTGCTGAGATAATCACTACTGCAGGAGTGACTACAGAGTCTGTGTCCACCCCTGATGCAGACACAACAACTGCTGATGTGACATCAGCTGTGGAAAGCACAACTGGTAGAGCCACAACCACAGCTGAAGCTACGAGTACAGTTATTCAGACCACAATATCTGAAGTAACTACAACTTCTGGTGTGACCACTGATGCTCAGACCACTGCTGCAGAGCCAACTACTGTTGAAATCACTTCAGCAGCCCAAACAACTACTGCTGAGATAATCACTACTGCAGGAGTGACTACAGAGTCTGTGTCCACCCCTGTTGCAGACACAACAACTGCTGATTTGACGTCAGCTGTGGAAAGCACAACTGGTAGAGCCACAACCACAGCTGAAGCTACAAGTACAGTTATTCAGACCACAGTAGCTGAAGTAACTACAACTTCTGGTGTGACCACTGGTGCTGAGACCACTGCTGCAGAGCCAACTACTGTTGAAATCACTTCAGCAGCCCAAACAACTACTGCTGAGATAATCACTACTGCAGGAGTGACTACAGAGTCTGTGTCCATCCCTGTTTCTGACACAACAACTGCTGATGTGACATCAGATGTGGAAAGCACAACTGGTAGAGCCACAACCACAGCTGAAGCTACAAGTACAGTTATTCAGACCACAGTAGCTGAAGTAACTACAACTTCTGGTGTGACCACTGGTGCTGAGACCACTGCTGCAGAGCCAACTACTGTTGAAATCACTTCAGCAGCCCAAACAACTACTGCTGAGATAATCACTACTGCAGGAGTGACTACAGAGTCTGTGTCCACCCCTGTTGCTGACACAACAACTGCTGATGTGACATCAGCTGTGGAAAGCACAACTGGTAGAGCCACAACCACAGCTGAAGCTACAAGTACAGTTATTCAGACCACAGTAGCTGAAGTAACTACAACTTCTGGTGTGACCACTGGTGCTGAGACCACTGCTGCAGAGCCAACTACTGTTGAAATCACTTCAGCAGCCCAAACAACTACTGCTGAGATAATCACTACTGCAGGAGTGACTACAGAGTCTGTGTCCACCCCTGTTGCTGACACAACAACTGCTGATGTGACATCAGCTGTGGAAAGCACAACTGGTAGAGCCACAACCACAGCTGAAGCTACAAGTACAGTTATTCAGACCACAATATCTGAAGTAACTACAACTTCTGGTGTGACCACTGATGCTCAGACCACTGCTGCAGAGCCAACTACTGTTGAAATCACTTCAGCAGCCCAAACAACTACTGCTGAGATAATCACTACTGCAGGAGTGACTACAGAGTCTGTGTCCACCCCTGATGCTGACACAACAACTGCTGATTTGACATCAGCTGTGGAAAGCACAACTGGTAGAGCCACAATCACAGCTGAAGCTACGAGTACAGTTATTCAGACCACAGTATCTGAAGTAACTACAACTCCCGGTGTCACCACTGGCGCTGAGACCACAGCTGCAGAGCCAACTACTGTTGAAATCACTTCAGCAGCCCAAACAACTACTGTTGACATAATCACTACTGCAGGAGTGACTAAAGAGTCTGTGTCCACCCCTGCTGCAGACACAACAACTGGTTATGTGACATCAGCTGTGGAAAGCACAACTGGTGGGGCCACAACAACAGCTGAAGCTACAAGTATAGTTGTTCAAACCACTGTATCTGAAGTAACTACAACTTCTGGTGTGACCACTGGTGCTGAGACCACTGCTGCAGAGCCAACTACTGTTGAAATCACTTCAGCAGCCCAAACAACTTCTGCTGAGATAATCACCACTGCAGGAGTGACTACAGAGTCTGTGTCCACCCCTGTTGCAGACACAGCAACTGCTGATGTCAAATCAGCAGTGGAAAGCACATCTGGTAGAGCCACAACCACAGCTGAAGCTACAAGTAGTGTGTTTCAGACCACAGTGTCTGAAGTAACTACAACTTCTGGTGTGACCACTGGTGCTGAGACCACTGCTGCAGAGCCAACTACTGTTGAAATCACTTCAGCAGCCCAAACCTCAACTACTGCTGAGATAATCACTACTGCAGGAGTGACTACAGAGTCTGTGTCTACCCCTGCTGCAGACACAACAACTGCTGATGTGACATCAGCTGTGGAAAGCACATCTGGAAGAGCCACAACTACAGCTGAAGCTACAAGAATAGTTGTTCAGACCACAGTATCTGAAGTAACTACAACTCAAGGTGTGACCACTGGTGCTGAGACCACTGCTGCAGAGCCAACTACTGTTGAAATCACTTCAGCAGCCCAAATAACTACTGCTGAGATAATCACTACTGAAGGAGTGACTACAGAGTCTGACTCCGCCCCCCTCGCAGACACAACAACTGCAGATATGACATCAGCTTAGGAAAGCACAACTGGTAGAGCCACAACCACATCTGAAGCTACAAATACAGTGGTTCAAACCACAGTATCTGAAGTAACTACAACTTCTGGTGTGACCACTGGTGCTGAGACCACTGCTGCAGAGCCAACTACTGTTGAAATCACTTCAGCAGCCCAAACAACTACTGCTGAGATAATCACTACTGCAGGAGTGACTACAGAGTCTGTGTCCACCCCTGTTGCTGACACAACAACTGCTGATGTGACATCAGCAGTGGAAAGCACATCTGGTAGAGCCACAACCACAGCTGAAGCTACAAGTACAGTGATTCAGACCACAATATCTGAAGTAACTACAACTTCTGGTGTGACCACTGGTGCTGAGACCACTGCTGCAGAGCCAACTACTGTTGAAATCACTTCAGCAGCCCAAACAACTTCTGCTGAGATAATCACCACTGCAGGAGTGACTACAGAGTCTGTGTCCACCCCTGTTGCAGACACAGCAACTGCTGATTTGACATCAGCAGTGGAAAGCACATCTGGTAGAGCCACAACCACAGCTGAAGCTACAAGTACAGTGATTCAGACCACAATATCTGAAGTAACTACAACTTCTGGTGTGACCACTGGTGCTGAGACCACTGCTGCAGAGCCAACTACTGTTCAATTGACTTCAGCAGCCCAAACAACAACTACTGCTGAGATAATCACTACTGCAGGAGTGACTACAGAGTCTGTGGCCACCCCTGTTGCAGACACAACAACTGCTGATGTGACTTCGGCTGTTGAAAGCACAACTGGTAGAGCCACAACCACAGCTGAAGCTACAAGTACAGTTATTCAGACCACAGTAGCTGAAGTAACTACAACTTCTGGTGTGACCACTGGTGCTGAGACCACTGCTGCAGAGCCAACTACTGTTGAAATCACTTCAGCAGCCCAAACAACTTCTGCTGAGATAATCACCACTGCAGGAGTGACTACAGAGTCTGTGTCCACCCCTGTTGCAGACACAACAACTGCTGATTTGACACCAGCAGTGGAAAGCACATCTGGTAGAGCCACAACCACAGCTGAAGCTACAAGTACAGTGATTCAGACCACAATATCTGAAGTAACTACAACTTCTGGTGTGACCACTGGTGCTGAGACCACTGCTGCAGAGCCAACTACTGTTGAAATCACTTCAGCAGCCCAAACAACTACTGCTGAGATAATCACTACTGCAGGAGTGACTACAGAGTCTGTGGCCACCCCTGTTGCAGACACAACAACTGCTGATGTGACATCAGCTGTGGAAAGCACAACTGGTAGAGCCACAACCACAGCTGAAGCTACAAGTACAGTTATTCAGACCACAGTAGCTGAAGTAACTACAACTTCTGGTGTGACCACTGGTGCTGAGACCACTGCTGCAGAGCCAACTACTGTTGAAATCACTTCAGCAGCCCAAACAACTACTGCTGAGATAATCACTACTGCAGGAGTGACTACAGAGTCTGTGGCCACCCCTGTTGCAGACACAACAACTGCTGATGTGACATCAGCTGTGGAAAGCACAACTGGTAGAGCCACAACCACAGCTGAAGCTACAAGTACAGTTATTCAAACCACAGTAGCTGAAGTAACTACAACTTCTGGTGTGACCACTGGTGCCGAGACCACTGCTGCAGAGCCAACTACTGTTGAAATCACTTTAGTAGCCAAAACAACTACTGCTGAGATAATCACTACTGCAGGAGTGACTACAGAGTCTGTGTCCACCCCTGTTGCAGACACAACAACTGCTGATTTGACATCAGCTGTGGAAAGCACAACTGGTAGAGCCACAACCACATCTGAAGCTACAAGTACAGTTACTCAGACCACAATATCTGAAGTAACTACAACTTCTGGTGTGACCACTGATGCTGAGACCACTGCTGCAGAGCCAACTACTGTTGAAATCACTTCAGCAGCCCAAACAACTACTGCTGAGATGATCACTACTGCAGGAGTGACTTCAGAGTCTGTGTCCACCCTTGTTGCTGACATAACAACTGCTGATGTGACATCAGCTGTGGAAAGCACAACTGGTAGAGCCACAACCACAGCTGAAGCTACAAGTACAGTTATTCAGACCACAGTAGCTGAAGTAACTACAACTTCTGGTGTGACCACTGGTGCTGAGACCACTGCTGCAGAGCCAACTACTGTTGAAATCACTTCAGCAGCCAAAACACCTACTGCTGAGATAATCACTACTGCAGGAGTGACTACAGAGTCTGTGTCCACCCCTGTTGCAGACACAACAACTGCTGATTTGACATCAGCTGTGGAAAACACATCTGGTAGAGCCACAACCACAGCTGAAGCTACAAGTACAGTTATTCAGACCACAATATCTGAAGTAACTACAACTTCTGGTGTGACCACTGATGCTGAGACCACTGCTGCAGTGCCAACTACTGTTGAAATCACTTCAGCAGCCAAAACACCTACTGCTGAGATAATCACTACTGCAGGAGTGACTACAGAGTCTGTGTCCACCCCTGTTGCAGACACAACAACTGCTGATGTGACATCAGCTGTGGAAAGCACAACTGGTAGAGCCACAACCACAGCTGAAGCTACAAGTACAGTTATTCAGACCACAGTAGCTTAAGTAACTACAACTTCTGGTGTGACCACTGGTGCTGAGACCACGGCTGCAGAGACAACTACTGTTGAAATCACTTCAGCAACCCGAACAACTACTGCTGGGATAATCATTACTGCAGGAGTGACTACAGAGTCTGTGTCCAACCCTGTTGCTGACACAACAACTGCTGATGTGACATCAGCTGTGGAAAGCACAACTGGTAGAGCCACAACCACAGCTGAAGCTACGAGTACAGTTATTCAGACCACAATATCTGAAGTAACTACAACTTCTGGTGTGACCACTGATGCTCAGACCACTGCTGCAGAGCCAACTACTGTTGAAATCACTTCAGCAGCCCAAACAACTACTGCTGAGATAATCACTACTGCAGGAGTGACTACAGAGTCTGTGTCCACCCCTGTTGCAGACACAACAACTGCTGATGTGACATCAGCTGTGGAAAGCACAACTGGTAGAGCCACAACCACAGCTGAAGCTACAAGTACAGTTGTTCAGACCACAGTATCTGAAGTAACTACAACTTCTGGTGTGACCACTGGTGCTGAGACCACTGCTGCAGAGCCAACTACTGTTGAAATCACTTCAGCAGCCCAAACAACTACTGCTGAGATAATCACTACTGCAGGAGTGACTACAGAGTCTGTGTCCACCCCTGTTGCTGACACAACAACTGCTGATGTGACGTCAGCTGTGGAAAGCACAACTGGTAGAGCCACAACCACAGCTGAAGCTACAAGTACAGTTATTCAGACCACAGTATCTGAAGTAACTACAACTTCTGGTGTGACCACTGGTGCTGAGACCACTGCTGCAGAGCCAACTACTGTTGAAATTACTTCAGCAGCCCAAACAACTACTGCTGAGATAATCACTACTGCAGGAGTGACTACAGAGTCTGTGTCCACCCCTGATGCAGACACAACCACTGCTGATGTGACGTCAGCTGTGGAAAGCACAACTGGTAGAGCCACAACCACAGCTGACGCTACAAGTACAGTTAGTCAGACCACAGTATCTGAAGTAACTACAACTCCCGGTGTGACCACTGGTGCTGAGACCACTGCTGCAGAGCCAACTACTGTTGAAATCACTTCAGCAGCCCAAACAACTACTGCTGAGATAATCACTACTGCAGGAGTGACTACAGAGTCTGTGGCCACCCCTGTTGCAGACACAACAACTGCTGATGTGACATCAGCTGTGGAAAGCACAACTGGTAGAGCCACAACCACAGCTGAAGCTACAAGTACAGTTGTTCAGACCACAGTATCTGAAGTAACTACAACTCCTGGTGTGACCACTGGTGCTGAGACCACTGCTGCAGAGCCAACTACTGTTGAAATCACTTCAGCAGCCCAAACAACTACTGCTGAGATAATCACTACTGCAGGAGTGACTACAGAGTCTGTGTCCACCCCTGTTGCAGACACAACAACTGCTGATGTGACATCAGCTGTGGAAAGCACAACTGGTAGAGCCACAACCACAGCTGAAGCTACGAGTACAGTTATTCAGACCACAATATCTGAAGTAACTACAACTTCTGGTGTGACCACTGATGCTCAGACCACTGCTGCAGAGCCAACTACTGTTGAAATCACTTCAGCAGCCCAAACAACTACTGCTGAGATAATCACTACTGCAGGAGTGACTACAGAGTCTGTGTCCACCCCTGTTGCAGACACAACAACTGCTGATGTGACTTCGGCTGTTGAAAGCACAACTGGTAGAGCCACAACCACAGCTGAAGCTACAAGTACAGTTATTCAGACCACAGTATCTGAAGTAACTACAACTTCTGGTGTGACCACTGATGCTCAGACCACTGCTGCAGAGCCAACTACTGTTGAAATCACTTCAGCAGCCCAAACAACTACTGCTGAGATAATCACTACTGCAGGAGTGACTACAGAGTCTGTGACCACCCCTGTTGCTGACACAACAACTGCTGATGTGACATCTGCTGTGGAAAGCACAACTGGTAGAGCCACAACCTCAGCTGAAGCTACAAGTACAGTTATTCAGACCACAGTAGCTGAAGTAACTACAACTTCTGGTGTGACCACTGGTGCTGAGACCACTGCTGCAGAGCCAACTACTGTTGAAATCACTTCAGCAGCCCAAACAACTACTGCTGAGATAATCACTACTGCAGGAGTGACTACAGAGTCTGTGTCCACCCCTGTTGCTGACACAACAACTGCTGATGTGACGTCAGCTGTGGAAAGCACAACTGGTAGAGCCACAACCACAGCTGAAGCTACAAGTACAGTTATTCAGACCACAGTATCTGAAGTAACTACAACTCCTGGTGTGACCACTGATGCTCAGACCACTGCTGCAGAGCCAACTACTGTTGAAATCACTTCATCAGCCCAAACAACTACTGCTGAGATAATCACTACTGCAGGAGTGACTACAGAGTCTGTGTCCACCCCTGTTGCTGACACAACAACTGCTGATGTGACGTCAGCTGTTGAAAGCACAACTGGTAGAGCCACAACCACAGCTGAAGCTACAAGTACAGTTATTCAGACTACAATATCTGAAGTAACTACAACTTCTGGTGTGACCACTAATGCTCAGACCACTGCTGCAGAGCCAACTACTGTTGAAATTACTTCAGCAGCCCAAACAACTACTGCTGAGATAATCACTACTGCAGGAGTGACTACAGAGTCTGTGTCCACCCCTGTTGCTGACACAACAACTGCTGATGTGACGTCAGCTGTGGAAAGCACAACTGGTAGAGCCACAACCACAGCTGAAGCTACAAGTACAGTTATTCAGACCACAGTATCTGAAGTAACTACAACTTCTGGTGTGACCACTGGTGCTGAGACCACTGCTGCAGAGCCAACTACTGTTGAAATCACTTCAGCAGCCAAAACAACTACTGCTGAGATAATCACTACTGCAGGAGTGACTACAGAGTCTGTGGCCACACCTGTTGCAGACATAACAACTGCTGATGTGACATCAGCTGTGGAAAGCACAACTGGTAGAGCCACAACCACAGCTGAAGCTACAAGTACAGTTATTCAGACCACAGTATCTGAAGTAACTACAACTCCCGGTGTGACCACTGGTGCTGAGACCACTGCTGCAGAGCCAACTACTGTTGAAATCACTTCAGCAGCCAAAACACCTACTGCTGAGATAATCACTACTGCAGGAGTGACTACAGAGTCTGTAGCCACCCCTGTTGCAGACACAACAACTGCTGATTTGACATCAGCTGTGGAAAGCACATCTGGTAGAGCCACAACCACAGCTGAAGGTACAAGTACAGTTATTCAGACCGCAATATCTGAAGTAACTACAACTTCTGGTGTGACCACTGATGCTCAGACCACTGCTGCAGAGCCAACTACTGTTGAAATCACTTCAGCAGCCCAAACAACTACTGCTGAGATAATCACTACTGCAGGAGTGACTACAGAGTCTGTGGCCACACCTGTTGCAGACATAAGAACTGCTGATGTGAAATCAGCTGTGGAAAGCACAACTGGTAGAGCCACAACCACAGCTGAAGCTACAAGTACAGTTATTCAGACCACAGTATCTGAAGTAACTACAACTCCCGGTGTGACCACTGGTGCTGAGACCACTGCTGCAGAGCCAACTACTGTTGAAATCACTTCAGCAGCCCAAACAACTACTGCTGAGATAATCACTACTGCAGGAGTGACTACAGAGTCTGTGTCCACCCCTGTTGCAGACACAACAACTGCTGATGTGACTTCGGCTGTTGAAAGCACAACTGGTAGAGCCACAACCACAGCTGAAGCTACAAATACAGTTGTTCAGACCACAGTATCTGAAGTAACTACAACTTCTGGTTTGACTACTGATGCTCAGACCACTGCTGCAGAGCCAACTACTGTTGAAATCACTTCAGCAGCCCAAACAACTACTGCTGAGATAATCACTACTGCAGGAGTGACTACAGAGTCTGTGTCCACCCCTGTTGCAGACACAACAACTGCTGATGTGACATCAGCTGTTGAAAGCACAACTGGTAGAGCCACAACCACAGCTGAAGCTACAAGTACAGTTATTCAGACCACAGTAGCTGAAGTAACTACAACTTCTGGTGTGACCACTGGTGCTGAGACCACTGCTGCAGAGCCAACTACTGTTGAAATCACTTCAGCAGCCCAAACAACTACTGCTGAGATAATCACTACTGCAGGAGTGACTACAGAGTCTGTGACCACCCCTGTTGCTGACACAACAACTTCTGATGTGACATCAGCTGTGGAAAGCACAACTGGTAGAGCCACAATTACAGCTGAAGCTACAAGTACAGTTATTCAGACTAAAGTAGCTGAAGTAACTACAACTTCTGGTGTGACCACTGGTGCTGAGACCACAGCTGCAGAGCCAACTACTGTTGAAATCACTTCAGCAGCCAAAACAACTACTGCTGAGATAATCACTACTGCAGGAGTGACTACAGAGTCTGTGGCCACACCTGTTGCAGACATAACAACTGCTGATGTGACATCAGCTGTGGAAAGCACAACTGGTAGTGCCACAACCTCAGCTGAAGCTACAAGTACAGTTGTTCAGACCACAGTATCTGAAGTAACAACAACTCCTGGTGTGACCACTGGTGCTGAGACCACTGCTGCAGAGCCAACTACTGTTCAATTGACTTCAGCAGCCCAAACAACAACTACTGCTGAGATAATCACTACTGCAGGAGTGACTACAGAGTCTGTGGCCACCCCTGTTGCAGACACAACAACTGCTGATGTGACATCAGCTGTGGAAAGCACAACTGGTGTAGCCGCAACCACAGCTGAAGCTACAAGTACAGTTATTCAGACCACAATATCTGAAGTAACTACAACTTCTGGTGTGACCACTGGTGCTGAGACCACTGCTGCAGAGCCAACTACTGTTGAAATCACTTCAGCAGCCCAAACAACTACTGCTGAGATAATCACTACTGCAGGAGTGACTACAGAGTCTGTGGCCACCCCTGTTGCAGACACAACAACTGCTGATTTGACATCAGCTGTGGAAAGCACATCTGGTAGAGCCACAACCACATCTGAAGCTACAAGTACAGTTACTCAGACCACAATATCTGAAGTAACTACAACTTCTGGTGTGACCACTGATGCTGAGACCACTGCTGCAGAGCCAACTACTCTTGAAATCACCTCAGCAGCCAAAACAACTACTGCTGAGATATTCACTACTGCAGGAGTGACTACAGAGTCTGTGACCACACCTGTTGCAAACATAACAACTGATGATGTGACATCAGCTATGGAAAGCACAACTGGTAGTGCCACAACCTCAGCTGAAGCTACAAGTACAGTTGTTCAGACCACAGTAGCTGAAGTAACTACAACTCCTGGTGTGACCACGGGTGCTGAGACCACTGCTGCAGAGCCAACTACTGTTAAAATCACTTCAGCAGCCAAAACAACTACTGCTGAGATAATCACTACTGCAGGAGTGACTACAGAGTCTGTGGCCACCCCTGTAGCAGACACAACAACTGCTGATTTGACATCAGCTGTGGAAAGCACATCTGTTAGAGCCACAACCACAGCTGAAGCACCAAGTACAGATATTCAGACCACAATATTTGAAGTAACTACAACTTCTGGTTTGACCACTGGTGCTGAGACCACTGCTGCAGAGCCAACTACTGTTGAAATCACTTCAGCAGCCCAAACAACTACTGCTGAGATAATCACTACTGCAGGAGTGACTACAGAGTCTGTGACCACCCCTGTTGCTGACACAACAACTGCTGATGTGACATCAGCTGTGGAAAGCACAACTGGTAGAGCCACAACCACAGCTGAAGCTACAAGTACAGTTATTCAGACTAAAGTAGCTGAAGTAACTACAACTTCTGGTGTGACCACTGGTGCTGAGACCACAGCTGCAGAGCCAACTACTGTTGAAATCACTTCAGCAGCCAAAACAACTACTGCTGAGATAATCACTACTGCAGGAGTGACTACAGAGTCTGTGGCCACACCTGTTGCAGACATAACAACTGCTGATGTGACATCAGCTGTGGAAAGCACAACTGGTAGTGCCACAACCTCAGCTGAAGCTACAAGTACAGTTGTTCAGACCACAGTATCTGAAGTAACAACAACTCCTGGTGTGACCACTGGTGCTGAGACCACTGCTGCAGAGCCAACTACTGTTGAAATCACTTCAGCAGCCCAAACAACTACTGCTGAGATAATCACTACTGCAGGAGTGACTACAGAGTCTGTGGCCACCCCTGTAGCAGACACAACAACTGCTGATTTGACATCAGCTGTGGAAAGCACATCTGGTAGAGCCACAACCACAGCTGAAGCAACAAGTACAGATATTCAGACCACAATAATTGAAGTAACTACAACTTCTGGTTTGACCACTGGTGCTGAGACCACTGCTG
Organism: Patiria pectinifera; assembly: GCA_029964075.1. Taxonomy (NCBI): domain Eukaryota; kingdom Metazoa; phylum Echinodermata; class Asteroidea; order Valvatida; family Asterinidae; genus Patiria; species Patiria pectinifera. Next base: position 15,817,734 of record CM057138.1, on the reverse strand, counting down.
CAGAGCCAACTACTGTTGAAATCACTTCAGCAGCCAAAACAACTACTGCTGAGATAATCACTACTGCAGGAGTGACTACAGAGTCTGTGGCCACCCCTGTTGCTGACACAACAACTGCTGATGTGACATCAGCTGTGGAAAGCACAACTGGTAAAGCCACAACCACAGCTGAAGCTACAAGTACAGTTATTCAGACTACAGTAGCTGAAGTAACTACAACTTCTGGTGTGACCACAGGTGCTGAGACCACTGCTGCAGAGCCAACTACTGTTGAAATCACTTCAGCAGCCAAAATAACTACTGCTGAGATAATCACTACTGCAGGAGTGACTACAGAGTCTGTGGCCACACCTGTTGCAGACACAACAACTGCTGATGTGACATCAGCTGTGGAAAGCACAACTGGTAGAGCCACAACCACAGCTGAAGCTACAAGTACAGTTATTCAGACTAAAGTAGCTGAAGTAACTACAACTTCTGGTGTGACCACTGGTGCTGAGACCACAGCTGCAGAGCCAACTACTGTTGAAATCACTTCAGCAGCCAAAACAACTACTGCTGAGATAATGACTACTGCAGGAGTGACTACAGAGTCTGTGTCCACCCCTGTTGCTGACACAACAACTGCTGATGTGACATCGGCTGTTGAAGGCACAACCGGTAGAGCCACAACCACGGCTGAAGCTACAAGTACAGTTATTCAGACCACAGTAGCTGAAGTAACTACAACTTCTGGTGTGACCACTGGTGCTGAGACCACTGCTGCAGAGCCAACTACACTTGAAATCACTTCAGCAGCCCAAACAACTACTGCTGAGATAATCACTACTGCAGGAGTGACAACAGAGTCTGTGACCACCCCTGTCGTTGACACAACAACTGCTGATGTGACATCAGCTGTGGAAAGCACAACTGGTAGAGCCACAACCACAGCTGAAGCTACAAGTACAGTTATTCAGACCACAATATCTGAAGTAACTACAACTTCTGGTTTGACCACTGGTGCTGAGACCACTGCTGCAGAGCCAACTACTGTTGAAATCACTTCAGCAGCCCAAACAACTACTGCTGAGATAATCACTACTGCAGGAGTGACAACAGAGTCTGTGACCACCCCTGTCGTTGACACAACAACTGCTGATGTGACATCAGCTGTGGAAAGCACAACTGGTAGAGCCACAACCACAGCTGAAGCTACAAGTACAGTTATTCAGACCACCGTAGCTGAAGTAACTACAACTTCTGGTGTGACGACAGGTGCTGAGACCACTGCTGCAGAGCCAACTACTCTTGAAATCACTTCAGCAGCCCAAACAACTTCTGCTGAGGTAATCACTACTGCAGGAGTGACTACAGAGTCTGTGGCCACACCTGTTGCAGACACAACAACTGCTGATGTGACATCAGCTGTGGAAAGCACATCTGGTAGAGCCACAACCACAGCTGCAGTTACAAGTACAGTTGTTCAGACCACAATATCTGAAGTAACTACAACTTCTGGTGTGACCACTGATGCTCAGACCACTGCTGGAGAGGAAACTACTGTTGAAATCACTTCAGCAGCCCAAACAACTACTGCTGAGATAATCACTACTGCAGGAGTGACTACAGAGTCTGTGTCCACCCCTGTTGCAGACACAACAACTGCTGATGTGACTTCGGCTGTTGAAAGCACAACTGGTAGAGCCACAACCACAGCTGAAGCTACAATTACATTTATTCAGACCACAATATCTGAAGTGCCTACAACTTCTGGTGTGAGCACTGATGCTCAGACCACTGCTGCAGAGCCAACCACTGTTGCTGGAGGTACGACCACAGAGCAGGGAATAACCACAGCTGCGCAGACATCAGCTGGTGTGAGCACATCTCTTGGAATAACCACTGATACTGAGACTACTGTTGCAGAGAGCAGTACAGACGCTTTATCCACCAGAACATCCCAGACAACTCCAGAGGTAGCCACAACCGGCAGAAGTACCACTGGTGCTGATACCACTGTTGACGTCGAGACTACCACACAAGGTGTGGCTACATCTGTAGAAACAACTGTCTCTGAAGGTATCACAACCGATGAGGTAACAACTACAGCTCCTCAGACATCAGCTGCTATCAGCACATCTACCAAGATAACTACTGCGGGTGCTGAGACAACTGCAGCAGCTGGTACATCAACAGCGGCCGAGACAACTTCTGAGGATAAGGTCACAACAGTCGGTGCCTCAACCGTGATCGGGACAAGCATTGCAGCAGAGACAATTGCACACACCACTGTTGATGAAGGTAGTACAATAGCTCCCGCAACAACCACAGCTGCTCAAACATCTGACACTGATGCTCAGACCACTGCTGCAGAGCCATGGCCAGGAGAGACTCAACTCTGGTTTAAACCACAGTTGTGGCAGAGACATCAACACTAGCAGTGACTACATCTGCTGAAACTAGTTTTGCTGAAAGTAGCACGACAGATCAGGGAACATCTGCTGCTGCACAGACATCAGCTGGTATTAGCACAACTGTGGGAATAACCTCTGGAATTGAGACTACTTTGGCAGAAAGAAGTCCAGAAGCTGTAACTCAAATAACATCAGAGACAACTATTCCAGCAATAGCCTCAACCTATAGAGCTACAACTGTGGCTGAAACTACTATTGTAGCAGAGACAACCACTCCAGTTGTGACTACACCTGTGGAAACTACTATTGCTGGAGGTACGACCACAGAGCAGGGAATAACCACAGCTGCGCAGACATCAGCTGGTGTGAGCACATCTCTTGGAATAACCACTGGAACTGAGACTACTGTTACAGAGAGCATTACAGATGCTTTATCCACGAGAACATCCCGGACAACTCCAGAGGTAGCCACAACCGGCAGAAGTACCACTGTGGCTGATACTACTGTTGACGTCGAGACTACCACACAAGGTTTGACTATATCTGTAGAAACAACTGTCTCTAAAGGTGTCACCGCAGATCAGTTAACAACTACAGCTGCTATCATCACATCTACCAAGTCCACTTCTGCAGATGTAGAGACTAGCACAGCAGGTGGTACATCAACAACTCCGGAGGAGAGAGTTACAACAGCTGGTGCTCCAACTGTTGAGGAAGGTACTGTCACACCTCCGACAACAACTCCAGTGGCTGTAACCACTATTTCCACTCCAGAAAATGCAGTGACAGATATAGTTTCCACAAGATCTGAAACTACAAGGTTAACAGAGACAAGCACACAAGCTGAGACTTCATCCTTGGAAACCACAATGCTGGGAACAACCTCAGCTACAGCAACTAAAGCTACAACGGCAGGAATAAGCTATGGTGCTCACACAACTACTTTAGAGACAACAGCAACAGCAGCTGGAACAACCAGTGGAACCAACACAACTACCATTGGTTACGGTACTACTGTGGTTCGAAAAACAGCTACAGCTGCACAGACTCCAGCTGATATAACCACAATTGCAGCAATAACAAGTGGTACCGAGGCAACTGCTTCAGAGGAAACATCTCCGGTAACTACTGTTGCAGCCAAAATTTTCACTACAGCAAAAACAACAACTACTGTGCCTGAAACATTCTCTAAATCTGCCATCACAACAGTTGACGTTAGTTCACCTTTGCAACAAACTAGTAAGGCCACTACTGGAACTCAGGTTTCAAGAACAAATGCACCTGAAATTACCACTGGTATAGAGGCAACTACTTCAGGTTACACCACCTCTGGTACTCAGATTTCAACCATTGAAGTAACCACAATAGTAATGACGGAGACTACCACTGCTTCTTTATTAACAACAACAGGTACGTTTTTTTTAATGATAATATGTATTGAAGCAAGTGCAAATGAAAATGCCATAGTTACATAGGTGTTCATATACATCCTGGGGTTGTTGTTAATTGTTTATTATTATTTGAAGACATGTTATTTTAGAAAAAATATAGTTGCACAGAAACAAAACCGGCATTTCTTGAGTTTCGAAACAGTTGTTTTATACCATTCATAAAATCCATACCATGACTCTACAAATGAGGCACGAGACAAAAAAATCATTTGTGCTTGATATATTCACACTATTTATGAAGCATAAGAATGAAACAGGTGTAACATTGAGACACACAAACTATGGCAATTTAATTTGTACTTAATATATTTTTCACATGATATTTTGATTATATTAATCTTGAATCGTTTCATCATATGCATGTTCACTATTTCTGTTATATGTTTGTTTATCTTTGTGTTTTTCATACATGTATATATTCACTTTCAATTTCATGTGCTGGTTAATTCACTTCATGCATTCTGGACTGCCTATTTTGTTTTGACTTTCATGGGTATCTGCAGAAGTAAACATTTAAAGTTATCTATACTATCTTCATTTTACGTAGGTTACTTTAGCATAGTGATATGGTTAGTTAGGATTACTTGACGGGATTGTTTAATTCTGCAGATATATGAAACCATGATGCAAACCATGTATTATGTATAACTCTATACAAAACAAAGTACGTCCCGTGTGTGTATTTGTAAGTGAAACAGTGCAATTGTCATTATTGTCCATTCTGCTCATTTCTAAGAACTAACGTGGTGGCATGTATTTTAATTTAACCCATTTCATGTATTAGTACATGTTCTGTCCAAACCACATTGCCTATTACGGAACTCTGTATTTCATCCAAAACCAGCACCAAAAGGTTTATCAATTCATCAGGGAATAATAACGATGTAAAAAAATGTATCACTAAGGGAATTAATATGTGCTTGGTGGATTTTCAACAAGTATTTTTAAAACGGGCTTGGGGCCTGGACGAAGATATGTGGCTCCGCCCACGATCCCTGACTGGGCCCCAAGCTGGTTTTAAACTTTCTTGTTTCATAACGGCCAAGCACATGGTAATTCCCATTCATAAATACCTTTCATTCAAAAAGTCAAAACAAGTCGACAATTTTACTACATTTGTTTCAAAACACCCCTCAAGCCATGTTTATGGTATGTGCATCTTGCGAGTAGTACAAATAATCTAGTTGTATGGAAATTGGCATGTGCGCGGCACATAATGCATGATGTGGCGCAGAATGCGGTGGTACTGGTCTAGTGTGAATTTATGACTCTATGAAATATGCACTCATTGGTAATATTTCACCGGCAAATTGTTTAAAACCAGCCAGTCCTTGTTTTATCACCTGTTTAAAACTGCCCACTCGGCGTGCTCTTGACCAATATGAATGGGTAAACTGTCTCAGATATTTTTGAATGATCGTTACATTTGTTGCAGGTGCTTTTTGATTAATATTTTTTGAACGGTTTGGTTGTAATTTAGCAACTTTGAGTTTTAACTTGTTATTATTTCTTCTCATCCAGCGATCTGACTGAGAAACTGCTTCATAACCAAATGCTATGGGAAAGGTTTTTCATTAACATTTAACTAACATATTTTTGTATGGGTGTCCCAAAATTTCAAATTAAGATACTGTAAACACCAGACATTTGAACGCTGAGCGAGTATTTTATCCATTTTATTTAACGTACATATGTGAGAGGAACGTACCCATCAGTGTTCGTATTGAAGGTCAGAACTGTATGATAATACTAATTATTACTAATTCTTACCAATCTTTACTCATTCTTACTCATTCTTACTCGTTCTTAGTCGTCCCTCATTGCACCGAAACTTTAGGAATAAGATAAAAAATCCTAATTAAACATTACCAATGAAAGCATCTGGCTAAACAGTGTCATGATTGAAGCTGTTGAAACACCCATTTCAATGTTTTGATATTTCTGACTGCTTGGGACATGATAGTTTAATTGTGAGGCCTTTTTCATTTTCTAACATTTATAATTGTGTGTATCCGCGTTTCTTTCATCTTTGGTTGGGAATGTGTATTAATCAAGTTGTTGGCTGATTAATCTATTATATTCTGAACCCCTTGTGTGATACAGACCCACTTCACTAACTCATACATCCAAGATGTTACATTACTCCCTGATTTCCAGTTTGCCTTAGTAATATCCATAGTGACTCACATCCGTGTTTCACTAATGGGGGTAAAAGGTTTTCACTGTCTTGTAATTACACAAAGATATTCAAATGGGTTTGCTTCATATTATGCTTTCATATCAAAAACAGAAAAAAATAGAAGGAACCCCTCTTGTTTTTGCTGGTCACAGGGGGGCCAGTCAATATATGTAGTCTTTGTACCTGACTGACTCACTCCCCTATGGAATGTCTAATTGAATGTCTCACTGACTGACTCATACTTAATAATTGCACTTGTTAAAGTCTCTCACTAAACGACTGTTTTTTATGTGTCACTTTTTAAGTAAAATTGTTACCTTTTTGCGACACGTTACCTCTACATTTGAAAATTTTAACCATTCTAGATCAGTTGAATAGGGTTTTGTATCCTCCGTGACCAGCTTTACAAGGCCTGCCTAGTCTAGTTTGAAACATATTTAAACAAGCTATTGAAAAATAAAAACAGTCATGGGCAAAGATCACCATGGATACTAAGCAAAACACATTTTGATATCTGTGTGTTTCCCTTTCCTTGCTAAACTCTGCTGTTCTGTTTTCTTGCTGTTCTGTGTTATACGCACAAGTTTCCTTTGTTTGCCCTTAAGTCACATATGGCATATGTTTACAGGAGCAGAAAGTTCATTCACTGAACGTCTTCTAGAATACTAGTTTTGCAATTAATGTTTTGAATTTACTTGCAACTAAAGCTACATATACTCGGTAACCAAAGTGTAATGATTTGCTGATCGAAAGATGCATTTTACAATCTTGGAGAGTGAAGTATGAATTATTGCAACTGAATTTAATAAAGCTCAATGTTGTGGTTTTATTGAATAATTACTCTAGAGATGACCATTTCTGCAGCCATTAATACGTTGAATATTATACAACTGTGAGTGTCCCTTATTGGCTGTGTGCTGCTGGCAGAGAAATATATTGTTTCTGCAACAAAATTTCAGAATATCACTTTTATTTTAGTGCCAGTTTAACTTTGTTCCATATTTATTCTCCCATGCTCTTGTTAATTTCTTCCAATAATGTGGCAATCACTTCAATTTATTACGTACCGTGTTTTTTCTTGTTTCATTTCACATGTTTGTTTTAATATTCATGCCTATAATAGCTATTTCTGTTAATAGCTATTAGTTATTGAATATTTATTATTCTTTTCATATTCTCCCGTAATCATTATGTAGTTATAGTGCATTTTGTGATGCTATCCATCTGTTTTATGTGTACCTGTGTATAATTATGTTTGCTGCCTAAATTAATCGAAATATTATCACAAATCATATTCAAGAAAAACCTGTTCAATTACTAGAATATGTATGCATTTACCATCTCATTTTTCATTTTGTGCCAAATTTATATTGTTCATTTTATTTTCAAATTTACATTTCGTTTTGAAACATGAATATTCAGAAATTCTTGCCTTGAATTTTGTAATTGGTTAGGGTATCATTTCATTCATTTTCATATGTCTTTAGCAAAAGAAAAATAATTATACATTCATTCTTTGCATTATGGTCATTTAATAATTCATGCTTGATTTCACATTTCATTTCAAGTATCATCCATACGACCCTAGATACAAACATTTTAATTGACTCAAATCAGCCAAATTGAAAGATTGTGCATTCAGACATAAAATGTAGCAAAAGTTCATTTGATTTGATTCGACATTCCCATGTGCATCGCTAAATCAAATTTGATTGATTTTGGCTGTTTTGTGAAGATTATCATATTATCGTTCTCATTTACATTTTGTATTGTATCTGTCTACTGAATAGTACTTAATTGCGTATATGCTATTACAGTGCAAGTTTTACCAATACTACTAGATTGGAACATCTTTGCAGTTGCAATGTACACAACAACTGTTTTGGAAAAGTTATCTTTTCAACAACAAAATTCTAATCACAAAGTGTATGTATTCAAAACGAACCGAATTCTTAAACAACCTTACACAATTTGGTGAACACACAGTCATTTTAAAGATACACAGGAAAAAAATAAATAGAACATATCAATGTCTCAGTGTTTAAAAGCTTTTGTCAGACTCACACAGACAAACTTACCTGAACTGAACGTCATGCGCAAGATTGTCAAGTTAAAATGAAAGAACAGCTCAGAACTGCAGTCTTTTGGGGGTTCAAAATAGTTTGCATGCAGGTATGTATAAATCGTCTAAATGATTAATGTCATTTTCTTATATTTATCTACATTATTGAGCAATTTCCACATTAACATCATTCATGATTCATTTGCCATTGTAAACTCACCAAATTGATCAACTTTCAAATGATGGCCAAAATAGTAAATAGTAAATCATTTTGTCAGTTACATTTCCATAATTACTAATTAGGTAAACTAATAAAATCAATTTGGTTCATAATCATTACTTCTGTCATGATTGTAATAGTTATTTTGTATGAATAACTTAAGTGTCAAAAGCTGAAATGATTGTTACATTTATTTCTACTATTCCACAGCTGCTCAGACAAAAGCTGATCAAACCACAAGCGCTGAGCCAACTACCATGACTGGAAGAACCAACGCTGCTGAAGGTACGACCACAGAGCAGGGAATAACCACAGATGCACAGACATCAGCTGGTGCAAGCACATCCCTTGGAATAACCACTGGTACTGCGACTTCTCTAGAAGAGAGCAGTACAGAAGCTCTATACACCAGAACATCCCTGACAACTCCAGAGGTAGCCACAACCGGCAGAAGTACCACTGTGTCTGATACCACTGTTGACGTCGAGACTACCACACATGGTGTGACTACATCTGTTGAAACAACTGTCGCTGAAGGTATCACTACAGATCAGGTAACAACTACAGTTCCTCAGACATCAGCTGCTATCAGCACATCTACCAAGACCACTACTGCAGGTGCAGAGACAACTGCAGCAGCTGGTACATCAACAGCAGCCGAGACAACTTCTGAGGATAAGGTCACAACAGTCGGTGCCTCAACCGTGATCGGGACAACCATTGCAGCAGAGACAACTGCACACACCACTTCACCTGCACACACCACTGTTGATGACGGTAGTACAATAGCTCCCACAACAACCACAGCTGCTCAAACATCTGATATTGGCACAACTTCTGTTTCAACCACTGGGATTGAGACAATTGTTCCAGACAGAACTACAGAAGCTGTTACAACCATGATATCCCAGACAATAACTGATGAGGAAGCCACGACCAGGAGAGATACAACTCTGGTTGAAACCACAGTTGTGGCAGAGACAACAACACCAGCAGTGACTACATCTGCTGAAACTACTTTTGCTGAAAGTCCCACCACAGAGCAGAGATCAACAACAGCTGCACAGACGTCAGCTGGTATTAGAACAACTGTAGGAATAACCTCTGGTATTGAGACTACTTTGGCAGAGAGAAGCACAGAAGCTGTAACTCAAATAACATCTGAGACAACAATTCCAGAAATAGCCTCAACCTATAGAGCTACAACTGTGGCTGAAACTACAATTGTAGCAGAGGCAACAACTTCAATTGTGACTACACCTGTGGAAACTACTGTTGCTGTAGGAACGACCACAGAGGAGGGAATAACCACAGCTGCACAGACATCTGCTGGTTCGAGCACATCCCTTGGAATAACCACTGGTACTGAGACTACTCTAGCAGAGAGCAGTACAGAAGCTTTATCCACCAGAACATCCCAGACAACTCCAGAGGTTGCCACAACCGGCAGAAGTACCACTGCGGTCGATACTACTGTTGACGTCGAGACTACCACACATGGTGTGACTACATCTGTTGAAACAACTGTCACTGAAGGTACCACAAGAGTTCAGGTAACAACTACAGTTCCTCAGACATCAGCTGCTATCAGCACATCTACCAAGACCACTACTGCAGGTGCAGAGACAACTGCAGCAGTTGGTACATCAACAGCAGCCGAGACAACTTCTGAGGATAAGGTCACAACAGTCGGTGCCTCAACCGTGATCGGGACAACCATTGCAGCAGAGACAACTGCACACACCACTTCACCTGCACACACCACTGTTGATGAAGGTAGTACAATAGCTCCCGCAACAACCACAGCTGCTCAAACATCTGATATTGGCACAACTTCTGTTTTAACCACTGGGATTGAGACAACTATTCCAGACAGAACTACAGAAGGTGTTACAACCATGATATACCAGACAATAACTGATGAGGAAGCCACGACCAGGAGAGATACAACTCTGGTTGAAACCACAGTTGTGGCAGAGACAACAACACCAGCAGTGACTACATCTGCTGAAACTACTTTTGCTGAAAGTACCACCACGGAGCAGAGATCAACTACAGTTGCACAGACGTCAGCTGGTATTAGCACAACTGTAGGAATAACCTCTGATATTGAGACTACTTTGGCAGAGAGAAGCACAGAAGCTGTAACTCAAATAACATCTGAGACAACAATTCCAGAAATAGCCTCAACCTATAGAGCTACAACTGTGGCTGAAACTACAATTGTAGCAGAGGCAACAACTTCAATTGTGACTACACCTGTGGAAACTACTGTTGCTGTAGGAACGACCACAGAGGAGGGAATAACCACAGCTGCACAGACATCTGCTGGTGCGAGCACATCCCTTGGAATAACCACTGGTACTGAGACTACTCTAGCAGAGAGCAGTACAGAAGCTTTATCCACCAGATTTTCCCAGAAAACTCCACAGGTTGCCACAACCGGCAGAAGTACCACTGCGGTCGATACTACTGTTGACGTCGAGACTACCACACATGGTGTGACTACATCTGTTGAAACAACTGTCACTGAAGGTACCACAAGAGATCAGGTAACAACTACAGTTCCTCAGACATCAGCTGCTATCAGCACATCTACCAAGACCACTACTGCAGGTGCAGAGACAACTGCAGCAGTTGGTACATCAACAGCAGCCGAGACAACTTCTGAGGATAAGGTCACAACAGTCGGTGCCTCAACCGTGATCGGGACAACCATTGCAGCAGAGACAACTGCACACACCACTTCACCTGCACACACCACTGTTGATGAAGGTAGTACAATAGCTCCCGCAACAACCACAGCTGCTCAAACATCTGATATTGGCACAACTTCTGTTTTAACCACTGGGATTGAGACAACTATTCCAGACAGAACTACAGAAGGTGTTACAACCATGATATACCAGACAATAACTGATGAGGAAGCCACGACCAGGAGAGATACAACTCTGGTTGAAACCACAGTTGTGGCAGAGACAACAACACCAGCAGTGACTACATCTGCTGAAGCTACTTTTGCTGAAAGTACCACCACGGAGCAGAGATCAACTACAGTTGCACAGACGTCAGCTGGTATTAGCACAACTGTAGGAATAACCTCTGATATTGAGACTACTTTGGCAGAGAGAAGCACAGAAGCTGTAACTCAAATAACATCTGAGACAACAATTCCAGAAATAGCCTCAACCTATAGAGCTACAACTGTGGCTGAAACTACAATTGTAGCAGAGGCAACAACTTCAATTGTGACTACACCTGTGGAAACTACTGTTGCTGTAGGAACGACCACAGAGGAGGGAATAACCACAGCTGCACAGACATCTGCTGCTGCGAGCACATCCCTTGGAATAACCACTGGTACTGAGACTACTCTAGCAGAGAGCAGTACAGAAGCTTTATCCACCAGAACTTCCCAGAAAACTCCACAGGTTGCCACAACCGGCAGAAGTACCACTGCGGTCGATACTACTGTTGACGTCGAGACTACCACACATGGTGTGACTACATCTGTTGAAACAACTGTCACTGAAGGTACCACAAGAGATCAGGTAACAACTACAGTTCCTCAGACATCAGCTGCTATCAGCACATCTACCAAGACCACTACTGCAGGTGCAGAGACAACTGCAGCAGCTGGTACATCAACAGCAGCCGAGACAACTTCTGAGGATAAGGTCACAACAGTCGGTGCCTCAACCGTGATCGGGACAACCATTGCAGCAGAGACAACTGCACACACCACTTCACCTGCACACACCACTGTTGATGAAGGTAGTACAATAGCTCCCGCAACAACCACAGCTGCTCAAACATCTGATATTGGCACAACTTCTGTTTTAACCACTGGGATTGAGACAACTGTTCTAGACAGAAATACAGAAGGTGTTACAACCATGATATCCCAGACAATAACTGATGAGGAAGCCACGACCAGGAGAGATACAACTCTGGTTGAAACCACAGTTGTGGCAGAGACAACAACACCAGCAGTGACTACGTCTGCTGAAACTACGTTTGCTGAAAGTATCACTACAGAGCAGGGGGCAACAACAGCTGCACAGACATCAGCTGTTATTAGCACAACTGTGGGAATAACCTCTGACATTGAGACTACTTTGCCAGAAAGAAGTATAGAAGCTGTAACTCAAATAACATCAGAGACAACAATTCCAGAAATAGCCTCAACCTATAAAGCTACAACTGTGGCTGAAACTACAATTGTAGCAGAGACAACCACTCCAGTTGTGACTACACCTGTGGAAACTACTATTGCTGTAGGTACGACCACAGAGGAGGGAATAACCACAGCTGCACAGACATCAGCTGGTGCAAGCACTTCTCTAGGAATAACCACTGGTACTGAGACTACTCTAGCAGAGAGTGGTACAGAAGCTTTATCCGCCAGAACATCCCAGACAACTTCAGAGGTTGCCACAACCGGCAGAAGTACCACTGTGGCCGATACTACTGTTGACGTCGAGACTACCACACATGGTGTGACTACATCTGTTGAAACAACTGTCGCTGAAGGTATCACAACAGATCAGGTAACAACTACAGTTCCTCAGACATCAGCTGCTATCAGCACATCTACGAAGACCACTACTGCATTTGCAGAGACAACTGCAGCAGCTGCTACATCAACAGCAGCCGAGACAACTTCTGAGGATAAAGTCACAACAGTCGGTGCCTCAACCGTGATCGGGACAACCATTGCAGCAGAGACAACTGCACACACCACTTCACCTGCACACACCACTGTTGATGAAGGTAGTACAATAGCTCCCGCAACAACCACAGCTGCTCAAACATCTGATATTGGCACAACTTCTGTTTTAACCACTGGGATTGAGACAATTGTTCCAGACAGAACTACAGAAGCTGTTACAACCATGATATCCCAGCCAATAACTGATGAGGAAGCCACGACCAGGAGAGATACAACTCTGGTTGAAACCACAGTTGTGGCAGAGACAACAACACCAGCAGTGACTACATCTGCTGAAACTACTTTTGCTGAAAGTACCACCACAGAGCAGAGATCAACTACAGCTGCACAGACGTCAGCTGGTATTAGCACAACTGTAGGAATAACCTCTGGTATTGAGACTACTTTGGCAGAGAGAAGCACAGAAGCTGTAACTCAAATAACATCTGAGACAACAATTCCAGAAATAGCCTCAACCTATAGAGCTACAACTGTGGCTGAAACTACAATTGTAGCAGAGGCAACAACTTCAATTGTGACTACACCTGTGGAAACTACTATTGCTGTAGGAACGACCACAGAGGAGGGAATAACCACAGCTGCACAGACATCAGCTGGTGCGAGCACATCCCCTGGAATAACCACTGGTACTGAGACTACTCTAGCAGAGAGCGGTACAGAATCTTTATCCACCAGAACATCCCAGACAACTCCAGAGGTTGCCACAACCGGCAGAAGTACCAATGTGGCTGATACTACTGTTGACGTCGAGACTACCACACAGGATGTGACTACATCTGTTGAAACAACTGTCGCTGAAGGTATCACAACAGATCAGGTAACAACTACAGTTCCTCAGACATCAGCTGCTATCAGCACATCTACGAAGACCACTACTGCAGGTGCAGAGACAACTGCAGCAGCTGGTACATCAACAGCAGCCGAGACAACTTCTGAGGATAAGGTCACAACAGTCGGTGCCTCAACCGTGATCGGGACAACCATTGCAGCAGAGACAACTGCACACACCACTTCACCTGCACACACCACTGTTGATGAAGGTAGTACAATTACTCCCGCAACAACCACAGCTGCTCAAACATCTGATATTGGCACAACTTCTGTTTTAACCACTGGGATTGAGACAACTGTTCCAGACAGAACTACAGAAGCTGTTACAAGCATGATATCCCAGCCAATAACTGATGAGGAAGCCACGACCAGGAGAGATACAACTCTGGTTGAAACCACAGTTGTGGCAGAGACAACAACACCAGCAGTGACTACTTCTGCTGAAACTACTTTTGCTGAAAGTCCCACCACAGAGCAGAGATCAACTACAGCTGCACAGACGTCAGCTGGTATTAGCACAACTGTAGGAATAACCTCTGGTATTGAGACTACTTCGGCAGAGAGAAGCACAGAAGCTGTAACTCAAATAACATCTGAGACAACAATTCCAGAAATAGCCTCAACCTATAGAGCTACAACATTGGATGAAACTACAATTGTAGCAGAGGCAACAACTTCAATTGTGACTACACCTGTGGAAACTACTGTTGCTGTAGGAACGACCACAGAGGAGGGAATAACCACAGCTGCACAGACATCTGCTGGTGCGAGCACATCCCTTGGAATAACCACCGGTACTGAAACTACTCTAGCAGAGAGTAGTACAGAAGCTTTATCCACCAGAACATCCCAGACAACTCCAGAGGTTGCCACAACCGGCAGAAGTACCACTGTGGATGATACTACTGTTGACGTTGAGACTACCACACAGGGTGTGACTACATCTGTTGAAACAACTGTCGCTGAAGGTATCACTACAGATCAGGTAACAACTACAGTTCCTCAGACATCAGCTGCTATCAGCACATCTACCAAGACCACTACTGCAGGTGCAGAGACAACTGCAGCAGCTGGTACATCAACAGCAGCCGAGACAACTTCTGAGGATAAGGTCACAACAGTCGGTGCCTCAACCGTGATCGGGACAACCATTGCAGCAGAGACAACTGCACACACCACTTCACCTGCACACACCACTGTTGATGAAGGTAGTACAATAGCTCCCGCAACAACCACAGCTGCTCAAACATCTGATATTGGCACAACTTCTGTTTTAACCACTGGGATTGAGACAACTGTTCCAGACAGAACTACAGAAGCTGTTACAAGCATGATATCCCAGCCAATAACTGATGAGGAAGCCACGACCAGGAGAGATACAACTCTGGTTGAAACCACAGTTGTGGCAGAGACAACAACACCAGCAGTGACTACATCTGCTGAAACTACTTTTGCTGAAAGTATCACCTCAGAGCAGAGATCAACTACAGCTGCACAGACGTCAGCTGGTATAAGCACAACTGTAGGAATAACCTCTGGTATTGAGACTTCTTTTGCAGAAAGAAGCACAGAAGCTGTAACTCAAATAACATCTGAGACAACAATTCCAGAAATAGCCTCAACCTATAGAGCTACAACATTGGCTGAAACTACAATTGTAGCAGAGGCAACAACTTCAATTGTGACTACACCTGTGGAAACTACTATTGCTGTAGGAACGACCACAGAGGAGGGAATAACCACAGCTGCACAGACATCAGCTGGTGCGAGCACATCCCTTGGAATAACCACTGGTACTGAGACTACTCTAGCAGAGAGCGGTACAGAATCTTTATCCACCAGAACATCCCAGACAACTCCAGAGGTTGCCACAACCGGCAGAAGTACCAATGTGGCTGATATTACTGTTGACGTCGAGACTACCACACAGGGTGTGACTACATCTGTTGAAACAACTGTCGCTGAAGGTATCACTACAGATCAGGTAACAACTACGGTTCCTCAGACATCAGCTGCTATCAGCACATCTACCAAGACCACTACTGCAGGTGCAGAGACAACTGCAGCAGCTGGTACATCAACAGCAGCCGAGACAACTTCTGAGGATAAGGTCACAACAGTCGGTGCCTCAACCGTGATCGGGACAACCATTGCAGCAGAGACAACTGCACACACCACTTCACCTGCACACACCACTGTTGATGAAGGTAGTACAATAGCTCCCGCAACAACCACAGCTGCTCAAACATCTGATATTGGCACAACTTCTGTTTCAACCACTGGGATTGAGACAATTGTTCCAGACAGAACTACAGAAGCTGTTACAACCATGATATCCCAGACAATAACTGATGAGGAAGCCACGACCAGGAGAGATACAACTCTGATTGAAACCACAGTTGTGGCAGAGACAACAACACCAGCAGTGACTACATCTGCTGAAACTACTTTTGCTGAAAGTACCACCAAAGAGCAGAGATCAACTACAGCTGCACAGACGTCAGCTGGTATTAGCACAACTGTAGGAATAACCTCTGGTATTGAGACTACTTTGGCAGAAAGAAGCACAGAAGCTGTAACTAAAATAACATCTGAGACAACAATTCCAGAAATAGCCTCAACCTATAGAGCTACAACATTGGATGAAACTACAATTGTAGCAGAGGCAACAACTTCAATTGTGACTACACCTGTGGAAACTACTATTGCTGTAGGAACGACCACAGAGGAGGGAATAACCACAGCTGCACAGACATCAGCTGGTGCGAGCACATCCCTTGGAATAACCACTGGTACTGAGACTACTCTAGCAGAGAGCAGTACAGAATCTTTATCCACCAGAACATCCCAGACAACTCCAGAGGTTGCCACAACCGGCAGAAGTACCACTGTGGCTGATACTACTGTTGACGTCGAGACTACCACACAGGGTGTGACTACATCTGTTGAAACAACTGTCGCTGAAGGTATCACTACAGATCAGGTAACAACTACAGTTCCTCAGACATCAGCTGCTATCAGCACATCTACCAAGACCACTACTGCAGGTGCAGAGACAACTGCAGCAGCTGGTACATCAACAGCAGCCGAGACAACTTCTGAGGATAAGGTCACAACAGTCGGTGCCTCAACCGTGATCGGGACAACCATTGCAGCAGAGACAACTGCACACACCACTTCACCTGCACACACCACTGTTGATGAAGGTAGTACAATAGCTCCCGCAACAACCACAGCTGCTCAAACATCTGATATTGGCACAACTTCTGTTTTAACCACTGGGATTGAGACAACTGTTCCAGACAGAACTACAGAAGCTGTTACAACCATGATATCCCAGACAATAACTGATGAGGAAGCCACGACCAGGAGAGATACAACTCTGGTTGAAACCACAGTTGTGGCAGAGACAACAACACCAGCAGTGACTACATCTGCTGAAACTACTTTTGCTGAAAGTACCACCACAGAGCAGAGATCAACAACAGCTGCACAGACGTCAGCTGGTATTAGCACAACTGTAGGAATAACCTCTGGTATTGAGACTACTTTGGCAGAAAGAAGCACAGAAGCTGTAACTCAAATAACATCTGAGACAACAATTCCAGAAATAGCCTCAACCTATAGAGCTACAACTGTGGCTGAAACTACAATTGTAGCAGAGGCAACAACTTCAATTGTGACTACACCTGTGGAAACTACTGTTGCTGTAGGAACGACCACAGAGGAGGGAATAACCACAGCTGCACAGACATCTGCTGGTGCGAGCACATCCCTTGGAATAACCACTGGTACTGAGACTACTCTAGCAGAGAGCAGTACAGAAGCATTATCCACCAGAACATCCCAGACAACTCCAGAGGTTGCCACAACCGGCAGAAGTACCACTGTGGCTGATACTACTGTTGACGTCGAGACTACCACACAGGGTGTGACTACATCTGTTGAAACAACTTTCGCTGAAGGTATCACAACAGATCAGGTAACAACTACAGTTCCTCAGACATCAGCTGCTATCAGCACATCTACCAAGACCACTACTGCAGGTGCAGAGACAACTGCAGCAGCTGGTACATCAACAGCAGCCGAGACAACTTCTGAGGATAAGGTCACAACAGTCGGTGCCTCAACCGTGATCGGGACAACCATTGCAGCAGAGACAACTGCACACACCACTTCACCTGCACACACCACTGTTGATGAAGGTAGTACAATAGCTCCCGCAACAACCACAGCTGCTCAAACATCTGATATTGGCACAACTTCTGTTTTAACCACTGGGATTGAGACAACTGTTCCAGACAGAACTACAGAAGCTGTTACAACCATGATATCCCAGCCAGTAACTGATGAGGAAGCCACGACCAGGAGAGATACAACTCTGGTTGAAACCACAGTTGTGGCAGAGACAACAACACCAGCAGTGACTACATCTGCTGAAACTACTTTGCTAGAAGTACCACCCCAGAGCAGAGATCAACTACAGCTGCACAGACGTCAGCTGGTATTAGCACAACTGTAGGAATAACCTCTGGTATTGAGACTACTTTGGCAGAGAGAAGCACAGAAGCTGTAACTCAAATAACATCTGAGACAACAATACCAGAAATAGCCTCAACCTATAGAGCTACAACATTGGATGAAACTACAATTGTAGCAGAGGCAACAACTTCAATTGTGACTACACCTGTGGAAACTACTGTTGCTGTAGGAACGACCACAGAGGAGGGAATAACCACAGCTGCACAGACATCTGCTGGTGCGAGCACATCCCTTGGAATAACCACTGGTACTGAGACTACTCTAGCAGAGAGCAGTACAGAAGCTTTATCCACCAGAACATCCCAGACAACTCCAGAGGTTGCCACAACCGGCAGAAGTACCACTGTGGCTGATACTACTGTTGACGTCGAGACTACCACACAGGGTGTGACTACATCTGTTGAAACAACTGTCGCTGAAGGTACCACAACAGATCAGGTAACAACTACAGTTCCTCAGACATCAGCTGCTATCAGCACATCTACCAAGACCACTACTGCAGGTGCAGAGACAACTGCAGCAGCTGGTACATCAACAGCAGCCGAGACAACTTCTGAGGATAAGGTCACAACAGTCGGTGCCTCAACCGTGATCGGGACAACCATTGCAGCAGAGACAACTGCACACACCACTTCACCTGCACACACCAATGTTGATGAAGGTAGTACAGTAGCTCCCCCAACAACCACAGCTGCTCAAACATCTGATATTGGCACAACTTCTGTTTTAACCACTGGGATTGAGACAACTCTTCCAGACAGAACTACAGAAGCTGTTACAACCATGATATCCCAGACAATAACTGATGAGGAAGCCACGACCAGGAGAGATACAACTCTGGTTGAAACCACAGTAGTGGCAGAGACAACAACACCAGCAGTGACTACATCTGCTGAAACTACTTTTGCTGAAAGTACCACCACAGAGCAGAGATCAACAACAGCTGCACAGACGTCAGCTGGTATTAGCACAACTGTAGGAATAACCTCTGGTATTGAGACTACTTTGGCAGAGAGAAGCACAGAAGCTGTAACTCAAATAACATCTGAGACAACAATTCCAGAAATAGCCTCAACCTATAGAGCTACAACTGTGGCTGAAACTACAATTGTAGCAGAGGCAACAACTTCAATTGTGACTACACCTGTGGAAACTACTATTGCTGTAGGAACGACCACAGAGGAGGGAATAACCACAGCTGCACAGACATCAGCTGGTGCGAGCACATCCCTTGGAATAACCACTGGTACTGAGACTACTCTAGCAGAGAGCAGTACAGAAGCTTTATCCACCAGAACATCCCAGACAACTCCAGAGGTTGCCACAACCGGCAGAAGTACCACTGTGGCTGATACTACTGTTGACGTCGAGACTACCACACAGGGTGTGACTACATCTGTTGAAACAACTGTCGCTGAAGGTATCACTACAGATCAGGTAACAACTACAGTTCCTCAGACATCAGCTGCTATCAGCACATCTACCAAGACCACTACTGCAGGTGCAGAGACAACTGCAGCAGCTGGTACATCAACAGCAGCCGAGACAACTTCTGAGGATAAGGTCACAACAGTCGGTGCCTCAACCGTGATCGGGACAACCATTGCAGCAGAGACAACTGCACACACCACTTCACCTGCACACACCACTGTTGATGAAGGTAGTACAATAGCTCCCGCAACAACCACAGCTGCTCAAACATCTGATATTGGCACAACTTCTGTTTTAACCACTGGGATTGAGACAACTGTTCCAGACAGAACTACAGAAGCTGTTACAAGCATGATATCCCAGCCAATAACTGATGAGGAAGCCACGACCAGGAGAGATACAACTCTGGTTGAAACCACAGTTGTGGCAGAGACAACAACACCAGCAGTGACTACATCTGCTGAAACTACTTTTGCTGAAAGTACCACCACAGAGCAGAGATCAACAACAGCTGCACAGACGTCAGCTGGTATTAGCACAACTGTAGGAATAACCTCTGGTATTGAGACTACTTTGGCAGAGAGAAGCACAGAAGCTGTAACTCAAATAACATCTGAGACAACAATTCCAGAAATAGCCTCAACCTATAGAGCTACAACTGTGGCTGAAACTACAATTGTAGCAGAGGCAACAACTTCAATTGTGACTACACCTGTGGAAACTACTATTGCTGTAGGAACGACCACAGAGGAGGGAATAACCACAGCTGCACAGACATCAGCTGGTGCGAGCACATCCCTTGGAATAACCACTGGTACTGAGACTACTCTAGCAGAGAGCAGTACAGAAGCTTTATCCACCAGAACATCCCAGACAACTCCAGAGGTTGCCACAACCGGCAGAAGTACCACTGTGGCTGATACTACTGTTGACGTCGAGACTACCACACAGGGTGTGACTACATCTGTTGAAACAACTGTCGCTGAAGGTATCACTACAGATCAGGTAACAACTACAGTTCCTCAGACATCAGCTGCTATCAGCACATCTACCAAGATCACTACTGCAGGTGCAGAGACAACTGCAGCAGCTGGTACATCAACAGCAGCCGAGACAACTTCTGAGGATAAGGTCACAACAGTCGGTGCCTCAACCGTTATCGGGACAACCATTGCAGCAGAGACAACTGCACACAACACTTCACCTGCACACACCACTGTTGATGAAGGTAGTACAATAGCTCCCGCAACAACCACAGCTGCTCAAACATCTGATATTGGCACAACTTCTGTTTTAACCACTGGGATTGAGACAACTGTTCCAGACAGAACTACAGAAGCTGTTACAACCATGATATCCCAGACAATAACTGATGAGGAAGCCACGACCAGGAGAGATACAACTCTGGTTGAAACCACAGTTGTGTCAGAGACAACAACACCAGAAGTGACTACATCTGCTGAAACTACTTTTGCTGAAAGTACCACCACAGAGCAGAGATCAACAACAGCTGCACAGACGTCAGCTGGTATTAGCACAACTGCAGGAATAACCTCTGGTATTGAGACTACTTTGGCAGAGAGAAGCACAAAAGCTGTAACTCAAATAACATCTGAGACAACAATTCCAGAAATAGCCTCAACCTATAGAGCTACAACTGTGGCTGAAGCTACAATTGTAGCAGAGGCAACAACTTCAATTGTGACTACACCTGTGGAAACTACTGTTGCTGTAGGAACGACCACAGAGGAGGGAATAACCACAGCTGCACAGACATCTGCCGGTGCGAGCACATCCCTTGGAATAACCACCGGTACTGAGACTACTCTAGCAGAGAGCAGTACAGAAGCATTATCCACCAGAACATCCCAGACAACTCCAGAGGTTGCCACAACCGGCAGAAGTACCACTGTGGCTGATACTACTGTTGACGTCGAGACTACCACACAGGGTGTGACTACATCTGTTGAAACAACTGTCGCTGAAGGTACCACAACAGATCAGGTAACAACTACAGTTCCTCAGACATCAGCTGCTATCAGCACATCTATCAAGACCACTACTGCAGGTGCAGAGACAACTGCAGCAGCTGGTACATCAACAGCAGCCGAGACAACTTCTGAGGATAAGGTCACAACAGTCGGTGGCTCAACCGTGATCGGGACAACCATTGCAGCAGAGACAACTGCACACACCACTTCACCTGCACACACCACTGTTGATGAAGGTAGTACAATAGCTCCCGCAACAACCACAGCTGCTCAAACATCTGATATTGGCACAACTGCTGTTTTAACCACTGGGATTGAGACAACTGTTCCAGACAGAAATACAGAAGCTGTAACAAGCATGATATCCCAGACAATATCTGATGAGGAAGCCACGACCAGGAGAGATACAACTCTGGTTGAATCCACAGTTGTGGCAGAGACAACAACACCAGCAGTGACTACATCTGCTGAAACTACTTTTGCTGAAAGTACCACCGAAGAGCAGAGATCAACTACAGCTGCACAGACGTCAGCTGGTATTAGCACAACTGTAGGAATAACCTCTGGTATTGAGACTACTTTGGCAGAGAGAAGCACAGAAGCTGTAACTCAAATAACATCTGAGACAACAATTCCAGAAATAGCCTCAACCTATAGAGCTACAACATTGTCTGAAGCTACAATTGTAGCAGAGGCAACAACTTCAATTGTGACTACACCTGTGGAAACTACTGTTGCTGTAGGAACGACCACAGAGGAGGGAATAACCACAGCTGCACAGACATCTGCTGGTGCGAGCACATCCCTTGGAATAACCACCGGTACTGAGACTACTCTAGCAGAGAGCAGTACAGAAGCATTATCCACCAGAACATCCCAGACAACTCCAGAGGTTGCCACAACCGGCAGAAGTACCACTGTGGCTGATACTACTGTTGACGTCGAGACTACCACACAGGGTGTGACTACATCTGTTGAAACAACTGTCGCTGAAGGTACCACAACAGATCAGGTAACAACTACAGTTCCTCAGACATCAGCTGCTATCAGCACATCTACCAAGACCACTACCAGGTGCAGAGACAGCTGCAGCAGCTTACATCATCAACGACATGAGACAACTTTCTGGGATAGGGTCACACAAGTCGGTGCCAACCGTGATCGGGACATTGCAGCAGAGACAACTGCACACACCACTTCACCTGCACACACCACTGTTGATGAAGGTAGTACAATAGCTCCCGCAACAACCACAGCTGCTCAAACATCTGATATTGGCACAACTTCTGTTTTAACCACTGGGATTGAGACAATTGTTCCAGACTTAACTTCAGAAGTTGTTACAAGCATGATATCCCAGCCAATAACTGATGAGGTAGCCACGACCAGGAGAGATACAACTCTGGTTGAAACCACAGTTGTGGCAGAGACAACAACACCAGCAGTGACTACATCTGCTGAAACTACTTTTGCTGAAAGTACCACCACAGAGCAGAGATCAACAACAGCTGCACAGACGTCAGCTGGTATAAGCACAACTGTAGGAATAACCTCTGGTATTGAGACTACTTTGGCAGAGAGAAGCACAGAAGCTGTAACTCAAATAACATCTGAGACAACAATTCCAGAAATAGCCTCAACCTATAGAGCCACAACTGTGGCTGAAACTACAAATGTAGCAGAGGCAACAACTTCAATTGTGACTACACCTGTGGAAACTACTATTGTTGTAGGAACGACCACAGAGGAGGGAATAACCACAGCTGCACAGACATCAGTTGGTGCGAGCACATCCCTTGGAATAACCACTGGTACTGAGACTACTCTAGCAGAGAGCACTACAGAAGCTTTATCCACCAGAACATCCCAGACAACTCCAGAGGTTGCCACAACCGGCAGAAGTACCACTGTGGCTGATACTACTGTTGACGTCGAGACTACCACACAGGGTGTGACTACATCTGTTGAAACAACTGTCGCTGAAGGTATCACTACAGATCAGGTAACAACTACAGTTCCTCAGACATCAGCTGCTATCAGCACATCTACCAAGATCACTACTGCAGGTGCAGAGACAACTGCAGCAGCTGGTACATCAACAGCAGCCGAGACAACTTCTGAGGATAAGGTCACAACAGTCGGTGCCTCAACCGTGATCGGGACAACCATTGCAGCAGAGACAACTGCACACACCACTTCACCTGCACACACCACTGTTGATGAAGGTAGTACAATAGCTCCCGCAACAACCACAGCTGCTCAAACATCTGATATTGGCACAACTTCTGTTTTAACCACTGGGATTGAGACAACTGTTCCAGACAGAACTACAGAAGCTGTTACAATCATGATATCCCAGCCAATAACTGATGAGGAAGCCACGACCAGGAGAGATACAACTCTGGTTGAAACCACAGTTGTGGCAGAGACAACAACACCAGCAGTGACTACATCTGCTGAAACTACTTTTGCTGAAAGTACCACCACAGAGCAGAGATCAACTACAGCTGCACAGACGTCAGCTGGTATTAGCACAACTGTAGGAATAACCTCTGGTATTGAGACTACTTTGGCAGAGAGAAGCACAGAAGCTGTAACTCAAATAACATCTGAGACAACAATTCCAGAAATAGCCTCAACCTATAGAGCTACAACATTGTCTGAAGCTACAATTGTAGCAGAGGCAACAACTTCAATTGTGACTACACCTGTGGAAACTACTGTTGCTGTAGGAACGACCACAGAGGAGGGAATAACCACAGCTGCACAGACATCTGCTGGTGCGAGCACATCCCTTGGAATAACCACCGGTACTGAGACTACTCTAGCAGAGAGCAGTACAGAAGCATTATCCACCAGAACATCCCAGACAACTCCAGAGGTTGCCACAACCGGCAGAAGTACCACTGTGGCTGATACTACTGTTGACGTCGAGACTACCACACAGGGTGTGACTACATCTGTTGAAACAACTGTCGCTGAAGGTACCACAACAGATCAGGTAACAACTACAGTTCCTCAGACATCAGCTGCTATCAGCACATCTACCAAGACCACTACTGCAGGTGCAGAGACAACTGCAGCAGCTGGTACATCAACAGCAGCCGAGACAACTTCTGAGGATAAGGTCACAACAGTCGGTGCCTCAACCGTGACTGGGACCACCATTGCAGCAGAGACAACTGCACAAACCTCTTCGCCTGCACGCACTACTGTAGATGAAGGGACTACAATAGGTCCCGCAACAACTACAGCTGCTCAAACATCTGCTGATATTGGCACAACTTCTGGTTTAACCACTGGAATTGAGACAACTGTTCCAGACAGAACCACAGAAGCTGTTACAACCGTGATATCCCAGACAATAACTGATGAAGAAGCCATGACCAGGAGAGACTCAACTCTGGTTGAAACCACAGTTGTGGCAGAGACATCAACACCAGCAGTGACTACATCTGCTGAAACTACTTTTGCTGAAAGTACCACCACAGAGCAGAGATCAACAACAGCTGCACAGACGTCAGCTGGTATTAGCACAACTGTAGGAATAACCTCTGGTATTGAGACTACTTTGGCAGAGAGAAGCACAGAAGCTGTAACTCAAATAACATCTGAGACAACAATTCCAGAAATAGCCTCAACCTATAGAGCTACAACTGTGGCTGAAACTACAATTGTAGCAGAGGCAACAACTTCAATTGTGACTACACCTGTGGAAACTACTGTTGCTGTAGGAACGACCACAGAGGAGGGAATAACCACAGCTGCACAGACATCTGCTGGTGCGAGCACATCCCTTGGAATAACCACTGGTACTGAGACTACTCTAGCAGAGAGCAGTACAGAAGCTTTATCCACCAGAACATCCCAGACAACTCCAGAGGTTGCCACAACCGGCAGAAGTACCACTGTGGCTGATACTACTGTTGACGTCGAGACTACCACACAGGGTGTGACTACATCTGTTGAAACAACTGTCGCTGAAGGTACCACAACAGATCAGGTAACAACTACAGTTCCTCAGACATCAGCTGCTATCAGCACATCTACCAAGACCACTACTGCAGGTGCAGAGACAACTGCAGCAGCTGGTACATCAACAGCAGCCGAGACAACTTCTGAGGATAAGGTCACAACAGTCGGTGCCTCAACCGTGATCGGGACAACCATTGCAGCAGAGACAACTGCACACACCACTTCACCTGCACACACCACTGTTGATGAAGGTAGTACAATAGCTCCCGCAACAACCACAGCTGCTCAAACATCTGATATTGGCACAACTTCTGTTTTAACCACTGGGATTGAGACAATTGTTCCAGACATAACTTCAGAAGTTGTTACAAGCATGATATCCCAGCCAATAACTGATGAGGTAGCCACGACCAGGAGAGATACAACTCTGGTTGAAACCACAGTTGTGGCAGAGACAACAACACCAGCAGTGACTACATCTGCTGAAACTACTTTTGCTGAAAGTACCACCACAGAGCAGAGATCAACAACAGCTGCACAGACGTCAGCTGGTATAAGCACAACTGTAGGAATAACCTCTGGTATTGAGACTACTTTGGCAGAGAGAAGCACAGAAGCTGTAACTCAAATAACATCTGAGACAACAATTCCAGAAATAGCCTCAACCTATAGAGCTACAACTGTGGCTGAAACTACAATTGTAGCAGAGGCAACAACTTCAATTGTGACTACACCTGTGGAAACTACTGTTGCTGTAGGAACGACCACAGAGGAGGGAATAACCACAGCTGCACAGACATCTGCTGGTGCGAGCACATCCCTTGGAATAACCACTGGTACTGAGACTACTCTAGCAGAGAGCAGTACAGAAGCTTTATCCACCAGAACATCCCAGACAACTCCAGAGGTTGCCACAACCGGCAGAAGTACCACTGTGGCTGATACTACTGTTGACGTCGAGACTACCACACAGGGTGTGACTACATCTGTTGAAACAACTGTCGCTGAAGGTATCACTACAGATCAGGTAACAACTACAGTTCCTCAGACATCAGCTGCTATCAGCACATCTACCAAGACCACTACTGCAGGTGCAGAGACAACTGCAGCAGCTGGTACATCAACAGCAGCCGAGACAACTTCTGAGGATAAGGTCACAACAGTCGGTGCCTCAACCGTGATCGGGACAACCATTGCAGCAGAGACAACTGCACACACCACTTCACCTGCACACACCACTGTTGATGAAGGTAGTACAATAGCTCCCGCAACAACCACAGCTGCTCAAACATCTGATATTGGCACAACTGCTGTTTTAACCACTGGGATTGAGACAACTGTTCCAGACAGAAATACAGAAGCTGTAACAAGCATGATATCCCAGACAATAACTGATGAGGAAGCCACGACCAGGAGAGATACAACTCTGGTTGAATCCACAGTTGTGGCAGAGACAACAACACCAGCAGTGACTACATCTGCTGAAACTACTTTTGCTGAAAGTACCACCACAGAGCAGAGATCAACTACAGCTGCACAGACGTCAGCTGGTATTAGCACAACTGTAGGAATAACCTCTGGTATTGAGACTACTTTGGCAGAGAGAAGCACAGAAGCTGTAACTCAAATAACATCTGAGACAACAATTCCAGAAATAGCCTCAACCTATAGAGCTACAACTGTGGCTGAAACTACAATTGTAGCAGAGGCAACAACTTCAATTGTGACTACACCTGTGGAAACTACTGTTGCTGTAGGAACGACCACAGAGGAGGGAATAACCACAGCTGCACAGACATCTGCTGGTGCGAGCACATCCCTTGGAATAACCACTGGTACTGAGACTACTCTAGCAGAGAGCAGTACAGAAGCTTTATCCACCAGAACATCCCAGACAACTCCAGAGGTTGCCACAACCGGCAGAAGTACCACTGTGGCTGATACTACTGTTGACGTCGAGACTACCACACAGGGTGTGACTACATCTGTTGAAACAACTGTCGCTGAAGGTATCACTACAGATCAGGTAACAACTACAGTTCCTCAGACATCAGCTGCTATCAGCACATCTACCAAGACCACTACTGCAGGTGCAGAGACAACTGCAGCAGCTGGTACATCAACAGCAGCCGAGACAACTTCTGAGGATAAGGTCACAACAGTCGGTGCCTCAACCGTGATCGGGACAACCATTGCAGCAGAGACAACTGCACACACCACTTCACCTGCACACACCACTGTTGATGAAGGTAGTACAATAGCTCCCGCAACAACCACAGCTGCTCAAACATCTGATATTGGCACAACTTCTGTTTTAACCACTGGGATTGAGACAACTGTTCCAGACAGAACTACAGAAGCTGTTACAAGCATGATATCCCAGCCAATAACTAATGAGGAAGCCACGACCAGGAGAGATACAACTCTGGTTGAAACCACAGTTGTGGCAGAGACAACAACACCAGCAGTGACTACATCTGCTGAAACTACTTTTGCTGAAAGTACCACCACAGAGCAGAGATCAACTACAGCTGCACAGACGTCAGCTGGTATTAGCACAACTGTAGGAATAACCTCTGGTATTGAGACTACTTTGGCAGAGAGAAGCACAGAAGCTGTAACTCAAATAACATCTGAGACAACAATTCCAGAAATAGCCTCAACCTATAGAGCTACAACATTGTCTGAAACTACAATTGTAGCAGAGGCAACAACTTCAATTGTGACTACACCTGTGGAAACTACTGTTGCTGTAGGAACGACCACAGAGGAGGGAATAACCACAGCTGCACAGACATCTGCTGGTGCGAGCACATCCCTTGGAATAACCACTGGTACTGAGACTACTCTAGCAGAGAGCAGTACAGAAGCTTTATCCACCAGAACATCCCAGACAACTCCAGAGGTTGCCACAACCGGCAGAAGTACCACTGTGGCTGATACTACTGTTGACGTCGAGACTACCACACAGGGTGTGACTACATCTGTTGAAACAACTGTCGCTGAAGGTACCACAACAGATCAGGTAACAACTACAGTTCCTCAGACATCAGCTGCTATCAGCACATCTACCAAGACCACTACTGCAGGTGCAGAGACAACTGCAGCAGCTGGTACATCAACAGCAGCCGAGACAACTTCTGAGGATAAGGTCACAACAGTCGGTGCCTCAACCGTGATCGGGACAACCATTGCAGCAGAGACAACTGCACACACCACTTCACCTGCACACACCACTGTTGATGAAGGTAGTACAATAGCTCCCGCAACAACCACAGCTGCTCAAACATCTGATATTGGCACAACTTCTGTTTTAACCACTGGGATTGAGACAACTGTTCCAGACAGAACTACAGAAGCTGTTACAAGCATGATATCCCAGCCAATAACTGATGAGGAAGCCACGACCAGGAGAGATACAACTCTGGTTGAAACCACAGTTGTGGCAGAGACAACAACACCAGCAGTGACTACATCTGCTGAAACTACTTTTGCTGAAAGTACCACCACAGAGCAGAGATCAACAACAGCTGCACAGACGTCAGCTGGTATTAGCACAACTGTAGGAATAACCTCTGGTATTGAGACTACTTTGGCAGAGAGAAGCACAGAAGCTGTAACTCAAATAACATCTGAGACAACAATTCCAGAAATAGCCTCAACCTATAGAGCTACAACTGTGGCTGAAACTACAATTGTAGCAGAGGCAACAACTTCAATTGTGACTACACCTGTGGAAACTACTGTTGCTGTAGGAACGACCACAGAGGAGGGAATAACCACAGCTGCACAGACATCTGCTGGTGCGAGCACATCCCTTGGAATAACCACTGGTACTGAGACTACTCTAGCAGAGAGCAGTACAGAAGCTTTATCCACCAGAACATCCCAGACAACTCCAGAGGTTGCCACAACCGGCAGAAGTACCACTGTGGCTGATACTACTGTTGACGTCGAGACTACCACACAGGGTGTGACTACATCTGTTGAAACAACTGTCGCTGAAGGTACCACAACAGAACAGGTAACAACTTCAGTTACTCAGACATCAGCTGCTATCAGCACATCTACCAAGATCACTACTGCAGGTGCAGAGACAACTGCAGCAGCTGGTACATCAACAGCAGCCGAGACAACTTCTGAGGATAAGGTCACAACAGTCGGTGCCTCAACCGTGATCGGGACAACCATTGCAGCAGAGACAACTGCACACACCACTTCACCTGCACACACCACTGTTGATGAAGGTAGTACAATAGCTCCCGCAACAACCACAGCTGCTCAAACATCTGATATTGGCACAACTTCTGTTTTAACCACTGGGATTGAGACAACTGTTCCAGACAGAACTACAGAAGCTGTTACAAGCATGATATCCCAGCCAATAACTGATGAGGAAGCCACGACCAGGAGAGATACAACTCTGGTTGAAACCACAGTTGTGGGAGAGACAACAACACCAGCAATGACTACATCTGCTGAAACTACTTTTGCTGAAAGTACCACCACAGAGCAGAGATCAACTACAGCTGCACAGACGTCAGCTGGTATTAGCACAACTGTAGGAATAACCTCTGGTATTGAGACTACTTTGGCAGAGAGAAGCACAGAAGCTGTAACTCAAATAACATCTGAGACAACAATTCCAGAAATAGCCTCAACCTATAGAGCTACAACTGTGGCTGAAACTACAATTGTAGCAGAGGCAACAACTTCAATTGTGACTACACCTGTGGAAACTACTGTTGCTGTAGGAACGACCACAGAGGAGGGAATAACCACAGCTGCACAGACATCTGCTGGTGCGAGCACATCCCTTGGAATAACCACTGGTACTGAGACTACTCTAGCAGAGAGCAGTACAGAAGCTTTATCCACCAGAACATCCCAGACAACTCCAGAGGTTGCCACAACCGGCAGAAGTACCACTGTGGCTGATACTACTGTTGACGTCGAGACTACCACACAGGGTGTGACTACATCTGTTGAAACAACTGTCGCTGAAGGTATCACTACAGAACAGGTAACAACTACAGTTACTCAGACATCAGCTGCTATCAGCACATCTACCAAGACCACTACTGCAGGTGCAGAGACAACTGCAGCAGCTGGTACATCAACAGCAGCAGAGACAACTTCTGAGGATAAGGTCACAACAGTCGGTGCCTCAACCGTGATCGGGACAACCATTGCAGCAGAGACAACTGCACACACCACTTCACCTGCACACACCACTGTTGATGAAGGTAGTACAATAGCTCCCGCAACAACCACAGCTGCTCAAACATCTGATATTGGCACAACTGCTGTTTTAACCACTGGGATTGAGACAACTGTTCCAGACACAAATACAGAAGCTGTAACAAGCATGATATCCCAGACAATAACTGATGAGGAAGCCACGACCAGGAGAGATACAACTCTGGTTGAAACCACAGTTGTGGCAGAGACAACAACACCAGCAGTGACTACATCTGCTGAAACTACTTTTGCTGAAAGTACCACCACAGAGCAGAGATCAACTACAGCTGCACAGACGTCAGCTGGTATTAGCACAACTGTAGGAATAACCTCTGGTATTGAGACTACTTTGGCAGAGAGAAGCACAGAAGCTGTAACTCAAATAACATCTGAGACAACAATTCCAGAAATAGCCTCAACCTATAGAGCTACAACTGTGGCTGAAACTACAATTGTAGCAGAGGCAACAACTTCAATTGTGACTACACCTGTGGAAACTACTGTTGCTGTAGGAACGACCACAGAGGAGGGAATAACCACAGCTGCACAGACATCTGCTGGTGCGAGCACATCCCTTGGAATAACCACTGGTACTGAGACTACTCTAGCAGAGAGCAGTACAGAAGCTTTATCCACCAGAACATCCCAGACAACTCCAGAGGTTGCCACAACCGGCAGAAGTACCACTGTGGCTGATACTACTGTTGACGTCGAGACTACCACACAGGGTGTGACTACATCTGTTGAAACAACTTTCGCTGAAGGTATCACAACAGATCAGGTAACAACTACAGTTCCTCAGACATCAGCTGCTATCAGCACATCTACCAAGACCACTACTGCAGGTGCAGAGACAACTGCAGCAGCTGGTACATCAACAGCAGCCGAGACAACTTCTGAGGATAAGGTCACAACAGTCGGTGCCTCAACCGTGATCGGGACAACCATTGCAGCAGAGACAACTGCACACACCACTTCACCTGCACACACCACTGTTGATGAAGGTAGTACAATAGCTCCCGCAACAACCACAGCTGCTCAAACATCTGATATTGGCACAACTTCTGTTTTAACCACTGGGATTGAGACAATTGTTCCAGACAGAACTACAGAAGTTGTTACAAGCATGATATCCCAGACAGTAACTGATGAGGAAGCCACGACCAGGAGAGATACAACTCTGGTTGAAACCACAGTTGTGGCAGAGACAACAACACCAGCAGTGACTACATCTGCTGAAACTACTTTTGCTGAAAGTACCACCACAGAGCAGAGATCAACTACAGCTGCACAGACGTCAGCTGGTATTAGCACAACTGTAGGAATAACCTCTGGTATTGAGACTACTTTGGCAGAGAGAAGCACAGAAGCTGTAACTCAAATAACATCTGAGACAACAATTCCAGAAATAGCCTCAACCTATAGAGCTACAACTGTGGCTGAAACTACAATTGTAGCAGAGGCAACAACTTCAATTGTGACTACACCTGTGGAAACTACTGTTGCTGTAGGAACGACCACAGAGGAGGGAATAACCACAGCTGCACAGACATCTGCTGGTGCGAGCACATCCCTTGGAATAACCACCGGTACTGAGACTACTCTAGCAGAGAGCAGTACAGAAGCTTTATCCACCAGAACATCCCAGACAACTCCACAGGTTGCCACAACCAGCAGAAGTACCACTGTGGCTGATACTACTGTTGACGTCGAGACTACCACACATGGTGTGACTACATCTGTTGAAACAACTGTCGCTGAAGGTACCACAACAGATCAGGTAACAACTACAGTTCCTCAGACATCAGCTGCTATCAGCACATCTACCAAGACCACTACTGCAGGTGCAGAGACAACTGCAGCAGCTGGTACATCAACAGCAGCCGAGACAACTTCTGAGGATAAGGTCACAACAGTCGGTGCCTCAACCGTGATCGGGACAACCATTGCAGCAGAGACAACTGCACACACCACTTCACCTGCACACACCACTGTTGATGAAGGTAGTACAATAGCTCCCGCAACAACCACAGCTGCTCAAACATCTGATATTGGCACAACTGCTGTTTTAACCACTGGGATTGAGACAACTGTTCCAGACACAAATACAGAAGCTGTAACAAGCATGATATCCCAGACAATAACTGATGAGGAAGCCACGACCAGGAGAGATACAACTCTGGTTGAATCCA
The DNA here is from genome assembly GCA_029964075.1 of Patiria pectinifera. Taxonomy (NCBI): domain Eukaryota; kingdom Metazoa; phylum Echinodermata; class Asteroidea; order Valvatida; family Asterinidae; genus Patiria; species Patiria pectinifera. Next base: position 15,784,491 of record CM057138.1, on the reverse strand, counting down.
CAGTTGTGGCAGAGACAACAACACCAGCAGTGACTACATCTGCTGAAACTACTTTTGCTGAAAGTACCACCACAGAGCAGAGATCAACTACAGCTGCACAGACGTCAGCTGGTATTAGCACAACTGTAGGAATAACCTCTGGTATTGAGACTACTTTGGCAGAGAGAAGCACAGAAGCTGTAACTCAAATAACATCTGAGACAACAATTCCAGAAATAGCCTCAACCTATAGAGCTACAACTGTGGCTGAAACTACAATTGTAACAGAGGCAACAACTTCAATTGTGACTACACCTGTGGAAACTACTGTTGCTGTAGGAACGACCACAGAGGAGGGAATAACCACAGCTGCACAGACATCTGCTGGTGCGAGCACATCCCTTGGAATAACCACCGGTACTGAGACTACTCTAGCAGAGAGCAGTACAGAAGCTTTATCCACCAGAACATCCCAGACAACTCCAGAGGTTGCCACAACCGGCAGAAGTACCACTGTGGCTGATACTACTGTTGACGTCGAGACTACCACACAGGGTGTGACTACATCTGTTGAAACAACTTTCGCTGAAGGTATCACAACAGATCAGGTAACAACTACAGTTCCTCAGACATCAGCTGCTATCAGCACATCTACCAAGACCACTACTGCAGGTGCAGAGACAACTGCAGCAGCTGGTACATCAACAGCAGCCGAGACAACTTCTGAGGATAAGGTCACAACAGTCGGTGCCTCAACCGTGATCGGGACAACCATTGCAGCAGAGACAACTGCACACACCACTTCACCTGCACACACCACTGTTGATGAAGGTAGTACAATAGCTCCCGCAACAACCACAGCTGCTCAAACATCTGATATTGGCACAACTTCTGTTTTAACCACTGGGATTGAGACAACTGTTCCAGACAGAACTACAGAAGCTGTTACAACCATGATATCCCAGACAATAACTGATGAGGAAGCCACGACCAGGAGAGATACAACTCTGGTTGAAACCACAGTAGTGGCAGAGACAACAACACCAGCAGTGACTACATCTGCTGAAACTACTTTTGCTGAAAGTACCACCACAGAGCAGAGATCAACAACAGCTGCACAGACGTCAGCTGGTATTAGCACAACTGTAGGAATAACCTCTGGTATTGAGACTACTTTGGCAGAGAGAAGCACAGAAGCTGTAACTCAAATAACATCTGAGACAACAATTCCAGAAATAGCCTCAACCTATAGAGCTACAACTGTGGCTGAAACTACAATTGTAGCAGAGGCAACAACTTCAATTGTGACTACACCTGTGGAAACTACTGTTGCTGTAGGAACGACCACAGAGGAGGGAATAACCACAGCTGCACAGACATCTGCTGGTGCGAGCACATCCCTTGGAATAACCACTGGTACTGAGACTACTCTAGCAGAGAGCAGTACAGAAGCTTTATCCACCAGAACATCCCAGACAACTCCAGAGGTTGCCACAACCGGCAGAAGTACCACTGTGGCTGATACTACTGTTGACGTCGAGACTACCACACAGGGTGTGACTACATCTGTTGAAACAACTTTCGCTGAAGGTATCACAACAGATCAGGTAACAACTACAGTTCCTCAGACATCAGCTGCTATCAGCACATCTACCAAGACCACTACTGCAGGTGCAGAGACAACTGCAGCAGCTGGTACATCAACAGCAGCCGAGACAACTTCTGAGGATAAGGTCACAACAGTCGGTGCCTCAACCGTGATCGGGACAACCATTGCAGCAGAGACAACTGCACACACCACTTCACCTGCACACACCACTGTTGATGAAGGTAGTACAATAGCTCCCGCAACAACCACAGCTGCTCAAACATCTGATATTGGCACAACTTCTGTTTTAACCACTGGGATTGAGACAACTGTTCCAGACAGAACTACAGAAGCTGTTACAACCATGATATCCCAGACAATAACTGATGAGGAAGCCACGACCAGGAGAGATACAACTCTGGTTGAAACCACAGTTGTGGCAGAGACAACAACACCAGCAGTGACTACATCTGCTGAAACTACTTTTGCTGAAAGTACCACCACAGAGCAGAGATCAACTACAGCTGCACAGACGTCAGCTGGTATTAGCACAACTGTAGGAATAACCTCTGGTATTGAGACTACTTTGGCAGAGAGAAGCACAGAAGCTGTAACTCAAATAACATCTGAGACAACAATTCCAGAAATAGCCTCAACCTATAGAGCTACAACTGTGGCTGAAACTACAATTGTAGCAGAGGCAACAACTTCAATTGTGACTACACCTGTGGAAACTACTGTTGCTGTAGGAACGACCACAGAGGAGGGAATAACCACAGCTGCACAGACATCAGCTGGTGCGAGCACATCCCTTGGAATAACCACTGGTACTGAGACTACTCTAGCAGAGAGCAGTACAGAAGCTTTATCCACCAGAACAACCCAGATAACTCCAGAGGTTGCCACAACCGGCAGAAGTACCACTGTGGCTGATACTACTGTTGACGTCGAGACTACCACACAGGGTGTGACTACATCTGTTGAAACAACTTTCGCTGAAGGTATCACAACAGATCAGGTAACAACTACAGTTCCTCAGACATCAGCTGCTATCAGCACATCTACCAAGACCACTACTGCAGGTGCAGAGACAACTGCAGCAGCTGGTACATCAACAGCAGCCGAGACAACTTCTGAGGATAAGGTCACAACAGTCGGTGCCTCAACCGTGATCGGGACAACCATTGCAGCAGAGACAACTGCACACACCACTTCACCTGCACACACCACTGTTGATGAAGGTAGTACAATAGCTCCCGCAACAACCACAGCTGCTCAAACATCTGATATTGGCACAACTTTTGTTTTAACCACTGGGATTGAGACAACTGTTCCAGACAGAACTACAGAAGCTGTTACAACCATGATATCCCAGACAGTAACTGATGAGGAAGCCACGACCAGGAGAGATACAACTCTGGTTGAAACCACAGTTGTGGCAGAGACAACAACACCAGCAGTGACTACATCTGCTGAAACTACTTTTGCTGAAAGTACCACCACAGAGCAGAGATCAACTACAGCTGCACAGACGTCAGCTGGTATAAGCACAACTGTAGGAATAACCTCTGGTATTGAGACTACTTTGGCAGAGAGAAGCACAGAAGCTGTAACTCAAATAACATCTGAGACAACAATTCCAGAAATAGCCTCAACCTATAGAGCAACAACTGTGGCTGAAACTACAATTGTAACAGAGGCAACAACTTCAATTGTGACTACACCTGTGGAAACTACTGTTGCTGTAGGAACGACCACAGAGGAGGGAATAACCACAGCTGCACAGACATCTGCTGGTGCGAGCACATCCCTTGGAATAACCACCGGTACTGAGACTACTCTAGCAGAGAGCAGTACAGAAGCTTTATCCACCAGAACATCCCAGACAACTCCAGAGGTTGCCACAACCGGCAGAAGTACCACTGTGGCTGATACTACTGTTGACGTCGAGACTACCACACAGGGTGTGACTACATCTGTTGAAACAACTTTCGCTGAAGGTATCACAACAGATCAGGTAACAACTACAGTTCCTCAGACATCAGCTGCTATCAGCACATCTACCAAGACCACTACTGCAGGTGCAGAGACAACTGCAGCAGCTGGTACATCAACAGCAGCCGAGACAACTTCTGAGGATAAGGTCACAACAGTCGGTGCCTCAACCGTGATCGGGACAACCATTGCAGCAGAGACAACTGCACACACCACTTCACCTGCACACACCACTGTTGATGAAGGTAGTACAATAGCTCCCGCAACAACCACAGCTGCTCAAACATCTGATATTGGCACAACTTCTGTTTTAACCACTGGGATTGAGACAACTGTTCCAGACAGAACTACAGAAGCTGTTACAACCATGATATCCCAGACAATAACTGATGAGGAAGCCACGACCAGGAGAGATACAACTCTGGTTGAAACCACAGTTGTGGCAGAGACAACAACACCAGCAGTGACTACATCTGCTGAAACTACTTTTGCTGAAAGTACCACCACAGAGCAGAGATCAACTACAGCTGCACAGACGTCAGCTGGTATTAGCACAACTGTAGGAATAACCTCTGGTATTGAGACTACTTTGGCAGAGAGAAGCACAGAAGCTGTAACTCAAATAACATCTGAGACAACAATTCCAGAAATAGCCTCAACCTATAGAGCTACAACTGTGGCTGAAACTACAATTGTAGCAGAGGCAACAACTTCAATTGTGACTACACCTGTGGAAACTACTGTTGCTGTAGGAACGACCACAGAGGAGGGAATAACCACAGCTGCACAGACATCTGCTGGTGCGAGCACATCCCTTGGAATAACCACTGGTACTGAGACTACTCTAGCAGAGAGCAGTACAGAAGCTTTATCCACCAGAACATCCCAGACAACTCCAGAGGTTGCCACAACCGGCAGAAGTACCACTGTGGCTGATACTACTGTTGACGTCGAGACTACCACACAGGGTGTGACTACATCTGTTGAAACAACTTTCGCTGAAGGTATCACAACAGATCAGGTAACAACTACAGTTCCTCAGACATCAGCTGCTATCAGCACATCTACCAAGACCACTACTGCAGGTGCAGAGACAACTGCAGCAGCTGGTACATCAACAGCAGCCGAGACAACTTCTGAGGATAAGGTCACAACAGTCGGTGCCTCAACCGTGATCGGGACAACCATTGCAGCAGAGACAACTGCACACACCACTTCACCTGCACACACCACTGTTGATGAAGGTAGTACAATAGCTCCCGCAACAACCACAGCTGCTCAAACATCTGATATTGGCACAACTTCTGTTTTAACCACTGGGATTGAGACAACTGTTCCAGACAGAACTACAGAAGCTGTTACAACCATGATATCCCAGACAATAACTGATGAGGAAGCCACGACCAGGAGAGATACAACTCTGGTTGAAACCACAGTAGTGGCAGAGACAACAACACCAGCAGTGACTACATCTGCTGAAACTACTTTGCTGAAAGTACCACCACAGAGCAGAAATCAACAACAGCTGCACAGACGTCAGCTGGTATTAGCACAACTGTAGGAATAACCTCTGGTATTGAGACTACTTTGGCAGAGAGAAGCACAGAAGCTGTAACTCAAATAACATCTGAGACAACAATTCCAGAAATAGCCTCAACCTATAGAGCTACAACTGTGGCTGAAACTACAATTGTAGCAGAGGCAACAACTTCAATTGTGACTACACCTGTGGAAACTACTGTTGCTGTAGGAACGACCACAGAGGAGGGAATAACCACAGCTGCACAGACATCTGCTGGTGCGAGCACATCCCTTGGAATAACCACTGGTACTGAGACTACTCTAGCAGAGAGCAGTACAGAAGCTTTATCCACCAGAACATCCCAGACAACTCCAGAGGTTGCCACAACCGGCAGAAGTACCACTGTGGCTGATACTACTGTTGACGTCGAGACTACCACACAGGGTGTGACTACATCTGTTGAAACAACTGTCGCTGAAGGTACCACAACAGAACAGGTAACAACTACAGTTCCTCAGACATCAGCTGCTATCAGCACATCTACCAAGACCACTACTGCAGGTGCAGAGACAACTGCAGCAGCTGGTACATCAACAGCAGCCGAGACAACTTCTGAGGATAAGGTCACAACAGTCGGTGCCTCAACCGTGATCGGGACAACCATTGCAGCAGAGACAACTGCACACACCACTTCACCTGCACACACCACTGTTGATGAAGGTAGTACAATAGCTCCCGCAACAACCACAGCTGCTCAAACATCTGATATTGGCACAACTTCTGTTTTAACCACTGGGATTGAGACAACTGTTCCAGACAGAACTACAGAAGCTGTTACAACCATGATATCCCAGACAGTAACTGATGAGGAAGCCACGACCAGGAGAGATACAACTCTGGTTGAAACCACAGTTGTGGCAGAGACAACAACACCAGCAGTGACTACATCTGCTGAAACTACTTTTGCTGAAAGTACCACCACAGAGCAGAGATCAACTACAGCTGCACAGACGTCAGCTGGTATTAGCACAACTGTAGGAATAACCTCTGGTATTGAGACTACTTTGGCAGAGAGAAGCACAGAAGCTGTAACTCAAATAACATCTGAGACAACAATTCCAGAAATAGCCTCAACCTATAGAGCTACAACTGTGGCTGAAACTACAATTGTAGCAGAGGCAACAACTTCAATTGTGACTACACCTGTGGAAACTACTGTTGCTGTAGGAACGACCACAGAGGAGGGAATAACCACAGCTGCACAGACATCTGCTGGTGCGAGCACATCCCTTGGAAAAACCACCGGTACTGAGACTACTCTAGCAGAGAGCAGTACAGAAGCATTATCCACCAGAACATCCCAGACAACTCCAGAGGTTGCCACAACCGGCAGAAGTACCACTGTGGCTGATACTACTGTTGACGTCGAGACTACCACACAGGGTTTGACTACATCTGTTGAAACAACTGTCGCTGAAGGTACCACAACAGAACAGGTAACAACTACAGTTCCTCAGACATCAGCTGCTATCAGCACATCTACCAAGACCACTACTGCAGGTGCAGAGACAACTGCAGCAGCTGGTACATCAACAGCAGCCGAGACAACTTCTGAGGATAAGGTCACAACAGTCGGTGCCTCAACCGTGATCGGGACAACCATTGCAGCAGAGACAACTGCACACACCACTTCACCTGCACACACCACTGTTGATGAAGGTAGTACAATAGCTCCCGCAACAACCACAGCTGCTCAAACATCTGATATTGGCACAACTTTTGTTTTAACCACTGGGATTGAGACAACTGTTCCAGACAGAACTACAGAAGCTGTTACAACCATGATATCCCAGACAGTAACTGATGAGGAAGCCACGACCAGGAGAGATACAACTCTGGTTGAAACCACAGTTGTGGCAGAGACAACAACACCAGCAGTGACTACATCTGCTGAAACTACTTTTGCTGAAAGTACCACCACAGAGCAGAGATCAACTACAGCTGCACAGACGTCAGCTGGTATTAGCACAA